>OY101119.1:259020-859020 GCA_956465555.1 Nitzschia sp. pyKryTriq1
ACTGTACAATTGGATCAGTTGTCGTAAATCCTCCCATGGTTGCTACGGCATTATTGGCGGGATGGTGGGTCGATGTCTTGGGAGCATACTCTAAACACCATCGTTCCAATAATTCTCGACGAGAGTCTGGGTGTTGATAGTAGACGTCAAGACGTAAGGGGACATGCAAGGCTCGTTTCCATCTCTGTAGAATCGATCTAAAATACGTACAGTAAAACCATACGAGTATTACGTAGAAGGGAGAGTGTGAGTGTGGGGACTCCTCACAAGCTAAAGAGGAAACATAGCACCAAAACAAGTAGTACTGTACATGCATGGAAGTAGTACTTACCGGACTCCTTGAACTTCCGGGACGAGCAAATTGAAGCGGCGACTGCTCGACGAAGCAGCAACTGCACCACCCATGACTGCACCGCCACTACCATCAATCCAACAACGACTCCCCACCACGATTTCGGCTGCCTTGGCAATCGCCTCAAAGACCACTTGATCGCACTTGGCACGAGGTCCATTTTCCAACAAAGAATTATTGTTATTGTTATTGCTGCTGCTGCTGCCAGCAGCATGCTGCTGAGGCTGCATCATGGGCGATGATTGGAGCTGCTGATGCTGATGGAGCGGACTGGAGTTTCGCCAAGAAGACATGATGCTGCTGGTTGGATGTGGATTACTATTGGATTGGTTTGGATTGGTTTTTAGAAGAGACGAAGGATGTGACTCAAGGGCACAGCAGGTCTCGACGCGACTCGACTTGTTGACTTGACTTGATTACTGGTATTACTGTACTTCCAGAGGTCGGACGACGTGTCTGACAAACAATGAATGGATGAATGAATGTTGCTGTGTGCGCTTGGTAATAATACAATGTGTACGACACCGGTTCGATATCAACAGAAAGTCGAATGACTGAAAGCAGTATTACTGTACCGGTAGGTGATGAGGGCGGGGTCGATGAGTGTAAAAGTAGTGATATGCAAGTACGCGCATTATTCGGACACCGCAAGAACAACGACAAACGAATGATGCAACTCTCACAACTTCCGCGCGTTGTTGTTGTTCGTTTGAATCCAAAGTTCTGTCGTTGTTGACGCACGCCAAATGAAATAAAGTTCTGTCACTTCCGCCGCCGGCCGGACAGCAGGAACTACCGTACCATACACGTACGCACGACGGGTGGACGCAAAATTAATCGAATCCAATGAATCATCAATCATCGGCAAGCGCACACCGCATGAAGCGCAGCCCTCGTCGTTTCTCTTTTCTCTTCCTCTATTCACAAAGTAAACTACCGGTACAAGTAAGTCAAATAAGAAGATGAGACGTCACACGCCACCATCGTTTACTTTAGTACAAGAAGAGCTAAGTGGAAGCAGGAGAGGTCCTCCTTCCTTGCGTTGTTTGTTGTTCGTCCTCGCACGATGAGGAGAAATACTAAATGGTATGTGTGCGGCGATAGATCCACCTGGCAAGACATGGATAAGATAGTAGGAGTTTTAGCCAGAGCCGACAGTCTTGTGGTGGGAATTGGTGGCATCCAATTCTTCAACCAATTCCCATGCGATCCGAGCTTCCTTGCTGGTCCCGCCGTATTTTTCACTTGCGGCCATAGCAGCTTTGATTGCTGATGCAGAATCAACATGGACGGCCTCCGCTACGGGGATCTCGACCGACGCTACGACGGCCGCTTGCTTTTCGAGAAGGGCCACCTTTTCTTGCGATCTTTTGTGACTCTCCTGAGCCTCCAATTCCTCGACAAGTTCCCACGCCAAACGAGATTCCGAGGCATGATTGCCATACACCTTGCTCAAAAACAAAGCGGCCTTGATAGCCTCGTCAACGGTTTGAGGTGCGGCAGCTGCTGCTTTTGCCGTTTTCTTCTGAACCTCCACGACGGGGGTAACCACCGAAGTACAATCCGCCGGAGACGCGACATGTACGTCACTGGGCTTGTGGTGACTGCATTTTCATTAGAGAGAAAAAGCGTTGAGAAAAGTTGACGAATGTACAAAACAACAGGAATCGATGTCACATTGTCAAGCAGTGGTCAGCAGCAACATAAGAATATGGCACCTACCTATTTGAGGCATCCAACTCCTCGACCTCCTCCCAAGCCATTCTAGCTTCGACACTGGTACTTCCGTGGATTCGACTGGCTTCCAAGGCTCTCTTCACGGCATCCGAAGTGTCGCTGTGCACAGTGGGCGCCATCTCAATATCACACTCCTCCGATCTTTTCATCATCGCTTCAATTTCAGCTTGCTTTGCTGCAATTCGCTTTTGCATTTCTTTTTCGTGGCTAAAAGCAAATAAGATATAGTGGTAGTATTACGTGATGATGGTCAGGCCAGCGGCATCATGAATAGTATGATGATGATGGTCGAGACGAAAGAAGAATACTTACCTATTGGCGGCATCAAGCTCTTCCACGAGTTCCCACGCAGAGCGGGCTTCGGCACTTGTCTTTCCAAATGTTTCTGACGCCTCCATAGCATTCTTGATGGCTGCCGAGGTGTCGTACTTCACAAATAGACAAGAAGACGGTCTCAGGAAGATAGCTCTTGGAGCAAAGGCACTTACAGAGCTGAGTAGGAGAAAGGATGCGTTGAGCTTCATTGTTTGTTTGTTTGTTTGTTCCTTTTCTTCAATGATGTCGAAAAATGATTGTATCGATTTTATGGAAGGCTCGTCGTCGTTTGTCGTCGGCAGCTCTTGTCTTCAAAATTAAAATAATGTGACGGCGGACCAACTCCAAAATCCAGTTGAAGCCACGCACATGATGTTTCTCTTTTACGGAGTAATTGAAAAATTATTGCCTTTTGCGAACCGATTTTCATTTCAATTGGTTGAATGTTACACAAAGAACAAAGAGAACAAGCAAAGAAGCCATTCGCCCGAACGCGAATGCAGCTAGCGAACCATTCGTACGTGGTGGCGACTGGTGACGATACCCACCAGTCGATTTGGATTGGTTTATTTCAGCACTTTTTGTTCCGCACGACGAACGCGAAGAGAGCGAACGCAAAGAAGACATTCGTTCCTCGCACTTGATGACGTATGTACCGTACCGTACGCTGCGTCGTGGTCGGTCGGCGATGACGATGATTACAGAGCTGAAAGCTACCGGTACACTCCATTGAGTCGATCTTTGGGCTGGCGCACGAGAGAGTAGACTATTATGTAATTGCTATGTGCTCTCGACCGTCAAGGTACGGTAGTACTGTAGCTAAATTAGACAATGCACTTTTTCGCCGCTTTACGATATAGTAGTAGTAATAGTAGTATTCATCGTAGGAGTATCCTCTTTATATTTGAAAATCCAGCAGTGCTATGTATTGTCTAAAAGAAAAGCATGGTGGGAGTAGCTTCCATGGAAGTCGAACCATGTCGATTCTTCTCTCGCCAGTGGTTGCGGTGGCTCCCGGATCGTCGGCTATGGTTGATCAAACCGCGATTCGTTCCGAGGACCGTGGGAGAACACAACAAAGTACCGGACCACGCACCGAGCCCAATGACGACGGAATTGGAAACGATACTGTAGAGAAGATCGGGGCTCATGCTGTTGGAGGCGGCAGCAGCAAAGAGACCCTTGGCGAGATAGGCCCCGGGTACTAAAGCGTACAGGCCCGTCACGGTATCCCCCAATGATTGACGTCCGGTAAATCGGGAGACGATACCGGCCGAAAAGGTCACACACGACGCCGCCACAAAGGTACTCAAAGTGGCTTGGCCCGTGCCCCTTTCCATGCCGTAGTAGACGGAAAAGGAGAGGATCCCGTGGAGCGCCATGCTTATCAAATCAGAATTCCGAGGCATGAAGGAATATGCCCACATAAAAGTGGAGATGGGTAGAAGCAAGAAATACCAATATTCGGAAATGGGTTGTATGCACTGCGTGGATGATGTCAAGTTGACTTCAGGGGTGCTGCCTCCCACAAGGGAAGTTGCAATGGTTTGACCAAACTTCAAAAAGGAGGCGATGAGTCCGGTAAAGAGGAAGGCTTCCATAAAGTCGGCCCCTCCCGCCAACGTGTGACGAGACATGAGTTCCATAATGGCGTAGACCACTTTGAAGCCTTGAAGAATGTCCACGATTGAACCCACGGCCATGGCACCAAAACATGTTCGGTTCGGAAAGGATTGAGAGACGAGCCCTGCAAGCAGTCCCACCATCAAACTGACAATCACTTCAAAGATGAGTCTCTCATGTTTCCATACGGCCGAGCCCTGGGCCAATGCCACAAACAAAGCCAATCCTCCCGAGGCGATAATGTCGTACCAGGACCCCCCAAACCAAAGCCCCGTCGCGCCCATGGCCGAAATCATCCGCGATCCCAAGACGGCGGCCCGGGGATAAAATTTCTTATCGTGACTACGGAGCTGGTCATTGGCTGCATCAATGGATTTTTCGGCCTCAATGGTGGCCAGTCGAGTGAACAATTCCATGATGGAATCTTCGACCAGCCAAAAGCTGTCGAACACCAATCCACTCTCTTCCGCATGTATCGAGGAAGGATATTCGGAAGTGTGAGTAAAGAAAAAGAGGCCCGTTCCTTCAGACGCCAGGTCTAAAATCATTCGGGAGAGGTCCTCGCAAGATTTATTCATTTTGACTGATTTTCCTCGGGGGGCTTGACTGAACATGGCAGGATCGGGGAAGGATCCTGGCAGACTTTGAACAGTTTCGGTATTGGTACCAAACGAAGCAATGCGAATCAGGACGCGTTCCATCAGGGAAGTTTTGTGCATGTAAAAGCCTCGTTCCATCTGAAACATGCTCGTTGCTCCCAATTGGGGGGCAAAAATAAAGGCCGATCGCGGGAGGAGGCAAAAATTCACACCTTTGGCTCCCGTCAGACCAAAGGCCGCTCGCTCCATGACAGGCTGGAGACTCCAAATGGGAGTTCCTCCCGCGTACAGTTGGCAACACAGTTCCTGTAAGACCCACTGTTGGTCCCTGGAACCCCCTAATTCGGGGAGTCCAAATCGGGCTTCGTATTCTCGGAGCAACAAAAGCATTCGTGCTAGTTTTCGAAAATTCTCTTCCACTTCGGCGTCAGTGAGAGATGCCTCATTGGAAAACCCTTGCACCAGCCAGCGTAGGAATTCCAGAGGATTGCGCTTGTTAGGAGAGAATTTCCTCCAGCTGTATTGGGCATGCGCATTATTATTATCTGCTTGCAGTACACCATGATTTCGTCCTCCGATCGAAGATTTCTCTGTCGCCGGCAATCGTGCAATAAAGGAGTCATCGTCATCGTCATCGTCGCCAAAGTCCACAACCAGATTTTTTATCCTCCCGTTGGGTTCTGTCAAACTCTGTCCAACCAGACTGGGTCTTGCTCCCGCAGTTGCTCTGCTGCTGATGCTGTCACTTGTTATTGTCATTGTTGGTTCTTTGTACTGTAGTAAGAAATAAAAAGCAGGGTTCTCATATCGTCGTTCTACGAAGTACCGGTACAGTACTCGTATGTCGTCCACGCGGCCATGGCGGGATGATGGCGAACCCGCGCGCTCTTCTCTTGTTTCCTCGTCACAAAAGTAAGAGGAGACCTACAAGTACCGTACAGTAGGGACCCTACGTTGTACTTGTACGAAGTAGACCAACTCGAATGGATGAAGAATCGGAAGCTGACACGTCACCGGCATTCCAATTCGATTTAGCGAATATCCATTTAGTATGCTATTTCTGACTCACATTGCCGCATCGTCGCCTAAAACAAAAACCACGATGGCGGATCGGAAATGACGCAGCATCGTCATCGCATTCCCGCTATCATACAAACAACAACAACATCACAACAGCATAACAACAACAGCATAACAACAACAACAACACACTTTTCAATTGTTTAGAGAAATCATTATCACTGTCTTTATTTCACCTGATTCATTCATCATGAAAATTATTGCCGTGGTCGTGTATTCCCTCTTCCTGTCTTGTTCCGTGACGACGGGCTTCCAATCGCCTCTTGTTTCGACCAAGACGAAGAACAGTATCATCATTCCAGCAGTGAACACTATTAATCCTAACTGGCTTGCAGCGACATCGTCGTCAGCATTGAATGCCGTCAATGCAGCCGGCGATGATCTTTCGAGTTTGCCAAGTCCTCCCAAAAAGTAGGGATTCCTTCGAAGATTCCGAGATACGATAGGAATGATTCGAAATCCGGATCGATATCTTCTCCGCCGTCTCGTGAACTCGGGAATGCCAAAGTCTTTGAAATGTATCAATTCTTTCAACCTATCGTGGTGGTGGGAGGACAAGAGGCGGTCCAAGAATTCATTGCGACTGCCGAATCTCAATATCAAGTCATTTATCCAGCCTTGCCGGAAACCTTTTTGGAATTGCATACGAAATGGGGTGCCTTGAATTTGGACGCCAATGATATCGTCTTTCAACAAGCACGAGCCATGTTTGGAGATGTCTTACCACCCAAATATCATGTTCCCGATTTGGTGCCACAAATCGAAGCCTATGTGGAGGACTTGGCGGAACGAGTCGTCGTCGCAGAAAACAAAGACGAAAACAAAGAACAACCCGTTGCTTTCTACTTGGTCCCGGAACTGATTCGATTGTCCCTCAACATGTTTGCGACCAACTTTTCGGGAAAACCATTGACCGATCGACAAATCCAACAATTCATTGACTACAACGCTGGACTACTCTCCTTGGGAAAGAATACCAAAGGATTCCGAAAGGCTCAACAGGCCTTGGAGGATCTGAAAGCGGAAATGCTGACTCGGTTCCAAGCTTTGGAGTTTGTGGAAGACGAGGATGCTCCAGGCAAATGGTTTTACAATGCCATGATGGATCGAAAGAAGAAAGACGGTTTTTGTGACGACCGTATTGCCACGGCTATGGTCCTCTTTGTGTGGGGCGCCTATGTCGAAACAGCATCCTTGATGATCAATGCCATGGCCTTGATGGATAAGCATGAAATTCCAGTCGACCGAGTATATTCCGAGTATCAAATGGCAAAAGCGGCGGCGCAACAACAAGAACCAGAGGAGAACAACAAGAACAACCGCACAGAGTCGGATGCTTCCTTTTGGAACTTGCCCTATACTACGGGAATCTTACGCGAAACTTTGCGACTGGAACCTCCTGGTGCTGGCGTCCAACGCTACAGTGAACAAGACTTTCCGTTGGCCGGATACAGAATCCCGGCAGGAATGCCCGTCGTGATGGATCCTCGATTAGGCAATACCGATCCCAACTTGTTTGAAGAACCTCAACAATTCCAACCTCTCCGATGGGTTCCCAAATCCAAGTTGTCCGTGGCGGCGGATGATGATGAAAGTAGTAGTAAATGTCCATTTGCGGGAACCGCCATGAAATTGGGTCCCGGTTCGTGGTTTCCTGGTGGCAATGGAGCTCACAAATGTCCTGGAGTACCGTTGGCAGAAGTGACGGCGACGATTTTTCTT
Organism: Nitzschia sp. pyKryTriq1; assembly: GCA_956465555.1. Lineage (NCBI taxonomy): Eukaryota > Bacillariophyta > Bacillariophyceae > Bacillariales > Bacillariaceae > Nitzschia > Nitzschia sp. pyKryTriq1. The sequence continues at coordinate 266,449 of OY101119.1, forward strand.
TCCAAAATGGCAGAACGTTTCTCTGACTGGACCGCCAGTGGATCCGGTTTGACGACGTCTCCCGAAGGAGGCGTTGACGTTGATTACGTCAAGATTCCCATCAAGATCTGTCCCGACGACTATGGTCTGGTGTTGACGCCTCGTCGTCACGCCGAGGAACAAACAGCAACAGCAACAGCAACAGCAACAGCAACAGCAACAAGGATCCAAACGACGGCGGCTGCGGCCGAAAAGGAGGCTCCCATTCTTTCCTTGTAAATAAATCGGGAACTTGGTAGTCTAAATTCACTATCTATCATCATAGCATTTTATTTTAAAAGTCGTATTCGTATTACAGACAGTAGCATTGTATAGCTGGCTGTATGTACGGTATGTATATATGTATGTCTGTCCGCGACGTGGGTCTCTCACTGTTGATCGACGACTACTGTTACCGGTAGACTACCGGCATCAGTTGAAAAATATACGCATCATGCATATATATGATAGACAGCATTACTGGTGCTGGTGGATATTATCCAAATCCTCTTTCTCCTCCTGGACGGCTTTCTTCTTCTTCTTTGTTGTTGTTGTTGCTTCTTCTTCTTCATCATCATCTGGTTGGAACAAATTAATGACGACCTTGCCGTTCTGGTGGTGGAATCCTCATTCTCGTCCGTCGTGGTGGTCGGGTGGTCTTGTTTCGAAAAAGGACGACTCCTCTCATGGGCACCGCTGCTGCTTATATTATTGCTATTTACATTCCTCGTTATTTACATTCCTCGCACCTACTGGAATTTTGGTTGAAATCAGACGCAATAACCCTTTGGCCTTGTCCAACATGACTTCATTCTTGGTGGTGGTGGTGGTGTTGCTGCTGGTCTTTGTATCTGCCTTTTCGGACAGACTGGATGATTCTTCACTCCCGTTATCATCACTAATGATCGATGCTGATGATGATGCCCTGGTGGATCTATGATTATTCTCGGCAAAGAAGTTTTGAATACTATTGTTGAAACTCTCCAAGAGTACATTGCTGCTGCTGCTGATGCTGATGCGAGGGGTAAATTGATTTTCACTGCTGACATTGCTGTTACCACCGCTGATTCCGGCTTTGGGGATATGGACTCGTCGAGTAGGAGTGTAGCTGGGCATTTCGGTAGGTTCGACTCGTCCGTCCCGTCGGGCCTTTAAAATGTCATGATACCACATGGCCGCCGCACAATCAAATCGTTCCGCAATAGTTCTTGTACTAGAACTTGTACTTTGTTCTTGTTCCTGTGCTTGTTCTTGCTGTTGTAAAAACTCCATGCATTGTCGATTGCCTCCACATTTCATGAGTGCTAGTTGGTCGGCCGACCACGAATCCATTTTGACGCTCCGCACTTTGGAAACATGCGTTCCGAGTGCACTGCAAAGTAAGTATAGTGACGAGTGAGTGGAGTGGAGTTGAGTAAAATTGAGAAACGGAACATTGAAAGTGAGAATGACATAATGCATCATCATCCTCGGGTTGCTACAGTACAGTATACAGCATAGTATACAGTACAGTGATATGAATATTTGCACTCACCGATGTTGTCCGGAACACTCGAGACACATGAAAATCCCCAAGGAGACGCAGGCCCAATCGGGATTGGCGACACCACAATCGATGCACACATCGTTCCCATCCAGTACCCGCAGTGTTGCCAAATCCGATGCTCGCATACAATATTGATCTTCGCCATCGTCGCCGCAAGGTTCGAGATGATGATGATGATGGTTCAACAACATGCTTTCGACCGAATCGCGGCGTGAATAGTCCACCGTGACGGTCCTCCTTGTGGTGATGGGTGTCGTCGTCGTTGTCGTCTCTTCTTCCTCTCGGGGCGGCATATTATTTAAAAACGCTGGTTTTGTATGATATTGATGCCTGGATGTTGTTGTTGATGATGATGATGATGATGATGATGATGATGATGATGTAGATGTAGATGTAGATGGTTATGATAATATGTTTCTGCTTGTGCGCTTTCCGCAGTCGGTGGAAAATGCAGTCTTGCAAAGCGTTGTCCTCTCCGAATTATATATTCCGCCGAAAACCACGCGTTATTATTCGTGTTGTTTTGCGGTGCTTGCATTGCTTGGCATTGCGCGTTGCGGAGTACGATAGTGCTGAAAAACGAACAATGGTATGTATTTCTATTTGAAATAGTACTTATGGTTGAAATGACCATTGAAAGGCAAAAAGACACTCCGTCGGTGGTTTAGAGATAAGCCCCAAGAAGAAGGCCCAATTGGCATGAATGAAAATACCATACAATAATATCACGCTGACCACCGTGGAAGCAAGGATCGGATGGATCGATCCATCGGACATGATGGGAATAGATGATGATGACAAACTTCTACACTCGTCGTAGTCTAGTAGAGTAGTAGATCTACTACCTAGAGCAGTCTACGAGTACTACTAGACTACTGGTACCGGTAGACTACTCGTCCTCCTCGTACTACTGTACGAGATCCGTAGAGTTTAGATAGTACTGTAGGAGTAACAAGAAGAGCCCATCTACAGTACGAATAATCATACTTACTACTTTGTACTAGTACTTCACATTGTAGCTCTACTACTTAGTAGTAGTAGTAGTAGTACTGAATGTCGGGATGACGGAGACACATATTTACCAGCAGATGATGGGGGTATCAGCAGCATCATGAGCATCATCATCATTCTTCACCGAAAAGGAAATCGCTTTTCACCTTCTATCAACTCCACAAGCTCGACTCGCCACCATAATCGAACATCTCCTGGAATATCAAAGATATCAGATCCAAAGCGACCGTATCCTAGGCCACTGGGAATGTCGATTTCTCGTACTTCACCCTGGCACATGCCGCCGAGACCAATATCGACACCCAGAATGGCTTGTCCGTCGCCAAGTTGAAATGTGACGGGTTCCCCACCCCGTTCTGCTGTCGAATCATAAATGGGACCTCCGGGAGATGCCACACGAGCTTCGTACAAGATTTTTACTGTATCACCTCGTCGGGCTTTCAACGTGCAGTCGTCACCCTGACGATCACTCTTTACTTTTCGAGTCGTTTTGACCACAAGTCCCGTCCCTTTGGCAGACACAGCAGGAGGTTCCTTCTTGTTGCTGTTGGAAGATTCTTCACGGCTACTACTACGAAGCTTGGCTTCTTCTTTGGCCCGTTCCAATGCCGCGGATGCACTCATCGATGAGTTTTCGTTGTTGCTATCATCGTCGTTGTCCTTGTATTCGAACGACAAGTCGTAGAATTGTACCGCAAAGGGATAGGGCCCTCGTTGAAGTCGTTGCACCAAAGCTCCCGCCGATGATGATGATGATGATGATGATGATCCTCCTTGTTGTCCTCCTCCTCCCAACACTATCATCCCCGGAACCACACCTTGCGTACTAGTACTACCGGCCAACTGCTGGTTGGTGGGAGATACCGCTTGGACGACGGGATAGGATTTGACATCGCCATTGATCAGAATGACAACATCTTCCAGTTTGACTCCCAGTCGGACGTCTGGGGAATCCAAAATGACCGTCGTGATGCCTTGTGGTTTCGGTTGGAAGGAGGAGGAGGATGATAGTCTCAACGACGACGACGACGACGACGAGGAGGCATTGGCTGGGTCGGGGCCGCCAATCATAGTAGTAACGAGCGAGGATGATATCGTCATACCACCCGCCAACAAGGCGTCGCGACGATTCCAAAAAGACGACGAGGACGGCTGATGCTGCTGCTGCTGCTGCTGATGCTGTGACGACGATGCGGCCGCTCCCGCCCTCCTCGTATTTGGTGGTTGTTGCCGTGGGACGACGAAAGCAAACCCATTGGATGATCCCAGCAATATGAAAAGAAATAGAATTGCATCATGGTGGCGAGATCTTCTCATGATGGTGATTGTCATGATGACGGATGAAGATGTTGTTATTATGTTTTGGATGCGGTGATAAGGATGCGGGTCGTACTGTATGGTGCTTCAGATGACTGATGATGAAAGAATCATCTTTCTTCGGATCTTCTCTTCTTTTGTGCGCCTCGTGTGAATGCGCTGACGTACCGTATCGCATCGTGAATAGAACGCGTGACTGACCCGCCCTTTGGGCGGGCGCGCGCGCAAGAGTTGATGATGTGCGATGACGCACGAGAGCCGGCCATCAATGCAATCGCAATCAATGGCGGGGGAAGAGCATCATAACGGTACCGCACGCACGGTATTAGCGCGGCCTACTAGCAAAAAGAAAACAAAAACAAGAAGACGACGACGCGATGCCGGAAGACTACATCAGGTAGTACAATACTTCCCATTCCATGATTTATTTTCTCAAAGAGTAATAGTAAAGATGACGGTCGTCTCTATGAGGAACACTGCTGCCGCAGCCGTCGTCGTTTTGGCGATGATGGGCGTGATCGGACGTCCCTCTTATCATGATTCTGCTGGTGGTTCTTCTTGCTCTTCTCGGATGTTGGTGATGGTGGAAGGATTTCTTGTGTCTTCCTCCAGCAGCACATCACCACGACGCCGCCAGCAAACCAGCACAGCAGCACACAACAATGCACTCGTACGTGTACCGGTATCAGCGACAATGAGCACACGATCATGCACACCAAGAACAACAACAGCTTTATTTGGAATTCTGGACGATATGATGTCCTCCTCGATCGATAATAATAATGGTGATGCCAAGAAGGAGGAACAAAGCGCCACTATTAGTAGTACCAACAAGAAGCACGAAGAGTTGTTTCACGCTCTCATCTTTTCGTCCAATACTCGTGCGGATATTGCCAAAAAACTCGAGGCATGTACTGAGCCCGATTTTATCCAATATCTCACGAGCTCCTTGGATCAGTCCGAGGATACCGACGAACGACAGGGCTTGCAAGAATTGTTGTACTTGATTGACGACCAACATCGACAGCAGCAAAAGGCTGCTGAAGCACTCAAAGCTGTCACTGATAATACTGATACTATAAATAACGAAGAAGAATCCAGCGAGGCAGCGAGCAGTACACAACAACAACAACAACAACAACAACCACCAATGTCAAATGCCGACGTGCTGAAACGAGCCAACCAAATTGATCAAGCCCTCGTGGCGGCTGCCAAATCGGACGATGAAAAACCATCCGATTTCATTAGTGATTGTCGTGAAGTGGTGAATCTATCGCGGAGTTTCAACAATCAAGGGCAAATGCGAGTGGGAGGGCGATGATGATTATAATCATGATGGTGGGTGGTGGTACTGCTGATTGTGAGGAGGAGGAGCAGGAGGAGGCTCCTCACACTGTCGTTTTCCCGGCAGTATAATATAAGATCCGAAGGTACTGATTAATGCTATGAAACGTTTTCTGTAAGCCATTCAATTTCAATCTCGTTATCATCCTCACATCTCTAGCAGGCAGCCCATTAGCCAGCACAAGGCATTATCATGCAGCATACGCCACAGACGACGTCATCGTCATCGAATATTGTAATCCCTCCTGATATTACTATGTAAAATGGGCCAAGCTCTGAAATGATCATAAACAGCTCTGTAGGTCATACCCGTGCACGGCACACTCCACCTAAACATACTTGGACGATTCGTAACGTCAAACGTTGAATTTGGTGATAGTGATCCATTGCTAGTAGAGAGGTGGCTACTACCTGCCAGGTTAACACGTGCTATCGCAAGGAGAAAAATCGCGCAAACTAAAAATCCTGCAAATCCAGGTGACTTGGCAAAGCTTATTTATTGATCCCTGGATACGAAGAAATGACCGAATGTATGTTTGTAAGTATGATGCATATGTAGCAATAGTATATGTGGGTACATATGTTCTTAGGGACCGACCGAGGCAGGGAGCGCGCGGGGCGGGCGGGGCGCCGGCCCGGCGCTAGCGGGGGATCGGATCGATCCCGGGGTGGACGGGAGGCAGGGCGCCGCGCCGCGGGGCGGGGCGGGGCGGAAGCGCGGGGGGGCCGAGCGAGAACGCTTCTTCATTTCACGCCGGAACACAAAAAAATATAACACTCTACGCGTACAGATAGACTGGAAAAGTGATGAGAAGATCCCTCTGTTATGTGCCTATGGGACGCGGAACTCACACCCTTCTTTATTATTTAGAAAGCATCATCTGTGTTAGACTTACAGTATCACCAATCCCGGTAGTAGAGTACCGGTGCCTGGCACGTTGCGATAGTTCCCATTGAGTTACAGTTGAATTCTTTATTTTGAAAAGCAAAAGTAAAAACAGTCACTCATAAGAAGAACGTTTATGATTTTAATACCATCCCGCAGCACATACAGCATCTGTTGATTGATTTTTATTACCAACAATACAATGACAGAGACAGTGGGTCAACAACAAGGGCCCCAAGTCAATAACTCGCCGGAGGGCCTGTACTTTCAAATTGTTTGTGATCCGGGTCACGAACGCACCGCCAGAGAACTTTCCGAATTACCTCGAGAATCGAGAGAACGCGTTTGGGCGGATATGATAGGGGCACAGCAGCAGGATCAGCAACAGCATTCGAGCGAAAGACGAGCGTCTTCCAGCAGCCACATGAGTGATTTAGAGGAAGGAATCACACATCATCATCATGGAACCGAAGACCCTGCTTTTATCCGAGAACAACTCGCCGCGTTTGAGGAAGAACTGAAGAATACCAACAACATACCTCCCAGTGAAGGTCTCGATTTGGCGCTGAAGACACCCCTGGGAAACGATCCCGAATTCCGTCTCTCATTTTTGCGAGCACGTAGTTTTGATGTGGCAGACGCAGCACAACGATTTGGTATCCATTTTGACCTCAAAGTCGCCTTGTTTGGAAAGTCCAAAGTCGGACAAGCGATCCGTCTGACCGATCTATCCGAGGACGATCTCGAGAGTTTGCAATGCGGGGCAATGCAGTTTCTACCCAAGACCGATCGAGGTGGCCGCCTTGTCATGCTATCTCGTTACCGGAACTTCGTATTCAAAACTCAAGATAATATGGTACGTGATGGGAAAAGGTCGCTTCCAAGGATCTCGTTGTAGGCATCTCCCTCCATCGAAAGTCTCACTGTCTGAGTCATCTGTAATTTCAACCATATTGTTCATTCAGCTTCGAGCATTATGGTATATGTTAATGTCAGCATTGGAAACACCGGCTGTGAGCAAGGTGGGGTTGGTCATTGTTGGTTATGAGGTTGGAGATTCCGTCCCGGTCGACTATGAATTGGTGCGCAAAATGGTTCGAATGGTACGGACCCTTCCGATTCGAGTAGTGGCCAGCCATTCTTGTTATAGTGACAGTCCGATGCAAAAGGTTGCGGACTTGATCGTACACATGGTCAGCTCTTTTGTTCGACTACGACTTCGAATGCACTATGGTAAGTTCTTTTGCGAGTAGTTCAGTATTTCCCAGATGATGATTTCACCCCAAGTAGGCCCGACCACAGCACTCACTCACAGGAAATACTATCGCCGTACCCATCATCATAGGTTCCCACCAGGAATGCCGTTATAGATTACTGACCATGGGAATTCCAGTGGACTATCTACCTATTACTATGGATGGAGTCTTGCACAATGACAATCATCGTCAATGGTTGCAATTTCGTATTCAACAGGAACAACGAGGAGGAGGAGGAGGAGGAGCACACCAGGGCCTTCAAGATCACAACGATTTGCCTCCCCCGGCCGCGCACCAGCTAAATTATATCGCAGTCCAACAGCAGCAGCAGCAGCAGCAGCAGCAACGACACGTAGTCGTAGAAGAAGAGAACGACGATGAGGATATGGACATGGAATCCTGATCAAGTGTGAAATAACGCAGGGGCTTGCCGCTGCTATGTGCTCTCTCTCTGTGTGTGTGTGTGTGTGTGTGTGTGTCTAGTAGAAGTAGTCCTTTCAACTTTTTCCAAAAGTAGATGGTACTATCATACTGCAGTGCGAGTGAGACCCGAATACGCCACGATGCGCATGCGTGAATGCGAATCATCCCGCGAATGAAAATTCGAAGCCAACGAAAACTCCTACCGGTACCGGTATTAGGCCCTACTATGTAGAACGATGGATGAGATCGAAGAAGCTACCGGTATACCGCATAACAGTACCGGTAGACGCTCCTACTAGAGATACCCGTACAGTACTCGGACTGCACAAGTTTAAGTTCTACTACTAGGACTCTCTCTGTATCCTCTTGCGAAGATGAGGTCATTCTGTACTCCGAGGACGAGTATTCTAGTCTTGATGATACAGAGACTAGTATCATTGATAAGAATGATAATGATAATGATGATAGTAGGATTGTGTTCCTTTGTGATAACAGCGGATAGCAAAGCATGTAAAGGTAGATTATAGTAATAGATAATAATAAAGTCATGGTCATCAATCTCGGAGGATTGGTGAATGGTGTGAGTGGAAATCTATGATGATATGGAGATCTTGTGCTAGCGCCATGCGTGGAATGCTGGAATTCCCGATTCCAGATTCCTTCGTATCATTGCGCTGTTGTCAATTTGGTGGCGGTACGGAGTTGCGGTGACGGGTGAGTCAGACGAGCGAGTCCCGATTTGAAGTCGTAGAAGCCGGAGATTGGTTCGTCTTCTAACATCTACGGTATCTATGGGTACTACCGGTATCATAGTACGAATAGAGTACAAGGTACCAGCAGAGTATGATTAGTACAAGTAGAGTACTACTAGCTAGAGTAGAAAACAATGAACTTTCAAGTACCCACAGTATTAATAGGTTAATAATGACCGACGTCCCCCAATCGTTCTTTGCGTACCATGGATCATCCACTAGTGCCGGTAGTATTACTAGTAGGCAGTCCTGGCACCAGCACCAGACGACAAATAGTGATTGATGCTTGTACCGAGCGGTGCAGACATGTCGGTTCCCACCGACCAGCAGTCATCGTCGTCTTCGTTTGCGGTACTAATGGCAGTATCCAACGTCCCTGATGAATCATTCATAGGTTTTTCATTTCTTCTGCTTCGGGCACCAGAAGAGGTTTTAAGTCCTCGTCGTTGATTAAGACGAAATGAGTCCTCTTCGAATTCACTTTCGTCTATTCGTACATGAGGATGATGAGGATCAGCAGCAGCATGATCTGGTGGTGATGATGCCGCTGTCATTCGTCCCCGCTGCTGCCGCCGAATGACACGAAGAGAGTCTTCTTCTGAGAAGAATCCGTGGTGGCACGAGTCTTCCTCGTCGCTCAAAGAATGAAGTACGGCGGAAGACTCCTCCTCAAGATCATCAAACTCGTCATCGCTCATGTTGTTGTGGTCAACGATTTCCATGGCAGCAGCCAGAATCTCAGACATGAGCACGTTCTTGTTTTTGTTTTTCGGAATGATGATGTTGTTGTTCTTGTTGTGCTTCTTGCATCTCCATGAAGCAGTGTCCGTTTGGTCTTCTCTCATGATAGCCTCCACTGTGTCGTCGTCGTTTTCTTCCTCTTGTTTGTCTTCTTCATCTTCGAGGTCCTCGTCGAAGAGAATGCTTCCAATGCTAGCCAATGATGAAGAGAGCACGGAACAGGATTGATTACTATTCATAGCACCCGCTCGCCATTCGACCAGCATGATATTCTGAATCTTCGTAGTATCGGTATTGCCACCTCGTGATGATGGTGATTCGCCGCCAACAAGAGGTTCCTCCCAGATATCCCTTTCAGACGCCATCATCATCATGTTGTGGCGCCGGAATGAAGACAATGAGGAAGACGAAGCGCCAAGAAAGGCAGACGCATAAACTTTGGATTGTGGCTGTTGCTGAGACATACTATTGCTGCTGTGGATGGAAACCATTTTGTGTCCTGTTCTGTTGCTGTTGCTGTATGGTATGGAAGTGAAGTGAAACTAAATTGTGAGCTGACTGTAACTGCCGCAAAAGCTGCACGTAAGTCTACCTCTCTTCTTCTTCTTCTTCTATTGACCGCGCACTATTGTCTCCCTCGGTAATCCCGATTCGGGCGGCGAAAACAACGCTTTACTTATTGTCCAGCGGGATATGGAGTTCTTTGTTGATCTGAGAGCACTTCTTATTCCTTGATAAAACAAAACTGCGACCAGACCAAATTGAGGCATATAACGTGAATCGTTCTGTGAATGGCATAGGCTTCATTCACGATCATACCCCAGCCCCCTCCAATTAAGACATCTATGCGCTTAAAAATATGCAAGCCCCTTGTTCTCGGTAATTAAGTACCAAATATTTTGTCCTACCGATGGATCAACCGTAGCCTTTCCGTAGGACAGATTAGTAATCAAGCCCAGGTATTCAAGTACAAATTTTACTTATGCCTTTCTGCAAACAGATTGACATCCGGCCGGCGAAGCCAAAAGCTGCTGCGGGAAATCGTTTGAGCGTTGTGAACGACAGAACGGAAAAACTTTCGGTCCCCATACGTCACAGCTCACAATTAGGGTTACATAGGTACCGGTACCGCGGTAGAAGGGTATGACCATGATAATACGAGTAGGAAGAATGACCCTTTTCTTTCTTTCTTTCTTTCTTTCGTTTCCCTCTAAAACAACAATATTGTGTTACCTAGTATTACTTTTCACGACCATGGCGAAGCAAGCCAGGATGCTAATGTTCCTTGTGGTTGTCCTTTTCGTCACATCTTGGTCGTCTACTGCTCAAGCCATGAAGAGCCTATGGTACTCCTCGAGCATGTCCACATCCATGGGCGGTGGTAGCCGCACCACGTTTCCAGGAATCTTTAGCTGTTCCTTTGACGAAACAACTGGGCAATGTGTCGGTAGTCCCAACACCCTGGTCGATAGCACGTTTATCAATGGGGAGCGAGATCGGGGAGTCGATTTGAGCAACATCCGAATGAGTGCATGGAAGAATAAATTGTTGGCTCTTCGCACCGTCACGTACTGGGAAATATTATGGGCCCCTCTCGATGCGGACATTTACACGGCTCCCGCAGCCGGCGGCGCCAGCACCATGCTACCGTATTTTCGCATTCCAAAACAAATCTACACGGACCAGGCCAGTGGGCAAAACTGCAACAACTACAACACTCGATTCGCCTATTTTGAAGTACTCCCGGTGGCTTTTACCGTGGATGACAATGACGATGTCTTCATCTCTTGGGAAGGTTTCTTTCAAGACTGTGAAGATGTCTTCGAGGCAGGCAATGGACTCGTATGGTCGATTGGAGTGAACAAAGTGGATCGAAGCTGTGTCATGAACAATGCGATTCAATCCTTCTCCGACTGTACCACTCCTCACTCGATTTTTTATAAAGGACTGATTGGAAAAGATCGTCGCTTGGGCAACGGTATTGGTATGAGTCAGTCTCCGGCCGGTCGACGAATCTTTTATTTGACCGTCGTCAATCGCGCGTTTGAAAGTGGCAATCCGAATCAATTGTGGGCAGCACCGCCGGGAATTCACAAATTCCCGGCAGTGGTCCCGACCCCAGGCAATCCGTCCGCGTCTGTGTACCAAGTGACTCGGATCATTCCCGATGTGGCCAGCATCCAATTGAGTTTGGATCAAGGCCGACAGGCTCATGCCGTCTGCCAGACGGTCTATGATCAAGGTGTCTATTGCTACGAGTTTGAGATCGAAGACAATGGCGTTGATGACATGGTAACGGCCGTCTCGAACTCGTCCGAGCCCATATTCGTGGTCAGCCAGCAACAAGTCGCGGATAGCTGTACTTTGGATCCAAGTTCCAATGGCTATGAGAACTACATGACAGGCTTGACGACTGGCTTAGAAGTAGTTTGGGGGGAAGACCATACTCCCGACGTGATTGTGTTTGGATGTTTTGGACGTCTACCCGATCGAGGAAACATGACCGCTGTCCTCCGAGATGGATCCGCGGTCCAAGTTTTTCCAGGAGCCTATCCTGGAAGTCTTCTCTTTGGTATTGATGTGGTTCGAGAGGAGGGTGATCAAATGTTCTGGGGCGACCGGACACCATCACCCATGGAACCTTCTTCGGGTCAAAACGAGTCGCGGTATCAAACAACGAATTCCAATGACGGACCAAGTACCGGAAAAATTGTCTTGGTAGTATTTGCTTCCATTTTAGGTGTGGCCATGCTCTCCATGGGTATCATGATGCTGGCTCTTAGGAAGCCACAAGAGTCGCATAAACGAGAATCCATTGCTTCGTCAATAAGCGGGAGCGACGCTACTGGAGAAGGAGACAATGAGGGTGATGATGAAACAAAAAAGAAGAGGAAGAAGAAAAGGAAAAATAAGAAGGAGGCAGCAGCAGAAGCGGAAGCAGTAGTGGAAACGGCTCCCACTGCATCCGAGAACGACGACGTGGAGGCAGGCGTCGATAATAATGACAACGTCAAGAACGAGGACAATAATCCTGCCGAGACATTATAGCGACACGCCTATAGTTTTGATTGCTTTGGTCTATCTTAGTCGTAGTATACAACTTCCTTGGCTCCTTCGCACCAAGGCATTCTATGAATCAAGAATGAGAAAAAAACAAGGCGCAAACGGGTAGTAAGAAACAGTAAAGGAATTAGTCGAAACGAATTGTCTTGTATGTCCTGTCTTGTACAAATACGAATACTCACAATGTCGGCCCCATACTAGTATTGACCAAACCAGTGAATGGGCACCCCGTATCATCGTTTGGCTGCGGTGCCACATAGGATTGTTGATACAATTCCAACGCATAGCGTAGCCGCTCTACTGTCTCGGGATACGCGGACGCCAAATCATTGTCTTCCCCCGGATCCTTGCTCAAGTCAAATAGTAGATAGGAGCTATTCACAAATCCTCCAGGAACAGGATCTTTCGTTCCTGGAGGATCGCTGGTGTCAGCGTCAGGTCCACCCGATCGCCCCTGGATGAGTTTCCAATTTCCGACTCGGACGGCGGGGCCATACCACTGGTTTGTAGCATCGTTCTGGACGTATCCCACAAAGAGCTGGTTCCGTGCTGGCTGGTCCGTTTGACCGGTCAAGATGGCCCACTGGCTCTTGCCGTCCAGTTCGTCAAACTGCCGTGGGACGACTCGTGTCATTTCGGCCAGCGTAGGCAGCCAATCCACCACATGGAATAAGTGCGGAAATCGTTTCCCACCCTCCAGTCCCAATTTTGCTAGAGCTGGTCCACTCAACAAGCCATCTCCGGTCGTCCCACCATCCCAGACGGTACACTTTCCACCTCGTTTCGGATAGTTGGACGATCCTTGGACGCAGCAACTTTCGGTAGGTCCTCCATTGTCCGTGGTAAAAATTACAAGTGTATTGTCCCATAGCCCCGCATCTTTCAAAGCGCGTGTCACATTACCGATTCCTTCGTCGGCCGCCGTCAACATGCCGGCATAATTTTGGCGTTTCCACGTCCAATCCGAATGATGGTTGTATCGATCCATGTACTCTTGAGGAACTTGATTGGGACAATGCACTGCTTGAAAGGCCAAATATAAGAACAATGGCTTTTGATGATGATGATCATCACCACCACCACCATCATCATTATAGTAGTCCTGATGATGCTTTTCAATGACACGAATCGCTTCTCGGGTAAAGATATGCGTAGAATAGTTGCCCCGTTCATCCACAATTGTGGAACATTCCTTTCCACAATACTGGTGCGGATCGGATCGAAGATCATATCCCGAAGACGGCTGGGAGTGGGTAAAATAATCTTCTCCTCCCCCATAGAATCCATAAAAGGATTCAAATCCTCGCCACGTGGGTGTCTGTTCCCACCGAGAATGTCCAACGTGCCACTTCCCTACCGCATGCGTGGCGTATCCGGCCTGTCGTTGCAACAGATCCGCCAAGGTTTCGTCTTCCAGAGGCAAACCTGCGGTCGATTGGGGTCGGATCCAATGCGACACTCCTGTATGCAATGGGTATTTGCCACTGAGTAGGGCGGCTCGTGTCGGACTGCAATACGGCGTAACGTAGTATTGATCCAGGTAGATGCCCGCCCGAGCGAGAGCATCGGTATTGGGAGTTTGAATGTCGGTACCATGAAAACCCAAATCATGAGATCCGAGATCGTCCATGACGACCATTAAAATGTGGGGTAACTGCTTATTGTTATTCTTGCTGTCATTTTGTGGAGAAGCACTTCTTGCGCCTGGTCCTTCTTGTTGGACATTCTGATCGGGATCCCTACTACTCGTACTCGTAATTTTTCCACTCTGGCTCGTGCTGATGGAATCGACAAGTGGAACTTTTGGTGCCCACAAGAGCAGCGCAAGGAGAGGAAATACGACGAAGAACTTCGAATGGAACATAGCAAAGAAGGAAAAGTCAGGTCGCTCTGCTAGCTGGAAAAGAGTTGTTGTCGTTCCTTATACTTTGGAATAAATACGATACAGCATAGATGTAATAATGATGATATTACCCTCGAAGTTAAAGTGATGCTGGTTGGTGAAGATGCGAAAAAAGAAGAAGAAGATACGAGATACACGCGATGAGCGATGAGAAAAGGATACAAAATGAATGTACTTTCTTAGTCCTTTTGCATGCTTTATTTGAGACCTTTGGGACAACCGTGATCGGTCTGTCCTCTTCCCGCTCCACTCGGTCATCCGTCTTCCTTGCTGTAAAAGTCATGAAAGACTCTGCGACACGGAGCCTTCTTGTGCTTCCGATCACTCCCAGTACCAGACACTGTAGAAACATACATAAAGACGATCATTCATCATTCGTGCCTCTCATTTTTTATTTAGGGGGATGTGTCTCGGATGACTTTGGCGGCAAGATTGTCACTGACCCAAGATCTTTCTTCTCAACAACGAGTAGTTGCATCCGCATCATTATCGACGACTTCATGTCTCACTCTTTCGACAAGTCAAATTCTGCAAACGGCAGCAATACAATATAAAAAAATTCAACATATTAAAAATTCACAAAATGGCTGACGTTGATTCTTATGACCGCGAAATGCAAGAAAAGCTGGCGTCCTTCATGGCAGATTCTGGCATGGACAACGGCGCCGACGACGACGTCGATGACGACGAAGACACGACCCCTGAGCTGCACATACCGGACTACCTACCAGAAAATTGTCTGGATCATGTGATCCTTGCTTGCTGCAATTTGAAGGATGGTATGGAGCAATTTGAAGACATGACAGGCATTGCGCCGAAGAAAATCGGATCTCTTCGAGGAGTTGGAACCAAGAGCGCCCGTGTAGCTCTGGACAATAACACCTTTGTCGAAATCATTGGACCCGATCCGAACGCACAATCGCAAGGAATTGCACCCAAGCTGCTTTCGATTCCCAAGGGTGAGCTATTCCCCTACCACTACGTCGTCCGAGTCAAGCCCGACGATGTGCACATCCCCGAAAACCTCGGCTGGGAGAAAGATGCCGTCGTCATGGTTCATGCGGATGCCGACGACTACGCCGAAAGCGGAGAAGTTCACAAGTGGGACTTGGTCTTTGTCTATGGGCATGGCATTGGTGGATGTGTTCCGGAATTCGTCAACTGGCGAGAAAACAAGTACCACCCTACGTCGCGACTGCCCAAGACAAGCGGCAAGATTGCCTTTGTGCAAGTCCAAGCTCCTGACGGTCACTACGTCCACGAATTACTGCGCAAGATTGACAATGTGAATGTTTATCCAGGATCACCCGAATTGATCTTTTCTCTGGAAACACCCAAGGGAAGTGTAAAATTCCGAGGATCCAACCCGGAAGGGATCGTCATGCCTGGATTTGGCGATGACAGCCATCCAACCTACTCGGGACAGCCAATGTAAGCAGCAGAAGCAGAAGCAGCAGCGGCCGGCGTCGTCTCGAGATCAGATAATCATAACTACTGTACTATTAGAGAATGCTTTTATCACCATCATTGTTATTTATACTAACTACGAATACTACGCTCAGAAACTTCTTGTAGATTCATGGAGTCGTCCTCTCCTGGGAGTATGACAATCGTGGTATTGGCTTGCTTTGGAGTGGTGGGAAATATCATAAAATTGACGTCGAGAGGTTGCTGCTTCTCGGTCGTGTTCTCAATGACAAGCCCCTGCACATATGGTTTCGGCTTGGATGTAAACGACGATCAGCAGATCGTCGAACTAGTAGCTAGTAGAGGCAGCAGTTAGTTGATCATCGAATCTACTAGAACGAGCTCGTCGAATACGCAAGAAAAAATAATGAGAAATAGGGGGATAAGCATTATTATTTTTAGAGAAACTGCTCTACCCCGGAGTAGAACAATGACATTGCCAGTATACTTTTCTTCAGATCATCTCCTTCTCCTTCGGCGAGCAAAGCATTCTTGGTGGAATCCACCTCAATCAGCAGCACTTCTTAGTATAACCGAAAACACTTTTAATCCAACGACGGTGTATCGATGTTATCGAGAATATTGGACAGAGAATCTCGGATGGACACTCGTCTCATGTCGGCTTCCATGGAAGCAGGAGTTACTGCTTGCATGGGGGAACCATATTCATATCTCTTCTTGTTGACAATCGTTTGGAAATGTTTCTTGTGTCTCCATCTCCGAGTGCTATTGCTGTTGGATGACGATGGCGATGACAAAATGGCGTTGTTGGTAACAAACGAGGGAGATGTTGGAGACGAAGCGTTGCTGCTGCTGCTCCAGGAGGAGTTCTTCGGGCTTGCGGTAGTTGTTGTTTGTGACATTGTGCTGCTGTTGATTGTGTAGATTGTTGTTGTTGATTGCCGATTTATAAGACGCTAACGGAAATATTGTGAGTCTACTATACTCGTTTTGGTATGGTACTAGCTAGAGTATGCAAGGGACCTAACTTTCGTCCTTGCTTGCGTTTACGAGTACTGTAGTTTTGAGATTTTGTATCTTTTGTTGTGTGTCTTGCTTTTGTGACTGCTCGATAAATCCCAAGGGATTTTCAGTCTTGGACTCGGACGCGGCCGACTGAGAAGCTCGTAAATGCGCCTGTCCTCATCCCGATATAGGGCTATAATGTTGCATGTCGCAGTCACAAACTGGTCTTTATTGTTATTTATCGAATAGGTCGAAGGAGTCGAAGAAGGTCGAACGAGGAGCGAGTTGCGAGTGCGAGCGCGCAGTGCGCATACGTACATACCGGGGTACAGCACAGCGCATGATACTACCGGTTCCCACTTACTTGAACCGTGTACCCTCACTCCCCCCCTTCTCTGTGCGTGCTCTGTCTACCACCGGTACCTACCGAGAGATAGCGTACAGGTACAGTACAGGTATATATCTGCCCGCGCGCCCTGTTCTCGTTGGCTCGGTCTGCGGCAGAGAACCATACCTGCGGTTCACGTACCGGTACCGGTAGGTCTGCGGTCGGTGGTCAGGAAAAAAAAACGAACCCGAGGAATGCGCGCAACCTACGAGTAACACACTACATAGTACATACGCAACCGCCCAAAAGTAAAAAGTTCAAGGAAGGCCCTATCTATCTGATGAAGGTCAATCTACTGCACGACAAGCAAGGATGAACGAGAACAGCGAGAAAGATTAATAGGTCCCAGCAACCGTCGATCGATCTCATCACAGCAGCCAGCAGCCAACAATAAAACTCCATCTTCAGCATCCAGAGTACACTGTCACAATCATTTGCACATAATCCTATTGTTAGCTGCCGCTATAACTCAACTCAACTCAACTCAACTCAAGATCTACCGTATCTTATGTGCCATCCTACCGGTACATGTACTCGTAGTACGCAACAACAACGACAGCGACAACAACAACAACAACAGTACGAATAAATATACCATAAAACCATGGCTCTATCGCTATCGCAACAACAAGCGCTCGCGTTGGCCCCCACCATCGGGGCTTGCGTGAGTTTGATCTGTTCCTCCATTATCACTTCGATCATTTTGAGAGATCCCAAGAAACGCGCCAAGGTCTACCATCGATTATTGTTGGGCATGTCGTTGTCGGATATTTGTACCAGTATCTGGTGGTCCGCCAGTACGAGACCGATCCCGCCCGAGACGGGGATTCTTTGGGCCAACGGCAATACCCAAACTTGTACCGCGCAGGGATTCTTTTTGCAACTGGGCATTGCCAACCCGCTCTACAATATGAGCTTGAGCGTCTTCTATTTGCTCACGGTAAAGGTTAGATGGTCGGAAGAGAGAGTTCGCAAAGTCGAGCCCCTCTTTCACCTTTGCCCGCTTCTGTGGGGGTCTGGCACGGCGATCGCCGGACTCTTTCTCGAGATTTTCAATTCTGCCAATCTGTGGTGTTGGATTGCGGACTATCCGGGGAGGAACGAAAATGCCAACATTTATCGACTCGCCTTTTTCTACTTTCCCTTGTGGTTCGCCATTGTGGTCGTCACCATCAACCTGGTCCGACTCTTTCGGCACGTACAACGCATCACCAAGGCTTCGGAAAAGCATATTCGTCCATCGACGTATGAGGTGGATGAAGAAGAACACAACAACCACGATGACGATGCCGACGCCGATGCCGAAAACTTGTACGATCAAGGATTCGGAGAAAGCGAACGAACAGAAAAAGAATTAGAGGATGAAGCTCATAATAGGATGAAGGATCCGGAACAACAACAACAACAACAACAACAACAACAACAACAACAAATTATTTCTGCTTCTCAGAGGACTGATGTACCGACAGCAAATACGACTACTACTAATTCCACATCAGGGGGTGTAGGCTCTTCGGGTTATGCTCGGAGTCGTCGGAAGTTGGCCTGGCAGTTCCTTCGATACGCTCTGGCATTCTACGCCACATGGACACCAGTGACATTGTTACGATTCCTACAAGCCATCAAGAAAGATGCCCCCTTTGCCTTGCTTCTTTTGGCTGCCATTGGCACGCCCCTGCAAGGTCTGCCCAACTTTTTGGTATATCTCTATCCTCAATTTTTGGAAAAGGTCAAGGATTGGCATCTTCGTCCATCCTACTGTCGCGGCTGCAGGAGGAAACTAAGTTGGTGTTGGTGTTGTTGTTGTTGCCTATCTTCGTTCCGGGATACCGATGAAGGTACAACGTCGGACTGCAGCCCGCCTTCTGCACAACAACAACAACAACAAAAACAGGAGATTTCATCATCCCAAAAATTCCATAACGACTTGATCAGGGGGATGGAAAAACGGGGAATGTTGCACCATCACTTATGGGAAGACAGCAATAGTAGTAACCCATTCCATATCAGCTGCACCGCATCCGAAGAGCGGCGATTGGAGATTATCATGGAAGACAAAAGCGCAGAGGAGTCAATATACGATGAAAGTAGTGAGGAGTAGTAGGGTAGTCTACTTTACACTCTCTCTATCACTAGTAGACTAGAGACTACTAATATAGTAGGGAGAACAATTTTACTTTTTACTTTTGGACTTCGTTCCACAACCGTTCCAGTTCCTCCCAGCTGCCGCTGTGAATAGCCGCTAGAATTTGTTCCTTTTGAGTGGTGGCATTCTTGGCATTATTATGATTCTTGTCCGAATGACTATGATCATGGGCCTCTGCCATTTCCTCTTCGAATTCTTCGCTGACCCGTTTGGCATTGGCCAAGACTTCTGGTGGTAAACTCGCGAGTCGGGCCACATTGATACCAAATGATTTGGGACAGGTGCCCGGGCCCAGTGTGTACAAGAACGTGATGGAATGCTGGTCGGAATTATTCTCTTGTTGGGTAATAGCACTGGTAGTAGAAGAAGACGAAGTCTCTTCCTCCACCATGCATTGCATGTGGCCGAGTCGGACCATGGATTCATTCTTCCATTCGTCGAGTAAGGAATGGTAGTGGGTCGCAAACAAGCTGAGACACTGGCTTCGTTCGATCAAATGTTTCACTGTCGCACCAGCAATGGCTGTCCCGTCAAAGGTTGACGTTCCTCGGCCAAGTTCGTCTGAATGGTAAAAAAGAGCAAGATACAGAGTGTGAGAATGAAAACCCAGCAGGGTATGATCCTGTTCAAATACAAAGTGGGAGTACGAGTATTACTGTACGTACCCATGATGACTAGACTTCGTCGGGTCGCTCCACGGAGGGCCGCCGCCGTTTCCGCCAATTCGACAAAAAAGGTCGATTGGCCCAGCAAAATACGATCCGAAGCTCCAAGACGGGTGTAGATACAATCAATGGGCGTCAAGGAGCAAGATTCAGCGGGAACGTAGCTCCCCATTTGGGCCAAAATAGCAATCAAGCACGTTTGACGCAAAAGAGTACTCTTGCCTCCCATGTTCGGCCCACTTAGCAACAAGAGGCGAGCCTTGTCTTGATGGCTCGCCTCCGGACTTCCTCCCAAACGCAAATCATTTGGAATGAATTCCGTGGTGTGGATGCTGCTACCTTCCACACAAGGATGCCGTCCCTGGACAATATCAATGGTAGGTGGTTGATCGAGGGGACAATCCAAAATGGTAGGTCGACAAAATCCAGGTTTGCTAGCCACCTTGGCCAACGAACCCAAAGCGTCCAACATGGCCGTGGCTTGGGCGGCAGCTCGCCACAGACTGCGTTTCGAGTCGAACTTGGCAAAAATCAATTGCATCCCCATTGCCTTGCGTTCTTGCTGAATATCGAAAGCGTGTTCCAACTCCTGCACCAGCCGAGCGACTACTGGGGTGCGGTACTTGTTGACTTGCTTGGCACCACTTCCCCTTTTGCCCTTGATCAAAAAGTCGTCGGGAACTTCGACCGTGGCAGGGAGCTCAATCAAGTACTTGTCCTTGGAGTCTGGTTTGGTATTTACATACGTCCAGTCACGTCGAGCCACGTGTCGAGGCGAAAGCACTTGGCACATTTCTTGTTTGTAGTCTTCGAGATCGGCTTGGATACGTCCGATGGTGTCACAGGCTTGATCGTAGGCTTCATCGACGCCTCGAGAAGGCTCGAATAAACCTTTGGCGGCCTTGTTGCAATCGAAATTGTCGAAGAAAAAGTCAAGGTCCTCCACCATGGAAGGAAAACATCCTCCCTCCGATTCGCCCTGGAGTCGTACCAACTTGAACAACAAACCGTTGGGATCCAGTTGCAGGTCCGCAAACAGTTCAGGGATTTGGCAGGCTTTTCGAAGTCCATTCAAGACCTTGGAAAAGTCATTGACCTTGCGTTTGGTGTACGTGGCGTTCTCGTATAGTACTGCACGATCGCTGGGGTGGTAGCTTCCTCCTCCCACTTCCGACGACTCGGTTCCTGTCGTCCCCGACATGCTATGAATTCGGCTCAACAATCGATCCAAGTCTCCCACCTTGCCCAAAACATGCTGGCGCACTTCATTCAAGGCCACAGCCCCGGCTCCCGCAGCCAATTCTTGGACGGCATCGGCCCGTCGATCAATGTCCGTCCTGCGAAAGAGCGGACGCAACAACCACGCTCGTAGGAAGCGAGCTCCATGAGGTGATTTGCAATAGTTGATCTTGCTCCACAAACTTCCTGCGACCTTGTGATCGACGGCGTTGGTCAAAATTTCCAAGTTGTGAAGCGTGGTTCCATCCAAGGAAAGATACGTAATTTGGTCTTCGGCACTGATGGGGGCAGAAATCGAAGCCAGTCCCGTGGGACTCGTGGTAGGATCTTCGTCCATAGAGTCGGCCGTGTCATCGACCAGGGGATTAGTCGTCGAAGTCGTCGATGCTGCTGCTAGACTACTGGACGCTTCAGGAATGTACGCCTTGACAACGCCCATGCTCAGAATCTCATGATCGATCAAATGGCGTTGCAAATAATACAAAGAGGCTCCAAAACTAGCCAATGCCAAAGTCGCCTCGCCTTGCACCAAGGCTTGCAAGACGGCTGGCCAACGACGGATAGAGGAGTCACCACTGGTTGCTTGTTTGCTACCCCGTGGATAGTACGCTTTGCGGTGCAACTCTTCCAAGGTTTCCTCCACATTCCAAGGCTGGACCACCGATTTGGTACGCTCTAGTTGTCGCCGATGATGCGGATTCAAGGCAGTCGATTGAGGTGCGGGTTCTTGGGTGTGGACAGTTTCCATTCGACACGATGCCGTGGTGGTAGTAGTATAGGATTGAATCAATCCACGTAGGACTGGCGAGGCCGTATCCGACAAGAGAATCTCACTGGGCGTAAAGCGTGCCAACAACGTGTTCATGCGCGAACGCAAAATATCATCCGCAAATTGACCCACCGTCACCGTGCCTCGGACGGCATCCACGAGTGTGATTCCGTATTCACAAACGGGTTGGACTTGGTTTTCTTCTTCTTCGTCGCCATCACCATTTTCTTCTTGACTACTGGAGGAGGAGGTGGTGGAGGAGGAGGATGGTTCTACCAATACTTCGGAAATGGCCAAGAGTGGACCTCCGCTAGTAGAAGTACTGTTGGTATGATCCAATTGTTCCAAAACTTTTTCATCGTCCAAGGCACAAAAGGTACGCGTCCCTAACGAGACAATACTGCACACTTCTCGATTGACGACGGCCGGTTTCTTTTGTCCCCTGGGAGTATTCGCCTTGCGAATCTTGAGCTGATCGGGCGTTTCGGTCTGTTCGACGCGGGCCACCTTGTATCCCGCCTGGACCAACTTGTCGGCCATGGGACCGTAGGAAATTTCGGGAAATCCTGCATGGGCGATATGTCCCTTCATGTAGGAAAGGTTCAAGACTTCGACGCCAATGTCCGCGTCCATGTGAAACATTTCATAGAATTTGCCTAATAAAAATCATCGCAGAGTAGTGCAGAGTTAGAAAAGTCGTGTGAGATGGTGAGACGAGTGAATGGCAGTAGTCTGCGTACGGACGTACGGACGGACGCACGTACCCGTTTTAAACAAAAGGACGGAATCAAAGTATTGACTCTTGAGGTCCCACCACTGTTGGACGGCATTGGTCATTTCTCCCACATGTTCCTTCCAATCCCGCGCGACGACTTTGAGGGTACGAGGATTGTATCCTGGCTCGTCGGGTCGTTTTCCTTGTAAATCACGCAGCGAAGATGGTTGCAAAAAGGCCAAGTGATTGTGCACATGCGATCCTTTGGAATTGACAGCTCCCTTGACGTACATGGGAGGAGCATTATTATTGTGATGGTGGTTTGTAGTTTTCGTCGTAGAAGTAGTAGTCGAGGCTGCTCGGGGAGCGGCGGCGGCTGCTGCTGGTGACGTAGTCACGTGGCTGGCTCGGGGAAGAAGGGCAGGGGAAGATGGAGCCTCTTTACTGTGGTTGTGGTTGGAACTTATTGCGGACATTGATGACTTGCGCGAGGATGCGGTCGAAGGAGACACGGTATTGGCAAATTCCCGCAGAGGTGTCTTGTAGACCGCAGCAGAAGGAGGAGGAGCAGGGGCAGTGGTACCG
Organism: Nitzschia sp. pyKryTriq1; assembly: GCA_956465555.1. Taxonomy (NCBI): domain Eukaryota; phylum Bacillariophyta; class Bacillariophyceae; order Bacillariales; family Bacillariaceae; genus Nitzschia; species Nitzschia sp. pyKryTriq1. The sequence continues at coordinate 289,649 of OY101119.1, forward strand.
CTGCCCTTGCTGCTACCGGATGTAGCACTGACCGCCGAAGCAGCACGGCGGGGCACAGTAGCCGAGGCCGCCTTGTGATGCGTGACTTGAAGCGAGGGCTTTTTCTTCTTCTTGCTGCTAGTAGTAGTAGTAGTAGTAGTAGTAGTAGTAGTAGACGAAGAAGTCTTGCGCTTTTTGAAAGTCGACGAAGGACCCATAACTTCCTCATCGTCATCTTCTTCCTCCTCGTCAGTGACCATCCACTGATCCTCGTCATCATCTTCGTCCTCATCAGGCTTGGCTTCAAAGACTGATCCATCATCTTCGTCATTGTCGTCATCATCATCACTGTTGTCGTCTTGCCACTCGTGCTCGTCTTCTTCTTCGCCATCGTCATCGTCATTTGCAATGTGACGGCGCTTGTTGTTGTTTGGTTGACTACTTGTGCTTTTGCCACTGTGATCCTCACTTTCTTGTTTCGACAAAAATTGAAACTTTTCGGTACTCAAATCCGTCCACTCGGATTCTCCATCATCATACCGCAAGAAAAAAGTACTGTTGGCGCTGTTGTGGTTGCCACCACCACCACCACCACTACCACCTCCACTACCTGTGACAATATTCTTGGCTTTCATGACTTGCGCCGCATAGTACTGTCGATCGTCGGGCCAATAGATACGAATCCTATCCCCGACATGGACCTTTTTCCAAAGCGAATTCTTATGGATAGTCGTACTGCTAGTAGTAGCAGTCTTGGGCTTGTTCTTGTTGGGAGGCGAAGTGGCTGCCGCTGCGGCAGGGCGAGCGGCGGCAGCTGTAGTCGGAGTACCGGTATTAGGCTTATTGGCCTTGGTACTCGTACTACTGCTCGTAGTGCTGCTGCTGTTGCTTCCGCTGTTCTTCGTACTACTACCATCGACAGCCGATGCAGTTGGCGACTTTTTGGCCAAAGCAGATGACGATGACGAAGACGATGGTTCAGGTGTCTTTTTCTTGAAAAAGGAAAAGAGACTTCCTTGTTTCAGATTATTCGTCGTCTTCGTCGTGGTGGTGTTCTTGGCGGCGGCAGAGGTTTTCTTGCCGCTGCTGGTGCTGGCTGCACCTCCTTTTTTGGTGTTGTTGTTGTTGTTGCCCGGCGCCATGTCAGTCGGTCTATCTATCTATCTCGCTCTACAAGAACAATCGATCGATCGATCGATGAATCCGTAATCCGCGTACGTCACTGAATGGATCAATGAATGATGAAATGCAACAATAGACGCAGGAGATGATGATTCGTAGAGACAAAACTTCTTGTGTGCGATGTTCGAGGCAAAAGCAATGCTGCGTCCTGATGCTACTAGTAGCAGTACATACCGGTAGGATGTTGTTTTATGTTGGATGCAATGTGCCTGCGGCCAACACGCTCGCGCGTCGCGAGAGAGGTGCATCGCGGCGTGCGCAGCGGCTGCTGCTACGTAAGCTGTAGTACAAAAGCTACAGAGCTTTGGGTGCCGAACTCCCTCCCTCCCATCCCATTGTTGATGTGCTGGCTTATCAGAGGAATAATCGTCCGCATGTAGAAAATGTACGAGCGCCTACGGCAGAGGATCCGAGGAATTTGGCGCGCTCATCATCGATCTCCTCGCACGCAGGCAGGCCAGACGACTTCAAAATAACTTTGAGGGAAAATAATCAGGGGTGAGTTCATTCCCCAATGTCCATCCCTTTTGCGGAGCGCGCTCCTGCTTCCCAACCTCAACGGCTGCGCGCAGCTTTCTTTAAGTATTTTGTATGTGGTACATGGAAAGGGTGAGAATTTTGGGTCCGTTCAACGCCATCGCCGGCTTTCCATGGGGAAGCGGATCCGGCGATCCGTTCCCGCGTTATTTTTTTTTATTCTAACGCATGCTTGCATGATGCACACGCGCCGGCAGCAAGAAGAACACCCCCAACAGCAACAACAACAATACCAATAACTTGCAGCCACTACCACACCACACCACTACCATCTTCACAGTACCACAAGTAAGTCAAGTGTGGCACATACCTCTATCGTCCGCCGCTTTCCATCTCGACGACGACGCCCACAAACAAAAAGAGCAGTGAAAGAATTGATTGATACACATACTCGTAGTTGGCTAGCAGTAGTAGTAGTGAAGCAACGGAAGAAGCACCAGCAAAAGTGGTGCGGTGTTGGGAGTTGCGCACGATCATCCGTAAAAAGAAAGAAAGAAAGAAAGAAAGAAAGGCAGGTAGAAATTCCAACTCCGTTGCCGCCGCCCCCTCCGCGGAGTATTCTTCATTCATAACCAAGCAGTCAACCCACCCACCCACCCAAGTAGTACAGTACTACGGTACGAAACAACAAGAACATGCCCAAATTCAATCTCTTTGCGAAACGAAAGAGTAATAGTAAAAGTGCCCGGAAAGAGGATGAAGTGACTCCGGATAGACCTACGAAAGGCGGCGGTGGTGGTGGCAACGCCAAGGATGCTGTGACGTCTCCGTCCGGATCGGTACTCACCGCTGCCACTTCCGCTATGAATACTCCGGAATCTACCAAAGGTACTCCAACTAGTACTACTACCGGTGGTCATGGTAACAATAACAATGCGGAGGATGAGCACAGTGATGATGGTGCTGGTAGCAATGGGAGTGAAGAACCCTGGGATGTCAAGCATTCTCTGTCCGAGGATGGTGCCAGCAGTACGGGTGGAAACAGCAATGGAAATACGGGTCCCAGTTTGAGCATGAAACGCAAGATTCAACAACGCATGAATGAACTCAAAGGTAGTGGTGCTGCTACAAGTACTCCTGACCATCCCACAACGACAGCGAATACATCCGTATCCTCATCACCACAAAAACCTGTCATGTTATCCTTGGGGCGTCGATCGGTGCGACCTCTCAGTCCACCCGCCGAAGCTGGCATGTCTCCCAAACCGGTGACACCCTCTTACGACTATGGCTATGATGATGACGATGATGATGACGATGACGATGATGAACAAGAAGGTCGTCGCAACAACAAGAACAGCAAGAACAAGAGCATGGAAATCGACGCTGATGTCGACTTGCCCATGGATGAAATGGAAGAGTATCAGAAGCAACAAGTCTTGTGTGGTGTGGGTAGTACTGGTGGCGAAGATGGTGTCATGGGTGGCGACAACTTGTGCGATTATACACTCACGGCCTTGAATGACATATGTGGAATGGGTAACAACAATAAGATTGTTCATGAGGATAACAACGATGACGACGATGACGATGACAAACAAGGCGATGGTGTCAAGGCCATCAAGCGTAGCAAGCAATCATCCCCGTCGCCTCCCAACTCATCTTCTCCTCCTTATTCTGCCACCACACGGGCCGCCTTGAGGGGCACCCTGCCGCAACTCAAGCCACCGTACGGAGTCGAAGAACAAACGGCGATTGAAGTCGAGTATGTGGAACCCGAACGGGGTCAGTATTACGATCCCAAGAATGATGCCTATGGTGGAGCCAATCCCCGCAAGAAGAATTTGTTGGTCCAAGCCATGGCCCGCCGGGCCAAGCAAGACTATGAAACCCAAAAGGGACGACCCGCCCGTATCTCATCTCCGGTCAGTGATATGGACAAGAGTATGGATGAATCGTTCGAGGGGGAAGGAGACGCTGGCAATAATGCATCTTCTCCGCCGCCCCCCGATAATATGAATGTCTATGCGAGCTTTACTTCGAGTGAAAAGCGAAAGTTCCTTACACTCATCAACAATGGATTGACGCCTTCCGAGGCCACTACTCAAGTGTTGAAGGAGAGACAGGAAGGAGAAGAGGCAGGCGATGCCGATTCGGCCAGTAAATCGTCAGGAGGAAGAGGATTGCGGTTTTGGAACAAGGGCGGCGGCGGCGGCCACAAAAACAACAAGGACGATGCGGCGCCAGTTCCTACCGAAGTTCGAAAGCAGCAGCAGCATCATCATCATCGTGCAGCAGCAGCAGCAGCCGAAAGAACTCCTCCTCGAACTCCCACAGGAGAGCATGACGACGACGAGGAAGAGGAAGAAGAACGTTTTGCTAGAAGTGGCATTAGCTATTACGATGCTGTTCGTAAATATCAAGGCGAGGATTTGCCGCCAGAAGAGGAGGGTACTAACACCGGCTCCTCACCGGCAACGGAGAAACGGTCCAAGAACAAGCGATTAGCTCGATTGGCCAAGTTTGGTTTTGGAAAACCCAAAGGAAAGCCACTGGCAGACGATGAAGATGCTGCTGCTGCTGCTGCTGCAGCTGCTACGATGAAAGAGGATCATTCTCCTCACCAGCAGGCAGTCAGTCCTTTTAGTGCGGCTCCTCGCGACCCTCCATCGGGACGTCTGGATCTGCCACCCATGCCACCGAGGCCAGTCAACCCTGCCGCACCATCAACCGCAGCTCGAAGCGTACCCACGGATATGGAGGTACTGGAGGATTTAGAGGCGGCCGCAGAAGCCTCGAGAAGTGTCTTCAAACCAATCCCCTCTCCTGCATCTCCCACCGAACAAAATGGTGCGGATCCGTCTGGCACGGTTGTGTCGGCCGACGGAGATGATGCGGACGACGAAGAAGGAGAAGGAGAATACCCCGCCATTCAAGAAAGTTATTCGCGCGACTCCTTGTTGGACGACGAGGAAGATGATGAAGACGGACCAGATGACGAGGTGCAAGTACGAGTAGAGCGAGACATTATCGTGGCCGCAGCCCCGGAGGGCATTGTCATGGTGGAAGAAGAAAAGGAAGAAATCACATCCCCGGAGACTCCTCAGAACCGTTCGATGGACTATGATCAAATGGAAGTGGATATCGCGAGCCAAATACTTGGAGTATCATCGGCTTCGCAGATGCCATCCTCTCCGGCACGAGCCATGGCTACCGATACCATGGTCCTCGATGTTGAGAATACCTACATGAACTCTACCGAAATCATGACCCACTACAACGCTGGGACTAGTGTGGCAGGAGATCAGCCGTCGGTCAAAACGTCTGCAACCTATGCCACCACTGGTACCAACTACACCACGTCGACTCGTTCCCGTCGACCTGGTGCCGCCAAGCAACGACTGACATCCCAAAAGACTGGCGAGACTTCCGCAACTGCCCATAAGTACATGGGCTGGCAAGAGTCTATCCAGGCAGCCGCCGTGGGTCTTGGTAAAGTCTGGGATCCAGTCAAGGGATGGGTCGACTATGAAGAGGAGAAGAAGTCAGATGACGTTATGGTTGTGGCCCCGGTCACGATTACCAGAGCTGGAGATTCGGTCTCAACAGGTGTCATCGAGGAACAAGCTCCTCCCAGGGATGGTTCGGTTGTGGAAGAATACGCACCTGCTATGATGCAGCAGCAGCAGCAGCATATGCAGAGGGCGCCTCTCAGTCCCCCAAGACATGGCGCCGTGGCCAGAAAGGATGCCAAAAGTCCTGCTCGGTCACGTGGATGGTTGGAAACAATGAAGGAAGCCACTGCTCGCGTGGAGACACAGGGCAAGCGATGGGATCCAGAACGTGGATGGATTGGACCGGACGGTGAGAAGGTCGCGTCTCCGGACTCTGATCGGTACGAAGATGATGTTGATGTTGATAGACAAGTGGATTCGGATACCCACGACTTTGGAACGATCCTACCAGCTTCTCTTCAACCCAAGGCCGTGCCGCCAACGGGTCAGTCCCCACCAACCGCGACTCGTGATCCAGGTGGTCAGAACCCTGTGAACTTTATCCGAAAAGATCCCCCACCAAGCGGTCAAATCCCACAGCAGCACGAGGACGACCATCATTCCGCGGATGCCATTAGCAACGCTAGTAGCTTCGAAGTCAATGCTCAAACTGGAAGATACGTCCAGCTCGGGGATACAGGATCCGTTTCGAGTTATCATTTCGGAAAACCATCCAACCGTGTTGCTCCCAAAGAGAAGGGAACCAAACTTTCTTCGACACCGGAACATGAGGATCAGACCCAAAAGACGCCCCAAACAGGTAACCGCAAATTGCTTGTCGATGTCAAGAAGGAAAAGGTTAGCCCGGCAGACGCGAGCATGTTCCCTGAGATCCCCAAGGGAAGCGGTAGCAGAAGCACTGGTCCAGTAGATCTGGATGAAATTGATGACTTGGAGAATGGAAGCTTTGAAGCTGCTCAAGACTTCTCCTGGGACGAAGACACCTTTGATGGACCATCAGGTGGAAAGTCCCGAGGAACGTCTCCGGACAAATCGGAAATCTCACATAGCTCTGTATCGACCATGTCCAAAACCATCCCGAAACTTCTAGCACCCACGCGAGACACCTCGCCAATTCATGGGCGTCCTGCTAGCACAGGAGGCAAACAGTCGCCGCCGACTCAAGCCCAATCAAGTGATCCTAGGTCAAGCCCCCCAACAAGCCAGGTGCTGCCATCCAGTCAGTCGGCTGGTAGATCGCCTATCGCTCCGATGCCTTCACAGAAAAGTCGAACTGCGCCTTCACCTTATCAGCCCGCTGGTAGATCGCCTGTCGCTCAGATGCCTTCACAGAAGAGTCGACCTTCGCCCTCACCCTATTCTCCAAACAAACCGCGAAGCAGTCCTCCTGGCTCTGGACCCGATCGTTCTCTAAACCACTCGACAACGAGTCCCGGTCCCGCTATTAGTGATACGAGGAGCACCAATACTGCTGATTCGAGTCCAAGTGTCAGTAGTGTAAAGGATCTACACGACTACTGGGAACGTCGATCCAATACAAAGGAAGGACTCACTCCACCCAGCGCCGAGTGGAAGAATTTCTTGGCTAAGAAAGTGAGGGATGAAAGCGCTGCTGCTCAAGGCCAGAAGAGGAATGTGGACGATGAAAGGGATTCTTTGTTTGACTTTGGGTCCGATGGCGGTGCCTTCCCGACGTCGCGCAAAGGCAACAATGCGCTCGGCGCAGCCTCACGAAATGAAGATGCTGGCCTGAGATCGTTGGAAGAGATTTCCAACCTTTCCCCCATTCAAGCTGTCCACGACGACGACGATGATGAAGATGACGACGAAGCGCCCTCGGAAGTAAGCACTGGAGTTGCCCAAGGTGGCACGTTCCTAGAAAGGCTGCAAGCCTGTGCTGCCCCAATGATGCCCAAAAGTATGGCAGAAGGCGGCTCCGGTATGAATTGCAATCCCATGCCAATGGCGCATCTAGCGTTTCTGCGCAACAACCCGAACGCATCTGGAAGCCCCAAAGAAGAAGGCAGCAACCGGCCTTCTTCTAAATTCGTACCACCGAATCTTTGCGGTAAGCCTGATATCATCACCGAAGAAGATGATGAAGAGGCGAGTGGAGTTGAAATGGGAGCCATGAACTCCTCGTCCGATAACAACAACAACAACAACAACAACAACAACAGGCCGAAAGACGATTCCCGAAGGTCAAGGTCGAATCCACGCGCAAATGACGATATGAGTAGCGTGATATCTGGTGAGCAGTTTGGACAAAAGACCGCCTACTTGGAAGCTATTGCTATGAAGGCGGCAGTCTCTGGGTCAAAGAAGAACCGAAGAAGTCGACCAAGTGGAGGTTCCGAAGTGGGCCCAGACAGCGGTGAGAAGCACTCTGAATCGTGGCAACGCTTTCTAGACAAGAAGGGGGCCAGCCGTTCCGAGGACCAAGAGGAAGTATCCCGGGCCGCTGACAAATACGCCGCGGAGAAAGTGGATCAAATGATGGACCACATGGCCGCCCGGTCTCGATCTGGAGAATTCCAGCCTCGATCAATGGAGGAAGCTACTGGAGCGTTCCCATCCGTGGGGAATGCTAAGAAATTCAAGGGAGACGACCAGATTCCATTCAGGAACGAGTCCACGAGGGCGGCAGAAGATCTAGCCGCCGCTCGAGTGGAAGCCATGATGCATGCTCTTTCTTCTCCCCGAACGTTGGACGAGGAGGAAGGAGAGATATAGCCATGCATCTTTGGTCGTCAAGCTTATATTCGTAACGATGTTATAAGGTTTGTTTTATGCATGATAGCCTCTTTCTGCAGCCTACTATGAGTACTGGCTTTTAGTTCTCTCTTGCTCTATCCTCGTATCCATGTCAGCTGTCGGCCAGTTATTAAATGTTACTACGTCAGTTCGGATAAACTGTACAGTATCGTACAGCACTTAACTCGCTCGTAGAATGGATCTATGACGCCACGCGGGAACAACGAAGAATAGTAATAAGGTTTCCCCGGATTTGCCACCTGCTCTGAAGCACAAAAAACCCGCCATACCGGTAGAAGCACGCACGAGGAAACTGCACTGCACTGACTAATATGACTGATGATGACACCCTGCCTTTTCTCGCTTTCTCGTGCGGGATAAGGACCTCTTCGTTTATTCGGCGGCGAAATAGCGGTTCGCTCGGGACGCGAAAGTCGATAGCCCAGCAGGCGGTCAAAGGCGCCGTTTAATAATATTGTGGAAAGGAGATGCGATACGAACGCTCTCTCTCCTGCTCCCTCTCTCTATTCATTCTGTAGCTGCAACGTCCAGATCGTCCTCACTCAATATTCATACTACTATCAAACTTTGGAAGTAGAGAAACCCAGCATGCCTACCGCCGCAGTCCATCAGTTCGCCACGGATGAAGGGCAACGACAATTGGACAAGATGTTGGCAAACGAGCTCAACCAAATGTCGATCCAGCAGCGCGAGAAGGTCTATGAGGAGATTCACGGAGTCAACCGCGTATTGGAGGAGTCTCCCTCATTGTTGAACGAGGGCCTTTTTCGCTTGGATCAAGTGCTGCAGGGGATCTATCCCAAGCCTGCCTACGACCAAGCCTTTCGCCAGAACGCTTCCTATTGCTTGAACCCCAAGCTTCGTTTAGCGTTTCTTCGCGCCGAGTATTTTGATGCTTCACGGGCTGCCGTTCGAATGGTCAAATTCTTTGAAGGAAAGTTGGAGTATTTTGGCCCCGATGCTTTGGGACGGGATCTTAGATTGAATGAAGATATGGATGAGGACGATCGAAAATGTTTACAGGCAGGTCATTTACAAATACTTCCTGCTCGAGATCGTGCGGGAAGAGCCGTCTTTTGTGATTTTCAAGCGACCTTTCCAACATGCTACAAACAAGCTAGAAATATGGTAAGTAACACACTGCACACATGACACATGCATGCATCCATATCTTTATGCCATGGGTTTTTTTTTTGAAATTGCAATTTGGTTCACTTTGTTTGTTTGTTTGTTTGTTGGACGGTATGTTTGTACGCTATATATTTTGACCGTAGGTGAAATGTTCCATATATCTCATGCTTTGTGCGGCAGAAGATGAAGAGAATCAAAAGTTGGGAATTGTGGGAATGTTGTACCATGTCGGAAAACAGCAAAATAAACCCGATCCGGATCTGATGGCACAAGGACCCGCAACACTCCAATGGTTACCCATTCGATTCAATAGTATACATATATGTGTCAGTCATGCCATGTCGTCGATCTTGGCTAGACTTTTGTTGATTGGTGCGGGACAAGAGATTCGGGCTCGATCCAGAGTACATTATGGTAAGTGGCATTCATTCATTTATTCGTCCCTCTTTCGTTGTCTTTGTTGGGAGTATACTGGAAAACCAACAACAATTCTATCTACATTCGTTCGTAAACACGTACTCGTACTTGTACCAACAACAGGCGGACATTTAGAGTGTCAATATAGTCTCATGACGTTTGGGGTGCCAGTGAATGTATTTCCAATCAGTGCCGAGGGAGAACTCAAACTGTCCGATTTTCACAAATGGATCAAGAAGCGTATAAAAAAAGATGCGGTGGCCCGAGAACAAGGAAACAGTGGAAAGCCAGCAGTATTTTCGGGAATCGATTTGCCAAGTTCGAGAGATGTCCTCATGGGCAAGGGGAAGCCCTTTCAAATACATCCGGGGAATGTAGCCTTACGGTATCTGTGTGAAAAACGATTGGAGGAATACAAAGCTACTCGCAAGGGAGACAAGTCCGAGTTGGCATCCGATGTCGTGGCAATGTGTGGAAGATTTTTGAAACGTGAATCCGATGGTTGGTGGACCGAAGTGAGCCATGAAACGGCCAAAGACAAGGTCATTAAAGCTTTTCTTGCCATTCGAGCTATTGAGCGAACAAGTGGCAGTCCCGGGGCATCTCCCATGCTTTTATCCGTACCAGCTCCTGCTGCGTTGGACTTGGCAGAAAGAGATTCCAAGCGAGCTAGGATGTGTTGTCGGAGCGACGGCTCAGAGAGTATATAGCAGGTCTTTGGGACGTCGAATGGAGAGGCGTTCCAGCTCGTGCTGCGTTGGACTTGGCAGAAAGAGATTCCAAGCGAGCTAGGATGTGTTGTCGGAGCGACGGCTCTCTTTGCGACGTCGAATGGAAAGGGCCCAAAGCCCCGCAGATTAGACTAGCTAAATGTATATAACTCCTATCACCTTACTAAACTGCTAGAGAGTTTTAATCTTGGCATCTCTTTTTGGGTTTTTGAGTACACTATAGACTATTTAATATTATGCTGCTTATGTTTTTATTCGAGGCCATGATTCTCCGCTATTGGCCTTTTCACAAGTAATGACCAACTTTTTACCATCAATCGTCCAGGTGCACCCGTCCACATCCACGGCCCCATACAGCGCAATGGACAGTTTGGCTTCCCCCTTGTACTGGACCTTGATGGAACGGGCCAGAAAGGAAACCTTGAGGGCCTTTTTATCCCATACACCAGCAGAATCATCATCATCATCATGCTTCAAGACGACGACAATCTCTAGCTCATCGTCATCTTGAGTCCATTCAAATTGTTCTTCGACTGCCGCATTTCCTTCGGTTCCAATCGCTGCTGGCTGGGTCTGCCCCATTCGGCCCGTCACTTGATTCATTTCTTGTTGCCATGCCACATTTTCAGACACGGCTCGTTGCATCCATACCGCTCCCCGATCCGTATCGATTCCCGCCACAAACGCCACATTCTTCATGCGGGGTTTCGTCTGGACCCGTCCAATAAAGACATTGCCGTAAAAGTTGGGAGCTGGACTGTAGCCACAGGCGTGGGCGATTTGAGATGCCCGAGCATTCAAGGGAAGCTTTTTGAGCATACCGACCTCGTCCAAATAAATATAGACTCCCTGAAATTGATTCGTATCGGCGGGATGCACTAAAGGAAAGGTCTCCACCGATCCTTGGGCGGCAACGGCGTTCATGGCAGCGGGCGAAAGCTTGGTTTGGGCCAACTGCTGTAAATCCCCTCCTGCGGCAAAATGTTTGGTCGCCTGGTCTTTGAGGAGTGACGCATCAATGGTTTGTTTATCGGAAGCAAAGTACGGTTTCACATATTCGGGCAGAGCATCGCCCGGCTTGGCTTGAGCGACCGACGCGGGCAAGTAAAGTGTCCGGAGAGGTTGGGTGTCATCTTGAGGCACAAAGACAAAAGGGATAGCATCATCGTCACTATCATCTTTGTTCTTTAAATCCAAACCCGCCAACTGTGCCAGGACAGATTCTCCGTTGGCTGCAGCAGTGGCACCAGCCGCATTATTGCGATCGCCAGGAGTTTCAATGAGAACACCCCGACTGCGAAGCCATTCTTCTCTTTCTTCCAGTGTCATGTCGTCATCTTTTTCATTCTCTTCGTTTTTTACTTTTTGCTCTGCGGCGTCATCTTGAGTGTTGCTGGTGGAACTCATAGTTCTTTCTTCCTCCTCTTCTTCTTCTTCTTCTTTTATCGTTTGTTAGCTTTTCAAGAATGGTCGTCTACTCGTACAGTGCGTGTAGTCTAACTTATGGAAGGGAAAGGAAGGAACTACAGTACCTGGTACCCTTTCGAGTACAGTTTATCGTCCATCATCTTCCTTCGACTTCGAAAACTATCTCTCGATCTCGATCCTTTGTGTCCTCGTACCCGTACAGTTCGTACCGTACTTCGTACTACGCTTTGTTGGCACGAAGAAATCGTGTGGTTCGTGGACGATCGCGCAGAACGCACGAAAGATACAAAAATAGGCGCGTCTTCCCCCGATCAGAAGTCATAATTCGGAGTAGTCAAAGCTTTGGTGTCCGCGCGTGCTACGCATGTAAAAAATTGAGAATCTCAATTAATTTCGACTCACTGGACTACATTTTTCTGCGTGTTTTCCTCACGCTTCTGCATAATACACAGTCATAGCAGAAGGATTCTGGGTGCAAAGAACCCTGCTAGAGCTATCAATGCTTACTCTAATATCTCCCTGATGAGTAGAATGAATGTTTTAGTTACCATTAGGCTACTACTTTACGCTTCAGAAGAGCAATTTACACCATTTCAAAATGAGACTGGTTATCTAGTGAATTTCTCGTGCTAAAATGACACCCTTGTACTCCTGGTATATTGCTACTGATCTCGAAGCATGAAAATCCTTTTAAGCCATTAGCCTTTACTATCCTACCTCCATTGTCACTTTACTGATGTGTTAGTTACTACTGGGCTCTCAAAGGAGTGATTTCCATCATTGCCAATTGAGATCCGCTAGACGGAGGATCTCAGCAATCTCAATACTCGTTACCGCGGTGCATCACGGCGCGTCGCGCGAATCTCAATTTTTTACGATCTCAGTTTTTAATGCGCGTAGCGTGGGGGGGGGGGGCAACGCGCGCGATGATGGTTGTGTGAGATGGCCTCCCCCGAAGCGCATTTCCCTCAAAGTCGTCTGTGTAGCCAGGGCATAGATAATACTGTGCTTTCCTTGGAAAATCTACAGTAATGATTATTTCATCATGCTGACTAGTAGTTGGCAACAGAGAAAGTTATCATGTATGGTACTCCTATGTTTCGTTCACGTAAATTATGAAAGGCATGTCTACCAAGAAATCGAATCATCATGAATATAACATATGCAGACAATGATCGCGTCCGGCGCCCAATCCTAATCTTCTTCGTCTTCTTCTTCGAAGCGAAGCAACAACATACGAAGTTATTAGGTGCGAGCACCACGGACAAGGTCTCTTCGCTTATTCTTTCGGCCACCACCACCAAAAGGGTCGCCAATATCAATGGGTTTGGTCGACGAGGACCCTGCCGCACCTCCCCGTGTTTCCCCACTTAGCTTGTCTCGCGAAATTATGGGGGTGGAGCGGCATGTGTTTCGAGCAGGAGCCAACAAACGTGTATCGCAAAAGCCGGAGCAACACTCGGAGCTGGATGTGCACTTTTCGAACGTGGCTTTGCACGTTTCAACTGTCGGTGCCATGGTCGTCGGAGACGGAGGTGTTGGAATACCGGGTGAAGGACCAGGCTCATTATCACCTCTGTCAACGGGGGCTGCCGTAGGAGAAGGAGGCGATGTGGGCAAATTAACCGGTATAGGACTGTAGCAGACTTGCGTGACCTGGCCGGGTCCTGCCTGGTCACAAGTGCAAGTTCTCCAAGTGAAATCAGGAGCAAGAAATGTCATCGACGATCCAACCATCTGGCAGATAATAGAGTCGGACGTTCGAACTTGGCAGTAGTTGCACAAGGTCACCGTTGGGTTCAAACCGGGGCAGCTGCATGGATATTCAGGCATCAGGGCGCAATTAAACAGCGCGTTGTCGCAGACATCACTACCGGTACTTTCAATACAAATGGTCACATCGAGAGGATTTTGGGGCTGGCATCCTGAAGCAGTAGGCGTCGGAGCCCTGTCACCAGTTGGAGGCGGCACCAACGGTACTGGTGTCGGCGGGCTGGTTGGACGCTCGGTTGGGGTGTAGCAGACTTGTCGCACCTCGCCGTTTCCAATATATTCACATGAGCACGTTCTCACTGTGAAGTCCAGGGCGACATATGTAACAGAAGTCCCTGTCATTGGACATGCGATGGCGTTCGCGGTTCGGATTTGGCAATAGGAGCAAGATGTCTCAGTTGGGTTGAGGCCAGTGCAGCTGCAGGAATACCTGGGCAGATCATCGCAAGATGCGTCACTGTTCTTGCAAGGATCACTAGCCCCGCCACTGTGCCCACCGCACGCGAAGACAGTTTGCGGGTTTGTTGCACTGCAAGTGGGTGCTGTCTGCAATTGGCGATGTCGAAGATTGGGTTGGTCGTGTTCCTTCGAAGAGGAGTCGTCAGTGTAGGAAAAGAAATCTTCGTGCAAAACCATGCCTAGTGTAGGGTTCAGCTGCTTGTCACCATCATTGTACTGGCCATATGCTACCCGTACGGCCGAAGAGAGAGAGAGAAGGAATAAGCAAGCGTGTCGAAAGATCATGGCGTCCGGTCTTGTTCTGAATTTATGAGAGAAACACGAAGCTACTACTGTAAATACAATTGCACTCCAAGCAACTCGCACGATTGATTGGTGGGAACCAGCAGGCAAGCACTCTATTTTGCTGTAGTACTACTACTAGAGACCCAAACTGCTTCCCATCTTTTCTTAGTGATACTACGGCTTTTGACATGAGAACCGTAAAATACGAATACTAGGTTTTCATGACGATTACGAGTACGATAGTTAGTAGTAGATGATGTCGATTTTTCTTACAAGATGAAGAACAATATTTTGATAAGCCTAGCAAGACGAAGAACAATATTTAGAGAAGCCCTTCTGAAGCCACTCTAATCTGAGTCGTACTTCGCAAAAATTATTATACAACATATCCAGTTTCTTCAAGAGGAGTCGTCGCTCCCTACATTCCGACGTATATTTCTCCGAGTGATGATGATTCGTACTCGTACTACTACTAGAGGAGATAAGGCCGAGGACGTCCGGCATACAAACAGCAGTAGTACCGGTATATGTACTAGTAGAATGTGTGCTGTCGCACCCACGCACCCTGCATCCGACAATAATCTTCCACTGCTATCGGAAGAAAGAAAAATCCTTGCAAGATGTGTGTAGTCTACTATTGTATTGTCAGGCATCAGGCGTCGCAGACGAGTGTCGCCATTCCTGTAGAACATCTGCCGGTAAACTCTGCAAAATGATGCGTGCTTTACTTGGATTGTTCAATGGGAAAATCTAACGATGATTCTTTCATGATGCTGAATAGTTGGCAACAAAGAAAGTTATATGTATGGTACTCCTATGTTTCGTTTACGTAAATTATGAAAGCCAAGTCCACCAAAAAATCGAATCATCATGAATAACATAATGCAGACAATGATCGTGTCCGGCGTCCAATCTAATCTTCTTCTTGTTAATTTCGGTGGAACGACATCAACACCATACAGTGAAGCGGAGCGAAGCATCAACATACGAAGTTATTAGGTGCGAGCACCACGGACAAGGTCTCTTCGCTTATTCTTTCGGCCACCACCACCAAAAGGGTCGCCAATATCAATGGGTTTGGTCGACGAGGACCCTGCCGCACCTCCCCGTGTTTCCCCACTTAGCTTGTCTCGCGAAATTATGGGGGTGGAGCGGCATGTGTTTCGAGCAGGAGCCAACAAACGTGTATCGCAAAAGCCGGAGCAACACTCGGAGCTGGATGTGCACTTTTCGAACGTGGCTTTGCACGTTTCAACTGTCGGTGCCATGGTCGTCGGAGACGGAGGTGTTGGAATACCGGGTGAAGGACCAGGCTCATTATCACCTCTGTCAACGGGGGCTGCCGTAGTAGGAGGGGAAGGCAATGTGGGCGCGCTAGTTGGATGCTCGGTTGGCGTGTAGCATACTTGTCGCACCTCGCCGTTTCCAATATAATCACATGAGCACGTTCTCAATGTGAAGTCAGGGGCGACAAATGTAACAGACGACTGTGTCACTTGACATGCAATGGCGTTCGCGGTTCGGATTTGGCAATAGGAGCAAGATGTCTCAGTTGGGTTGAGGCCAGTGCAGCTGCAGGAATACCTGGGCAGATCATCGCAAGATGCGTCGCTATTCTTGCAAGGATCGTTAGCCCCACCAGAGCTCCCACCGCACGCGTAGACAGTTTGCGGGCTTGTTGCACGGCAAATGGGTGCTGTCTGCAATTGGCGATGCCGAAGATTTTCCTTCGAAGACTCGTCGTCAGCGTAGTAGGAAAAGAAATCTTCGTGCAAAACCATGCCTAGTGTAGGGTTCAGCTGCTTGTCACCCCCATGGTATTGGCCATATGCTACCCGTACGGCCGAAGAGAGAGAGAGCAGGAATAAGCAAGCGTTTCGAAAGATCATGACGTACCGTCTTGGTATGAATTTATAAGAGAACCCCGTCTTGGAATGAATTTATGAGAGAAACACGAAGCTATTAGATTGCACACCAAGCAACTCGCACGATTGATTGGTAGGAACCAGGCGAGTTTGTTCCTGTAGAGATCTGAACGACTAGTACTTCCCACCACTATTATGGTACCGGTATGGCTTTTGGCATGAGAACTCTAAAACAAGAAATAGTTTTCATGATGATGTTGTCGATTTCTGAAGAATTTTTTGATAAGCCCTTCTGAAGCCGCTGGAAAGAATCTGAATCGTGTACTTTGCAATAATTATGTTATTCTGAATGAACAAGAACATACATACAGTAAAATAATAGTAATTATGTTATTCTGAATGAACAAGAACATACATACAGTAAAATAATAGTATTTACGTGAAGTACAATACCAATACTGGTACGGCTAGTACTAGTAGAACGAATTCATATACGACATACCCCACATGGCAAGAATACGTGTGCCTGTCATCCAAGGCTGCGCGCCGAGAAAGTTGGGCAGATATTATTGGCGTTGTTGTTGTTGTTGTTGTTGTAATGTCAAGAGCCTTACTTTCGGCGGAAATGACGACCAGAGGGACGATCCAAAAGAAGAACCACAGAAACGGCGCCCAACAACCACGCCAGCAATTTTGTAAGTTTGCTACTGGAAGGCGAATTCGCCAAGGACTCATTCAGTTTCGGTCAAATGATCGAGATTGAGAACGGAATGTCCATCGTAGTAACGGCGTTTCCAACTAATGTATAGCTCTGCGATGGAGATGGAGCGTTTGATGTCCTCGTTATTCCTCTCATCCTGCGATGTATGCGATGGTTGGCGAATTTTGCCCAAACATCAAAAGAAACGCGTGAGTCAGTCGGTCATTCATTCGGTCGTCAGCATCGATCTCGCCAGTCTTTCAGACGTGGATAAAAATCATTCTGCGGGCGGGGCGGTGAATTGAAACTGTGACACCAATTGCATCATGGAAGCAAACCGAACAACGAATCATCATGATCATTGCACTTGGAATGATCATGTTGTCGTCGTCTTATTCATCCACAAGTCGACCATTGTCAAACACTTCATCATCGTGATCTGATGCGCGTCTTCATTATTCTTTTTCAAAACGGTATCATCTCTATAGAGTATCGGCGATAGCAGCACAAGCTCGGCCGGCGTGTCGTCATTTTCTTTTGGCGCTCGCGCGCTTTCTCAACTTTCGACTTCGCCGACTGCCGCTACTACCGGGGTATTGTATGACGTACTACCGTATACTGTATGCAAGCCGAAGAAAGAAAGAAAAGGCGGGAAAAGCACAAGGGAGCAAAACGGGAAATCGACCATTGCCGGTAAACACTTTGTTGTTTTGAGTATATTCACAACATTGAGTCGCACATGAAAACAGCACCTTGCAGCCCATATTCCCATCTTCTGGTACGGACTTTTGGTAGTACAAAATCTACAATATTGGTGGCAGATCGAAGAGTTCGGATCACGCAACAAAATGCTCAAATCTTTTCTTCCCGCCAACACGGTCGCCATTTCGAGTGATCAAGCACGTTCTAGTATATCTCGTCGTATTTCGACCATTCTGATTACTTTTTTCCTTCTAATGGCCGTTGGTTGGAAGCGCCATGAGCTTTTGGATGATTGGCTTCTGGGTGTCGAATTTCCTAGTATAGCCGACAACGGTGGTGCTGCTGGTGGCAGCATTCTTTTAACCGGAGCTTCCTCGGGGATTGGAAGGGCGACATGTGGCTACTTGGCAGGGCAACATCCTAACGTGACTATATATTGTGGTATTCGTATAAGTAATCCATTCGATGCCGCTACCAAGGATTATCCCTTTACTCTTCCCAATGTCCGAGCAGTCCACTTGGATGTCACCAACCAAACACAAGTCGAGGCGGCCATGGTTCGAATAATGGAGAAGGAAGAGGAGGCATCACATCCTTTGATTGGGATTGTTTGCAATGCGGGGATTGCCGAATTAGGGACGCTGGAATATCAATCTTTGGAAGTGATTGAACGGCATTATCAAGTCAATGTTTTGGGAACCTTGCGGGTGACGCAAGCAGCCCTACCATTGTTTCGACAACAACAAAACAAAGAAGGAGGGAGAGTTGTATGGGTTTCGTCGGTCTCGGCCCTGGTTCCAGGCTTTCCACGATGGGGAGCCTATAGTAGCAGCAAGGCTGCACTGGAAACTCTGGGCGATAGCTTGCGACGAGAAGTCCAACCCTACAACATCTCGGTTTCCCTGGTGGAGCCTGGATTTTTGTCCACCAGGCTCACGGAAAAAGTCGGACAACGTAATCAAGCGATTTTTGACAACAAGAACAGCTGCGACGACTACGCCGGGATTACCCATGAAGAACGGGAGGCGTATCCTCATATTTATGGGACGGACTTGGTGCGACTCCACACGGCGATGATGAACCACGGGGGATCGCTCTTGGAGACGGCCCAAGCGATTGAACACGCTCTCTTTTCCAAGTATCCTCGAACTCGATACATGACTTCTCGGGTGGGAATACTGCCGACATGGCTCTTTGTTCGACTTTTGAGGAATATGTGGCCGACTGATCGTTGGGATGATGTTTTTGCGGGGTGGTTGGATTGTCAAAGACTTCAGGTCTACTTGCAAGGGATTCAGCATGAAATCAAAACGAAAGGAGGATTTATCAAGTGGATGAAGAGTTTCCTATTCATTGCAATAAAGAATCATGATTAAAATTTATAGTGTAGGCTGCTTCATCAACTCTACGTGGTATTCATGCTCAGGGTATTAGGTCGGTCGTCGAATGGACAGAGGTCGGAATACACCATTATGGGGAACTTTACTCCATCGCTTTATTTACGTTAGTATCATCTACGCGGATCGAACTTTTTAGACAAACAAATCACTGCAGCAACACAGCAGTTGGCCAATACTCGCTCCTGTTCGCTTTTGTCGCCCTTCTAGACCCAGGATTGAGGTCCAACTCTCATTCGACTTTCATGGCCACCTTGGGCCATGGAAAGTAGCATCGCGCCGTTCACCTAGAAATATTATTTCTTTCTCTTTTAGTAGCATCACATGGATAGCGCGGTCGGTTTGTTAGGTCATTACAATCTGCTCGCCGGTGGTCGACCAACTGTTATCTTTCCTCTTGTAGGGGGCGACGGTGTTTCTCTCAATCAGATAATTTCCTCGTCGTCCCCGTAGTCCTAGGCGACCCAACCATTGAGGGCGACTGAAAAGAATAATGATGTAGAGACCGAAGAGAGCAGCAGCCAGGAGGCAAACGACAGCGACGTGCTTGGCGGAAGGAGACATTCCTCTGGGAACCGTTTTCATCTCAGCTTTGCATCGCCCGACAAGTTCCATCGTCGTACTCAAATACATATTCATGACGACTTCTCCCTTGTAACCGGTCATTGCCCATGCCAAAAAAGGTGATTCGGGTTCTTCGGTTTCAAAGGAAGTCGAAAATGAGTAGCTCCCATCCGCTGGACAATCACCGTATTGGTTGTTTTCATCGGCCTGGTAGTCATCATTGCACACTGGGACGGATACCATGCTAACCAGCTTTTGTCGATGGGTGTAGCCCCCTAGCATATTGATATTTGCATGTACATCCACGACCAAGGTATCTTCATTTGTTGCACCAAACACATCCTGCAATCCATAGTACTTGACTGTGGGTCGTCGTCAAGGACAAATAATAATGATTATCGGAAACAATATGGTTGGAAATATACAAAAAACGTGAGAATCAACCTCTTGCAACAAAGCGTTTGACCAATTCTTTCTTCGGACAACAGGGCGCGACGTACATGTTCCTTCGACGTACTGCGTCTTTTCTTCGCTAACACTACAGATGGCGTCTGGGTTGCAGAGGTAGGAGAATTTCGCTTTGACGGACCGACTCTCGCATTTGAACTTCTCCTGATCGACTGTGATGTACATGGACGACGCTGTAGACAAGAGGCAAGATGCCGCCACTAGAAGTATTGATCGCCTTTCTGCCATGGTTGCCTTGTTGCCTTTTGA
Source organism: Nitzschia sp. pyKryTriq1 (assembly GCA_956465555.1). NCBI lineage: Eukaryota > Bacillariophyta > Bacillariophyceae > Bacillariales > Bacillariaceae > Nitzschia > Nitzschia sp. pyKryTriq1. The sequence continues at coordinate 309,746 of OY101119.1, forward strand.
TTTATGGTGGTAGAGGTGCGTCGTGTCGTTGTGTCGAGGTTTCATCAAGTTTCCGGGCCGCGGGCTCTGCTTCGAGAGGACAATCAGAAGAGCAAGGAGCCTAAACAATGCATTTTTCCAACGGTTACGAGGCATCTAAGTGTTTGTGTTTACTTACTTGCTGTCTTTATGTGTAAGCTCTATGATCATGGAATTGGCGAAAGGGGTGCGCAATAACAAATAATATGAGTTAGTGGTGTGCAGTGTGCTGGTTTCGAGTGAGATGATTGCGGAGTGTGCAGTGTGATGCGGGGTCGCTGGGTGCGATGCCCGCCTCGCGCGTCCGTTGAATTCAGGACCGATGCTGTCCCAGCTAGCAGAGCAGAATTCATTATATATAGACACTCGTTACGCATTCATGACTGACCAACTCATGACTTATTACACCACCCTCTACCGTATTTTGCTGTCGTCGGCTCTACCGGTCTTATCTCTACTCGAGTAGAGTACTGTATTGCCGCATACTCGCTCTGATCAGCATAATAGCTAGCTTGAGCAAAGGGCCGGTAGGGAGATGGTGTGAAACAGTCGTAGTATCGTCTTCCTTGTCCTACCGGTACGTACTGTACGAGTTGGTGAGTCGTCGTTGGCGAATTATTTTCGCTGCCAGCACTCTAATGGTAAATGATGCTCGAGTTGCGTAACTTGCTACTATTATGTGAAGATCTGCTCCAGCTCTAGTAGCTATTTGTGGAGAGAGAGAGAGAGGAGAATACTCTCCAAGGTTTCGATTATTTTCGTGAATAGTATATAAAGCACTCTAGGTGATGGAGCGACGTCTAGCTAGTCTTGCAATGGGGGTTTGATTGGAAGAATTCTTCAAATTCTTCTACGGTACTCATGGAGAATGAGAGATGGACTCAACATTAGCATTCGGCTACGTCATTCTCGAGCTGTCGTCTACGTTTCAAGCTACCGCTTGTACAAGTAACTGTAGGCGGTAGCAGGGGAGTAGTAGTAGTGAAGCACCATTCTGGACTCGTCTCACAGTACCACATGCACACACGGGTTAAAAGGTCAACAGACCGACTAATAGTACCGTCACCAACTACTGACTTTACCCTAAGACCGACGCATTTGCAACCTAAAACGGCGGCTAGTTCTTGGTGCTGTCAAGTTAGTACTAGGGCAACTACGTCGAAGAGCTCTGACTTTCTTCTTTCTTGATCTGCATGTCATCACAGCTGAATGCGAGTAGACATCTTCGTTTTTCGACTTCTTGACGACTTCCTTCCTCTCTTGACTTTGCTTGCCTCCATGCGGTTATGATGCCCTTCCTCTTGTTCTTCGAGATTCACTAGGAGTGGCTCTTTTGCAGGCAGCGTTTTTTTCCCGTGTGCGCAGCAGAGCTGATACGAAATACAGGGAAATAGTAAAGCGCCCAATATCAGAAGTGAAATCATCAAGCCCAGTCTTCCCGATGGAACAGTCTTGAAAGCACTTTTGTTTTCTTGATTAAAGGATCCTGATCGTAGTGTCTGAATACCGAACCGACATTGTCCGACAAGTGATTCAGATGCTGAATTGAAATATACGTCGAAAACAATTTCACCCTTATATCCACTTGCAGCCCATCCGATAAACTGATTTTGTGGACTCGGAAAGTTCAGATTTACATCAAACGATGAGTAGCTGCCGTCTTGTGGACATGTTCCATCTTCTCCTTGCCGATCCTCGTCGTTTTCATCGCCGTCTCTGTCATTTTCATCGCCGTCTCTGTCATTTTCATCGCCGTCTCTGTCATTTTCCTCGTCCTCTCCTTGTAGGATCCTGCGCATGTCATCCCCGCATATTGAAACTTCAAGCATTTCATCCAATAACAGATGGTCGTACGTTTCATATCCCGAAAGTGAAAAAATCAGACTCGCCTCGACTAGGAGGATGTCGTTTTCGTTGGCATCCACACTGTCTTGGAGTCCATCATAGGCCACTGAAGGGAGAAAGAAAAATGAGCTCACGTTATCATATAATATTTACAATGATATCAATTCTCGACAGGCTTACATTCTACTGATACATAATCCGAGCTCCCAAACGTGCACGAGGAATTTTCGTTGCAGAACTGAGTAATGTTCATCTTGACAGGGAGATCTTCACACGAGACACTGCCGGTGGTGACCATATCCAAGGCCGAAGCCACGGAGAAAGCGAGGGAGGCGAAATACAGAAGGTGTAGTGTTCTCATGGTTATTGAATGCCGGCTTTATTCTATTATTTCTGAAGTACAGTATGTAAAGGAAGGAAGGAAGGAATAATTGGAACGTGGGAGCTGTGGGTGATTGAAATGAGACTGAGATTTGTGTTGTCTTTTTACATCAGATACAGGCGGTGTGCTTCTCGGTCACTTTTTCGTTTTGTAACGGCAAGAAACGAGGCTGATACACATGAAAAGAGCGAGGAAAATAGATATGCCATGGTATCCTGGAGCATGCCCCGCGCGCCCTTGCCCTCTTGGTCCCTATACTAAATAAACCGCAGGCCTTCCGTTGAAGCGATACCATTGATTTACTGGACTTAACATTTTTAAAAAACGACTCCTTGAAGATCACCACGACGACACCTCCTGCTGGTACCGGAACAAGGTCGATAGGTGGCTGCGACAGCATAGAGGCCGTGTCCCCACGCCATACTGTACAGTACCGGTATCCTGAGAACAAGCTAAACTAAACCTCTCTCTAGATAGCTAATAGCTGGACTTAGTAAAGTATGGTGATAATGATTATTTGCTCGGTTTTTACCTGCTTTCCTAAATCGTCACGATTGATAATGAATGCTAGCAATTATGCCATGATTCAGGAGGAGGGCACCATCGCTGCAAAAACAAGAGAAAGAGGCCGAATCTTCACATTCCTTTCATCCTTTGGCTCGAGCTGAGGTCGTCTGACCTCTCTAGGAGCAAGATGAGATAAAAAAACATTATTGCTGCACTCGACGATGGCATTTGCTAGTACGTTGTTATGGGAGTAGTTTTCTTTCATCATACAATAGGTGTACAGGGATGTTACTATATTGCGGCACAAGGAAATGTTGATAGCGAGTGCCTGTTTGAGAAAAAGGTGGCAACCTGCCGATTATATAACAGGACCACCAGGAAGACTGTATCTGGATTCAGCGTTGCTGACCATGCTGATCGATGGAGTAATATCAGTACTATCATCCTCGGCACCGGATTCCATTCGGTTGTAGCTAGAGGCATAGTCTGCATGCGCTTCTTGACGGAGAGTTTTCCTTTTTGTTCTCCTTGCTTGGCAGGCCTTGATCAGAAGGCACATGGCGTACATGACCAACAGTGCCATAAGCGATGCAGCTATAATGGCGGCAATCGCTCCCGAAGGCTTGGTTTCGAAAAATCCCTTTTCGTAGGATCCCGTGACCATAGTCTTGATTGGCACAACGCATCGTCCCACCAGCGATGTTTGCACATACACGTCCAAGAGAATATCACCTTCGTACCCGGTAGTTGCCCAAGACATGAGATCAACCTTTGACGGGGCAGGGAAGTCAAATGAGGAACTGTATCCGTATCTTCCGTCGGCCGGACAGTCGCCGTAACTGTTGTAAGCATTGGATGTGAAGGCGCTGCATACGGGAACTTCGGTCATGTTTAACAATTTTTGTGAATATGTTGTAACTCCGCCGATGCCTAATCGGATCTTGGCATCCATGTAGAAGTAATCTTCGTCGCTGAGACCGTAAGTATCAACGAGACCGTCGTAGAGAACTGGAGAACAAGAAGGAAATAACAAAGAGCGGGAAGAAGCGACCGATGCCACATGAGATACTTTCGACAACTACGGAGACCACAGACCCGCATAAGTCCTAAACTTACAGCTTCCCTTGATCTCCTGAGTTTGCCCCAAGGTACACACATCATCGTCGCTGCAAATGTATGAGAAGGATGCCTTAACAGCTCGATTGTCGCATATCATGTAGTTCTTCTGGACCATCATATCCACAGCCGAAGCCGTGGTCAGAAGGAGAGCAGCCAAAGAGAGTTGAAACAGCGCCATTGTTACAAAACCTGTTGTTTCAATTGCTGTTTGGGAAGTTGTTGTGGCAGCGTGACAACGTGTTTGCGATTTGATTTCTTCGAGGCGGGCGGGGGTGGAGGCAAGAGTTTCGGATGGCGATCTCGGGTTATGGAGAAGGCAGGTCGTGACAAAATTACTTAGGTTTATTGGCGGTCACGCAGGATGTAACTCCTCGCTAAAAACATGTTAAAGTCGTATATCTGGAAATGTTCGAAAGCCGCCCGGCGTGTGTTTGATTTTAGTACTAAGTAAACAGGATTGGCATGCTCGCCTTTTTCGTGTCGTAGGCGACAAATTTCGTTGGCGATTGTATGCGCTATGTATCTTTTTTGGCTCTCGAAGTTCGTGCCGACACATCCTCAGCACCGTGGTCCGCTGCGTGCTACTCGTACTGGTACGTAGTTGTGGTGAGCTGGGTGGGTTACAAGTAGTACTATTAGAGTACCTGGTACTGGTACCGGTACCGGTACATAACCTGAGCAAATCTGATGGAATTGCCTGGTCCACTGTCCACTTCGACGGGGCACGGAGCAAAAGTCACCCTCGGCAGTGGAAGTTACCATCACATATACCCACAACTTCTACAGGATGTAGATGCTATAGTACAGTTATATCATTCTGAGCGAAAGACATGTCGCGATGAAGAACAACAAGAACACTCTATCGTTCTATAGTATTAGTAGGTGGCGGACGAGGACTGGTGGTGCCGTCGACGAGCGACTAGTAGGACGAAGAGTGATCGTCAGCAATCGAAAGAGGCGGGGGCGGGCGGCCGTGGTAACTAGGATCATCCTAGTCCTCGCCTCGCAAGCAGCAGGAGAAGGAGGAAGAATATTTTCAAACCTTTCTTCTTGTAGCCTTGTTGTTACCGACGAAAGTTGTTTCTTCGTCCCGCTCGTCACAACCTGTACTAGTAGCTAGTTCTACTCGTGGTCCTGGCTGCGGCGGCTGCTGTCTGCTGTAGCACTTCTTCACCGGGAAGAATGAGGACAGATGTTCAATCATGCGTTTCTTTTACTGCTCATACCGAAGCTTGCGGAAAGAGAGAAGCTGGTTTCAAGTCGATTCCCACTAGTACTCCTTCTACTACTACTGACGAAATTTTACTGGTTGGTGTGGTGTCCACCAAATCCTCGGACGAAATCATAGCACAACAAACCAGTCCTCATGCTGCTGGAAAACCCAGAGTACGCGAAGAGTACTGGGCTAACACATCCTTTGGTAATATCCCGAACTGAAATGTACGATAATACGAGGATAGACCTTGTTCTTACGAATGATTGATTGAGTACACGACGATGAAACTTCTTGCGCCATCGCCTCTTGCTTCACTTTCGGCAGAAACCTACTCCTTCGAGGGAGAGCGACGACCTCTAGTAGTTACTCAGTTTCGAGTACCTACTAGAGACTAGTGTTCGAAATGAGGTTACCCCATCATCCACCATCATCACACGATACGACACAACGAGTTTCGTCTACCAGCATGAGTCCATCGTCATTCGTTCCAGGGGCAGATGGGAATTGAGTAGCATGGAACTCAGAGGTTCTAAAACGATAAGTCTAATACATACATTTATCTATGACGGGGTTGGAAAAGACGCGCTGTCTTCCTTATCACATCAGATAGGTTCCGTCCGAAGTACCGGTGGTACTGGCGTTATCTTTAAGTAAACCTTCTTTGATGGAATCGTCAGAACTACTTTTGTTTCTGGTGCAGCAGCAATACAAACAGAGTAGCAAAACGGCCATCAGCGACCCGAAGACAGCAAGCGATACTGTCTTTGCCGAAGGCATTGATCGAAATGCTCCCTCTTCATAAGATCCCGTAACCAGTGTTTGGACTTGCATGGTGCACTTCCCGACCAAATCCTGCGTCGAGTTCAAGTACATTTCCAAGACGAGTTCACCCGACCATCCACTGGCTGCCCAACTCATATACGGGGAATCCACTTGTGGCATATTGTAAACCGTATCAAAAATGTATTTTCCATCACTGGGACAATCGCCGTCTTCGTTTCCTTCGTCCGCCAGCAAGGCATCATTGCAAAGGGGCATAGCCAGGTCGCTGATCAAATTTTGGGAATGCGTGTAACCCGTCAAGCTAAAATACAAGTTGGCATCCATAATCACAACATCATTGGCAGTTGCATTTTCTTGATCAACGAGTCCATAATATTGGACTGTGACGGGCGATGTCATTAACGAGAACAGAAAGAACAAAATGTGAGTCTACGGAATGTATTCAAACAATGAGCACTGCTGGCTTGTCGGCCGAACGTGGTTCCACACGACGCCAATCCGCAATCCCCTAGACAATTCCAGCATCATTTCCAACATTCAACGCTTCCAAGAACGTACATGATCCTTCCATACTCTCAACGTCTCCAAATGTGCATAAAAAGTCGCCATTGCAGATGTAGTCGAAATGAACTTGAATGTGGCGACTTTCACAGGAAACGTCCTTGATGAGGAGATCCAGGGCCGAAGCCATAGACAGCAATAGCGTCGATGCCACCAAGATTCGAGAAAGCATGATGCAATAGTAATAAATAAGGTTGGAGTCTGCAATGCTACTAGAGTGTATGCAACTGGCTTCTGGGCGCGAAAGCTTTCTTCGCAATGCAACGGACGGGAAGAGGGAAGAGTTCTTGTTGTTAACGTGCGATGTGATTGATATTGTGGACAACATCATGGTGTTCGTTTGGAGCAAGCCACATTCGAGATTGACTAAATAGTTTTAAAATAAAGTCTTCGGCCATGAATAAAGCATTCCTCCGTTGAATAGTGGTGCTTAGGCATTTGGCGGTCGATGCCTTCTAAATACGAGGTTGAAACGCATCCATCCCTCTTGGTACTAGGGGATTGTGACCATGTGCATCTCTGACTTTGTATTTGAATCAATCGACTTCGGAAGTTTCAATCCCCTAAACGATTCTACGTAGCATCTACGTGCCCGTAGAAACATACCAGAGATCGTGTAGAAGCCTGAATGACCCATCCGTCTCTGTTCATTTTCCATTTTTGGGACGGGAGGAACGAAGTGCGCCTTCGCGTGGACTTTGGTACGTTTTCTACACCGTCTCCAAGATGACCATGCCGGCGAAATCTCTGTAGGAAGCAGTACATTTTCTACACAAAATGTCGTTTCGAAGATCCATTTTTTTCGTTTGGGATCGAGAGAAACAAACGCAACCGCATCGAAAAAAGCAATCGAACCACTCCAACACAACGCTGTCTTCTCGGGGTCGCCTCTCGCGGATCACATTGATTGCAAGGACCCATTCGAACAAGGTAAGGCTTCGACGATGATGGATGGACTGATGAGACTGAAGAGGCAGCACAAGCAGAATGATGATGGATAGATTCACCATTCATTCATTCATTCATTCATCTGTAAATGAAAGATCGATCGAGACAATGAGGATCACAGCTACAAAAAAGTTGCGCTACAAGGGCCGCCTGTGATGATTCCGCTCTTTTTGGCGGTGTTCTGGTATTCTCTGTCACGCTTTTTTATTCCCCATAATGACTCACTTTCTCTCGTTGACCTCGCGTTCTAACTGTGATAGTTACCAGATCATACTATTATAATCATGGTTCGTTCCACGAGAAGAGGCAAGGCCGAAGAAGAGCCCAAGAAAGAGGAGCCCAAGAAGGAAGAGCCCAAGCCCAAGAAGTCCGCCGCCCCTAAGAAAGCCATGGCCAAGAAGGCTGCTGCCGCCGAGAAGAAGAAGGAAGAGGAGGGAGAAAAGTTTGAAGATGCCAAGCAAACTCTTGACGAAACCCCCGCCCCTGCTCCCGCCGAAAAGCCCGCCAAGAAGGGCAGAAAGCCAGCAGCCAAGAAGGACGAAAGCAAGGAGGAGTCCAAAAAGGAGGAATCTAAGAAGGACGACAAGACGGAGTCTAAAAAGAAGGATGATAAGGAAGAATCGAAGAAGGAAGAGGCCAAAGAGGAGGATACGACTCCTGAAGATGACGCTAACGCCATCTGGGCTCCTACTGACTTTGATGTCTTGAGTGGACGTGGTGCGAGTGTCAACTCTCACGGGGTAAGTACCGAACTCGCACAAACGAATCCTCTATTGTATCTGTATCTAATGCTTTCTCTCTATCCTATCCACCTTTAGGGCAACAAGAAGTTCCGCGCCTTGTGCTTTGCTCACAAGCCCCATTTTGAGGCTGGTAACCATGCCGCCAAGCGCCGTATCGCTACTGAAATCGTTAACGCGGTGTACAACGATGGGGAGGCTCGTTTCTTGAAGCGAAAGTCCGAGAAGGGACCATGGCTTGTCCTCACTCGTGAACAAGCCATCCTCAAGGCTTGCCAAGTGATGAGAGATTACAAGCGTCCTGATCGTCTGGCTCTTCGGGAAATGATGGCGCAGAACGGGCAAGCTCGTAAGCGCTCTCGTCAGGTGGAATCGACTCCCATGTTGGATATTGTAAGTGAACGATAAAGTACTGGGGCGGGTCTGCATTGTGCGCGTCAGAGTTATTCATCGTTCTGTTGTTCTAACCATGTGGTTTCTTCCTTTGCATTTTTACAGGAGGTTCCTACTGGTCCTTTGGAACCTATCATTGAGAATCCCTTTGGAGTTCACGATCACGATATTCTCTGCGGTCGCGGTGCCTTTGTGAATGGTCACATTGGTAACCAACGCTTGCGAGACTTGGCTCAGGAACGCAAGACGGCCTTCGATGCTGGAAACTACACTGAAAAGCGTAGTTTGGCAGGCGAGATTGTTGGAATCATCAAGGCGCTTGATCCTCCTGGCCGTTTCCTCAAAAAGGCGTCCAAGAAAGCAGCCGAAGGAGAGGCCAAAGTCGAAGAGACCAAAGAGGAAGAACCCAAAAAGGAAGGTGATGCCGGATGGACCGAACCCGCCAAGGTGGAAGAATCCGAGTGGGAGGAACTCGGCGATGAAAAGGCCATTCACAAGGCGTGCCAAGTAATGAGGGATATCGACCGCCCCGATCGTAAGGATCGCGAGGAACGCCGCGCCAAGAAGAAGCAAAAGATCTTGGAAGGCACTAAGCCTGGAAAGGCCGACAAGAAGGATGATAAGAAGGATGAGAACAGTGCCGAAAAGGCCGCCGTCGCCGAGGCGGTAGCTGCCACTGAAGAAGCCCTCGACAAGGCTTTGGACGCGGCTGGAACCAAGACCAAGGAAGAGGTTGCCAAGGCCAAGGACGAATCGGTGGAAGTCTAATTGTTTCTCGCGGGAATGCTGGCTCTTCCTCTACTAGAGTAACAGTATACATTACATGTTTTCGGAAATTTCATGAAGGAATATTATTAACACACGTCCCTTTACTAGCATTTGCAATGATACAATCTACCAGCAAGCCCAGCTACTAGTATACTACAGTAGTAGTAGACTGGTTGCTATGTTCTCGCCACAAAAACAATTTCTTCTTTCGTTCAAGTAGTCATTCATCACAATATTAGCTGGCTCAACAACTATCGTTCAATACCAATACTGCTGTACGGTAATAGAGAGATTTTCCTCCTGCCTGTCGGATCGAACGCCCGTACTAGGATTCCTGCTGCTCCTTGTCCTCCAGCCCTCTTGGTGAGGATGGCTATACTAAAGTATGCTATTGCTAGCAGAGTGGTGCTGGTGCAACGACTTGCTCGTCGGGTGACGATAGTTCAATACGGCGTTCTGTCCCGCGTCGTCCACGGCGCTCCCTCCTCCTCCTGCTTAATCTTCTCCTAATAATCCGGCAGACCACCAGACCCGCCGCCCCATCCCTTCATTATTTCATCGGGACATTGGGAGAGCGCATGGGCCAACTTCCTCGTCTTGCCTTGACATGTCATGTTAGTCTTCAAACCTAATGCAAACTCAATGAGATCCCCCTTCGCTGCTAACCAATCGTCCAGCTTGACGATTCTGGCTGCTTGTTGTTGTTGTTGTTGTTGTTGACTCCGTTGTCGTCGTAGCTTCGCAGATTGCAGTTGGATGCTGACGGAAATTTGATCCTCTCCCAGATTGGCTCGGATCAGCGGTTGGTCCAGCAAGTTGGGACAATAATTCTTGGCTAGCAGACGTTGTAATCGGTCGACTTGTCTGTAGTTTACCACGACCACATTGGAATACAAGTAATTGTCTTCCAATGCTGCATAACTGTCACAAGTCAAAATTTCTGGAATTCCAAATCCGACTTCTGCACGTCGTTGTTCAATGTATTCCACAAAGAGGCGTTCGTCCAAAATGCATTGTTCTTCTCCTTTCTTTATTGTTGTCGCATTGTTATTATTATTGTTGTTGTTCCGTTGGACTCCTCCTCCTCCTCCTCCTGTTACCGGTAGAGTAATATTCACCAATCCAGGAGGAATATCGCGACCACGACAAAGTCGATGAGACGCCACTTCCCGTATCCCCGACAATAGCCGATCCGTCTCATCGCGATAAATGAAAATGATGAGCGAGTCGCTAGTAGCATGTTTGGCCAAATAAATCAAGGTGGCATCTTTCAACAAATGGGACGTGAGAATCTTGGGCGACGACGACGACGACGACTGCTGCTGGTGCGATGATGATTTGAACAGCATATTTTTTCGAGGCCGTTCCCAGTTGAAAAAGTTGTCTCGGGTAGTAACATTCGTGCACTGATGGGTGAATCGTTTGAGCGAAGTACCGGCAGCTTTGGCGGGCATGACAATATACACTTGTTTCTTTTTCTTCTTCATGCCTTCTCCTCCTACTTCTCCTCCTACTTCTCCTTCTCCTCTGTAGAAGGAGGAGGAGGAAGAGGATAAAAGGGCATCCATACTTCTTCTACTACTACTCGATGTGGAACGATCGCCGCTGTGGCCGTCGCCGTCCTCGAAATCGAAATCAAGACTCAAGCAATGCTTTGGAATCGAGGTAGTAGTAGTAGTAGTAGTGGTAGTAGCAGTACTTTTTCTTGTAGTAGTACTACTACTACTACTCGTACCAGACGAGCTGTCGAAAAGAACTCCTGCTGCCCCGTAGGGTGACGGTGAAAACAAGGAGAGAGAGCGCTCGGCGCCCAGAACATCATAAATATCGTTGTTGTTGTTGTTGTTGTTTTTGTCGCTGCTGCTGTTCAAGAACAGAGAAAGATTGCCGAGCAATGAAAGTACCACGGAAATTGCCAGTAGGAGGTGCACCAATCGCTTGTTTGGAGAGAGAGCAGTACTACTAGTAGAACTAGTATAACTACTACTTGTAGCGTTGTTGTTCGAGGACGGGCGGGACGACGACCATGGCGATGACGACGACGGCGACGACGATGATCCCATGATGATGATTGCCACTATTTAATAGCTGATGGTCGGTGCTTGCGAGTAGTACCGGTATAATAATATATGGATCCTCGCGTCTAAGTGTACGTCAAGAAAGCAATAGTCTAGTAAATTGATTCTGATTTATGTAGATGTATAGTTGGTACGGTGTAGACTATGATTCTTGCAACAAAGTGAGCCTTTTGCTCATCTCTTCCTATGGTCGTTGTTTGTTCGTTTTGGATATAAAATATATATACTCTCCGAAAGGAAGAAAGTCATAATGACTCTTTGATTAATAGGACTAGTATGCGGAATTTCTTCATCCAACACGGCTAGACTAGTAGGGTAATGACCATTATTTCGCGTCCGCAGGAACGGTTGACAAACTCACAAAAACGGAATCAGTCACGTCTGTCCGTCGCGCACGTTTCTTCATTGTGGGCATATATATAATTGGATACGACATCATCAGGACACACGACGGATTGCAAGCAGTGCGAGGTCTGTCATCCCTCACGAGGTTTGTGACGCGTCGCGAATACATCGCGACGCGTCGCAACGCGTCGCAACCGTACGACTATGTACTACAGTATGCACTGGTCGAATACCGGTATGTTCCAGAATACTCCTGTACCGGTACGAACAGTACCAGTGAGCAAGCCAGCCCTCCAGCCACAGGACCGTGCGGTAGTACGGGCGAACCCTAGCGTCGGGCTCATGACCCCCCAGCTAGGAATACTTAATGGAAGCGTTGATTTTTATGGCATTGACATAGGGAACAGAATTCCACTCTAAACTCGGAACGCGCGTTAAGTCAATTTCGATTCGTTGAATTAACATTCGTTGAAATAAGATTCGTTGAAATAAGCATCCATCCGTTGAAATAAGATTCGTTGAAATAAGAACCGTTGAAATAAGCCTCCATTCGTTGAAATAAGATTCCATTCGTTGAAATAAGATTCCATCCGTAGAAATAAGCAACCATCCGTTGAAATAAGCAACTACTATTGAAAATGCCCAATCCGATCCAAGCTACATTAGTACCATCCATTCGACGATGAGCAATTTTTGTCTCACCATCACGGGCGCTCACCAAGTAGAGCCGGCTGTGGTCGAATCGGTCACTCCAAAAGCGAAAGCAATAAGTGAGGCATCATCGCATTCGTAGTGGCATCGTCAAATGATCTCGGAATCATGATTCGTTGAAATAAGGAACCATTCGTTGAAATAAGGAACCATTCGTTGAAATAAGGAACCATTCGTTGAAATAACATCCGTTGAAATAAGAACCGTTGAAATAAGAATCCATTCGTTGATTTAAGAATCGTTGAAGTAAGAAACGTCGAAATAAGCATCGGTCGTGAAAAATGGAAACATAAAAAGCGCGTTAAAAAAGGTTGCTTGGTAACAATATTTCCGGTCGTGGGAAGTCACTACTAAGGGGTAGGGCCTCCCCCCTTAGGGTTTGCCGCGCAGTACCGCACGGTCCAGTCAGTGCTACAGTATTCGAAGCAGATGTCTTCTCCTCCCTCCACAGACTGGTGCCCTATGCAGAACAATCGGTGGTGAGGAACAAACTGATGTTCTTTGACTGCTGATTCTTTCTACAACAGTATCTTTCTCTACTACTACTACTACTACTACTACTACTGCCTCTCTAGCTAGAGTCTGCAGTATGGATTAGTCATCTATCTACTAGTCCGCGAGTGCCCCGCACGAGCGTTTCTATCCAATCCCGTGCGTGCGATGTAGTCCAATTAGTCATTTTCTTGTGAATACTCGGCAGCTTTTTTTTTTTCCTTTTTTTTCGGTGACCCCCTTACTTAAGGGAAAAGTGTGCACGCGAGTCTCCCGCACTACCTTTGAAGAAGAATTCATAAAAAACGCAGTATGTGCCGGGAATCTCCAAGCCCATCTCGAACGCTTCCAGACAGGGTAGAATTGTTCTGTTACCTGCACAAAAAATATATAGATCTGCAGTGGCTGTGTAAGGAATTAGCATGGTCTCAAACCACCTGACTTCTGTTTTACTTACCTATGTTGCCATACGAATGGACGCCTCCACGGGAGTCTCGGGGTTGCGATGAGCAACCATGACTACTTGGATTCAGTACGACGGGCAGACGTCTATCCGTACACGTTACGTACTACTAGAGTAGAGAGAGAGAGAGACCTACTACTAATAGAGAGAGACCTACCAGCACCACCACCACTGGCAAGACTCACCAACTAACAAACTAACTGTGGTCGGTAGCTAAAATGGTTGAGTGATCCAGAAGGGACAAGAAGACAAAGACGACGAGGAGCAGGTCTTTCATCATTCATCAGTCAGTCAGTCAGTCAGTTCATTGCTTGCCTGCCTGCCTGCCGGCTTGCTTGCTTGCTTCCTCCTCCTGCTTATTCTTCTAATAATCCTCCAGACCACCAGAGCCGCCGCCCCATCCCTTCATTATTTCATCGGGACATTGGGAGAGCGCATGGGCCAACTTCCTCGTCTTGCCTTGACATGTCATTTTACCCTTCAAACCTAATGCAAACTCAATGAGATCCCCCTTCGCAGCTAACCAATCGTCCAGCTTGACGATTTTTGGTGCTTGCTGCTGTCGTTGTTGACTCCATTGTCGTAGTTGTCGTAGTGGTATTCTTTGCTTAGCAGCAGCGGCATTTATTGGTTGTGCAGATTGCAGTTGGATGCTGACGGAAATTTGATCTTCTCCCAGATTGACTCGGATCAGCGGTTGTTCCAGCAAGCTTGGACAATAATGCTTGGCTAGCAGACGCTGTAATCGGTCGACTTGTCTGTAATTTACCATGACCACATTGGAATACAAGTAATTGTCTTCCAATGCTGCATAACTGTCACAAGTCAAAATTTCTGGAATTCCAAATCCGACTTCTGCACGTCGTTGTTCAATGTATTCCACAAAGAGGCGTTCGTCCAAAATGCATTGTTCTTCTCCTTTCTTTATTGTTGTCGCATTGTTATTATTATTGTTGTTGTTCTGTTGGACTCCTCCTCGTCCTCCTCCTCCCCCTGTTACCGCCGGTAGAGTAATATTCTCTAATCCAGGAGGAATACCGAGACCACGACAAAGTCGATGAGACGCCACTTCCCGTATCCCCGACAGCAGCCGATCCGTTTCATCGCGATAAATGAAAATGATGAGCGAGTCGCTCGTAGCCTGTTTGGCCAAATAAATCAAGGTGGCATCTTTCAATAAATGCGACGTGAGAATCTTGGGCGACGACGACGTCGACGACTGCTGCTGCTGGTGCGATGATGATGATGATGATTTGACCAGCATACTTTTTCGAAGCCGTTCCCAGTTGAAAAAGTTGTCTCGGGTAGTAACATTCGTGCACTGATGGGTGAATCGTTTGAGCGAAGTACCGGCAGCTTTGGCGGGCATGACAATATACACTTGTTTCTGTTTCTTCTTCATTCCTTCTCCTCCTTCTTCTCCTGCTCCTCCTCCTTCTCCTCTGTAGAAGGAGGATGAGGAAGAGGAAGAGGATAAAAGGGCATCCATACTTCTTCTTCTACTACTACTCGATGTGGAACGATCGCCGCTGTCGCTGGCGCCGTCGCCGTCCTCGAAATCGAAATCAAGACTCAAGCAATGCTTTGGGATCGAGGTAGTAGTAGTAGTAGTAGTGCTTCTTCTTTTAGTAGTAGTAGTACTGCTACTACTAGTAATGCTAGTACCAGACGGTGAAAACAAGGAGAGAGAGCGCTCGGCGCCCAGAACATCATACATATTGTTGTTGTTGTTGTTGTTGCTGCTGCTGTTCCAGAACATTGAAAGATTGCCGAGCAATGAAAATACCACGGAAATTGCCAGTAGGAGGTGCAATCGCTTGTTTGGAGAGAGAGCAGTACTACTAGTAGCGTTGTTGTTCGAGGACGGGCGGGACGACGACGACGATGATGATGATGACGACGACGACGATGATCCCATGATGATGATTGCCATTATTTTTAAAATAGCTGATGGTCGGTGCTTGCGAGTAGTACTACCGGTATAATAATATATGGATCGCGTCGGCGTCGGCGGCAAAACGGCGCGGCTGCTGGATGATGATGCGCCGCTTATATACTGTATTGGCTGTTTGGTTTGCTAATACAGTATATTCTGTCGGGGCTGATGAGGATGATGCGGTCCTGGTTGGTCTTGTCGTGGTCGTGCGCTGTAGCACGTATTCTTGTTGTTGTGAAGGATGGAAAAATAATATTAAAAGGATCTTGAGACCAATGCGATGAAACGCGCTTCGCTCCTTTTACTACCGGTACTTGTACAGTAACAGTACGGTACGAATAGTACTGTGTTTTGAGCCTAAGCAAGTACTGTACAGGTCCTTTCTTTCACCGCGCTCCGCGCGCGCAGGCCATGCGGCGAACTCGCATGTTGCGAAGTCTCTAGTCTAATAAGTCGTACGATATGTCCTACGAATCTCTCGTTTTCCAAATTATGACTATTTTAGATGTCTACTTTCTGCTGCTTCTTTAACTTTCCAGACCCGCACTTTAGATCGTGTTTCGGAGTATAAATCGTGTTTAGGTCGGAGTGTAGTTCGTGTTTAGGTCGGAGTATAATTCGTGCTTCTTGGTCTGTCTAGTTCATCGATATAGTCTAGCGGATATCGATCTCGTATTGTTTGAGTAACGAGTCGAGTCACGACGTCTGTACGTCGTTCGATGTACGTCACAATCAATGATTCTCAACACCCTCCCTTGACGTGCAGTCGAGCGACTCAATTGTATTGCTCGTCGGCTTGTTCGTTCGAGTTCGAGTTCTCCTCTAGGTAATCCTTCTTGGCTACGTATGTATTTATGTGTCGTTCGTGCGTTTCGCTCGTCACATTTTTCGTAAAGATGTCGCTTCTGTTTTCTTCTGATTTTACGAAAATTAGCTTGAAGAAGCCGTCTTCACAAGCTTTAGTTGTGGTGGATGAGTCGGGCGCGTGCGTTAATTAATGGGTAGGTAACTACGTGTGTCGCGTTCGTTGGGTAGAACGCCGATCTGCTCAGAATGATTGCTTCGTGTACGGCGAAGTCTACCGATGTCTTGTTAAGTATGAACATCAGTTGGTCATTGTATTTGTCTTGATCGAACTGGTCCAAGGAAAAATTAAACCACGCGTGATTGCGCGCTACGTCCCCAACCGTCGTGAGATCGGCGGAGTAGAAGTCGTACAGCAGCATGTGAGCTAGCTGTTCCGCGTTATCATGCAACGCACCGTATTTGTTGCGCATGTATTCTTCCACGACTGAAGAAACGAGCGCAGACATTGATACAAAGTTGCGGGAGCTTCGAAGTAGTTCGGGGCGTTCGCTTCGTTGGGCCCCGTGTTGGTCCGTTCGTCGTCGGGTTGGTGATCTTGTTCGCCCGGTTCGCCGCCAGTGCCAACCGACACGTGATCTGGGATCCAAACTTTGGAAAATATTCGGCCGTCTTGCACCGTCTGTGTGTGCTCCGGTGCGGTCCGGTGACGTCGCGTCATCGGTTTTGGTTCGGATGTTCTGTTCGCTTGTCCGAACATTTTGTGTCTGTCCGCGACCGTCCTTTGGGCCTGATTTCGATGCGTCATCATCCACGTCATCAATTTCCATCTGCTCGCGTCTGTCCGTCTGTTCTTCTTGGGCCTTCTTTGGGCCTGATTTTGGTACGTCATCAATTTCCATACGTGCATCGATCCTTTCCGGATCTTGTTCGGTTGTGTGCTCTAGTTTCATTATTTTCAGTTTCTGCTCATTTTCTTCATTATTTCCCTCATTGTCCTGCACTGTTTGCAAGACATTTGATTTGCCTTGAGCGCTCAGCTCTCGTTGGTACTCGTCCCTCACGTCGTGCATCTCGTTGGGTTCTACTCCCAGTAGTACGACGTCTTCGCGCGCTAGCATTGCTCGTTCGTTGCGCTGTCCGTTATTGTTCGCGTTAGTGCGCCCGAATCTTCCGCGGTAATCGCTTGACCTGTTTTGTTGCTCTCTTTTCAGCTTTAGGCATTGCGACTTCATGTGTCCCCTGATGCCACAGTGATGGCAGTGTCCTTGGAAACCGTTGTTTCCATTTCTGTTGTTCGTGTGGTGACTGCTAGTACTGCGACCGGAGCTGGAGTTGCGTCCGTCACTCTGTACGTCTCGGCAGTTCGTTGCCATGTGCCCCACTTTGCCGCACTTGCGACACTTTCCTTTGAATTTCTTGTGCGAGGTGGCGAACAGCGCCGTGTCGCTCGCACTTCCGTTGTATTGTCTCTTATTTTCGTTATTGCGGTATCGTTGGTACCGAATACTTAACATCTCGATGACTTTTGTCTAGTTCATCGATATAGTCTAGCGGATATCGATCTCGTATTGTTTGAGTAACGAGTCGAGTCACGACGTCTGTACGTCGTTCGATGTACGTCACAATCAATGATTCTCAACACTCGCAAGTCCGACGCGTGATTTTACGAGTTATTGTCGTCTCCCGTGCGTGTGGAGAGAGTACTCGTACCGTTCAACTGTACACGGGGTACCGTATTATTTCTCGCACCGCCGGCGAGGCGCAGCGGGCCCCGCGCGCCCTCCTTTGGTGCGGCGCCGCGGCGGCGGGAGAGACGCGAGATCTAAATACGCGGTACTGCTGACTATTATGCTGCTGCATCTACATAGGATCGCATCGACCATGGACAAGGCATGGATGCGATGGACGATGGACCAGCAAAGTCACGGTACGAATGCACTACTCTCTACCTACTACTACTAGAGTAGAGAGAGAGAGATCTACTAATACTAGAGAGAGAGAGAGAGAGACGTACCACCACCACCACCACCACCGGCAAGACTCACTAACTAACAAACTAACTGTGGTCGGTAGCTAATATAGTTGAGTGACCCAGAAGGGACAAAGAAGACGAAGACTACGAGGAGCAGGTCTTTCATCATTCATCAGTCAGTCGGTCAGCCAGTTCATTGCTTGACTGCTTGCTTGCTGTGTTTTCGAGATCCGTGTGGAGCAGGATTTTGATTTTTTTCAGTGATTGCTCCATATCATCACACATCCAGTGCTTGATCTTAGATCCATCCTCGCGGCCTCTTTCTTCTTTCCAACAACAACAACAACAACAACAACAAAATGGCCAAAACAAACAACGATAAGAATGATGATCATGATCATGATCATGATGATAGCGGTGGTAGCAGCAGCATTACCATGAGCGAACATTTGATGGATCGTTTCCAGTCCTTCACTCGTCCGGACGTGGATGTAGGGGTCAAGATTCAGTTGGCCCAAGAATTTCAACCGTACTTGGAACAAGTCGATGGGCACTTGAGTTTTAGTAGTGGTAGTGGCAGTGGCAGTGGCAGTGGTAGTGGCAAGGCGGTAGCAGGGCAATTGCCGGTATTGGAATGGAATGCCCAATTTCGCAAAGCCTACACCTTGTTGTTGTGGATTCGACCCGTGTTGGGAGAAGAACTCGAAACGACCATTTTGGAAGATGATCAAAATGCCTCGAATCATTACCGGCGGGTATTGTATCGATTTGCAACAGCTCCGGAAGATGCCAATGCGGCATCTGGAATATGTGCCACGATTGGAGACTGGAGAGTCATTGAGTTGGAAGAAAATGCCAACAATGCTAGCAGTGGCAACAACAATGACCAGAAGACGAAAAAGAAGAAGAAGAAGCGACGCATGGTCCACTCTCAGTTGACAGTCTATACCCTTCCGTATCAAGCGCCAGATCTGACTGCTGGACCCAACGCCAGCATCCATACCACAAATTCCGAGTACATCATGGCACCCTTGGAATTGGAAGAGAATCAATGGAGTTTGGTCGGAATTACCCATGTCTTTCCCTACCTCAAACGACCCCATTGGACCTTGTGCATCAATGGACGCGTCAAGGCCTCGGGAGAATTGCCGTATCCATCCTTGGAAGGGCGCGGCAGTCCCGTCATGAATTTCAATACGCTCCTCGAAGATCCCGTCAAGGGAGGATGTACTTTCTTTTCAAGTGACGAAATTAATAATCAAAAGCCTGATTCGGCCAAGAACGCTTCTCAACTCCAAGAACAGACCGTATATCCCCGCCATGCTATCAAATTGCATCTTGCCACCTTCATGTTGAGCAACGAAGCCTTTTCACCTACGGTCCAAGCCTTGTTGGCACAAGCAGGACCCAATATGAGCCTGGCGTCTCATGGATCCGTTCCGATTCTACCACCCGTGGCCAATTGGAGCAAGGGGTCGAGTCTCGAAGGCCCCAATGTCGGAATTCCATTGGTTGTTCATGGACAAGCCTTGCTCGTTCAGCAACTCGCGGCGAGCTGTATCCTTTGGGGAAGTGCTGTCGAAGCCCGATTGTTGGGACGTGCTGGTGGTGGTGCTGGTGGTGGTGGAGGCAGTGGAGGTCAGCAACACCAACGGATTGTATGTCGCATGCCCCCGCGACGTGGTGCCACCTACAACGCCCCTCGTGTCGGACTGATTCAACCCACACCGACCACGTCGCAAAATCAGTCTCAACGTTCGGCCGCCGAAGTCGGTGCGGACCAAGATCCCATCTCTCTGACGATTGTGGGAGAAGATGTCAGCATTCATCACAACTTGAGTCATTATTTACTCCATTCGTCCAGTAACGGCTTTGAGCAGCAGCAGCAGCATCACCAACAACATCAACAACGACATGTCGATACCCATCATTTATCGTTTTCCACGACGCCTCATTTTTCCTTGCTCGTTTTGGATGGGACGGCTCTGGATACACATGTCTTGTTGCCCTTCTTTTTGGCACTTCCACCGCCTGGATCATCGATGCAATTGCAAATGACATTATTGACGGATTCCTTACAACATTTGTTCGATTTGTATTCTACTTCCAATACCAATGCTGATTCCAAGCCGTTCGCCTGTCATTTGATTAAACTCTTGACGACCTCGATTCGAACCGGAGGCGGAAGATGGCAAGAACACTTGTTGCAAAATGGAAGTTTGCATGTCTTGGGATCGTGTTTGCGACAATCCTTGGTCCGAGCCGAATATCTACAAGTCGATCAATACGATACGTATACCGAATTCATCAAGGCTGGTACTAGTGGCGCTCAAGCCCAACAACAACAACTCGGCCGGAATAAAATGATGAAGGCTCCCATGAGTCAGATGCCCATTTCGCCGTCCCATATTCCGCCAAGTATTACTGACGCCATGGCCGAATTGTTGGACGCGTGCTGTGGACCACCCCAAGCCTTTTTGGAAGATTTGGATCCCTCGATGCAAATTCAACGTACGTCTGACTTGGCATTGACGGCCTTGTTTGGGATTGGTTTGGATTGGGAATTGTGGGGACACGATTGGGAAGCGGCCGCGACCATTTTGGAAACCATCGCCGCACGATATGGTGGATCCTGTGTGACCGCCGGATATATCTTGCGGAGTCAAATCTCGGTCCAATTCTTTTTGGATACGTTGCAACATGCCTTGGCCGCCCACAAAAACAATACTGCTCATCCAAAAAAGGATAACGACAAGAACAACGACAAGAAGACTCGAGCATTGGAACGGATCGCCAATTCTTGTGCGGACCTGCTCAAGGCCATGCTTCTCTCGTCACTTTCCAACACTCGATCTATTTCGCAAGGCGAACATGATATTGGAGCTTGTATGGGCGCTCTTTCGGATTGTCCACTGGGAAGTATTGGCGCCCACGTCATTTTTACCGCGCTCTTGAGCGTGTTGCAATGGTGCGATGTCTTGCCCGCATCCATTTTGGATCATCCTGCTACGAGTAGTAGTAGCAGCAGCAGAAGTAGTACAACCACCTCCTCCTCCCACCACTACTCATCCCCACGAGTCAATGACGATCACAAGTCTCAAATGGCCACGCGATTGGGCCGGAATCTTTTGATTTCGCAATATCATGATGTCATTGCTCCCATGTTACTCAGTCGGACCGTCTTTTCAGGAGAACGAACCATGTCGAATATGCAAAACAATGCCCTTCCATTGGATTGGGAACATCATTGGCGTCTGAGTCTGTTATTGTTTTCATGGGTCACGACATTGGCGGGTCCTGAAGGAGTTATTGCTGCCAAATCGCTGGGATCCTTGCTGTTGGCATCAGGATTGGCCGGATCCTTGAATGGAGCCTTGACGCAAGCCGACAAGAAGATGGTCCAACACTTATTTTTGCCTCCCCCTACCATGGCCTTGACCATGGCGGCATCGTCACGCAAATTCAGTGAATGGTCCTATACTGATCTCTTGTCGGATCGACTACACGTAATGATGCCACTGTTGCCAGGATTGGTCGTGTCCTTGGTCTCTCACCCGGCGGACGATCCTCCCCCAAAGCTTTCTTCAACGACCCTCCATGTTTTGGCCGAACTCTTGACGGCCGTGGGTGGTAGCTTTTATCGAGTTTTGGGCGGACAAACCCATTCGGCGAATGTTGTGATCGGGACAAAACACACCAAGAATCGTCAAGCGGATGCCATCAAGATTCAAGCCGCCAAGTCCTACATTCCTCCGCTACTTGTCGTGGCCATGGTGTTGGAACATCATCGCTTATTGCTGCAGCAATTTGAACCGACGGATACGATATCCATTTTGAGGACTCCGTCCATGGTACAAAAGAGAGCGGACGATGGCTCGTGGGTCGAAGTCTCTTCTACCGTCACCGATTCTTTAATGAGCGACGGGCGCATTCAACTATCTGAAGGACTGCTGCATGCCGACGGCGACAACCACCAGAAAGCCATTCTCAAGGCGCTGCTCGATTGTCAGTCGAGCATGCTCACGACCCTTTCCGAGCTCTTGACCAATGCTATGCGTGCGGGTGGAGGCGAAGCTTCGACACTTCTCTGGAGGAGTGTCTTGGTGACCCTTCAACAATCGGCCTCTTATGCCGTGAAAAGGAAGCCCAAACAACAGGATTCTACTACTAGCAGTACGGAACCACCCACTGCCGCCACTCAAACCAATGTCTTGTGCCGTTTGGCAGCCATGGTGTTGATCAAATCTCTGAAGCGGGATTATCAGTGGGAAGTCTGGCATGCCGATTTGGGATCGGGAGTCTCTCGTTTGTGTCTCTTGATAGAAGAAAGGGAATTGTTGATGAAACCAATGGGCAAGGATGGCAGTTTTTCCAACGATCAAGTCCTCTTGTTGGGAGCCATGCTCAATATTCTTCAATACGGCCGAGATACGACGGGTTGGTGCCAACTCATACTCCCGACCCCACCCGGCCCAGTGGACGAGGACGCTCCAAAGCATAACACGTCGGATGCTGCTCCCGCCACCTCCAAGGTCCTCTTGCCAGTGCTCCAACCCGCACTTCGTTCCATTGTCGAATGCGTCGGAACCTTGGGTTCGGGAATGCGAATCCAAGTCCCCAAGTCGGATACTGCCAAGACTAGCAGCGCTACCACTTCGTCGCCGTCCCAAGTAGAGGAAACCGAGGAACGATCGCTCTTGGAACATGTTGTGTCCGAGCTCAGAGAGACTCTCATGGCGGCCATTGTTGGCATGTCCTTTGCTAATGCTCGAGATGTCGCCCTACACGCTCTGGCGACCTTACGACGTGCCATTCATTCCTACAAAAATTCCAACGATGCCAAGGGAGTGGAGTACTGCAAGAGCCTCATGTGTCTGGTAACGGAAGAGGTCCGAGTCCGCTACGAAGGCGAACGTCGTCGACGAGAAACCGCCTTGTTTGATGCCTACGAGCACAACGAAAACGATCAGGACGACGCGCGAGCAGTAGCTGCGGCAGCCGACTCTCAAGCTATCGAGAATATGATTCTGGGTGGAGACTTGATCCCACAGGGAGGGTCGGCAAAGACAAAGCAGCCTATTGAGGTGGTGGAATTCCTTCATGCAGATGATGATGATGATGATGATGATGCTTCGTCGGACGAACCTTTCAAGGATCTCAAGCCGGCACCAAGCGAAGATTTTGTCGTCTACAATGATGGCCTAGCCGTGGGCGGAACTGGTGAATACAAGGTCGCCAAAATGCAATGGAGCCAATACGAAGGATTGAGTGCTGCTCTCGAAGAGTGCTTGGTGGCAAGCAAGGCTGCTGCTGGCAAGGGTGGGTCCTCATCCAGCAGCGACCCAATGCCAACTGTGGAGCCGATCCTTGAGATCCTCTCTCCATATTTGGATGCCTGGGACGAGAATGCAGCGAGAGAGGCCGCTGAATCCGAGCTGGTGCACCTCTTTGACTTCACTATCGATTCCGAAGATGAAGGCAGAGGCGATAGTCCGGACACTCTCATGCCTCTACAAGGTTCCGAGACCGCGGCAGATTCCATGTCGACCTTCATCGAACTCTCTGCCGCTGAGAAAGCAAGGATGCAAGAGGTCGCCACTAGCTTCTTGCCCAACCATCGAACCAGCACAATGGCGTACACAGAGCGATTTTGCTGGGCGCGCTACAACGAAATCGCTAGCGAAGGGACCATGGATGCGATTTGGGAACGAGGTGTTGCCGACGGAAATCGCGACGTTCGAAGTCGCTTCGTGACGATTCCATGCAGTCCCCAATTCAGGCGGCACATCCCCAAGTATCTCGACCACGGAGCCGTACATGATGATGAAGGAACGTCGAAGCGAAGCAACATGATGTCCAGCAACGAAGAAACGATGGATGAGTTCACAAAGGCTCTAATCTCTACCGGCCACTTGCAGATTGTTGACATCACAAAGAAGGAAGTCAACGAAGAGGAAGAACCCGAGCTAAAATTGCCTGTTGAAGGCTCCATGGACTTTGACGAATTTGGAGAGGCCCCGATGGAAGTATCGGCCCCGTCTGGTGAGAAAACTGACGATGAATCATCAACGGCTGAAACTGCAAGCGCTACTGAAGCCACGACCAATACCGAGGAAACAACTCGGCAGGAAGAAATTTTCGACAAGACTAAGCTTGGCTCGTCGCATTATAACATCACCGCAAGCGCTTTTGCCAGTCCTCCTGACAATTCATCCTCAACGTTGAGCTTGATGCACTCGGCAGCAGCCGGTCTCATCGAAAAGCATCTCGAGAACTGCCTCCATGTGAAGGCCGAGGGAACTCGAAAGTGTTCCTTACTCCTGACTTCCACCCACCTAATCCTTGAATACGATATCGACGAAGAAGGACTCTATGAGGGCGAAATGATGGCCGTGCGGGAAGAAGCCGATCGACAGCGAATGATTGAAGATGCTGGAGGCGCGAACGCTAGAGAGGAAGACGTTATTCAGGACGAGATCGAGAAGCGACAACGAGAAGCGGCCTCTCTGCGGCCCAAATCGATTCGGTGGAATCTGAGCGAACTGTCCCATGTGTATCTTAGACGGTATCGTCTGCGAGATTCCTCCATCGAGATGTTCTTCATTCCTTCTGGAGGGACATCATTTGGTGGCTACGGTCTCTACTCTCCGTCAACGTCCCTCTTTTTGGATTTTGGTCCGGGATATGAAGGCAACACACGCCGAGACGAGGCTGCATTTGCTATCATGAAACGAGCACCTCCACAGGCGATCAAACAATGGCCGGATCGAAGTGCCCAGTTTCTCCATGAGCAGCTCAGCCGTTTAACAATGGGATGGGTCGAGGGGCGCATCACCAACTTTGACTATCTGCTTCATCTGAACATGCTGGCAGGTCGAAGCTACAACGACACGTGCCAGTATCCAGTTATGCCTTGGGTCCTGTCGAATTACAAGGATGAAGAAATTCCTGATCTTTGTGACCGCAACAACTACCGCGACCTCACCAAGCCTATTGGGGCTCTTAATCCAACTCGGCTAGAAGACTTCATCGAGAGATTCAGCACTTTTGCCGATCCATCCATCCCACCATTCATGTATGGTAGCCACTACTCTACAAATGCCGGTGTTGTCCTCCACTTCCTTGTACGCCTTCATCCATTTGCTGGTCTTCACAGACAGCTACAAGGTGGTCATTTCGACGTGGCGGATCGTCTATTTTCTTCCGTTCCAAGGACTTGGGACATGTGCACAGGATCATCAGCCGCAGAAGTCAAAGAGCTTACTCCCGAATGGTATTGCAATCCGACTTTCTTGAAGAACAATAACAACTTCAAGCTTGGAACATCACAGGATGGGGAGGTCTTGGGCGACGTGATTTTGCCTCCATGGGCTAAAGGTTCGCCAGAGATTTTTGTTGAAGTCATGAGAAATGCCCTAGAGAGCGATATATGCTCTTCTATGCTACCCGACTGGATCGATCTGATCTTTGGACGGAAACAGCAAGGGCCCGAATCCATTAAGGCACACAATGTCTTCTTCTACCTTACATACTATGGAAGCGTGGACGTGGCGGCTATCGAAGACGAAAGCCTGCGACACGCTACTGAGCTGCAAATCGCACATTTTGGCCAATGCCCGATGCAGCTTTTTGTACGGCCCCACGTGCGAAGGATCCCCAAGATGAACCGAGGCCGAATGTCCTTTTACCAGGTCACGAGTGCCTATACTCATGGCGCTGGACGAGACGATGAGGGAGAAGAACAAAGGAGCGAGCGAATGGCTCATCCTGTCTTCGGGCAGCCGCTCTACTTGCCTTTCTTCTCGGCTCCCCTGTCGCACTGGGTGCACCTCGACGCTCCTCCACCTGGCCCACACGCTAGTTTGCTAGCCGTCAGGCTTGCTGGAATAGATCGATGCCTCGCGGTCGATGCTCGTGGTGTCTTCCATTGCTTTAGGTGGGCATGGAAGCCCGAAGAACCTTCCGAGATTGAAGGGGCGGCAGGGAAATTTCCATTGGACGGGGGTTGTTTCATCGCCCAACGCGAACTACCTCGATTTCGGACAGTCCCTCGACTTATTCACACTCCAAGACCTGATGAACTACCTGCAGTGGCGATCTCCAAAACGCTCTTTGCAGGGCGATCCGTCCTCCTCGTTCTATCGGATGGGGACGGGCGTGGAGGCCTCGCGATGCAGCTAGTCGACCCAGCCAAGGGGTCTGTGAGAGGTGAGGCGTTGGTCGAATTAGTCCACTCTGCGCAAATCACGTGTATGGCTACCGATCCGATTGGTACGGCAGCTGGTCACGGGGGAGTGGGAGGTGAACTCGCCATTGTTGGAAGTATGGATGGGTGTGCGTCCATCTGGCGTTTCATGTCGAGTCATTATCTTCCACTTCGGCCGAGAGTCCGATTAGCAGGTCATGTTGGCTCGGCTATCGTGGCAGTTGGTTTGAATGCATCCATCAACATCGCTGCTACTGTTTCGAGCCGTCGACTCTGTTTGCATTCGATTGGCAACGGTAATCTCGTTCGAGTCATCCAGCCGCCGCAGAACTTCTTGGACCTACCAGAGGGAAGTGAAATGTCTACCACTTTTGCCAAGGCACCAGCAGTAGCCATTAGCGTTCAGGGCTTTGTCGTCGCCGTGTGCGAGACGCTAATCCACTCGACCACCTCCCACGGACAGTCTCGAAGCGTTGTTACTTTGCATCTATTCTCGCTTGGGGGTGTTCATCTGGGCTCCAAGCCACTAGAGAGCTGGCGCGGAATCCCCCACAAAATGTCCTGCACGCCAGACGGAACAGCAGTCTTGGTCTGTTCCGGTAGGGGCGTGACCATCCATCGTTTGTCGTCTATTACGCCGCTAGAATTCATTGATGAGTGGCACATTGCTGAAACCGAAGAATTAACGTCGTCCGTGTCCCGTGCCTGGGACGTGGATTTTGGTCCTTCGTTGAATCGCCCGGTTGTGGCTGCGGCGGCCTGCAGCCATGGAATTCTCCGGCTACATGCTCTGTCAGGTATTTCTGCCTTTTCCGAGCGTCACAAGAAGTTGGGTCTTGGACAGAGTGTCGGGAGTGTATTTGCTGCCCCAGCTCGCCGTATCAAAGATGCCGTTGGCAAGGGTTGGGGGATCGGATCGAAAGTAGCTGGTGTCGGCAAAGAAATCGGCAAGGAGATTCAGTCCGATATGAAAGAGAAGGGCGTTGGAGGCTTTATCGGAAACATGTTCCGAAAGAATGGCAATTAGATTTTACTTAAAAAGGAAGATACTGTACAATAAAAGCCAAATTCGTATCTACCTCTACTAGAGGAGAGAGCACCAACACAGTTTTTTTCAAAACTGAAAAGCATTGTAATACTAGAGTAGAATAGAACATAATCAAGCCAGCTGAACGAAGAATCGTCGTGGCAGTTTTATCGTAAGAAAGAGGAACGAAGCGAGGAACATTTTCTTGCTTGAAGTGCTTCAAGCTTCTTAGAATGCATCATCATGGTGCGAGTATTGGCGGCGTGAACCGAGTTGGCAGATGATCTTCTTAATCTTCCTCTTCATCCAGAATGAGCAAAACTTGATCAATGATATCCACAACAAGAAGTGCGTTATTCTTCTTGTTGCCTTCTTGACGACGATTTCCATAATCCAATGGGTGCAGAGAAGTCGCTGTTGTTGCTACACTTGTAGTAGTGGCGGCGATGCCCATCAGCGGCGCTGCTTCGCGAATGAGGACATGCTCCTGGTGGTGGTGATGATCCTCTTGCTCTTCTTCGTTTTGCTCTTGAGCATCAACAAGCGTCGGCCACCAAGTACGAACAGCACCTTGCGGCTCTGTTTCGAAGTTCTGTTGAGGGTGGTGTGGTTGCACTACTACCATTAGTCCTCGGCCCAGCATGATGATACTTTATCCCAAGAAGACTAGTACCGGCTGGACGAGTTGACTTCTGAAATTGTGGGGACGCGGCGGCTGTCGTTTGTTTCTGCTGGCTCTCCGAGACGGAGGAGCCGTACAAGTACGTACTCTCTCCGCTCTCTCTACGTGTACTCTCTTGGAGTACTACTGATAGTAGAATGGTGTGTAGTATTTTTGTACGCCACGTCTTTAACAAAGTGTGAATGAATCATCGTCGTCGTCATCATCATGGACGAAGCATCTGGCTTTACTTCTCTTGCAGAGGGTTTCAAAGGGCTATTATATTTTTGACGTGTGTGGCAAAGCAGGATGACAAGCAACAAGCAAGCAACATCTGCTGTCGATCGATGGCTTTGCATTGCAGGTACAAGTACTGGTAGTAGTAGTACGTGAAGTAGGACGAGATGATGATGATGCACCGTCGATCATCGTTCTTCTGCTGGAACAGCTGCTCTTTTCTTTTGTTTGGCTGCCTTCTCCATTGCTTTCGGTACAGTAAAGCTTCACTCTCTCTACCGGTAGTAGAGTAGTAAAAAACGAGAAGAGGAAAGGATCTGCTACTGGTGGAGATGAGCAGGAGTCAGTCGTCAGTCCCACACGAGCGGCCTCCTTTCATTTTGCTGTAGTATTAGTATAGTAGTAGTAGTAGTAGTAGTAGACTGTGGTAAAAATCCACCAAAACGAACGACGACGACGTCGTCGTCGGCCCGCAAAACTGAGAAAAAAGCCGGTGATACTTGGAAGACATCATTGTGAAGCACTTTTTAAAAGAAAGGTTTCGGAAGGGCATAATATTTTTATGAATCAACAAGATTTCTTGATTGAAGGGAGATCATTCGTTCGTGCATCATCGCAATAAGATCGGTTCTTTCTTTCTTCGCCAACACCAAAAACCATCGGCCTCTACCGGTAGTACTACTAGTAGTAGAGATATGATATTACGTTGTATCTACTAGCTAGTACTAGATTGACCACGAGTTCCGGGTACCAGGTACCTTATTGTCACGATATCCATACGGTAGTATACGAAGAATCATCAACATCATCATCATCATCATCATCGATGCATAGTCGGGTATCGAGCCGCCCTCTCACCGACCGCTCTCAGATTTATTTTGTCTTGGCTTATTATTATATTCCTTGTGGCTCTTTGTTTGAATCATCAAGCATCTTCATCTACTAGTACTACTAGAGACTACTACTTGGATTGGATTCAGCTTCTTACTCCTGCTGATCAACGTAGTACTGGTACCATTAATTATATGTGAAATACTATCATGGGTATGGGGGATAGTTACCTTAGAATCGTCGTTCCGTCTACTACATGGTTTGATAGTATTAACAAAACCATAGCAGAGCTTCCATCATACTAGAGTAGTAGACGAACAATCCAATCCAATCCAATCCAATCCAATAAAAGCAAAATGCCGAGCATGTGCTCGTATCGTAGATGCATCATCAAAACTTTCAAAAGAGTAGTACTGTTTGTAGGGTAATGCGTATCACGGTGTGTACGTATGTAAAACATTGAAAACCGTGTATGTAGAAACGGATGTCATCCTGTCGCAAGATTTCGTCTTCTTCTTCTTCTTCGTCTTCTCTGCTTCATCATCATCATCATCAGAGTGATGATGATAGCGGCTTTGGAGAATCATCAGAATCCTGCTCTGTCATTGCAAGGTCTTGATATTTCACGGACATGATCCTCTTCATCATCTCTGACTCCTCATCGTCGTCGTGGCCAGCACTATTAGTAGTAGTATCCTTCTTGCTATTGCCCAAAAGAATGGCGTCTCGTACTTGAAGTAGCCACCGAGCAAAGAAGAGAGATGCCATTGCCAATGCGGCTGGTCGCCAAAACCAAACCGTCTGGGCCGTCCGCAATCCAACGGCTTCACTGAATCCCCAAATCGCACCCCCACCACCAAAAACTTCCAAGACGAGACGACTGCCAAAGAGGACCAACAGATCCATCATATTATTATTATTATTCGTAATATTACTATCATTATTCTTCCATTTGCGGCTTCTTTCTTCATTGTTATTATTTTTGAAAATAGTAATAGTCATGGTTGCTATTGTAGTAGTAGTTGTTGTTGTTTGGGGTCTAAAACTAGACCTACAGTACAATGATGTTGTGGTCTCGGGGCTCGGGGGGAGAGTAGTAGCGCGAGCGACAATCGGCCAATGCCAATGCTCAATGCTCAATTCACAACAACAATAAGTGAATGAATCCCGGGAACGCATCATGCGTCCCGCTCGTCCCTACTCTTACGACCGGGACTTGTACAGTAGACTCTACCGCGCTTTTTTCTGCGCACAGTACTGTACACTGTACAGGTATTGGTACCAGTACCCTCTGAGAGCGTGAGAGGCTTCCACGTGTACAGTAGATGTGGAGAACGTCGTCTGGTAGGAATCATCATCATCCACACTACGGCCCGGTGTCAATGGACGGACCGTTTCAGTAGCATTTGAACACTGATGATGATTCTTCCTTCTTTTTCTTCGCCCGATCATCCAAGCTCAAGCTCTGATGACGTCGATGACCCGCCGAGCAGGGCCCCGCCGAACCACCGACCTACGCGAGTAATACACCGGTAGACCAGCAAATAAAATCCAACGGATCAAAAGGCTCGTCTCTCTCGCCTTTATTTCTCCCTTGTTCTCCCTCTTGTGTTTTATCGTTCGTTCGTTTTATTGTTGTTGTTGTTGTCGCTCATCTACTCCTTGTCTCTACCTCTACTATTAGTAGAGAGGGAGAATAACACAACAATACCAGCATCAGCATCTACTATCCGCTATCCGCTATCCACTATCCACTTTACACTTTACAATATTATAACTAACTACAGTAGAGTCTACTACTAGGAGAGAAACAGTACGAAGATGGGTTGGTTATGGAATGCTGCCTTTGGTGGTGGCAGAAATAACAACAACAATAATAATAATAATAATAATAATAATAATAACAAGAGTAACAAGAATAAACGAGCTTCCATGACGAAACAAACATCGGTGCGAATGCAGCAATTTACGACGGCAGGAAAAACTGGCTCGTTGATCTTGAGCAAAGAAGATCTCGAGGCGGTCCAAATTCAAAGCAAGACGGAACGAACCCGACGAAAAATCGAACATCAACGCAAGAATCATCAAGATGAATTGCAAGTTATGCAGAATTTGAAACAAATGTTGATTCAACAATTGGATCAGAAATTGGAAACGGAACTCGACGATATTTCAGTGTATAAACAAGTCATACAAGAAGCATTTTTAGAAGAATCCCTCTTGCTGGCCGATCCGGGAGATGGAATGAAGGAAGCGACGTTATTCCAAGCATTGCACAAGTCGGAACTCAAGGACAAGATGCGAGTGCTCTTTCAACAACAGGCCAGTGATGAGCTCATGGAGATTTACAGGACATTGCCCAAATTCCAAGAGCAAATGGGAGAACGAGAAGCCAAAATGGTATCACTGGTCTTTCAAAAGGATGCTTTGGTGCAACAACGAAAAGAGCTCAATGAAACGATCGTCAGAATCCAAAAGGAAATGATACAAAAACTCGAAAAGGCGACCCAAGAGCAATTCCAAAAACGATACGAGGCGATCCGAGATGGAAATGCCGCTGAAGATGGGGATCTTGTCACTAGACGGCAGCAATTTACAGAGAAAAGCTACTCGGCTCGAATACTCGGTGCATCGTCACCAGAAAAGACGACGGAACGCAAGACACCATCAACATCATCATTATCAGCAGCAGCAGCAGGGATAGTGGTAGAAGGAGGTCTCAAAGATGTCATCCTGGAGGAAGACAGTCCGAAGGAGGCTCATATTGGTGAAGTTAAGAGACGGACAGGTTCCAGTCGAAGTCCTGTGCGACCAACAACAGCAAGCCGAAGTAGGAGTCCGGTTCCATCTACTACCGGTACTGGAAACACGCGTCGAGGGGAAGTAGGAACTTTCAACAACACGACCGCAACCACCACCACCCGAGTCAGAGCTCGGCCTGCACCTCCTTCCGCCCGATTAGCGGCCGATCGGGTACAAAGTGGGGCAGCAGCGGCCGCGGCACGGCGGGCCGCCGGTGAAAGGGCTCGTCAACAACAAGCCAATGGGCCATCAGCCAATTAATTTACTGAGGGGGGATTATTAGACTATATACTGGGTATCATCATAACTACGAGTACTATAGAGCTACCACGCCGATCGTACGTACGAGTAGCATTAGAATCAAGGATTGAATCGAATCGAATTGAATCGAATTGAAACAATACTAGATTTGCCGGTGCCCCATGTTCTGTAGCATTCCCACAATCATGGAAGCTTCCTTGGGACTCTGAGCGATCAAATGTAAATCTCGCAAGTGGGAAAACTGAACCTCGGCTACCAAGGTCTCCAGACCCGTTCTCAGTGTCTCGGAATAGCTTGGACTGGTCTCTGGGGTCGTCGATAAGCTCAGTGCCAGAGCTTGAAGCTCTGAGTGTTTTGCTAGCACCATGCTAGATCGATAACAACTCCTCAGCATGGTCTTGGTTTCGGATAAAATGTCGGGACTCGAGACTAAATAATCATCTTCGTCGTCCTTTCCGTTTGAAGCAGCAATGCTCGTAGACAAGGGGGGCACGGTCAGAATGATACAGGGAGCTGCCAGCGAACCAAATTTCTCGGGACCTATCATGAGTGCGTTTCCCATGGCACATCGAACGGGGCCGTATGGAGTCTTGGATATTGTTGGCACCTCCGAGAGCTCATAGCGCAAATCGGAGCCTCCCAATCGCAACAAAGGATCGCCGAAGACAGTTCCTTCGAGATGACAACATTCATTCGTCCAGCAGACAATTCCACGTGCTTCGGCGGGATGATCAAATTCCCAAACGTTACCCGTCGAAACGACAAAGGAACAG
The DNA here is from genome assembly GCA_956465555.1 of Nitzschia sp. pyKryTriq1. Classification (NCBI taxonomy): domain Eukaryota; phylum Bacillariophyta; class Bacillariophyceae; order Bacillariales; family Bacillariaceae; genus Nitzschia; species Nitzschia sp. pyKryTriq1. The sequence goes on from OY101119.1 coordinate 342,628, forward strand.
TCGCGATGATCTCCACAATTGACAGCAAAGGTAATTTCACCTGCTGTTTTGATGTTGACGATGATTGGATCGGGAATGTCTGGATCATTTTCATCATTTCGGCTTGAATTCACCATTTGTTGGACTTGAGCTTCCAATGCATTGACTTTTTCGTTTGCGGAGCTGGATTTTCCATTCTTTGCCTTGGCGGCATTTAAACTTCGTTGTTCCTTTATGATTTTCTTTTTCAACGTGAGTAACTCTCGTTTCATATCATTCGCAACGTCATACCTACGATTGCTAACGGCCTCGGCCAAATCAGCCTTCATGATTTCTTCTTCCTCCTTCATGTCTTCCAAGCTGGGAAATTCAGGACGCATGGCCTCGAGTTCTTGCAGTAAGTCGTCCAAGTGGAACGCCCGTAGGTAGTTCTTGTCATCGAATGCTTGTGATTGCTGTCGTTTCCGCCGTCGTACTTCGATATCCAGAGCCCCCAGAGAATCGACGAATACGTCGGGACGATTGGCAATCCCAATCAATTTGATGAAATCTCGGGTGGCCATGGTGTTGGCAGCTTTCACAACAGCCTTGGGAAGACCGTGTCCCATCAGAGCATACAATTCAGATCGGCGTTGTGGAATGATCGTAGAGCAAGCGTCCTGTCTCCAGGGTTCCATCAACTCGGCAAATTCGATAGCATCGTGTGCCGCAGGACATCCACTGCCCGTGATGAATTTGTTGATTTCCCCAAAAAGTTGGGCTGTGGCCCTGAAGTCGAGGGGGTGGACTTCGATCGTTGCTTCTTCAAAGCGTCGAGAGCCAGTAGTTTCTCGGGAAATGTGCGAGACAGACGACATTCCATCTGCAGAGCTTCGAGCTTCAATTAGAAGGATTTTTACTTGAGCAGCATTCAATAGGAAAGAAATGAACTTTTCCAATCCTTCTTGGGCAGCCTTGTAGTGAAATTGACGGCAGTCAAGAATCAAGAGTACTCTCGTTTCTTCCAACTCAACCTCGATTCGTTCATGGCATTCAAGCAAAGCATCATCTTCGTCCCATATGTTGGTCTGTGCCTTTCTCAACATATTCGTACAAAGACATAGATCCCCGTAGAGAGAGTCGGCTTCGGGCTCGATGCCATCCGGAACTGGCAACCAAAAGATGTTGTCAACCTCAAAGCTAGCGCGGCGTCTCCAGACATAGTGACACACAGCGGTCAGGATGCTGTCTTTTCCAGTCCCAGCAGGACCAGCGATGCGGACCATATCGTCGACCCGAAGGGCTCCCAGAATATCGTACATGTCTACCTCTCGGCCGAGAAAGTGTTCAGGGATGGGAGGAATTCTTGACAGGGTTGTATCTTGTTCGCCTTTACCATCGCTTGAGTCATACATCGACTTTGGCGGAACTGGCTGAGTGAAAAAGACAGAAATATTATGGTAAGGGTCGTTTTCAGCTCGTTCAGGAAGGATGTGGAAGCGCTCGTGCACCCGCCTGGTGAGGCGTGCGTGAGGGCTGCTGGTAGCAGCCGATCTGGCAATTTGAAAAGCGTGTTTCAGACTCCTTTTCTGTGCCAGCGATTGATAGAAACTTTGCACGAATTCCATTCCAACAAGATCGCGAAATCGATGATCCAGGTCGCAACAGACCACATGAGGGACACCAGCCTCCACAAATGTTTGTCCAATCGACTTGGCGTTACGTGAAGACACACAGACGACATGCAGACCACCGATCTTGGACGCGACCATTCGTTTCAATTCGTCGTGGGGTATCGACTGTATCGAACCGTAGCCATTCTCTAAAGTCAGCTGGTCCAAGGGACCGTTGCATGAAATATGAAGTACGTGGGCAAGTGGCTGCTTGAAAAATGTGGTAAATCGCTCCACAGTGGCAACCTCAACCTCGGTATCGATCTCCCCGGCCATTGCTTGTTTCAGGGCGTCTTGAATGAGTTGACTTTCGTGATCGGAATCAATCAGCGGGACTGCTTGATTGGCTCCACTTTCTCGGTTCAGAATCGCCAAGGGGGTAGATTGAAAGACAACCAATCGATCATAGGGAGGTCCCTCCATGGGTGGCGACGAGTAAATTGTAGCAGGAGTAACAATCTCAATGGGTTCCTCGAGTCTTGTTGAAAGCATGTGTTTGCGAGATATTACGTGTGGAGGCCTCCTCCCTCGACGGACTGGAGGATTCTCGTCGTCTAGATCTGTAGGACTTGACGGTTCCGCATAGTCGGCATCAGCTGTCATGGCACTGACCACCGTCCCTGGTCCCTCGCTAAATCTACCAGACTCCGGCGGTGAGTCAATTTCAAAGTCGATATCTATCGAGGACATGCGGCCAACGTTGTTGGAAGGAGCTTGCTCGTAGAGTTTGGCGCAAGCAGAGCCGTTAGGATCGGAACTGAGAAGCAACTTCCGAATCGCCACAACAATAAAACGACGTTCGATCTTGTTCCTCCACAGTCCCGAAATCTCCTTGATGGTTGTATTCTCGTCCATCGCAGCGAGTAGCGCTCGGGCTCCTGCGTTTTGTATCAAGTTTTCTCCAAGTCCTAGAACCCGCAGCGAAGTGTTGCTTTCTAGCATCTCAGCCAAGGCAATAGCTCCCACGTCACCAATAGCATTCCAGCCGAGATACAATCGCTCCATTGCTGTATATTCATTATTCTTGATCCCATCTGACAAGGCATGGATGCTCTCATTATTCAGATTATTCCCCTCTAAATTCAATATCCGAAGACTTCGATTCTTCTGAAGAAACGGCTCGATACCGGACTCGACATCGTCCAAATCCCGCAGGGTGTTATGTGATAGATTGATGGACCGGATACGCGTCAATCGATTGTGAAGAAAGGCGCTAAAGAGGGCCAGAGCCCCATTGCTGGACAAACAATTCCGGGAGAAATCGAGTTTTTCCAACGTGCCGTTGGCTTGCAAAAATGGCCCCAAGGCATCTATCCCTTGATCCCCCACCTGATTGCTTCTCAAGTAAAGCTTGACGAGTGGAATATCTCGGGCTTGCTCCAACCCGGAAGCAATAATCCCCAGGTTGTCATCGTCTAGCTTGGAATTCTCCAGAATCAAAGCTGATAGGCTTGTATTCACCTTGAGACCCTCCGCGAGCGCTACAAAATCAACCTTTCGCATATGAATTCCACTCAATTCCAAAATAACAATCGTCTTTGAGTTTTGTTGAAGTCCCTCCACTGCCTTGTGCACTACAAAGAGAGGTTCATCGTCCTTGACCACAAAGTTGTTTGCATTTCGTAGTTCTGGCGGAGGAAAGGATTCTTTACTACGTTTGTGTGCTGCGTGGCTGCCGCCGGCTGGACGATGCTCATTGGAATCATCATTGTCCGAATCATCCTCCGGCAAAGGTCTAGACCGATTGTTTTTCCTTGACAAGTTATTGGACCGCTGCCTTCGAGGATCCATCGGCTCTCCCGCCAGTCGCTTAGCTTGATCCAATGTAAAGCAATTTGGCTTGACACAATATCCCTTGTATACTTGATAGGCTCCAGTTTCTTTATCGAGGACCGTCAGTAGTTCCCATTGGTTTCTTTTTTTGCCAAAGAGTCTAAAGGCTCGTTTTCGCGTCCGCGTCTTGGCGCAGAGTGGACAAAGTCCTCTTCGTTTGCAATAATCTTCCAATTCATCGCCTTCTAAACTCAAGCCGCCCCCCAACTTGACATTGTCAATATCCTGCAACGACTCGCGATGTTTCATTGGAGGTCGTTGTTGATGATCCATCGACATCCTCGTGATACTTTGTTGAGTAGTACTCATATTATTATCAACAACAACAACAACAATACTATTCGATTGAGATGAAGGGTTGATTGATCGACGATGATTCGTGTCAAAGAATTCTTTAGTGTGGACCACCGGAGCTTCTTTTTCTTCTTGTCCGGGCGACTACTAGTAGTATTTCTTCGAAACACTCTACTACTCGTAGAGAGTAAGAACTAACTGTGAGACACCACCCCGCAATCAAGAATATATCGAAAGGCAACTCGCAAAAGCGTTTTGAGGGGTGTGGACACCAGCACCTCCTCCTCTATCACTTACGAGTACAAGTGTTTGGTACTACAGTTCGTACTGTACCTTGCTCACTCGGTTCACTGGAGCACATCAGCATATGAAGGATCAACGAAGAAGGGAAAACAGCACAACCATACCGGTACTGGGTAATACTGGTACCAACATCGTTACCACCGCGCGCAAAACTGATCATCATCATCAACATCTTATTCTATCTGGCACAATAAACACAATAACAGCCAACACAACAGTGACTCCGGTAGGCGCGCTAGCCCGCCAAAAATGGGCACTATTCTTTTGATGGCAGCGACATTCCAATTAGTGAATTTCAGTATACATTCATGAAGCTTACATAAGAGCTGTTCGGCGAGGATTTTCGTAATTACCCAAAATTGTCGCGCCGGTCGGTCAGAGCTCCATGTAGGAATGACTGATTAGATCCCAATTGTGTGGGAAGGACAGACATTCGATCTACTTAACCGTCCGTGCGTCGTCCTCTACGCTATTATCAGCTTTGCATGATACTGTGCGCACGCGGGTCATCGCATCGCATGAATTATGACTGTTTTGGGAATTTTGGTGTTCGTGCGATGATCGAGCGTCGATCTTCGGAAGAAGTGAAAGGCCCTGCTCTGCTGCGCCGCCTGCCTAGCTACGAGTACATATGCACGCTGAAAAGAGTAATAAAGAGCAGGCGAGCGAGAGAGGTGCACCATCTGCATAAGAACCCTTCTTGTTTTGGTTGTGGAGAAATCATAATACAACATCGAGCGGCGTCTATTGCTCTGCTCTGCCCTGCTGTCGATCGAAGAATCATCATCCTTCGCGAAGCAACAACCGCCATTGTTTAGCTTAGTTGTAGTGCATTCGGTTGTTGGAAAGATCATCCAACAAAGAAATAAGCAGTATGGCCTCTCAACCAATCACCTTTCTCGAGATTGACGGCAAGGTGTTGAGTGGGGAAGAATTCGAAGAGTACTGCAAGGATCATGGATTGTGTCGGCGATGTGCCAGGGTGAAAACCCACCGCCGTATCGTCAAAATGTTTGGCCGGGGCCGCAAGTGGGAACCCATGACGTTGCACGACGACATGACGGGGGAATACACCGTATACAAAGGATATTGTTTGCAAGCCACGTGCTACACTCTGGGACAAGCCAAACGCATGTTGGGCGAAGGGGGTGGTGGTAGACGTAGCGGTGGTGGGGCGTCGCGTCGGCAGCGATTGGCAGCGCGTCTCAAGGGCAAAAATTCCGCCAAACGACCGTCGCGACGCAAACCAAGAGCCAACCCCGAGACGGGCAGTGTCATGAGTGGCATGGGTGCCGACGACGATGATGATGACGTGTCGGTGGGATCCAATGTCTCGGGAATATCGCAAATGAGTGGACTGTCGGCCATGAGTGGCTTGAGCGGGATGAGCGGGATGAGTGGCTTTTCTCTGGGAGGCTTTCGAAGGCGGCGAAAAAGCAAACGAAGTTCCAGCGGAACCGCCTCGAGTGCTTCTTCAGTGTCGAGTATGGAGTCCATGGAAGACGACGATATCACTGTCGATTCGACCATGACCAATGATGTCAACCCGATGGTGGACGAAGGAGAAGTCAATCCTATCGTCTCTCATCGTGTTGAACAACTCACTCTTTATGACTACTTTACCGTCTTGGACTTGAGTAAGGTCGTCTTGCGGACGGAAGATCTCGAAGCTGTGGTCGGAGCTCTAGGGAAAGCCAAGACTTTGGAAAGTATCACCATGGACAAGTGTAAATTGAGAGACGAGGGCGTGGAAAAGATCATGGAAGGAATCAAGGCAGGAAACCACGTCAATCTCAAAAAGTTGAGCCTGCGACAAAACAACATGGGAAACAAGGGCGCAGAATCTCTCACCTTCCTTTTGGAAAATTCCTCCACGCTCGAAGAATTGGATGTCAGCGAAAACGCCATTAGCAGTCGAGGCGCAGCTGCAATACTGGGTGCTCTCAAAAAGAATCGAAAGTGTGCCTTGAATACTCTCAACCTTTCACAGAATGAGATCTGGGACCTGGACGACGGCAGTTTCCTGGGTACCAATCGAACACTCAAGGTGTTGAACATGGATGGAAACTTTATGCATGATGAAGGTGCCGAACATATCTCCAATGCCATTGCTGGGAACAAGCACTCCATCATTGAAAAGCTCTACCTCGGGTGGAATGGTATCGCCGATGATGGAGCCACGGCACTGGCCAAAATGATGGAAGCCAACTCTACTCTTCAAGTCCTGGGACTAGCGGAGAACGACATTAGCAACGCCGGGGCTCGGGCGCTGTTGTCGGCTTTAGCGATCAATACAAGCGTTCGAGAGATCAGTGGCTTGTACCACAATCAGATTGACCGAAAATTCATCATTGTCGCCATCAAGCGTTTGCTACATCGCTATGGTGAGCGAGGAGGAGCTCCTCAGATAAGACTGGAAGGCGAAGACGAGGAAGAACAAAGGATGAGTGGTATGCCACAAGAAGCAAAGATGCCCGAAGGAGAATCCGACTCGGGCTCGGATGGGTCCACCAACTGGGCGGCGGCGATGTATTCGGAACCAGAACCCGCAGAAGTATCGCCAACCAGGAGAAGTAGCGCCGCTCTCGAAGCCATTGAAAACTGGGACTGGGGAACCTTTGGAATCGAAGACGAAATTGACAATCTAGAAAAACCCGCTGTGGCTTTACCGGCACCCATGGCCGATGTGGAGTCTGAGGACGAACTGGAGGAAAGCAAGCCGCCAACGGGACCAACTGGAACAACAATTAAAGCAAGTCGGATCTCAGTCTTTCGATCGGCTCCTTTGGCCTATTTCAATCGCCAAACATCGGAGCACCATGATGTGCCTCTTTTGGACTTTGACCAAGAAAAGGCGGCTCTCGATGATCTAGTCAAGGACAAGGATCTCGGGGCCAGCATCGAGATCATCCATGAAATTGCTACTCAAGATCGACTCAAGGAATTCTTTTCGCGAGGTACTAGCCCCGTTCTCCACTTTTCCAGTCATGGGAACGCGGAATGTCTGGCGTTGGAAAATGGGTTCGGCTACATGCACGCATTGGATCCCAGCGAATTGCAACAATACGTGATGCTCAACCAAGGGACTACCAAGGTTGTCGTCGTTTCCTCCGTGCATGCTCGAAGCACTGCCAAAATCTTTTTGGACGCAGGGGTCAAACACGTCGTCTGCTGTGAACGAGAAGCAACCTTCCGCGACGAAGCTCCAGTCGAGTTCACCAAGGTGTTCTACCGTTCTCTGGCCAAGAACAAGACCCTTCAAGATGCCTTTGAGGATGGTTTGGAAGCTGTCAAGCGACATCCTTCGACAACGACCCTGAAGAAGTCCACAGATCGATTCCAGCTCCTTCCAAAACAGCCCGCAAATTCATCGTACCACAAGATCAATGTACTTTTCCAAGGCTCGTTGCCCAAGAAACCAGTCCTACCACCGCCAGGAGATACTTCCATGTTGCCACCTCTTCCCAACCAATTCGTGGGGCGAGAAGTGGACATGTACGAAGTCCTCGAGTCGCTCCGTGTGGATGACGTGATCCGTGTTGGCGGTGCAGATGGAAGCGGCAAGGCCACCCTCCTCTCCGCCGTCAGTCACTACATTCTGGCCAGACCCACATCGTTTGGAATTGGAGAGATATACTGGCTACCGGCACCCCCGGACATTTATCCCGAGGAAGATACTTGTTACGGAGACCTTTGTCAAGTTATGGATCTGTTGGTGGAGGCTGAGGACGATATTTGGGACGAAGAACTTTATGCCGAGTGCCGGGAACGCATCATGATCGAATTGGAAGATCAAAAAACGATTTTGATCATTGATGGTCGTATTTTCGACACAGAAGCCGCGGGGGAGAACCTGGAACGTTTCTTGTCCCATTTGTTAAATGAAGTCAGCGTCAAGATCATCTTGTTGACGGCGCAAGAAGGAAGCTCTAGAGCCAAGCGATCGAGATCAGAAGAGACCATGATCACCGTGGGACCTCTCGACTTCAAGGCGTCGTCTTTGTTATTTGGTGATTCGTGTCCCCACGTTTCTCCCGACGGCAACGCCATGGTCCATACCCCCGATGCGTTTGCGAACTTTATGGTACCTCCCTCTGTGAAAAAACAAGGTGCGGATCTTAACAAGGCGCTCTCACGTCGACAACAAGAACTCTACGACCGTATGGGCAAGGGAAATCCCAGGGATATCATCGCAACGGCAGCCGCCATCTCTGCAGCAGACCTAGTTTCCATGCTTCGATTTGCGCAACGTCCCGAAGTGCAGGTTGAGTCTGCAGAAGTCCTGAAACACGAGCTTGCCAAGCGAACGTCTCAACTAGAAAAGGCGATCAAAGGCAAGAACTTTTTGCGAGCTCGGGATTTGGCGGAAACCGTGGAAGAACTAGAGTTTCTAAAGTCCAGATATCCCAGTATGGATGATCTTTTGTCCAAAGAGAAAGATCTCAAGAAGGAATTTTCAGAACTGTTGAAAGCCCGCAAGTACGACGATGCCAACAAGGTGAAGCGCAAGATTCTAGCCTTGAAGAAAGACATTATGAAAGAGAAATTTGCCAAGCCCAAAGGCGCTGGTACGGTGGTTGCCTCTGCCAGGCTCCAACAACTTCAAGCCAAGATGGACGAAATGATGGCCCAAGCCAATAAAGTTTCTCTCAGCGATGAAGACAAGGCGGACGAGACCTTTGCCATTCCGCAAGAAAATAACAATGTATGTCGACTACATATTTCAAAGGGCGAGATCATCTCTTACAAATACAGCGGGGGGCTGAGTGGCATTATTTGTTGGACCAACGAAAGTTGCGCTTTCTCAGGGTATGCCACGGGGGAAAAGATCCTGAAAGCGGGGGGCGACAATCTCGAGGAAGACATTGAATTGATCGAGCCGGTTGCCGAAACCAAATGGGGACCCGCCCGGATCGCAACGGGAGAGGCCGAAATCGTGGGGCCGAGGTCCTATCACAACCTGGCGGCGCGTTACGTGGTCATGGCCGTCCCTATTCTATCGCCAGCAAATGACGACGAGGAATGGGATGGCGAAAATACCGATGAAGATGCGCTTCATGTATTGGACACGGGCCTACGAACATGCTACCGATCGAGTTTCCGATTGGTCAAGAATACAGGAATGGAAGGTGTTGGTGTACCCACTGTTACAACCAAAGAGGGTGGCAAGGTCTATGAGCGAACGCTCAGAATTGGCCTTCAGACCGTGATTGAGGAGGCCAAGACGACCAGGCTCAAATCCATTGACTACATCGCTTCGTCTGAAAAGGAAGCCAAGATCTTGATCAAAATGGCGCACACCATCGGCCTCGTGGTTGCCAAGGCGGAGGAAGAACCATAGGGTGGGGGATTCTTACTGATATGCGACAGTAATGAGTTAAAGTGAAACAAGAACAAATACTAGTTTCTGTAGAAAATAGGCGAAATAGAAGTGTCGTATCAGAAATCATTATTATACTTTCTTTATCTGTACTTGGGCCCCTTTGAGTCCCGCCGCTTCTACTGTTGCCTGAAAGTCTTCCAGTGGTTTGGGTGGAAAGCCCGCAATCAGTTGAAAAATACTAGAAGAGTCTTCTAGCAACGGCACAACGTGAGCCGCTAGCTGCAAAACTGGAACATCCAAATTGATCTTGAGAACCTTGCGTTTGCCGTTAGGCAGCCGCACTGCAATAGAAGTTGTGGGCCGGCTTTCGTCCACAGGCGCAGCCTCCGGAAGACTAGAGGGATCCACAGTACTCCCAGTCACAGCCACACTATTTCCCAGAGTAGCACCCGCTCCCGAAAAGGATCGAAAGGTCTCGACGTACTCTTCTTGACGCTTGTCAACAAGCCCCACGGAAATATTTCCTCCTTCGCTGTCCTCCATGAGTTCGGCAGGGGTTCGTCCCATAGCTAGGGATCGCAAAAAGTCCGCATTGGCAGGATCGTCCAATCTTCGATACGGTCCATCGTCTACCACAAACCCTTCGCGATACATGACGATCGTTCGTCTGATTTGACTGGACTCGTCGCTCCCGGCTTGCTCGGCCAGTTGAAAGACGGAATCGACAGGGGGCCCTCCATCGTCACTATCGTCATGAGTGGGCTCTACGGCTAGGCCACTATTATATTGATGACACGGAAAGAGAATAGGCGGCGTGAGTCGAAATCAGGTCTCTACAGTACTACCAGCATGCTCGTCCAGGCCGGTCGTCGACCGACCAGCAACAATAACGCACCTCCCGCCACCACGTGAATCAATGCCTCCGACGAAGCGGTTGTTGGTTTCCTCATCCGAGGAATCGTCGTCTTTGCGACCGCTGAATAAACCGTGAACATTGGCCATTATAAGAGAAGTAAGATTTGAGGATACAGCGGGTGGTATTTGGTATTGCAAAAGCACAAGCAATTAGGCGGTAAAACTACAGTAAAGGACGCGAGGCAGAGAGGAAGCCCCTTCTGACTTATTCTCACCATCACCGACCATGGCCGCGAGGCTTCATTTTGCGTCTGGCTTTCTTTTTGGTCTTTGGTCTGCGGGAAAAGTATTTACCCCCCAGCCTTTGAATCTAAATTGCAATGAAATTTGAGTCTATGAATCTATTTTGATGACTCAGGGGTTTCTTCGAATGAATAGAGCCAAAGAGAAGACGATGGAATCAATCCAAGAATCGATATTTGTGACTCAAATCATCGGTCCGGCGTCCGGTCGAAGGTCGGTCGAAGGCCGGACGAGATTCGTCCGTCCGTCATTACGTTTAGTCCATTCTTCTACCTACTGTACCGTATGCGTACCTTGAAGACGAGCTTTGCGGCGGCGATCTTATTCGTTTTATGTCAGTTGGAAAATAAGAATGTTCAAAATGGCATTGCCCCTAAGTAATTTCCGTTTGCTGCTGTTCTGGCGCGTCTTTGATATATGCCTATCGGCCCCGGATCTCACAAAGGTCCAGTGAGAATCCAGAACCAAAGAGGAGAAGCTCTGTTTCTTTTCTTCGAAGAATCCCTTGAAGAAAGATCAAGATAAAAAGTAGCCGAAAGAACCACGCAGCATCTTGTCATTGTGTTTGTTGGTATATCTTTCATCCAGTTTACGTAGTAGTGGTCGTTCTCTGATATCTGAAACATCCATCACATCTACAGTCCCAAAGTTTTAGCTGCTGTCGCCCGGATTGAACGAGATAGCAAAAAGGATTCTTCAGAACAAAGCCCAAACATTATTTGAAAACCAGATCCTTACCATGACAAATTGCCTTCCTCCACAAACAAGCCATCCTTTGAGAACGATCGATACCAATGTACAGATGTTGGTGTCCACTTTCCAGCAAACCGCACTCGTCGATCTTCCTATCAAAAACAAGCGGGACAAGGCATCTTCTGCTGTTCTTTTACATCGCCGGTCTCATAGAGCCTTTTATGACTTGCCCATCGATCCATCACCGGAAATCGAAGCGGCACTTCGAGCCAGCAAACGAGCAAAGAAGTAGCTTCAATCTTCAGAGGCGTCGTCGTGCGTGGTACCATCCAGCTCAAAAAGACACTCAACACTTGAGGCGAACAAATTGAGCGATGGATGCATGCGAAGAAGCCACTGGGGGAAGCATTTTGCTTTCTCCCATCATCATACATACGAACGTATAACGTACATACGTGGACTCGGTAGATAATTTCTGTATTTCTTCATAATTTGACACTTTTATCATTTATATTTACGTTTCCCCATTGAGGTCATCATCTGTACCACAACTCTACTACCTACTAGTCCCCATCCCTCATAGCCACCAAGAAAGATCATGATCATCATGACATGGTCAAACCCATGTCCAGCGCCATGGCAATGAGCTTGGTCGATTCGTCTTCGTCCTTGGCAATAATATGCAGATTGTTTAGATCTGAATGCTTGGCCTCTTCGATCAAGATCTTCAATCCCATCAACAAGGTTTGCTCATAGGTGTCTCCCCCCACCTTGGACGTCAGAGTCGGAAAGGCCACGGACTGCACTTGAGAGTGCTTGGCAAGAATCAAACCAGAGCGAATGCAAGACCGAAGCATAATCTTAACGTAGTGCAGACTGTCTTCGTCGTCTGCCGCAATGGCATCAATTCCCGCCGGCGATAGAGGTCCTACCGCCAAGATGACGCAGTGCACTTGTAGTTCTTCGTAGTTGCCAGGTCCAACAATGACGGCATTTCCCGTGCCGCACTTGGCTAGTCCCCATTTTGTTCTTGTAATTCCTGGCAGAGACGCAATGTCTCGTTCCAAGCTATGGCCCCCGTATTCGATCAGTTCACGGCCATTCTCATGGAGCTGCATGTCGCAACACTCGTTGGTCCAGCAGATGACGGCGCCAAGATCATTTCCAGGATCAAAGTGAACGACAGAACCGGGATAAATGGCTACCTCACAGTGGTGATAGGCTGAACCCAAAGAAAAGGAGGCCGCACTGACTTCGGGGGTAGTCAGATTGTCCAAGCTACTAAAAGACGAGTGAGCAATCTTCATGATGGAGTTCATTTGACGCTGTAGTTCCTCGATCTGATCCTTGGCCGCTTGGGTAGCGCTAGAAGCTCGCTTCTCGTTCATAATGACCTTTTTGAGGGTCAAGATTTCACGCTTGATATTGTTTCCGGCCGCATACTGCTTCTTGGACATGGCCAAATTTAACTTTCGCTGGAGCTCTTGTTCTTTGGCCTGGAGATCCTGTAGACTTAGGAAATTCTTTCTTTGTGCTTCAATTTCCGACAGGACTTGTTCCAGATCTGTCGCCCGAAGGTAGTTCTTGGATTTGACCGCCCTGTCCCGTTGCGTAGACCATCGCCCCAGCGCTGCTTCCAAGGACTTGTAAGAGTCGATTTGGACTTCAGGAGTGTTGGCCATTCCAATCAACTGGATAAAGGCGCTTGCCGGCATGTTCTTTCCAGCCTTGATGACAGCCAGAGGATTACCATTTCCCATTTGTTTCATCAAATGCGTCCTTCGGCTCGAAGAGAATTTGGCCTGATCCTGGATGACGGCCACTGAGGGCGGCACCATGAGCGCGGCGAATTCATCGGGAGATTGGGCCGCAGGACACCCATTCGCCGTGATGAATCTTGAGACTTCCCCGAACAACAAGGCGGTGGACTTGAAGTCGATTGGCTTGAGCTGGATAGTATCGTCTTCAACCTCCTCGTCCCCTTCGCTGGAAGACGAGATCAACAAGACCTTGACATTGACTTCTGGCTTGTTCAGAAGCTCCCCCAAAAAGAGTTCCAGATTTTCGGAAGCCACTTCAGTTGTGAATTTACGCGAATCAAAGGCAATCAATGCCCGAGTCGCTTCCAATTCAATCTGTATCCGGTCACTGACTTCCATCGTCTCTTCATCTTCAAACATGTCCCCACCCTGCATCATTCGATTGACCAGGTCACACAAATCCCCAAACAATGTATCTTCATCCGGTATTACTCCATGAGCGGGAGGCAACCAAAAGACCTCATCATAACCAAACATTTTGCGTCTTTGGTTCACGTAACGACACGTGGCAGCCACCAAAGACGACTTGCCACTGCCCTTGGGACCACCGATTCGAACTACATCATCAACTCGAAGAGCTTCCAATACCTCGTACATGTCCACTTCCCGCCCAATAAAATGCTTTGGGAGACTGGGGAGGATGTTGGGCCGTTCCTCCTCGTCTTCATCATCTTCTCGAATGCCGATAGGCGGGACGGCTTGGGTATAAAAGATGGGTACATCATGATAGGGATCGTCTTCGGGTTTTTGAGGCAACAAGACGTATCGATCGACATGCTTGGAGATTTCTTCGACACGCACAGCTTCTTGGGCCATGTAAAAGGCTTGCTTCAAGGATTTGTTGTCTGCCAATCCTCGGTACAGATTCCGAACAAATCCTGTAGCGGCCTTGTCTCGAAAGATTTCGGTATGATGGCAACAGACCACATGTGGCACTCCCGCATCGACAAAGGCCTTTCCAATGCGACCCGAGTGAAAAGAATTGACCACCACTAGTTTCAGAGGACACGGTCCCGCATTTTGAGCCTTGATCAAGTTGCGCAATTCTTCTGGCGCCATGGTTTCCATGTATCCGGCTCCATTTTCAAAGGCCAAATGCTCTGGGTGCCCGTAGCAGGAAAGATGCAAGACCCGACTGGTCCCTTGATCAAAAAAGGTTCGTACTCGATCGCTATGACCCGCTTCGACTTCCAATTCAATCTTGGCTCCCAACTTGTCAGCGGCTTCCAATGCTTTCTTCATGGCATGACGTTCATAATCAAAATCATGAAGAGGAACGGCATGATGCAAGGTCGTGTCTCGATTAAAGAAGGCGAGGGGAGCCGACTGAAAGACCATGATCCGATCAAAGTCCGTTTGAGGCTCTGGCATGGATTGAAAGGTAATTTGGGGTTTGGACCGACGACTAGGCGACGTTACCGGAGGAGGAGCTCGCGAGACGGGAGCTGCTGCTTTGGCGGGAGTGGGAGCGTCTTCTTGCTGCTTGCGAGCGTTGACGGCTTGGCAACTTGGACAGTTACAATCAGGTCCATGTTCCAGTTTCTTGTCAAAGTTCCCCAAGGGAACACCTGGATCATTCCGTTCGGCCATGGGAATTATTTTTCCATCTTGTCCCGGCGCAAAGAGTTTATCGGCCCAATCCAAGGACCCTTCCGACATTTCTTCGGGTGGAGGGAGTTGCGATCCCAAAGGTTCGGCCAAGGTGTCCATGGCCGACAAGGATTCTTCAAAGATCAAGTCCGAAGACGGATCGCTGGTACTCAAGTCCTTTCCATCCAGGGCTTCCACGTGCGACTGCAACAATCGTTTAATGGCAGCCACAATGAATTTCCGATCAATTTGATTGTGATACAATCCGGTAATTTCTCTCAAGCTTCCATTGGAAGCCAAGGACGACAAGAGCGCTCGTGCTCCCACACTGGTAATATCATTCTCTCCCAGTCCCAAGGTGGTAAGAGAGTGGTTGGTTTCCAGCATTCTTGCCAACTGCATACATCCTTCATCACCAATCCCGTTCCATCCCAAAAAGAGTCGTTGGAGGACACATCGTTTATTGGCTTTCATTCCCTTGGCAATCGCTTCGATGCCTTCATCATGAATAAAGTTTCCTTCAAGATTGATGAGTTCCAATGTTTGGTTGGTCGCAAAAAAGGTTCCATCGTCCGGATCCCAAATTTCATTGTGGGCAAAGTTCAACATGCGGAGTTTGCAGTTGCGATTGTCCCGAAAGGCATGCAAGGTCGAAGCCGCACCCCGAGAACCAATTTGATTCTTACTCATGTCGAGTTCTTCCAGTGTCGAAGTGTTGGAGAACCAGGTTTGGAGTGAGACGGCACCTCGATTGCCCATGCGATTCGAGCGAAACGACAAACGTTTGAGAGGTGCAACACCCATTTCCGAAAGTCCTTGGCCCAAAATTTCAATTTCATTGTCATTGAGTTTGCAGTTTTCCAAAATGAGTGTCTCCAAGGACGTGGCGACGCCCAATGAGTTGACCAATTCGGTAATATGATTGTGATGCAGTCGTGTCGAACTCAAATCCAACATGGTACCCGCATTTTCTTGCAAGAGCTGTGCCAAACTGACACGTACATTGGAAGCACTGGTCATACTGGTCATGGCCGACGCCACAGAGACGTCGTCATCGTCGCGTCGAATTTCAGATTTGAGAGGACCACCACCGCCGCCTGTCTGTCTGGAGGAGACGGACGACTTACTGGACGAAGTCTTACTGCCTCCTTTTCGCCTGGAAGAAGAAGCAGGACCACTGGTGCCGCTGGTGACGGAAGTGGAAAAGCCAGTCATGGAATCAAAGCTTCCCACTCCGCCCGCCATTCCTCCAGTTTTCTTTTTGCCACGACCTAAGAGCAATCGCGAGATTCCCTTGCGTTGCTTTCCCTTGGGTTCTTCATTCTGTCCTTCCACAAAGGCTGATTCTGGATCCTGTGCTACCGATCGAGTAGCACGAGCTGCACTCGCTAGAACAGCATCCGCCTCCGCATCAGTCATGTTGTTGGTGTTGGTGTTGTTGTTGCTGCTGCTTGGAGTTTTTGCTGGTTCTTCTTCGTCCGGCCCAATTTCTCCCAACAAACGCTGCGCTTGTTCCAGCGTAAAACAACCTGGTTGGACACAATATCCTTTATACACAATGTACTCTTGATGGTTTCCTCCTCCCTGCTTGTTACCGCCACCGTTCTTCACTTTCATTCCAACCGTCAGAGGTTGCCATTGATTTTTCTTTTTCAATCGAAAGACCCGTTTGTGCGTTCTCGTTTGGGCACACAAGTTACACAATCCATGCTTTTTGCAATACTCTTCCAATTCTTCACCCCCCAAGGTCAATTGATCGTTCTTGTGAGGATCAATGATGGCCGCCATATCCATTCCTGCATCGCCCTCTTCATAGTACTCCTCGTCTTCCCCATTGTTGTCGGACATGATTTCAAAGACAGATGTGGAGTGAAAGCTCAAACGTAATGTAAGCGACTAACTAACTATCTATCTCAGTGAGCGAGTGAGCGAGTGAGTGATGAACGAGTTCTCGTTGATCAACAACACCACAAGGAAGGATGCTGTTGTGAAGGTAGTTAGTTCTCAGTTAGCAGAGAGAATAAGAGACAAGGGACGGAAGACAAGATCGATCGATTATTGTTTGAATGTGTACTATTGGATGCGATGCGATATGCTGCTGCTATGATGCGCGGAGCTGCGACAGATGACAGCTCGATACCCCGGATAGAGAGACGCGATGCGAATGGCTTCTCGCGCTCTTGGCTTCCGTTGCGTCGATCTTTCGTGTTCGGCCGGCGCCGGCGGGGCATGGTTTACGGGACCTGTGGTACTAATTCTACCGTACGTACAAGTACTGTCGAGGTCAAGACTTTTCTCGTACACGTATGTACAGACAGACAGTCAGAAAACATCATCCGGGTGGGCGGGCGGACGAGGGGGTCATTCTTCAACAACAAGAATGACCCACTGACTGTCGTCACCATTAGTCGAATGAATCAATCAAGCCATTTCGCCACCATTCGCTGGCGCAGGCGCCAACTAACCCTCAACTCTCTCGGACACTGTCGACCGATGATCTAGTAGACTCTAGAGTAGATAATTCGCTGGGCTATGTCCCTAATCGATTTCGATTTGCGTAGCAAAGTCGTCCTCTTTCGGGAATACCCTTGGGTACAATGTTTCGTTTGAACAACGTGAAGGTCGTTCCAGGTATTGCAAAGAACATTGTAAGCGTCGGAATGATGGCCGATGCTGGAAACAAGAAGATCGAACTGGGAGGACGAGGAACCAAGTGATCACGGGATCTGAAGTACCTGTACATATGGCAGTCGGGCTATTATGTTACTTCAGATCTTGGACATTTGTAATGACCATCAGTAACTCTAAAAGGGGAGTTTGAGTTATTTGGGGAAGGTCGGTTTGACACATACAGTACATGTACAGTACATCTCCAGCTAATAGTAGTATAGACAGGAATTTTCTGCGCAAGATCACGAAGCAATCCATCTCATCGACTTTTGTCGCGCCCCATAGAAGAGCAGGAGCGAAGATCGTGGTCTATTTTTTAATGTTCATGCTTATTTTAGATGGAGTACCATACAGGTACGGCGTATAGAGGAGGAGGGCCACGAGGAGGCCGTTAAACAGAAGTACTAGGGTCCGTCGTCGTGGTGATTCCCGATACGTCGATTGAAGGTACAAGGAGTCTGACAACAAATGCCGCCTTGCTTGCAAGTACGGTAGCAGATGCTGGGCATTTTTAAATTTCTTGCGAGCTACTACTAGGAGCATTTTCGAGTTGGTGCTTCGTTGGAGGAGGGAGGAGAAAGGGCCGCTGCTCTGCCCAAATGGGGGGCTACCTCTCCAGAGGTGTCGTACGACCTGGCCCAGCAGGCTTCATTTCAAAGCACTATTTCCCCCGAACGGGGCTGCTGCGAATCAAATAATCACTTCACAATTTTCTCCAAATTCCACCTGGCTGAAATCTTCGCATTCGCACCAGACACCAATTATTCGATCCTTTTTCTCTCTCTCCCAGCATTCCGCCCCTTCTCCACATGGATAGGGTTCGTCGCAAGATTTGATCGTGTCAAACGGACAATCCTTTGTGTCCGATACGATGGAATCATCTGGGCATCTGCATTCGTAGCTGCTGCCACCACTAGTCGTCTCATGACAAGTGGATCCAATGCCGACGCATGGACTGCTCAAACATTTGGAACCTGTAGCAAAGCAAAAGCCCCAGTTGTCATCTTGTGGCGTTTCTGGAGGACACACGCATTCTCCCAGGTCGACGTCAAAGACTCTAGATCGTTGGCAAACGATTGTCTCTACAGAACAATCCTCGAAGGTGCCCACTGTGCTTCCATCTTGGCACTCGCAGCGTACGCTTCCCTCATCAAGTTCCCAACATTCGGCAAATAGTCCGCACGGATTGTCTGGATAGCAAGAAGTGATTGGAACTGGAGTTGGTTCCGGCGGTGTCGTGGGCAGGGAGACTGGAGTTTGCGTTGGCTTGGTAGTCGGTTTGGGAGTGGTGGGTGCCACTGTCGGTTTCGATGTAGGAGCACTTGTGGGTTTGGGGGTGGGTGCCGCCGTCGGTTTCGTCGTGGGAGCAGGCGTGGGTTGGGAGGTGGTAGCCGCGGTCGGTTTTGGAGTTGGCGCAGGAGTTCTTTCTTGGGGGGCGAGGGTGGTGGGGTTCAGTGTAGGCAACACTGTCTGTACAGGTGGAGACGTCGGCGCTGGACCTGTACTTGTTGGTGAAGATGTCAATGGCCTCGAAGTAGGAGCGCGTGTAGTTGGTTTCAAAGTTGTTGGTGATGCTGTCTCCTGAGGAGTCGACTTCGGGGTTGAGACTTTCATTGTCGGCGAGCTGGTTGGGACAGGCGTTGAGAGTTGGAGAGTTGGCGCATTGGTAGATGACGGAGAATCAGGAAGCGTGTCCTCTTGGAGAGGGGCATCAGAAGGAGGATCTGGTTGTGAGTCTGGTGCTGCAGTATTATCAGCTGGCAACTCTTGTTGATTTTCTATTGGTAACATAGTCTCGTTTTCGCTGGTAGGCTCAATACTCTGGAAATAATAGTCGTCGTCTGTGCCGTTATAGTTCTGCTGCTGTATCGTATCCCATGCAGAAGTAGACGGGCTTGGTGATGCGGCTGGGCTCAGAGTCGCAGAAGTATTAGACGGGATTGGTGATGCGGCTGGGCTCAGAGTGGTAGTGGGAGCGAAAGTAGGACCACCAACAGATTCACCTGCTCGATAAATCCCCGTCGGTGCAAACGTAGGACCACCTGGTTGCTGAGGTTGCGCGGCAGCAGACGAATTGCCATTGCTATTCGCAAACAGGAATCCGAAAGCAACTCCAAATGCCAGGAACCAAAAACAACAACAACTCGTCATGATGTAGAGCTGTAATTTGCGGTCCTTTAAGTCTTCATTGTGTGATTTATCTTTTGCATCGTCCTCCGAGTCGTCTTCGGCATTATTAGTTACCGGTGATATTGCTGGGTCTTGTTCTTCCTCGTCGAGGCTCGTGAGATCTCTTGTGCTGTCGCTATCACCAAATAAACCCTTCGGTTCGTATTCACCGGTCTGCTTCCCCATCTGAAAGGCGACGCTCTCAACTTCGTCTTCATACTGACCGCCATCCCCTTCTTCGCACTGTCCAAATTCATCTTCATATTGATCACTGTCATTTCCGTAACCGTCAACATGATACTGGTCGCTGGGAGGATACCCATCATCATCATACTGTTGCGGCTGCAATAGCGCCATTTTTTGAGGGTGTGATCAATAGGAAATGACGTTTCTCTCCTAGATCTTGATCCCCATGGTTCGCAGTACAGGATTTCGTTCCGTGTGTTGTTGTTTCCCCTTCAATGCTTGTTTGAATACAAGTGCAATGCGTATGGTCGGTCGAGGATGTGATTGATGCCCTGTATCGTATGCTGGTCTGCGTTTTGTTATAATGTGCGGGATGCGGGGTATCGGTAATCACTACTGTAAAGTGATCATGAAAATTAAAACAGCTCTTTTAACGGATAACTAAGGAGGAATTAGTAGAGGAGAACAGTTCTCCAATTCCTCCAAGTCCACGATACGCGATAGCGCTAGTAGAATAATACAAAAATAAATAATACGCGATAGCGCTAGTAGAGTAATAATGAAAATAACGCGTGTTTCTACCGTAGTGGTCAGAAATATTATTATCAACAATAATACGCGATAGCGCTAGTAGAGTAATAATGAAAATAACGCGTGTTTCTACCGTAGTGGTCAGAAATATTATTTTCAACAATAATACGCGATAGCGCTAGTAGAGTAATAATGAAAATAACGCGTGGTGTTATTTCTTCCCGTGATAATGATATTAAAATACTATGTTAGTACAGTAGTTAGTTCTACTTTTTTGACGCCTGCTCTTTGCACTTTGAGGAACAGTACTTGATTCTCTCATCAGCATCATCTTGCAAGGAGTTGCTGTCAACACATAAATGATGCACCGGCAGACCACAATTGCGGCATCGAAAGGATCCGTTGCCTTCGAGCTGGAATTGTGGCCAGCCACATCCAACAATAGCGCAGCGACCTTTACGGCGACCATTAACATCTGCTGTCGGGAATTCCCGTCTCAGAAAAGCAATATGGCGCTTGTAGTCTTCGTTCTCCTTGTCGTCTGGTAGGGCTTTTGCTAGATCCGCGAATGCATCCCCGTTGTTGGTAGTAGTAGTAGTAGTAGTAGTGCGGCGGCGGCTTCGTGCTCGTCTCTTCTTCAAAGTAGCAGTAGCACCAGTATTAGTAGCAGTAGCAGTAGTGGCAGCAGACTTCTTTGTTTCAGTAGTACTAGTAGTAGTACTAGTAGCAGTACTCTTCTTCCCGACTTTCTTCGTCCCCGATCTTTTACACATGTCGCTGCAATAGACAGCCTCATCATTCTCTCCAAGGTCGCCTACGTGGAGCTTGTAGCGACTTTTCTTCTTTGCTGCGCAGTGGCGATGAACAAACTTCTCGCACTCTTTGCCGCAGCAATAATTGAGCAGAGGAAGGAACGGAGACACGCACGGATCCACTCCGCATTTTCCGGTGCGGAAGTACCGTGGATCCGCGGTTTTTATTTTCTTTTGCCTGTGCTCCTTGTCGCTGCTGCTGCTGCTGCTGCTGCTGCTGCTGCTGCTGTCATAGTCGTCAGGTAGAGGCACATTCATGTCGTCTGAGTCTTCATTTCCGGGCAGTACACGTTTTGATGTTGTTGGTTGTTGCATCTTTTCGTCGTGCTGCTGTTTCTCGCCGCCGCTCGTTCCACCACCACCATTATTATTATTATTGCTGTTGTCATGTTGTCGCTCCTGTTGCTGTGTTTCGCCGCCGCTCGTTCCACCACCACCAATATTATTATTATTATTATTGCTGTTGTCATGTTGTCGCTCCTGTTGCTGTGTTTCGCCGCCGCTCGTCCCACCATCACCATCACCACCATCATTATTATCATTGCTGTTGTCGTGTTGTCGCTCCTGTTGTTGTGTTTCGCCGCCGCTCGTTCCAACACCACCATTATTATCATGTTGTCGCTGCCTCTGCTGGGCCCTCTTCGCCTGCCGGTGTGGGTAGAGAACCCTTTCCTGCCGTACATTCCTCCGAGTGAACTTGTGAGCACGGGCTTTGTTCCGACCTGTCGCCCCCTTCAATTTTGCTTTGTCCGAATCAGTGCCATGTTTTGAAATGACGCTTCGACTTGTTTTATTGGACCAAGTCCCAAGCGTATACGTCAGGGGATCCACCTTGCTTTGGACGAAGCAGTACGCCACGTGTGATTTGAGAAACTGGACGCATTTATCGTAAATAACGTCCAGTTCTGCTTCTGACACTGCAGTATTAGTAGGGAGGTCGAGACCATTTTCCAAAAACTTGAAGATTGGGTTCCACTGAGTCTGGAACATTTTTCTCAGATTCGTCGGGATTTTGTCTGCGCTAAGCTTTCGAAATGGCAGTACAACTTCCGTTCCATCGACCGACACCGACTGACCCAGCAACCAAAATCTTAGACCACTCCGCAAGTTGGCTTTGGGAAACTCAAAATCTCGTGGCACATAGTTGTAGCGACCATCGTAGTAGTACGTGTTGATTGTAGTAGTCTGATGATTTTCCTGTTGTGTGCGTTGGTCGGCAGTCTTCTTCCCCCCTTGCCCTTGTTGTTCGGCCACACGATTATAATCTTCACGCAAAAGATCCATTTGCTTTGTATTCGACACGTGGAATTCGTCTAAAATTTGTTTCAAACGCTCCCCAGTCACATGGCCGGACTCCCATGCTTTTCGTTCGATTGCGTTTTCTACAGCTTTTACAAGATCGTCGCTTCTGCTAGCAAAGGAATTCAGTAGCCCACTGACCGCCTGAAGAATGTCTTTCAACTGCCGAGCAAGAGATACATGTGGTGGAATCCCAGTGGCTTGGGTCATAACACCTGGCGTTGGATCCAGAGTGACAAGCTTTCTGAGTTCACTAAGCAGAGGCTCATCGTGGAGGATGGCCAATTTTGTGAAGGCATGACCGGGGTATTCGACCATGACAGCAGCAATTTCGCGTGAATGATATACCAGACATGGGAGACAACGCAGCAACAGCCCCAGTGGGTTTTTGGTTGGCTCACTACTGTAGGCTTCGAGTATTGGCCCATATAGCATGTGCATGGCTTTCTTTACATGCTCATTCTCATATATATTCGGAACATTCCAGTGTGGGGGAAGAGAGTCAAAATCTGGATCGTTAGGACTTACTCCACGAAGAACTCTACCAAGATATTCATCTCCTGTCTTGGCAAAATGCCAATACACATCCATCACGTCACCCATTGACCAGTCACCCCGACGAGCTATGCTAGGAAGAGAGGGGGGGGCCGTGGTCCCTGACACAGCGTGGGTGGCGGCACCCTTGCGGAGGCCGTAGGGGTTGAATCTGTCAAATCGCATCATCATTTCAACTTCAACTTGGTGCAGATCAACGATTCCGAAGAGCTGCTCGCAGTACTTGGTAGATGCAGTCCCGAATTTCGCCGACTTCGATAGAAATATTCTCTCTGACGTACTGAGCCGCTCGCAATCCATGGCAGCCCAGACCGCCATGCCAGTCCACCAGCATTTACGCCAATCTTTCTCGTTGGCATAGATATTCTTTTCGTTCAGAAACTCACCATTCTTGTCCGACTTGGAATCGTCATATTTGGCCATAATTGAGTCTGATGCTCCGAGCTTGAAGTTGTGAAGGCACAATGGATCAATCGAGGCTGATCGAGCCATACAGTTCCATTGCGAAATGGTCCAAAACCAGACCATGATATTGCTTGACTCAATAGACCAAGTGAGAAGGCGGCCATACAACTCTTCAGTAATAGGGTCGGCTGCATGCTCATCTACTTCCCCATTTTTCCTGGCGATGGCGTGCTTTTTCTTGAAACCTCCAAGGTACTTGTCCATCTCGTCAAAGAAGGCTCGAGGCAGGAGTTCTCCTGCGGTTTTGGAGCCCCAAAGAATCGAATCTCGATATTTGCGAACGTCCTGCACGCTTTTAATTTGACCATTCTCCTTCCGCTCTGTGGACATGAGAAAGTGTAGAACAAATTTGGTGTTGAGACCTTTGTACATAAGGTCTTCCTTGTACCGCCCATAATAAAACTTGACTTCATCTTGGAGATCAGTTGTAGAAACTTGTTTTACACCGATATCATAGTACTCTGGACAATTGTCCCGCCAAAACTTGGTGATTCGGGCAATGCGGCACCGATAATCCTTTCTGCACTTGTCGTCTAGACCAAGTTTCATTATGTCGGTATATTGCTGTTGGTATTCGTGACTAGTCACGAGATCATCACCCAATATAGTTGCATCTTCATCTGCCTCCCGCTGATTCGGAAGGATACGCCCACTGCTATGAGCTCGAGTGCTTCTAGTACCAGCCATGATGATGTCGTTGTTTCTTGTGGTTCTGAGATGAAATACTAATGATAACAGTACCGTACATGTACATTACCAGTAGTACTGTAGGCAAGCACTGAGAAAGCGTGCTGAATGTGCGTTGCAGAGAGGAGCGAGGCGATGATGATGTGTTCTTTTCTTCCACGCGATAATTGTACGCGAGGCGATGATGACATGATGTGTTCTTTCTTCCACGCGATAATTGTACGTGTTGACAAGTTCTACTGCGTTCCTACGGAAAAATAAAACAGATTCTTTTAATTTTCCGGAACTACCACTCGGTAGCATCGATTTTACCGTGAAATATCGCGCATTAATATCTGGTTTCTACCCGAGGTAGAAATGGAAAAATAAAAGAATCTGTTTTAATGCTGACGTGGGGGCCTATTTCTGTTTTATTTTTCCGGAAGACTGCTAGCTATGAGTGATTCGGAGTTGTACGAGAGAATATATTGTTACTGGGAAATGCGAGGTGAAAAAAGCGCCCTCAGCGAACCTTGTTCCTTGTCGCGGTCGTGCGTGGTTGATGATTCAAATTGCCATGGGACCACCCTGGCTTCGCTTTCACCAGATAAATAATGACCGTTAGCCTCTCAAGGCTGAGGGCAATACCAAGCGCGCTTCGCTTTCACCAGATAAAAAGCCCCTCAAGTCTGAGGGCACTAATAGAGATAGCAATGACTCCTCATCCTTCTTCTTCAAGACATACAATTGTTTTTCCTATTTTTCTTCTTCGCTCGGATCAACGCTATCCTCATTATTTTTTTAACACGTTTTCGAATACGTCCCCTTTCTCGTTGCTACAGCTTCTACTGTAGTACTCGTCGGGTAGAGAGACCGTAGAGCACCCTGGTAGTATGGGCGATCTCATGCGATGATCCTCGCCGAAGAACAGCACGAAGAGCGAAGAGTACCAGACACTATCAGCGATACTACTAGCTACTACTAGCTATTGTACTTAGTAGTAGTAGTAGTAGCGTTACAGCAGCCCTCTCCCTCTCGCTCTCTCTGTTACTACTAGAGCTAGACTACTCGTAGTCGTTCAGGAGTTGAAAGTAGTACGAATAGCGAGTAGTAGCAAGACTACTACATACTTTCTATTTTCGTAGAGTATTGCCCGGCGTTCGAGTAGCTAGTTCCACTCTCTCCACTACTACTAGCTAGCAAATATCTTGGAAGGAGTTAAGACTTATTTCTAGTACAGCGATATTTGATGCTGCTTTCCCCAAAGGAAAGACGAGGCCTTGGAAACAAGAACAAGAAGAACCATCACGCTGAGTGAGCAGTGAATCTTCCGGGGAAAGACAAAGAATGTTCAGGACCAATTATCCGCAAGAAGAAGTCCTCCTGTGTGGCAGATGGAGGGATCTTTCTTTCTCGTCGGCGTCGCGAGACGACCAGCTCAAGCTTTTGATTAACGGATTGGTAGAAGAAGGATCATCATCTAACATTGGCTTCGCAGATTTCTCCAAACTGAACTTGCCTCAAGTCTTCACATTCACACCCGACGCCTATGGTTCGACCCTTTTTCTCGTTCACGTAACAATACGCCCCCTCTCCACAAGGAAAAGGTTCGTCGCAAGATTTGATCGTGTCAAACGGACAATCCTTTGTGTCCGATACGATGGAATCATCTGGGCATCTGCATTCGTAGCTGCTACTGCTGCTGCCACTATTCGTCTCGTGACAAGTAGATCCAATGCCGACGCATGGGCTGCTCAAACATTTGGAACCTGTAGCAAAGCAAAAGCCCCAGTTGTCAGCTTGTGGTGTTTCTGGAGGACACACACATTCGCCCAGGTCAAAATCAGGTATTCTAGTTCGTTGGCAAGAAACTGTCTCTACTGGACAATCCTCGAAGAAGCCAACATCTGTTCCATCGTGGCATTCACAGAGTATGCTGTCTCCTCCATTAACTCCCCAACATTCGGTAAATAGTCCGCATGGGTCTTGCGAACACGATGTAATTGGAACTGATGTTGGTCCTGGTGTCACTGTCGGAGAATCAGTTGGAGACGCAGTGGGCGAGGCTGTTGGATGGGAGGTTGACGGTCTTGGAGTAGGTGCGAAGGTGATTGGTCTTGGGGTTGGCGACTCAGTCGCCACTGGGGTGGGCTCCGGAGTTGGTGAAGATGTCAATGGCCTTGATGTAGGGGCAGATGTCACCGGTGTTTTGGTACTAGTTGGCGACACCGTCTCACGTGGAGTCGGCGAGCTTCTTGTAGGGGAAGGCGTGGATGAATTTGGAACATCGGTAGGTGACGACGCTATTTGGAGCGTGGGAGACGTCGTCGTTGTTTGAGAAGTTGGTGCTTTTGCAGACGGCGAGCTAGTTGTTGGGGAGAACGCTGCTAGACCGTTTCCAGTACTAGAAGACGGACTTGTTGTGGATGGTTCTTGGGTCGAGGAATTTTGTAGCGTTGGGGAAGACGTCGAGGTCTCTGGAGTGGTAGTGGGTGACGATATTTGGATTGTTGGTGAAGGTGTCGCTAGTTGGGACGCTGGCAAATTACCCGTTACAATTGGTTCATTGGTCGAAGTAGGATTGTCCTCCATATCATCGTAATTGGGTATTGTGTCCCATGGTGAAGGCATCGAAGTTGGCGAAACTGATGGGCTTGGTGGTCCTGTACCCGTGATAGTTTGTGGAAACGTGGTGGGGACGCTCGACACTGGTGACGATGAAGGCCCCGAAGTGTTGGCTCTTGCAGCAAATTCCTTTTTGGCAAATATATCAAGAGGTTCACTGTCACTCAATAGGAATGCCAAAAATACTGAAGCAAGAAGGAACCAGAAGCCACAGCAACACCCAAAAAAGAGTTGGACTCTACGGCGTCTTGTTAAATCCTCTTTTTCGCTTTCTGATTCTTTCGTCGCAAAGATTGAATCGCCATCGCGATATTGTGCTCCAGATTCGTCCTCGTCGTAGACGGTTATATCCCTTGTGCTTTTAGTACTGTCGTTATGCTCATTACGACAGTAGCCCCTTTCGTACCCGTCGTAGTCCCCCTCGTCCCCATATCGTCGAATGTCGTATCCACTGTCATCATTATCGTATTCAGCATCGTCATAGTCGTAACGACCGCCATCTTCTTCTTCATAATCCCCGCAATCATCTTCCTCGTAAGAAGAACCTCGATCGACTTCCCAGTCAAAATCTAAGTCTTCGTGCAAGTTGCTAGCGGAGCGGCCCTCCTCCCCGCCCCGATATCTACACCTACTACTTTGGGCCATTTTATCCCCTGAGCGCTATCAGAAATGATTTTCGGGAAAGCTTTTGATACTTCACTCGATACTACTCTTCTGCATCGTGGATATATCTATCGGACGAGGTGAGGCTCGAAGACGAGGTGCTGAAGTTCTAAGGAATTTTATCCAAAGCAATGCTTATGATGTTACATGCGTACTGTGTGTTTTGCATGTGTTGGGCGTTTTGGGCGCGTTTCTCATCTACTACTACAACATACCGGTACGCGAGTACTCGAATTGTCTGCGTTCTTTTCGATTTTTTGAAGGCGCTTATTCGGATCCGGCGCTTCAGTTCTCAGTTCTCATTTGGGATCATCTCTCACCGCTCGCCTGAGGAGTATAATAGCCTCATTCGTGCGTGGAAGGGCTTGAATTTTCTTAGAAGTCAGCAGGGCCTTTCTTGCTCTGATTAGTGGCAGACGTTTAGTGAGAAGCCTTAGAGAACCGTTAAGTAGAGATTGAGTCAGCGGTCATTGGTGGAATCCGTTGGCATTTCATCATCATCTGGCGCCGGATGGAGTCACGAATGGAAGTCTCAGGCCGACCCTTATGCGCCGATCTGCCCCTGCCCCATTCGTCGCTGACGTCATTTTTTGTCACGCTACTTATGGTGCGACACGGATTTCTCACAGAATGAGGATTTCTCATTCTGTGAGAGGCCCTCCCACAGAACGAGCCTGGACGTCATTCTGGGAGATTTTTAGCTCGGCTCAACATGTGTATCGGATTTATTTTTTTGAACACATCAACAAAGCGACGATGGCAACACAATATCATCACAAAGCAAACCACACACTAGAGCCAACAACAAACTACCACACTACGTGGCCTGGAATTTTGGCTGGAAGACAGACGCTTGGAGAATGATGCCAGCGGGCGTGAGGATTTATTCCGGCGAACGCGGTCGGATTATTATTTTGGCTGGATTTGCTAGCGTCTATTCCAGTCGGGCTGGTCACGATCTCCAGTCCGCCTGAATTCCTGGAAAACAATCCCGGCCTCCGATGCCTTTGAGCTTTTCGATTGCTTCATTTATTTATGTACTCTTCCTTCGGGGCATAGATAGAAGAGCGTACCATCCACGTATATGGGGTTGGCGCTTTGGTCTGACTGAAAATCTCAAGAAGATTGTTCCAGATGTAGACAGCATGTTCCAAGGAGAAAGGGCAGTCTCGTCGTGTTGAGCTCATAACCTGCAAAGATAAAGCGATTTAAGTACTCCGAGGACGAGTACTACAGTACACCTAATCTTGATAGGAAAGAGACTAGTAGTGTCATTAGGGATAAGATGATGTTGATGATGATGACAAAGAGATTGTGAGATTGATGAAAAGGAGAAGAAAGGAATTTGTTGATGAATTCTTCCGAGTATCGTGCAAGATGTGCGAATAGAGTGAGCGATGGTGTCATAGTGCCACGTGTAGGAGTTGGATGACTGGAGAGCGTCGGATGAGTCATAAATGAGATCTTAGAGTTCGGAGATCGGTTCATTCATCCCAACAGGTATCGGAAATACCTGAAATCGCGCTATAGCGTATCATCTGTATCATTTGTATCAGCTCTACTCCTACCGGCAGAAGAGCGGTCCCAATGTGGTGGCGAGGTTTCAACGATCTCTGGATCTTTTCCAGTGGTCCTGGCGCTTACGTTGAGATCTTCTCCGGTGTATGAGATGGCTTCGGAAGGACGTGACATCGGGTAGGAGCCTTCAGTACCTGGAGTTGCTTCGAAAGGACGTGACATCGGGTAGGAGCATTCAGTACCTGTAATGGCCGGTGAATGCCCTGCATTCGTCCGAAGTCCAGAAATGAAGACACTGCTGCGGGTTTCACCTGCGATGTTCGCATGGCGGGCCTCGATCAATCGAGGAATGACAAATGCCGCTGAACTCACAACGGTACCCCAAAAGACACCAATCGCCTGAAGAATCCTCTTTCCATCGGGATCAATGTAGGCCACGTTCAACACAATCAAGAACGTAACACCTACCAGCAAGATATTGTACATGGCGAAGATCAGCTGCTTGCTTTCACCAAATTTCGCGTCCAAATGCCTTGTTTGGTACGCGAGAACGCAACCCACCAGCACCAGACCTCCTTCATAAATAAGTTGGGTAATGAATAGAGCATTGGTATCCTGTTCACAAACAATATGCTGCGTGATGATCTGGTCGCTCTCTATAACAATCTCTGTCTCTTCAGGTGGGTCAAAAATTGAAATAAACATCAGGATGACTCCTTGGAACAGGATCATCGGCATGGTGTAGAGAGCGGCCTGTTTATTGCTGATCATAACTTTCCGAAAGTTCGAACTCCCAATTAATTTCTTCATTCGCCACACCTTCACGAACAGCGGCGCAAGAGCAACCACAAAGAAGACATGGAAGGACCACATCCGAAGCATGCAAGTGCCATCGGTATTAGGGCCCAAAAGAGTCAACGACGAGGCGTTGAAGAGAGCGCAGCCGGCGATGAAGGCACACGTGAACTTCCAATCAGAGTTGACCACCGCGCGTTCCGTCCTCTTTCGATAAAAGAGGACAACAAAGGCCGAGCAAGCGACGACTCCAAGAGCGCTGATGGCCAAGACAGCGCCAAAGAGAGGATTCCCGATCTCGATCGAGTCAGAACTGTTTTTTTCTGCAGGCGAAACAACGAGTATGCGCCACCTCAAAGTTGCGTCGGTTTGCTCGTACAAACTCGATTGTGCAAGGTACACTTCCGCATTGGTATCGCCCGATGCGCTAAAGCTAAGAATTTCCTTGGGGTACCCGGCCTCCCTGTGTCTCTCGAATGCTTTCACCAAGATCTCGTCTTGTTCATCACCGGACAGATTGGACATCTTGATCCGAATCGGTTCGCATGGGGTGCCCACCAATGAGAGGGCTGCTGGACAGGGTATGGAGTTGTCTTCTGAGAGCACTTTGATTGCGGCCGCGGATGAAGTCGAAACTCCAATAACAAAATTAGGTTCAGAATCCTCGAAAATGGCAACCAGCGTGTCTGTATTTCCGTACGCCTGTTTGAGAAACTCTGAAACATCCGAAACTTCAAGGGCATCCGACATCGAACATGTTTCAAGAAAGACATTGTGGTGAGTGAATCGCATTCCTGAAAACAAACCGATGTCCGAGCTCGCACTTACGCAAGTAGTCGATCCCAAGGATACCAGCGAAAACCTGTTTTCCGTCCACAAAGTTGTAGATTGGATGAACATATGACAATCCAATATCAAGGCCCATAAAAACGAAAGGTTCAAGCCACACAGGTTGCTGCAATTCCTTTAGTTGCATGTACCAGGGTCTGATAGTGGGTTCGTAAATGTACGACTGAAAGGCGCCCAAATAGGGATTACATTCCCCTCCCTTGTCACTGCAATAAGCATAGTCGCCAGTAAGATTACTCTGAACCAAAGTTTTCCCATCACCATAATAGCAACTTCCCAGAGTATACGCATCGCTTGTTAGATCAAATGGAGAAATAATCTTGGCAAATTCTTTGAACTCGAGTGCCCGAGGATTTCCTTTTTTAACACCACCAATATCCTGGGTTAAGAGCCCACGTGGACCATTGCAATGATCGGTCATTGGGATATATCCCAAAGCAGGACTATCCACTTCCGGTGCGTACACGACAGTTTCGTATTTCACGCAATATTTCTTATTGTGTTCGCACTTCGTTTGCTCTTCCTTGTTTTCTAAAACTTGGCAATCTCTCTGAGAATCTTCATCCTTGCAAAGTTCTGGTTCGCAGTTTGTATCAACACACCTGGCATATTCGGCGCCCGGTTGAAGGATACAATCTTCCGGTTCTCCATTGGTGCTGTTGAAACATGCTTTCAAGTACTTTTGCATGGAAGGATCGTCTACCGAATATCCAGAGTATCCAGGTTCCCTATAGTAGGCCATATTACCCCCGTCGAGAGTGCAAAACCTTTTTAAAATCATTATTTAAGAAGGGAAATAGACAAGCAGTGACTACGTGAGCCACTCACTCAAAGTTTTATGAAAAACGCGAGAGACAATACTCCAAATTGCTTGGCTTTATAGTACTTACCCGGTCATGGAGCCGTCGTCCATCGCGTTCCAGATGGAATGCTGCGGCAAAGAATGGGCGAGCATCAGAAATCGATCACGATCTGCAGCCTCCATATTGTGAGGAAAGGCCCCGCTGAAGCGCATGTTAGAGATCACCGTTAAGGTGTCCTTTGGTTTTTCCATATAATCCGAAAGGCGATCTAACACACGCTTCTCGACTTCATAGTTGAATTCTTTGCCCATAACCAGAGTAGTGAGGGAAGTGAGGAGCATCAATACCAGTGGCCTAAGAATGAGGAGCATCATGATTTCTCAATTGTTGTGTGTGATTTTGTGTGTGTGTGTGTGCGTGTTTTTGTACTGTTATTTTGCACCAGAGCAGCAAAATTTGTTGCATGCAAACTGCAGCAAAAGGTGCAAACTGCAAACTCCATCGACCGGGAATACCATCAAGAATCGTAGAATTGCGGTTCCATGCATGCAAATAACAAGTTATTGGGATCCCAAAGCGGTCATTGAAGAATCCGGCAACAATCCGGCCACGCAGCTTTATGTTGCACTTGTACTGTACCAGTACCGAGTACCAGTTGTTTAGCAACGTACCTGGTACACGTATGGCTACGTGAAGCTTCTGACGAAAAGAGGCCCTAAGAATGCAGGTTTTTAGCTTCCTTTCTTTCCGAATAGGCCCTGTTGTTAAGTACCCTTCTCATTAATCTCAGAACAAGGGCAGGCATGCGCAGGCGGTAGGACCGACATGCATGAACATTCGTTATTATTTTGTCCTACTCTCCTTTTATTAGCAGTAATAAAAAAGAACGGTAGACAAATTCCGCATCCTTGCAACTTTTACTGTTAGTGGAATTTTAGAGCCTTAGAGAACCGTTCAGCGGTCATTATTGGTGAGATGACCGCTGACGACTCAATCTCTACTTAACAAGAAGAAGAGCGAGCAAGACGGAACTACTCGCTTCAAGCTACCGGTGTCCAAAAGTGATGCCGTTGCAAAAGTGATGCCGTTTTTTCGCTGCGCGCGTAAAAGCACGCGGGGTTTCCTGACTTGTACGATTATAGACCCACGCACAGCTTTTGTTGTGAGCTACTGTAGAGTAGTGATGTACTCCTCTAGACTAGCTACGAACAGGACAACAACAGCATAGGTGATGTAGACTACGAGACATAATTATCATTTGACAGCAACCTAAAGTATGAGTTACAACTTGGTACCGCCACCAACTACTGGTACAGTTAGTAGCGAGTACTATCTCTACTACTAAAAAGGTCTTGCTGGCAATATTTATTGTAACAGAATTGTTTTTCTGAGAATTGTGAGCCTATTATTGCCTTCGAGGTCAAGCCATAATAAATTTGGGTACCTAAGTAATTATCGTGGAGACTGAGGCAATTGGCAAACATGGGGTCGGTTGAGACGACTTCATCCACCAGACGTATATCATTGCCCTATGCACGAGGTGGTCGACAAGAATGATTGAAAGTAAAAATTGTGAGCTAGAAATGAATTGTTATTTTGGAACTACTTGTTCGATGGATTCCATGCGCTCGCAGAAATCCACGAATTCAGTGACGGTCCCGTCGACCGAGTTGAAGTCATGCTCGATCATTTTTCGTTGCCACGAGTGGGGAATTCCAAATTCCATTAGATCAACGATCTTGTCTTCGTCTAATTTCGCCGCGGGTGGCCCACATGCACGAGGTAGTCGACAAGAAAAATACCCACTTAACGCGTGTCGAAATGATCGACACCGAGGCTGCGTTCCTAGAGGCCGAGCTCGACGACGAAGACAT
The DNA here is from genome assembly GCA_956465555.1 of Nitzschia sp. pyKryTriq1. Classification (NCBI taxonomy): domain Eukaryota; phylum Bacillariophyta; class Bacillariophyceae; order Bacillariales; family Bacillariaceae; genus Nitzschia; species Nitzschia sp. pyKryTriq1. The sequence goes on from OY101119.1 coordinate 375,753, forward strand.
CTACATCGAGTGGCCAGAAGGAGTCAAGCAATTTGGCTACTTCTCAGCAGAGGAGATGCACGATCGCTGCCTGCAAGATCTCGAACCACGATTAGTCTTAGCAAAAGAGAGAGACGAAAGGATAGTTTTTGTCTCATAATAATTGATAGCACGAATTGAGTAAGACTCGAGTTATTAAGTTAGTCAACTGCTATTATTATCGCCAGACCAGCACCAGACGCCAGACCTACTGGGGTACAGAAGAAGTCCCCGAGAGTAGGAAGAGTCAGATATTTCAACACATGGGCTGCATGATTCCGCGCCGTACCCAAAGAAGTGACACTGCGATTCCTGACAGACAGGTTTTTAATGTATTGTATGTTGTTGTATAGTTTGGTTATTCTAGTAAATCTAGCCCTCTAGAGTAGGTGTACCTAGTCCTTCTTGAGCACCAGGGCCTGCTCCGCCATATCCCGAAGTGCCTTGGAACTTTCAGCGCCCGTAGCATCGACCAACTCGGAAAATACTCCATTAGAAATATTCAAGAGCTCCACTGGCGATCCAAATTCAACCGCCTTGCCCGCATCCATGACCAATACCAAATCATAATCCATAATTGTATTGAGCCTGTGAGCGATCGTCACTAGAGTGGTTTCGGGAAAGCGCGTCCGAAGCATTCGTTGAATAAAGGCATCCGTTTCGCCATCTATACTTGCCGTTGCTTCGTCCAAGACCAATAATTTGGGTTGAGACAACAAGGCACGAGCCAAGTTGAGCAATTGGCGTTCTCCCACTGAGTAGTTTGATCCACCTTCTTCTAGCTTGGTTGAAAGCAACGTCTTGTCATCGACGCTGCTGGAGCTTCCTAGCCGTACGGCCTTCAAGGCTTCAACGATGTTTTCATCAGCGTGATGGCCAAACGGGTCCAAGCATTCTCGCAAGGTAGCACCCGCTAAGAAAGGATCTTGAGGAATAATCGTCATACCTCTGCCTCTGACATCCGACAGCCCCAGACTTCCAAGATCAATGCCGTCCAAGGAAATTTGTCCTGCTTCGATTTCGACCAAGCGAAAGAGGGCTACCGTGATGCTCGACTTGCCAGCTCCAGTTCTTCCGACTACGCCACAGGTCTTGCCAGCTGGGATGTCAAAAGATAATCCATTCAATGCCAAAGGCAATCCTTCGCGGTAACGTAAGGACACATTATCAAACTTGAGAAGTCCACGCTCTGGCCAGCTGGCCGGTGGTTGATGATCGGGGTCGGTGTCCATAGCCTTCTCCATCGGCAAATCCGCCATCGCGTCCACCCGCTCAATCGCCGTAATGGCGGCTTCCGTTTCACTGAAGGTATCCACCAAAAAGTTGAGAGTGATTGTAAAGTTGGAAGACCACATGATCAAGAGACCAACGAGGCCGGGTTCGAGATTCAAAGAATCGTTCAAGCAAACCACCAAGACTGATGATACCAAGACGACAATAGAACCCAAAAGTTCCATCCGAGCGCCCAGCCATCGCTGGGCTGACACAAAGTTCAAGAGCGCTGAACTATTTGTGTCGGCGACGCCTCGGAAGCGATCGACAAAGTTGGAGTCTTGATGAAAGACGCGGATACTGGTGGAACCCTCGAGACATTCGCTCACCATGGACTGGAGGGGTGAACGGCTGAGAGCGTCAATGCGCTGTAGATCGGGCCCAGACATGCGATAATGCAACATCAAGAACCAGTACATACCCGATACCGGGAAGACCACCAGTGCGCTCCATGGCAAAATGGTACACTGAATGCAGACGCCCGCAACATACCTGAAAAATTACATAAAACAATGGTGAGGACGTGTGGTGGTTTTTCGAGGCTGCGATAGCCAATAGCCAATAATTTATTTGTCAATCTGAAGTCGGTGGACTCACCAAGAGCAGCTAATCATAAACATGGACATGACTTGAGTCAGCGTTACATCATTGATGTCCGTATCGTAGGTGAACCGATTCAGAATGCGACCCATGGGAACGGTTTCAAAGTAAGACATGGGTGCCCTAAGCACACTTGACAACATGGTAGCAAAGACGTTGCGTGTAGCCCTTCCTCCGCCCGTGACAGCCCATTCGGATCGAAGGGCAGTCGCAACGAAGGAGACTACAATCAGAGTAGCGTAGACTCGCAAATACTCTGCCTGTGCTGAAATACCGTCCGTTTGAGGAGGGAATTCAATCCCGAGAATGTCCACCGGTCCGTCGGCAGCAGCCGTCCACTTGGCCAAGAACCATTCTACCGCAACGTAGACAAGTCGGTCAATACCCATGAACAAGATCTGCAAAGACATGAATTTCCAACCTCCAGCACGTTGAAACCAGAGCAACCATGTTTTGAGACTCGAAAGTCCATGCTCACGCTGTTCGACTTGAATGAGTCGGCCTCGCTTCTTTGTTCCTCCTGTTTCGTCCTCGTCCACCCCCTTGTCCGCGTCCTTTTCGGCTTCGTCATCACTGTCACTTTCTTCGGTGTTTTCTCGGACAGATGATTTGATGTGATCCACTGCTCGCAAGGTAATTTCGTCCGTGGGATGAAAATGAGCCAATTCGTCCCAGGAACCCAAGAATCGATCTTGACCCTCGACCAGCAATAAGATTTTATCAATAGCTTTGTGGGTGATGAAATGCGAGGCATGTGTCACGAGCAGGATTGCCTTGTCTTTCAGCAAGGCTTCCGGAGAAGCAATGAGTCGTTCAAAAACCGTTTTCCCAGTGCCAGAATCCAAGGCACTAAATGGATCGTCCATTACGTACAAGCTGGCCGCCGAGTTGTAGGCGGCACGCGCCAAGGAGACGCGTTGTTTTTGCCCTCCAGAGAGCGTCACTCCTCGTTCTCCAATTTCTGTCAAATCTCCCGAGGCTCCCAATTGTTCAAGATCGGGCCGCAGACAACACGCGTCCAATACTTGATTGTAGCGTTCTTCGTCCATGGGAAGCCCAAACAAAATGTTGTCACGGACTGTCAAATTGAGAATGAATGGTGTTTGAGGAACGTATGAAATGGGTCCGTGAATTTCAACCTTGGTGTCTCCCAGAGCTTCCGCTTCTTCCAGGATACCATTGATCAAGGAGGATTTCCCACTTCCTACGGGACCACAAACAGCCATAACCTCGCCTTTGGCAATGGAAAAGTCAAACTTGGAAACAGTAAATCCCGAAGTATCTTGTGTCGATGGATCTCGCAAAAGCTCCTCTTTCGTGGGAGGGGAGTCTCCAATTCGGAATGAGGCATGCTTTAAAGTCAAAGGCTGCTTTTCATGTTCGGGTGTAGTCGATTCTTCCTCTTCCGAGGCAGGAGTCGTTTGGTTGGTCGCCACCCAAGCAGCATCTTCTCCTTCCGTGGCTGTTGTTGTTTTGGTTTTGGTTTTGGAAGACGCGGAGGAGGAGTCCTCATCCTGTCGCAAGGGCCGCTCCAAGAAGAGGGCAATCCGCCGCACCGCCGACAGGGCTTGGGCCATCTTGCCAATCAATCGTCCCGCAAAATTAATCGGGAATCGGAGGGCGGAAAACAGCAACAACACTCCAAAAGTATCCGAGGCTGTCAAAATGTTGTTATCGTCCATCAAGACATAGGTACAAAAGGTCGCCCCCGTGGCCAAGACGGGTGATATGACCGTCATGAGCAAGGTGGTGGCCCAGACGGCCATTTCTCTGGACAAGTAGTGCAACTCTTGATTTCTCGTGTCCGTGACATTTCGTAAGTAGTTTGATTCGTAATTGTTAAGTTTGGTGACTTTGATCCCTTGCAACATGTTACTGACAATCTCGACGCGTTGGTCGGTGTAGCGTACCCGTTGCTGTCGAATCGCCAACATGCGTGCTGTCACTTTTTGAATCACGGGCACAAAGCCAATCAAAACGACAATGCCCACAAGAGTAGATGGGCCGAGGGTACGGTAGAGAAAGAAAGTGACCAGAACAATACTCAATGGCAAGGCCCAAATCAAATGCCCTTCCTGTGTCACTTCAAAGAGTTTTTGAGCATCGACCGCCACCAAGTTGGTGACTTCGCCCGATGTCAATCCTTTCTTTCCGGCTGGACTCAATTGCAAGACATGTTGATAGAGTACATTCACAATAGTAGCTTTCAAGGCCACTCCTGTCTTGAGTGCCAGGTGTCGATGACGATGGTTCCCAAAACCATTCAGGATGGAAACGATAAAGATGGAAATCGCCAGTGGCAATCCTTTGGTTAACACCTCGGTTCCATCGGCCTGTTGTTGTTCCAACACTCCGAGGAGCTCTCGTACCAATAGTGGCAAGGCAGTACCACACAAGACCACCAACAATTCGCAAAAGCCCGCCGGAACAAACGTCGGCGCTCCAATCTTCCACAGCGCCCACAACAACTGCCGCCGTGCTGCTTTGGACTTTATTTCACTGAGGTCCTCGTTGTCGTCATTGTCATTGTCATTGTCGTCATCGTGGCTGCTGCCGTGGGTCGTCGTCTTTGTCGTTTTTTGTTGCTGTTGTTGCTCTTGCTGTTGCTGTTGATGGTATTGTTGATCAAAGACTTGGACTAGATGAGTCGATTCCATAGCTTTGGGAACGACGTACAAGTCATCCGAAGTCAAATAATAATGTTGATGTCCATCATCTTTTCTTTTGTTTTGTTGCGCTCCCTTGTCCAAGACGACGCTCATGTACGCAAAGGTCCAAATGCTCCATTTCGACTGCAAGAACTTGTATGGATTCACCGAATTGGTTTCGTTTTCTTCATCTTCGGGCCATCGGAGAAGTCGAGGATCGCGTTCCGTCGTCGCCACCGCCACCACGTCCTCCTCCTCATGCTGCTGCTGCTGCGGCTGCTCGGTTTTTGGTTTGTTGTTATTAGGATGATTCATATTAGCGGTTCTTGTGATGCCGTCGTTGTCGTCTTCCCCCTTCGAGCACATCGTGCTCTTATTGTCCTCGTCGTTACTGCTCTTATGTTTTCAAATTAATACTAATAATAAGGAAGCACAGTACTTCTTTTGTTCGGCAGTGTAGTGTAGTGTAGTCTAGTCTAGTCTAGTGAAGCAAAGAAAAGTGAAATGTGGATGAATCGATGGATCGATGGATGCTGTACGGATGCATTCGTACGTTCTGACGTAGTAGTTTGTAATGCGATCTCATCGATCTTGAAACCCTGACCCATATCACATTCTCAATTCGTCGCATTCTTCTTTTTATTACTTTGGAGCGAGGCTTCACTACAAGTACGTACAAAAACAACGCCTACTATGGTTGCGGTTGGAGTCGAGCACAGGTTTGGGTTTGGGAACAAAAAGGAGCGTCATGGAATAACATGTAAAATAAATAGCGTGGTTCGTACACGGTACAGTACACGTGTACGGAGGTCCTAACAGGCTTTTAGTAGCGTTTGACGACGACTCATATGACTGACTTGTCGTGGAAGCAGTCGTACCAGTCGAACTGCAGTGCGACTTATTACAGACGACAAACTCTTCTCTACTACTAGAGTAGAGAGACATAGCAGAGATTATACGTACGAGTGCGTATAGTAGCATGCAACAGTCATCAATAGCAAATAATACTTCGTACCATAGACAAGAAACATTCGTACCCCGCGCCGGTACTTCTACCTCAGTATATACGGTATAGATGCGGTGTTAGAATATATAACCTTACGCAGGAACCGCAATAATGACGGCCTCCTCGTCCTTTCTTCCGGGAGGTGGAGCAGGAGCAGGAGCAGGGGAGGAGAGTAATAATATTCTTCCTCCTCCTTATAATAAGGATGACGAAGAATCCATTCTAAAAGAGCTCGCCGAGTTGGAAGACGACGACGATGATGATGATGATGACGACGACGACGACGATGACGATGACGAACAACTCGGCCCCACAGCAGCGGGGGGTATTCCTATGAAGCGACATCACCAAGAAGAAGATCAATATGCTACTACTATTTTATCCTTGGAAGAAGAACTTTCCAGAGTCACTTTGGAATTGACGGCTATTCGCAACGAACGCGAAAAACAGCGTGTCCAACTGCTGGATCCACTGACCAAAGAACACCAAGCCTTGCTGAATCAAAAAGATCTTCGGATGGAGCGTCTGAAATTGCAAGAACAACTGGATGAATTGCAAGGAATCATCGATGCCAAGATTTTGGTGCAAAAGGGGCCGCTGGGCGAAGAACAGGCGCTGGAACAAGTCAAGTCGCATCATCGGCAGTTGCAACGCACCCTCAAACTGTTGCAGGGAAGTGTGGAGCAGATTTTGGAGCAATCGGCCTCGGATAGATCGACGAGTCTGGAAGATCGGAATCGTGCCATTATGCGGCAAGCCCTACTCAAACAATTGCTTCAGCAAGATTGGAACAAATCTCAAGCACTGTACCTCTATCACGAGGATGACAACGATGACGATGAAGATGAAATTCATGATGAAGATGGTGATGGTGATGGTGATGGCCCGCAACTCTTTTACAAAAAGAACAAACGATACGAATCCATGGACAGTATGATTAGCGAAATTGCCAGCATTCCTCCTCAGGATATGCTGTTAAGGCCATCCAGTCTGCTCTACAACAAGGCCCATCAAAAGTTCCCTTCCACTGTTTCATCATCATCATCACCCCCCGGCCCTGGAGGACGTACTCTGAGTCGATCCAAATTCTATCAAATACAGGACAAAGAACAAGAGCCTCCTCAGCGTCATCCTACTAGCATTTCGAAGAGTCACTCCATGGATTCCTCTTCGCAGGGCAGTATTGGTGGTGGTGGTGGTGGTAGTAGCGGTAGCGGTAGCGGACTACGACGGAAACGAAGCAAGTCGAGTAGTCGAACAAATTCTTCTTCTTTTTCTTCTTTGCGACGATCGAAGAGCTTTGATGCAGTTTCGTCAAATGCGAGTTCGAATACCAGCAGTGCTACGAGTCGACGGAAAACGTCCTTGATGCGCATGTTGGATCACGATCACAACGAAGATGGTGGTGGTGGTGGTGGTGGTGATGATGAAGGATCCCACGATACACCCAAGACTACCAATACACAAGGAACAAGATAGATGATACTATTGTGTAGTCCAAGACGAGAGAAGTGGTGGTGATTTTCATTTTAAAACGGTGGTTATATTCTGCTGCTGCTGCTACTGATGCTGCTACTGATCTCCTCTCCTCGGGAGGAACTTCCTCAAGAATGATCCTCAGCACCAAACGACGACGACGGCTACTACGACGCCGATCATCTCAATGCAAACACACAGAGATCCAAACAAACATTTGCATGTGTCGAGTGAGTATTTTAGGGCATTTTTCATTATATTGCATGCAAACAAAATACAGCGGGAATATGGTTTGTTTGTACTTCTCGGGGACCAGTGGTATTACGTATACGTACGTACATGGACGATGCGAGACGACTCACTCACTCACTCACTCACTCGCCCGCCTCGCAAGAGCTGCCGCGACTGAGGAGACCGTGTACTGGTACTATATTATTTCTCATCGATCTCTCATCAGCGCAGTCCTCCAGAAATGCATTGTAGAGAAGAACGGCCAGCAAAAGTATTCCCCGTGTGAATACGATACGTCCAATCGATGTTTTGAGAATTTCACGCCACAGACAAGGAACGATGACGTTCCGACTTCCGCTCCGATTAGATCTGAGAATATAACATTCAGCAACGATGAGGTTTAACATCATCTAATAATACTCGCACATGCTCTAGAGAGTACAAAAGCAACAAGACAACAGGTGTTTTCAAATAATAGATAACCATGTACGGTTTATATAAAATTAGACAATGCATCAAAACTGTGCTCTTAGGCAATAGCGGAAGGAATGGATGTACAGAACTAACGACTATGACTCGTGGTATCTTCGTGGAACAAAAAGCGAGTCGCTGCCAGTAGAGGGGATACTCCACCGGCAGGAGGATGTCCCTGCTTCACCGCTAGCAGAAGCCGAAGTTCCTGTAGAAAGGCGTCCATAGTAGCTTGGTTTCGTGGTTCGAAGATCGGAAAGCCCGAGGCTCTCGAGGCGGTCGTTATCGGCCGAAGAAACGGCTTGCTGCGAAGAAGTAACATGCGAGGAAGACGGGGAGGTCGGTGATTGGGGACTCCACGTGGCGTTGCTCTGCAAGGAAGAAACAGTGGAAGAAGAGATGAACCGGGATGGGACCTTGGGAGAATGCCTCACGTTGCTTTCCGTGCTGGACTGGCCCCATCGATTCTTGGACTTATTCTTTCCCAGGGCTGGCGCGGAAACGCTCGACTTCAAATAATTCCCAGAGGCAGGAGCCGAGTGTCTGCGTTGCGCGGCTTCGTGGCTCTTGTGGTTGTCTGCAACAATGTGCAAGACCGCATCGATAGACTGCACGGCGTTGAACTCCTCAGACGGCTCTTTTTCTTCTTCTTCCTCCTCATCGCCTACCTCTGGAATAGAACTGTGACAACTTTCCTTATCGAGAGGCAGTTTCTCGGCCAGAAACCTCCAGTAGGAGGACTGTACGGCTGCGCTCGCTTTCAGCTTTCCTTGCATTCCACACGAGCTTGCCATTGTCATCTCCATCGAGCTTCTCTCCAGGTCTTCCTGGGAAGTGTTATGGACGTAATCTGCATTCACCATTTTGGATGATAGGGATGTTAACCAAAAGGTAGAATAGTACGGTACCGCTACCAAATGGAGCTTCTCGAGATTGTGTTTTGATATTCTACCCGCGGTGCGTTGTGTCGGTTATTGTTGGTCGGTTCCGCGCTACTCGCTGCTTTCTCGTTACGGTACTGGTATCGGAATTGTATGCGAGTACTGGTACGGTACCGGTACAGCAGTACCTGGTACGTACCGGCCTGCTGGTAGGGAATCGCTTTCGGCACACGTGAGCTTCTTTTCCTTATTTCCTTATTTATCAAAACTGTCCGATTGACATGCATTCAACATGGCCTGGCACAAGTATATATATGCCACATTTCAGCACCAGTCATTTGGAACAGTTTCAAAATATCCCGATAAAATATCTCCTTATGTCGCATGGGAGAAGCCTTCTCGGACGGCTCCAGATGGCTTCGTTTGCTGCTGACACCACCTCGTGCCACTTAACCAAGTCAGTTAAGAGTAATAGCGCGATGATCGAAAATATTCTATCACGACATTTTGGTTTATATGCCCTGAACATCGCAAATGTCGATTTTTTATTGCTCCCTCCTCCTTCTTCGTGCGTCATTCTTTTGTTGTTTCTACCGGTACGTAGACTCTACATGCCGTCAATAGTAACAGTACATACATGCACTCCTATTTAGCAGCATAGCAGCAACATGAACCGTCCAACCAACATTCATCAGCCAATAATCAGCAAATCAGCAACCGCAAATCCAATCGATGAGAAGCCAATAGTGTAAATGACGCACACATCCAGTCCACGATCCCAATACGAATGATTGGCGCGTTCTAACTTCACGAACGCTAATGGAATAGTCTACGACCTCATTACGATTTGCTTGATCGTAATCGAGGATAGTGCAACTACTCTCTAGTAGAGTAGCTACTCGTAGATAGCTTCGTTTCAGTATTAATATCATTTCAGAAGCTACTAGCAGAAGTGGTGGAAATGTGCAGAATCGTTAGTCGAAGAAGTTGGCTCTTTGCGCTCTCGTTCATTTTAGAATGAACACGAGAACGCTTTTCTCTACTACGAGTAACTCTAGACTCTTCTACTAGAGTAGCTACTACTAGAGCTCAAAGAATCGACAGAGTTCTGTGGCATTCCATTCATTCATGCTGGTGGTGCAGCCAGTAGCACTACTATAAGTAGAAAATATGTAAGCCCGAGTACTACTTTACCTGCCCTCTCTTCTACTGCTTCCTGGCAGCAGCCCAATCTTTTGTTGCATCCCGCAAGCATTAGGTTCCATCGTCTCTGTAGATGTGCAGACAAGTACTAGACTACTAGCTAGTAGTAGAGAAATAAAGGAGCGTTGTGCTTGAAATGGGCATAGTAGCTAACGGACAACATATAGTAGTTTGTTCCCTCCCGAAAAGTTGTAGAAGCTAGCATTGCCCATCATCTTTTCGAACCAATCTGGTAGCTCGTTTGCATGCCCCCTCGTCCGTGGTACCCCTGTTGTCGAACGAGCTGTTCCTTCAGTTGAAAAAGGGAAATCTGCTGATTAGTTTTTTCTTCCTCCCACGAGAGGTCTTCGTTGTTGCTGGTTAAACATTGGCTTCGCAGCCCTCGCCGAAGGCAACTTCTCTAAGGTCGTTGGAGCGTTCACAACCGGCACCCATGACTTCACCGTTCCAGTTCAAAAGCTCGAAACACACATTACCAGCTCCGCATGGATCTATCAAAATCACAATCTTCTGCTCCCGAAAGTACGGAATCAATCATCCGGAATCATCCGAACATTTACAGATGTACCCTTGAGACCCACTGGTATCGTCATGGCAAGTTCTAGCCGTAGCCTTCTTTGCCTCCAGCCTCTAGATCCACGTATTCGTCTACGCTGTCCTCGTGACTTCTAGAATGTCGCCCTCCCCTGACTCATCTTCAGACTCCTATTCTTGACTTCCGTCCTCCTCAGACCCCTCTTCAGACCCGCGTGATCTTGTTGGTTTTCGTCCTCGCACTCGTCTTCTTCTTCGCATTCCGTTTCATTTCGTCTTTCTTGCGCCAATTCATGTTTTTTACATCTCCCTCTCGGAGAGGACGGAGCTGGCCATTTATATCATTTATTCCAGGACCAAGGCGAAGATGACGACAACGACGACAACAACAATAACTGTATTGCACTCTTGAGAAGATGGAGTAGTCAGTACTTCTCTCGCTACTAGCTAGTATAGTTACACCACTTGATATGAACAAGTAGGACTTATAGTAGCAATGCTTGATGTTGCAGTACAAGCCATCCCTCCATCCATCTCGAATTGTACCGTCTTCTTCTAGTCGTTCTTTTTGTCCTCGGAGGGCTTGGGGGTGTCGTCGGCATCAGGAGACGAAGAAGACGCTTCTTCTTGTGCAGTAGCCGTTGTAGTATTGCCTGGTGCCGGCGCAGGGCTTGGTGCCGCGGGGGGTGCCGGTGCTGCGGCGGCTGGAGCAGGTCCCATCAAGAGCTGATCGACGGCTCGATTCAAGTTTCCATGAACTTGTTGCAATGCCGCCAAACTGGCTTGTTCATCATCAAAACCCATGTCTCTCAAACTCTGCAGTTGCGATCGATATCGATCGGCAGGATGCTGCTGTTGCCGTTGTTGTGACGACGACGATGCGGCACCACCTCCCATGGCTGGAGGAGGAAAGAACATGCCGCCACCGCCGCCGCCATAACCACCCTGCATTTGTTGCAAAAATGCCCCGAAATCCATGGGTGGCGCCGCCCCAGCCGAACCCGACGACGATGCAAGCAAGTTGGAAAAGTCCAAACCACCTGCTGGTGGCGCTGCGGCTCCACCCGACGGAGGAGGTGGCATAAAGGGGAATCCACCAGCGCCCATTCCACCCATTCCACCACCCATGGCTTGTTGCATTTGCGCCATATTCCTCAAATTTTGTGGATTCATCATTTCTCGAATGAATTGATTGGCTCGTTCGGGGTTCTCACCAAACATTTGTCGCAACATTGGATTTTGTGCTTCGAGCATTTGTCGAATCATGTCAGGATTTTGATCGACCATTTGTTCCATCATGTTCATCATCAATGGATTGTCCAAAATCTGCAGGATTTGTTCCGGATTGGGTGGCGCTCCTGTCATACCGGGCGTGCCACCCATGCCTGGCATTCCTCCAGCAGCAGCTGCTGCCGCCCAAGGATTGGCGGCCGCACCTCCTCCTCCCATGGCTCCTCCCATCATGGATGGTGGCATGCCCCATGGATTGGGCATACCTCCAGCACCAGCAGAACTATTATTGTTGGTGGCTGCCGGTGCGCGGGTGCTGCTAGGGCTTCCCCATGGATTCGGCATGGCCGCTCCCGTGGCTCCTTCTCCCAAGGCTTGAGACGAACGCGTTCCTGTAGTCGGTCCTTCTTCTCTTTGTTGCGCTTCCATGAGTGGCTCTTGTATATTCCGATACATACTGCTCAATGCCGAAAATCCACCGGGCAAATTTTCCAATTGCGACATGGCCAATTCTTGCGATCGCATCGCTTGTTGCATCGCTTCCGGATTGCGCATCATTTGCATCGCTTGTTGCATCATGGCAGGGTCGTTCATCACTTGGCGCAATTCGGGATTGGAATCCATGAGCTGCTGCAATTGAGGATTGGTTTGCATCGTCATTTGCATCGCGGCTTGCATCATTTGAGGATTGTCCAGCAAGCCCTGCATCATGGGAGAATTCATCATTTCTCTCATGGCATCCGGAGAAGGCATACCGCCAGCTGCTCCACCTCCAGCTCCAGGAAAACCAGCTCCGGGAGGCATTCCCATCATATTAAAGGGATGGGGGGGAGTCGTGGTAGTGGTGGTGGTGGCACGGGGGGCCGGAGGTGCGGGCCGAGAAGTCGCCGTGGCCCCGGGTGCTCCACCACCAGCGGCAGTAGCGCCTGCACTACTCAAGACAAGAAAGAGGGTCGACTTGTCCACGACACCATAATCGGTCAAGAGACGTTCATTGTCATCGAGGATACGTCCCTTGTAGACCAAGCGTTGACGACTGGCGGTACATTCCGATTTCGCCGTTGCAATCGCTGCCTTGGTAGCCCCGACGGAACTCGTGGAAGAAACGTCGACCACAAAGCGCTCTCCGTTGGAAAGTCGAATCGTCAAGGACCAAGAAGAAGAAGAAGACATGTCAAAATCAATTTTCTTCTTGTTGCTTGTTGCTTTTAAAATAACAGAAGATCTCGGTGGTCTCACACACAAAGTCACGTCAGAATTTTAGCAGTGATCGGGATATTATTGTGGTAAGACAGCAAAGTCGTTTGACTTTCCGAATTATTTTTTGTTCGGCATGCCCCACCACACCATGGTCGGTCGCAGCGGTGCGGTTAGCTTGGTTGATGAGGTGGTTCTTTATTTTTTTGACGAAAATGTCACCCCTTTGGTGTTTGACTCTTTCGACCACTCTGAAATGATCAACTCCTTGACGTACATGGTCAATGGTCTTCTGCTCTGAAATGCAAAGGGGTCACCGCTCGAAGGAAGCCCAACGACACGCTTCGAAATCCAAACCCGGAGAGTGACAGACGCACAGAACAGATCCCGTCCAACGTTACGCCGGCCATACTCCAACGGAAGCTCTTGGCTAAGTAATTCATGTCGCATCGACTTTCGCGCCAAAACTCAACGTGTAACGTTCACTGCTCAACAACCAAACCAAACCAAACAAACAAACAAACAACAAACGCCGAACGAAAGAAAAATGATCCCATCTTGTTCACAAAGCCAACAACCATGAAACGATAGAGGTCCATGGTTCTTTCTGCTGGTACAGAATTACTACTTCTTCAAGGAACATTCATTGAATTATAATTCTGCAATAATCATCTACGTACAGCATCTCTCCACGACACATCATCATCAGCAGCTATATTCTAACACTCCCACAAACTGCTACTAAAATATGATTGGTGCTGGTGCTAGTGTCGGAGTTTCGACACTGTCCGCCTTTTTGTTGACGGCCTTCTCCTTGGCCGAATTGGGAGATGGCTTTGGTGCCTTTTTTGATATTTACCTGTTGGGATTGGGATGGACGGAAACCGCAGTGATTTTGTCGGGCATACTACGAGGAGTGGTGGATTTGTCCCTCAAGGGAGTGGTCGGGGATATCATTGATAAAACCACATCCTTTGATCGGAGAATTTACTTGGGTGTGGCCAGTTTGGCCATTGCGGCGTCGTCATGTATGGTATTTGCGGTCAATGGATCGGAGGGAATCGATAAAGCCATTGTCTTTTGTGTCCGAGCGATGGAAAGTGTGGCCTTGGCATTTTTGGGACCAGCCTTTGCCGCCATTACTCTTTCGGCCTTTGGACCCGAGCTCTTTGACAAAATGCAAGTGCAAAAGGAATTGGTCTCGCATGCGGGATCCATTTTGAGTGCCGTACTGAGTGGACTGTTGGCGTGGTACATGTATCCCAATATTGAAGTGGTATTTTTGTTGCCCACCCTGTTTGCGATCAGTACCATATTCTTTGTCCGACAAATTCCTCGGGGAGATCCTCTCATGGGACGAGGTTTTCATGGGACGACGGAAAAACGGGACGAAGAAGGATGTGTGGTGGATACGCATAAAGATGAGCCACCGCCAAAGGCAGCAACGTATTGGGATGTCTTTTCGGACCGAAGGATCGTGTGGATTATTGTGGCCGATGTCTTTCATGTATTGGCGGAAGCCAACGTCGGGCTGGTCTTTAACGAATTATTGGCAGGAGTTGGGTCATACACCAACAATGATGATGGCGACAACAACAACAACAACAACAATCGTGATGATGATGCTGGGGATGATGATTCGGGACTGAGTGCCGTCATGTCACGGTCAGCCATCCCGCTCATGGCCACAGCCGGCTGTTTGGCACAGATTGTCATGATTGCTGGAACTTGGTTGGTGGGGTACTTGACGGATCGAGGATGGGGACGAAAACCATTCTATGTCTTGCATTTGAGTATTCATCCCATTCGAGTCGCCTTAATTCTACTGTGTATTTGGACGGATGCGGGTAGTGCATGGATGGCATCGACGGAATTGGTGGGAGGACTCACGGGGGCCTTTGGGGTGGTCAATGCCTTTATGCAAGCCGATATTCTGTTTGGATCGGGGCGATTCAATGTTGTCGATGGGTTCCGAGCTACCATTCGGGGAGTTGCGGCAACGTCCTCAGCGTATGTGGGAGCATGTATTCTTCAAAATCATGGACCATCGGTGGCACTTGTGATTTCCTTTTTCATTGCGATAATTCCACCAGTCATTGGGTATATATTTGTTCCCGAAACATTAGGAATGAGGCAGATCGATTTCGTCCAGGAAAAAACAGAAGAAAAGATCCATCGGGCCATGTCCAAGGAGCAAGGAGAGTCATCTGGCTTTGGCTACATTCTCATGTCCTTCAGTGGCGACCATGCTGCGAATACAATACGGACTACCAAAGAGACAGAATTGCGTCAACGAAAGATGCCCACGGAGGACGAGGACACCGTCACTCCCCAACAGATGCTCGCGGTACATGGCGAGGACAAGACGATAGTTTAAATCGGTCAGAAATGCTGGCGCGATACCCTATACTAAACTCGATGTGCATCGCAATCCTCTCTGATACCTCCAAAGTATCGGCCGCTACGTCCAAAGGGTCTGTACAGTGTACTTTACCCTGTTTGTATCCAAACGATAGGCTACTAGTATCTTACTATTCACCATCTTTGCTTTTCCCATTGGTTGTAGCGGCTCCCCCCTTTCTTGCTGCTGCCTCTTCCTTGGCCGCCATTTCTTTTGCGGCCTCTTTGATTAGTGTAGCTTCCAGCAAACTGTCTAGTTTCCGCTCTCTGACCTTCTCTTCTTTTTCCTTTTCCTTTGTCAGTCGCGCCAGGACTCGATTGAAGTAGAACGCGTCGCTCATACCCGGCGGAATCTTGTCGTGGGTCTTGGCAAAATCCAATTCTTCGAGCGCTTCCTCCAAGACTTCTTCCCGGGCTTGCTCAGGCCGATCTTCTTTTTGATGCAACAAATCTTGAATGTACGATTCCGCACCCAAGCTGATCATACTACTGTGCATGTCCTCGTGATTACTGTTGCTGTTGTTGAGACTCAAAAACTGAGGTAGATTCATGGCCTCGAGTTCCTTGGAAATACTCGACTCCTCAACTGCTTGATCCTCTCCAATATCTGACAAGTCATCTTTGACATCATGATTCAGATTGAACCCCTCCAATGCCTCGCTATGTCGTTCTTTCAATTGGTCGAGTCGCTTCTTTTTCCGACTAGCTGAGGATTCGTTTCCCAGGGGAGACTCGGGGACCAGAGCGGTCGTGCGAAGGACAAAATCCTTGGGCCGCGCCATGGAAAGGCCTCGACAAGTCCACCAGAAGCGACTGTTGCGCAAACAATAATAGAATAGGTCGGGATCATCCTTGACGTCGACCATCAAATCAAGCCACTGTGAGGTGGACGTCCGTTTGTTGACAAGTCGCTTTCGTCCCCTACGGTTTAGCTTTAGAAGGTGGGGAATACGGCCCTGCTGATATGATCGTCTTGGCGACTCTCCTTCAAAGATTTCTTCTTCTTCTCCCCACAAATGTATCCGCAACGTATGTAACGTAGTGTTGGTTTTCAAGGCCTCTTCAAACAGGTCCACGGTAGAACCCATGACCACCGATTCGGATTGATAACACTCCAAATGTTCGAGGGCGCAATCGGCTTTGAAAAGGAGTGACGCCATCATGGCTAGTCCCGACTCCGTATTGAGATTTTCATTCAATATCAATTCAGTCAAGCAGGATGTGGAGGATCGCTGGGATAACTGTTCCACCAAGACCCCAAAATGTGCGTCCGTCAAGTTGAGACGCGACAACTCAAGTCGTTGCAAGGTTAAGGAATGACATAACTCTTTGACTCCCAAGAGGGACAGCATGGGCCGCGGTACGATTGTTTCTGTACTCGGGTTCGAATCGACGGTAACTTTAGCTGCTTCTTGCTCTGGACTACAGGAAAGTTCTAAAACATTCAAAAAGACAATCGAAGTGAAGGCCGGCACCAACACATCCAAGGGAGGTGCAGGATTCTTGTTCCATCGAGCAAGCAAGCGATTCCTCGCAATCAGATTATGAAGCCTGATTTCCCCTAGAAACTCATGTTCGTAAATAGATTTTCCCAAGACCACCCGATCATCCTGATTCGCCAGGAGTAATCCTGACTTGACCTGCAGAGCGGTCAAATGAGAAGTGATCGCCGAAGCCAGCATCGCCCCCGTTATCTGCGTCGTATCCAAGTCGACATGCATAGTTTCCACAGTAGCATCGAGTTGCTGTAGGTCCAGAAATATCTTTTTCAATTCTCGATCATTCCGCTTGGGGACCAAGTCCGTCTTCATGAATCGCTCCGTGATGTGCAAGGCTTTGACTCTTTTCGCCTTGGCTCCAGTGATCATATCATAGTCAATCTCAATGATATCATCCTGATCATCGCAAGCTGCTGACGCTGCTGCTGCATCAGGTGTCGGGTCGACCGTGTCTGCTGCTTCGGCAGGCCTTCCCATGCTATTGGCCCAGTCGACTGTGATTTGACGGACCAATATAGCAATCAATCAACCAAAGAAAAAGTGGGCGAGTCAATCGATCCGCCGAGAAAGGTGCTCCGGGCAATAGAGAAGGAACGAATGAAGACGATCGCTGCTACTTCTACTACCGAGTCTCTCTCCAATTCAATTGCTTACAAATAATATGCCGAACAGTCATCCGTCTTCACTATAATAATACTTGATGGACCTCCTTGGAATGCCCTCTTTCCGTTCCATAATCTATCCCCCCGCCGATTTTGGCCATGATGGGCAGAAGATGGGACATCATCACCATATCATATGTCATGCGGTGGCCGAAAAAAGAACTTTTGAATTTTGGGAATGTCCCCCTCTTTCCGAATTAGTCGATGCAGTCGATTAGACTAAAGGGACCGCAACTGGAATCCCGATGATGATTCCCGACTGGTCCAGTCACTAGTAATTCGAGCTCTCTCTTCTTCGATAGCAAAAATATACAGGCTATTGTACTATGGTCATCGTTCTATTATTATACAGTATTGGTATTGTACTAGTCTCTAGAGATCCTACAATGGAGATGCATCTTTTCGTATGTATCACAGAGTCAGATAGACGAAAATGTTGGACATCGATCGACTGCAAAGTCTGCTGCTGATGATCATAAGAATGTGCTAGTAACAAGAGTCAGCAGCACCGTGGCTCTAGAGCTCTACTAGTCTATTCTTGAAGAACGACCTCTTTCAGGGCGAACTGACTGACTGACTCGCACCAAGCAAATGGAGGAGTCTCCTTTTGGTGAACATCACATTGTCAATGCTTAGAAAAAGCCACACACGATCGGGACATGATGATCCCCTTTCTTCAAGGCGTAGGACTTGACTCCTCGCACCAAGCAAAAGGAGCAGTCGTCGTCTCCGGTTGGTGTGAACATCACATTCTTGTCGATAAAATCATGGGGTGGTGGATCATGGCGCCCTCCATATATGTATATAGATCGAATCACAGAACAACCATGATAGTTCGTGAGATTCTCCAGAAAACGTTCCTCGTCGCATGGTGGCTGCTGCCGAGGAGCCAGCAAGTTACCCACCAGCACAACCAAGGAGAAGATTATTTTTCTCGGATTAAAGTCTTCCTTCCTCATCGCCATGATCCTCATTCTGTGTTTATCTGGAAAAAACGGGGAGTAGTACTTGCGTCCATGCGCTGAATCGAATTCCAAAGAGCGTTGAGTACTAGCTGTGTTCGCTCCAGAGCCGTATTGGACGTCAATAATCCCATTCGGATATCGACCGCCAGTCCCATGCTGGGAGTTGGATTGATAAGTGCAGCTACCCAATAGGCACATTCACTAGGCTCTTCCCAAGAGGGCATTTCTCCTAGTTCCTCGAGCAACATATCCAATTGCTTCTCATGCTGTCGCTCGTTTACTCCACGAGCAAGATCCAACCACATCTGGACCAAATTTTTGGATTCTTTCATACTGTTGTTGTTATCGGTGAATTCTTGTGCCTGTTGCATGGCCAGGGCAACGTTGAAAGTATCCGGTTCTGCGGCTTCGAGGCGTTGGAAATCTAAATATTGAACCTTGGCATCCGGAATCCAGCCTTGCTGTTGCCACTTGTTCTTGTTATTATTATTACTACTTCGATTCGTCATGTCCGGTGCCACCGTCGTTGCTGTCGTCGTCGGCACGTCCACAATTTCAAAGGTGCGGATACCACGGACTTTCATTTCGACCAATGCTTCTGGTGTAGTATTCGGTTCGTTTTTGCCGTCGGGGTTGGTACTACTACGACTAAACTTGTTGGAGGTTGGAATGTTCTGTATCATGACAGGGTTGGCCGACAAAACCTCCACTTCGACACCAATCGGAAGAAATTCCTCTTTGACTGCTGCTGTTTCGCAGGCGCTGCCGCTGCCGCCATTATTACTATTTGTACTAGTCGTAGCGTTCTTCCCCCGCACCACCGCCACAAGCCCAAAGCGTGGAATATCCGTATCTTTTTGTCGAAGAATCACTTGGGAAAGAAAGTCAGGACTCTGGATTTTGACCGTCACTACTTGTCGAGGTAAAATGCAACCACCGGGGATCATGACCAAAGGAATGGATTGTGGAGCATTCAAAAGTTCTTTGGTTCGCGACTTGAGACTCTCCATACTCATGCGCCAAGAAAAATCTTCTTCTTGTTCTTCTTCTTGTTCTTGATGACCATGATCATGATCATGATCCTTCTCTTCTTCATTGTTTGATGGACTTTTATTGTTGTTCAAGGGGGGCAAGGTTCTTTTCAAGAACGACAGAGACGGTGTGGTGGTGCCGTGCTTCTTCTTGCTGCGAGCTGGTGCTGGTGGTGATCCGAAAGCAAAAGCAGCAGCAAAAGTAAAAGTAAAAGTAAAAGCAGTCACGTCACATTGAGGACTCGTGCAGCAGGAGATCGCCACCACCACCACCACCACAACAAAGGATAACAGCAGCACCAACCCTAATAATCCCCGTCGCCGCGGCCGAAGAGGAATTTGGGATCGTCCTCGCAACCTTATTTTTTGTAGGCTCATCCCGATCAGGAAGTTGGTCGATTCAAGTACCAGTACTTGTACTGTGCCGTAGGGCCCAGCACAAACAGTCAGTATGTATTATCCTTGCGGGTGGGTGGTGTAATAGAGAGTAAAAGGCAGTGCCCTTCACATCAGTCTGAAGAATCATCATCTTCATCCTTCCGCATCATCGTCTGTGACGAAATAGTAGATGTCCGTACAGACCTTACGGTTGACGTACGGACACTATCGGTCATTTGGTCATAACCATCACTTTCTCAACTGACGCACGCTCTTCAAGAACAGACAACAACAGGATCGCAACATGTCGATCAAGATGATATTATAATTCATACTTTCTCCCTACCGCAACGTGTACGGTCAAAAACAAGCCGGCCGAGTGTGGAATGACAGATTCAACATCTATATTCTCACAATCGTCGTCGTAGATGAAACCGAAACCTCCAACTATTTTTTTTGTTTCGTGAGCCAGACAGACGGAGCCATTCGTGACTCCTCGTGACGGCGGAGAAGAGTGAAGGCGACCGACCGGCGCGCTGCCGTCATAATACCGGGTATCAAGACCAAGACCGAGCCAAGCAAAGGACGAGAGGGACGCGAGCGAGAACTTCAGAAAATCTCATTCCGACCTGCCGGTCGGTACTCGGTACTGGTATTCCGTCCGCCCAAGTTCCGCCCGCCGCGGGGAAGCGGAGGAAGGGAAAGGATGTTGTGCAGCATCATCAATTAATGACAACAATGATGCTGGATGTTCTTGTACCGGTTCCATGCATGATGAGAAGCAGGAAGAGGAGAGAGGGGAGGGAGGCAGTCGTGCGTATTACATCCGTAGACTACCTGGTACATACCAAAACCCCAATCATAATATCAGCATACTTGTGCCGACCAAGGAACAACTGAACAAGCAGATATCAATCTTCCTTACCTTACTGCTGCTGCGCCCACTCTACCGGCAGAGTAGTACCTATATTGCTGCTGATGAGCCAAATGTCACAAGAACAAAAAACAATCATGATCACCGGTCAATACGATGACGCATGGTTGCTGAGCGGAGGAGATGATACTAATAATTATCGCAGTGGGAGTCTGCACTATTGGGCTTACGCAAATGAATACAATCGACATCTGCAGCAGCAGCAGCAGCAGCAGCAGTTCCTTGCTGTTGGTGGTGTGACAAACGAGGATGAAGATGAAATAGAAGTAGGAGCACCACCGCCGCAGCCGGATTCGTCCATGTCGTTGTCTGTTCCGTGTACTGCGCGCAGTCTGATGGAGGCCAATCCTCGTCATTACGATTTCGAAGGACAAGAAAGAAGAACACGGGAAGAAGAACAGCAGTATCACAACCAAAACGACCGTTCATCTCATCCACATTTGTGGTCATCATCATCATCATCACCATCACCGACAGCAACAGGGCAACGCGCAGCGGCTGTGCAACGAAGGAACCAGTACTATCTGGAGCAGGAAAAGGCGGCGCTACTCCAGATTATTGCTGGCAATAATAATGTCGCAAGTGAAAATACTGCTAGTAGTAGATTACTCCAAGAGGAGGAAGAGGAGGATGAGCCTTTGACAACAACCCGAACCATCACCTCAAGGGTGGACACAAACACCGCGGCGTTTGCTGACTACTTGAATCATACTATGCGATCATCATCGTCAGCATCATCCTCATCACCGTCATCGTCCGCTTTTTA
This sequence comes from Nitzschia sp. pyKryTriq1, assembly GCA_956465555.1. NCBI lineage: Eukaryota > Bacillariophyta > Bacillariophyceae > Bacillariales > Bacillariaceae > Nitzschia > Nitzschia sp. pyKryTriq1. The sequence goes on from OY101119.1 coordinate 397,155, forward strand.
TCATCATCATGATAATTATCCTGGAAGAAGTGGCCTCGCCTTTCCATCCTCTAAAACTACCGGTACTGTGAATCATACTCCTCGGGTTGGTGTTCCAAATGCTGGTGCCGAGATGATATCATCCGCCGACGTCTCAAGCTCAGTAACATCACAGTTGATAGAATCAGCAGTATCGGTGAAGGGTGTGGCGGCGACAGTAAAGAAGTCAGCATCAGTCGACGAATCTCCCATCCTTCCCAACAATGATAATGACGACGATGTTGATGACAGTGATGATGATTCTCCTCGTCGCCCTCTCGTCGATGGTAAGGATGATTGGCCAATCGATCCGTTCTACCACACCCTGGTGATGCCCCTATCAAAGAACAAAGGTGATACTCAAAAAGAAGTACAAAGTCTTCTTGCCAACTACCGAGTGGAACAACTGGATTTACAAACAGGAAAGGTACTTCGCACGTTTTTCAATGGCTACGAGGCATTAAGAAGTCAGCAGCCGCATGATTCGTCCTCGCCAGAAATGGCCAAGACGACGAATGAAGTTCTTTCGTATTTCTTTGGAACTGTCATTGGCGCGAAGAGACGCATTCTTTCTGTCTACTGCAAGCGACACATTTGGAATGGCTTCTTCTGGCGCTTGAAAGGGTCCAAGGCAGCTCCTCCAGTTCCCTCTAGGATAGAAGAACCCGCAATGACAGTAGGCAAGAAGCGCTCGTTATCATCTCCCGACTTATCAAGCTCAATAACATCACAGTTTGAAGACGAAGGAGCGGTGGTTGCTGTGGCAGCGGCAGCAAAGTCATCAGCAGACGAAGACTCATCCATCGTTCCCATCGATGACGACGACGATGACGACGATGATGACGACGACGATTCTTGGTGCCCTCTCATCGATGAAGATGATGGTTGGCCAATCGATCCGTTCTACCACACCCTGGTGATGCCCCTATCAAAGAACGAGGGTAATATTCGAAAAGAAGTACACAATCTTCTTTCCAACTATCAAGTGGAAAAAATGGATGTACAAACAGGCACGGTACTTCACACGTTTTTCAATGGCTACGAGGCATTAAGAAGTCAGCAGCAGCAGCAGCAGGATCCGTCCTCGCCAGAAAGGACCAATACGACGAATGAAGTTCTTTCTTATTTCTTTGGAACTGTCATTGGCGCGAAGAGACGCATTTCTTCGGACTATTGCAAGCGACACATTTGGAATGGCTTCTTCTGGCGCTTGAAAGGGTCCAAGGCGGATCCTGGGCATCATGGCGCCACAGAATTTTACAAGAAGCCGCAGGTCCAGCAATCAACAATACCACCCACCACCACTATACCGTCGGCAATACCCGGTCCAATGGCCGTGCTTTTAGGCAGGGGGCGGCGCGGGGCCAACTCTCCGGGGAACCTTTTGCTTGATCAACTTATCAAAAAGTTCTTTCGCAAGTACCAAAAGGCTTCTACCAAAGAGGAGAAAACGGTTATTTCAAATGGAGTTTACGAAATTCTGAATGATGCCGGGTATCGATTTCTTTTACCAATAGACAAACCAGGGAAATTGAACAAAACGTCGGTGGATCGTTCTTATCGTCCCTCAGCGTGGGTCGAAGTCAGTAAAAACGATGCCCAAAAACGAATCGCCCATCGATGCCGGAACAGAGGCAACATCAAAGGAAGAAAAAATCGACTGAAGAAAAGATCCACCTAAATAATATCGTCGGAACCAGGCACTTGTAGCGGAAAAAGTGGCATAAAACAAGCACTGTCGTTTTTAAAACATGTTATCATAGTAATCCCTTGTTCAGATGGAAATTGGACTTCCTTCCTTACTTCCACCCATCACATCATGTGCACATTCATTCAATCATATCATTTTAGACACTGGTACTGGTCAACGAGTCGTTGATGACGACCAAGTAGTCCGACACGACGCGTTCATAAACCTCTTTGATATCCTTGGTTTCTTCAGCGTTCAACGCGTATCGGAAAAGAAAGGCCAGACCGAGCGACTTTTCATACAATGCATCCTTGCCCTCTGGAATATCCTTCAGATACTCTTCGAGCGCCTTGTCGTATTGTTCTTTGACTGTAGTGTTCGGTGTCCCAAGTTCCTGCACCAAGTGGCGGATATGAACCAAGCTTTTGAGCGGCTCTGGCAAGGTTTCCAGAACAACCTTTTCATCCAAATGCTTCCATGCCATGGCCCCCGACAAGAATCTTCGAGTCGATGAAGGTGTCTTCAATGACGCCATTCGAGGAGTGGCCAGCGAGCCAGGTGTCTTGGGCGTCGCCGATCCTTCCTTCTTGGGAGTAATGGCCTGGGTAGTACACGACTTTTTGTACTCTTCATACTGCGCCAAGGCCCGGTCCCTGAGAGGCAGATCATCCCCGGTGTGCGACTCCACGCCCTGCCACAACTCGACAATCTTGTCCTTGAACTTGTGGTAGCGGTTCTTTCCATGGGGGATGCTGCAGTCACGAGCGACGCCAGTGTAAATGCTATTGAAAGCCTTGTACCATGGATTGGTCGCCTTGTGAGAGGCGCAAGCCGCCGTCGGAGCTGCAGCCTCATCCAAGGCATCGAGTACTCCGACCAAGAACTGTGCGAGTATAAGTCGAAGTTGGTGAAAGAGAAGAAGAAGTGGAAGCATTGGGTTAGTGAGGAGTTGGACTGGAAAGTGACGGATCTTTCCCTACGTTGAATCATCTACAATACAGACGTGAAGCCACCTTCTGTACTTCCTGCACTTACAGGTTCCCATTCTGGAGTCAAGAGATGTTTCACCCGAGGAAAGAATCGTCGCTTGGAACCCGATTCGGGACCGTCCTCGTCGTCCTTGTCCTCGATTTCCATAGAAGCATCGGCATCCGCAACGGTAGCAGCGGCGGCAGCAGCTACTTCTTCGGCTACTTTTATAACATCGTCCTTTTTCGCTTCTTCTGGTTCAGCGCCTTTGGTAATGTCTTCGGCTTTTCGCTTGCTGTTGGTGGGCGCCATGGTGCTGGTTCGATGTTGCCGTTTATTGGGGGGAAACAACGAAGATAGGAGGGGAAGGATGTTTTTTGGATGGGTCCAATTCTTTGGGGTTGCCTCTCTTTGTGTTGTAGCAAAACCCAAAAACAACGTCTTCCGCCCACCAAAGCCCTCCGCCTCCGCCTTCATTCGCAAACACCGAGCGAGCAAGCGCGGGATGATGGAGAGAAAAAGGAAGCATCAACGAGAACACGCACGCCTCCATTATTTTCAATTTCTGACCGCGCCGGCATCGCCTTGAATAGTTCAAAACGCATCCTGTAGATTTTGGTACAAAATACCTCGTGGCGTATTAATTTTTGAAGCTCAATCAATCATCATCATCTGGCGCGACAGGCTCGCCACCAGATGCTGAGAACCATGCTCCTTTCCCCGGATTGATATTCTCTTTTCACACGCACGCGCCAGCTTGCGGTTTCACAGATAGCCTTGTTTACCACACTCATCATCGTAAATAGCAAAATATCATCGTAAATAGCAAAATACCAAGAGCTCGAAAAGCCTCTGGAACAAAAATAATATTGAGAACAGGGATCGCTTGTGTCATAAGCAATATCTACAAAAGTCTTAAGAAACGTGATTTTTGACGTGCTTGGCGACATCGTCGCGCTATCTGATTGGCTGGAATAAAACAAGGTTTCCCTCGTCAGAAAAATATTATTCTCGTGTCTTCCAGGCAGCTGGAGAATGCGTATGATACCGTAGAACCCTCTTTCGACATAATGAAAATGGTTCAGATAGCGTTTGATCCGATTTAGGGTTCCTTATGGAGCGATCGAGGGTTCCTTATGGAGAATATTTGCAATTTAAATGAGAAGACGCTTCCTGTCAGTCTGTTAAGTATGAGTGGAAATATGTCTTCTTCTTTGACGATCGACTTCCGCTCACCACCACGTAATTTGCGTGGTGAAATGCCCGGACAATGCGAAGACGACGGCAGTGCTATGCCTTGATAGCGACCTACACGAGGTCGGTTTCGTGCCTTTTCCAACACACCAACAACTGCGTGTCGTTGCCTTCGGGACAATCACAAAGGCCGGCAGTAGTGGACTGTTTCATCAACCACAAACTAATCCAACTTCACAGTCAGATAACCAAACGAGCATCTGACCAACACAAAAGCAGTAAACCCAACAACTAGTTACAGATAAATGATGCAAGACAACCAAGAGTCGTCGAGTGACCGGCCAGAAAGCTCCGACAGTGGAGGTGGAGGCAGAAGCGGGGGCAGCAACGGGGGCAGCAGCGATAGGAGCAGTTTCGAGCAAGCAAACCAGAATGGTGGCCCTGAGCAGCGCGTCCCGCAGTTCGTTGACATGGTGATCCCCGATTACGATGAATCCAGTAATGCAAACCAAGCCCCGAGTCACCAGGGCGGCAACCAAGTAGCCCGAATGCCTACTAGTCGAGAGCGATCAGGGGAAGGCTTGCAAGCAGGCGGTGAAGACGGGGAGGAGGAAGATGAGGACGACGGATCGCTGGAGGAGGGCTCGCTAGGGGCCGACTCTCAGGACGCCATCTTCAACGATGACAGATCTCCTTCACAACCGTGCATACCTAACGAAAACGATGTTCTGCTTGATACTCCCGGCGGCGACGACGAGGGCGAGCACCCAGGCAATCTGCGGTATCGAGCCGTGGTAAGACACCTCGCAAAGAAGTACACCAAGGTCAAGATAGGCTACCGCCGTGCTGCCGTTCAAATACTGGTCAATGCAGTCAAGGCACAGGGTGGTCGCTTTCTGAAACGAACTCCTGACGGCCTCTGGAAACAGGTCTCCAACAAGAAGGCTTACCACAAGTCCAGCCACGCCATAAGATTTACTTGCAAAAAAGTTGAGATTGTGAGCTCGGCTCGAAATCGATCCAAGAACAAGAGACGAAGATCCAACAACCGCATGGCAAGTGCTCAAGATGAGCAACAGAACACAAACTCTGAAACCACATCGGGCAGCGACTATCCTGCAACGAGACCGGTGGAGCACGAACGAAAGAGCAACCTCGAGATCATGTCGCTGAGACTGCAGACGAAGGATGAAACTCTGAGACATCTGAATCTGGATCTTCAGACAGTCAATCACGATTTCATCTTTCCGTTTGCAAAAGCCTTGGATTCAAGCGAACTACTTTCGAGCTTAAACCTAAGGTTATCGCATATGAATCGAACCAACGCAAACGCCCTCGCTTGGGGTCTCAAGCGATGTAAATCTCTTCGTCAGGTCAAGCTCACCTACGGAAAACTCAGTGAGAAGTCTTCCATTGTTCTGGCAGGCTTGCTAGACAACTCTTCCATAGAGTCTTTGAATCTCGACGAAAACGACATTGATTCTGAACAACTCAAAGCCTTGTGCCGAATGATCTATCAAGCCAAAGACTCCAAGCTTCAACGGTTAAGCCTTGAGAGCAATCCATTCGGCGACGAAGGAGCGAGTTTCCTCGCCAAGCTGATATCATCAAGTCGCCATTTGCGATTCTTGAATCTTGGCGATAACAATCTCCAAGCAGCTGGTGTTGCTCAAATCCGAGCTGCCACCAAGAAGAAGACTAGCTGTCTGTTTGAAGTCAGTGGCCTCGAAGCCATTCAAAGGAATCGCAAGCGAGCCATTGGTGAATCCACCGAAGACTCAAATGAAGAGCACGCCAACAAAAAGCAGAGGGAAAATCCTTCGAGCAAGCCTTCCGCAGCTGCGAGCGCTGCTCCGGTCTCTTCAAGTCAACCATCCTCTAGCTTTGGAGGATCCATGCGGAACCAGAGCAGTTCGAATACCAGCAGTTCCAATGAAACTGAAATGGCCCCTGAGAGTTCTGCAGGAAGTGACAATGGTATCAACCATGGAACTGGAAGCGATGATGGTGCTCCAACGAGCAGTATGAATGACTCCTCTGACGATTCTCCGAGCAGCTCCAGCAATTAGCACGACGCTACATCAGTATGCCGCATGTACATTATTTTAGTACATTGTTTTTGATGACGAAACAATCCACGCAGTAGCTCGACGATGGAGGCACTCCTGGTGCGCCCGGTCTGCTTGCTTCTCTACATACTATACTAGTGCAAGCTATCTCCGCGCCCTACCGCTGACTACTTGATTTCTCATTTAAATATCATCTTTTTGAGTTCTTTGCTGGCTACTACTGCTAATAAGGGAACAACAACAAGAGAGACTTTGATCTTGGTGGTAGAACTAGCTCTAGACCCTCTGGTCCCTACCACTAGTAGAGAGTACTACTGCACAGCATTGCCAAACAGTAATACAGAAGGAATGATTAGCTCAACGAGGACATAGCTCCCAGGAGCTTGTTGAGTAGTAGTACTCTACTCTAGTAGCAGCCACTTTGTTCAGCTCTACTGTGCTGCGCTCATTTTCGCTAGTACTAGCAAGCTATAGAGTACTACTAGTAGAGGAGAGATAGTAGTATCTGGTTCTCTCCTGGTCTCTTCGTAGAGAGTAAACTAGCTAGTACTATAGAGCTATTCTTAGCAATAGCAATATCTATATCTTTTTTCCTGGCGATGGCATGCTTTTTCTTGAAACCTCGCAGGTACTTGTCCATCTCGTCGAAGAAGGCTGGTTCTGAGATGAAATACTAATGATAACAGCACCGTGCATGCACATTACCAGTACTGTAGGCAAGCACCGAGAAAGCGTGCTGAATGTGCGTTGCAGAGAGGAGCGAGGCGATGATGATGTGTTCTTTTCTTCCACGCGATAATTGTACCCGAGGCGATGATGACATGATGTGTTCTTTCTTCCACGCGATAATTGTACGTGTTGACAAGTTCTACTGCCTTCCTCCGGAAGAATAAAACAGATTCTTTTAATAATTTTCCGGAACTACCTGTCGGTAGCATCGATTTTACCGTGAAATATCGCGAAAAATAAAAGAATCTGTTTTAATGCTGACGTGGGGTTTTATTTTTCCGGAAGACTGTACTGTAAGTACCGGTAGCCAAATACCGGTACAGTACAGAACATGTAATTACAATTACTCAAGAGCAGCTAGCGAAAAAGTGCCCGTCCAAGAATAATTTACCGTGTACGAAGTACGAGTGTACCAGGTACCTGTACCGGTACCGCGTACGTACCTCTTCTACCAGTACCGCGGTAGAGCAAGAACGCGAATAGTTGTCTACTTTGTACTTTTGAACCTACCCGGGTGTGCTATGCACACACGCCTCCACATCCGTCTGACCCCTGCAGGTACCGGTTCAGTACCGGTACCAGGTTCGTACTTGTACCACCCCAGCGTTGTGGTCTTCTTCGTTTGTGACCTCCGGGTCTCTCACGCCAGTGCGTGACGTCATAGGTGTCAACCAGAATATGTCGAATGCATGCATGCATGCATGCATGTGCGAACATCGCGAAGGATCTGCCGCTGGATCTACAGTACATGTACTGGTACCCGAGTATCCGACGGGAATACTGGAATGTAGTGGTACCTACGGTACCGGTACTTCAGTCAGTACCGTACCGTACCGGTATAACACAAGTACGTCTACCGGGTACTAACAGGCGACCTCCGATGCCTCTCTTATTTGCATCGCATGGGCTGCCTCTCGACCATCCACATAATACAGTAGATAAAGCCAAGAAGGAGCAGGAGTGAGCTACTGTAGCTGTCCTCGACATCCCACACCACATCATACGGTGGGCAGTCAAGTACGAAAAGTCACCAAAGTCAGTCATCATGACGTCTCGGCCGTACATTTTGTGCTCACTGGTCGCCATCATTTTATTGGAGCCCGTCGTCGCTAAATGGCGATTTCCCTTTAAAAGCGTCAAGGGGGCTGCAATAGATGCCGCGAGTGCGGCATCTTGTCCACCAGATGCCTCCATGGAAGATATTGCGGCGGGTATTTGTGGAGCAGCAGCAGCAGCGGGAGGGGATGGCGGTGTGGGCGGTGTGGGCGGTGTGGGCGGGCCAGCCAAGAAACTCAGTCAGCTGCTAATGTTTGACTGGAAGCAAGTGAAAGAATGGCCAGGGGTCCAGCTGCCTATGCAAGCAGCAAGCTGGGCCAAAAGTGTGATTCTCTATCAGCCTCCTGTGGGGATTGTCGCTGCTTGGGCGATTTCAAATTTGGTCATGTCGGGGCGTCTCTTTCGATGGAATACACCACAAAAGGGAGAGGGTCGCGGCGGAGATGCTTCCGAACAGGCCCTGTCCAAAAAGTCGTCTAGGCTGGATCGGCATTTCGGGCGAGCTTTGGATCTGGATAAGGACGATTTAGACTATCAAAAATTTGGCGGGGTGGAGCGCGTTCGACGGCGTCTGATGTGGAAGGCTTTGGAGGAAGCGAGTACCCGGGTGATTCCCTCCTCGACGCCAGAAGGAGGCGACCCCGTGGAAGAACTTGTAGGATCGCTGTTACAGCTCATGAAGATATCCTTTCCACCGGGTGGATCGCATGCGGACTATATTGAACAGTTGCTGGGCCCCTTGGCGGAAGCGGAACTAGCCTGGTTGCAGTACACCAGTGGTAGAGCCAACGACCCCGAATTGGCTCGATTGCTAGAGATTGCCATGCAGACTGCCGAAAATCGTGTTTTGGATAGTATGGTACGATTGGCACGGGATCGATTGGTTCGAACTTCCTTTCGCTTGTCCCGGACAGTCCAGCATTGGAAGAAGCGAGTCCAATCTCAATCCAGTATGTGGCCGCCACTAGTCAGATCATTCATGGCGGGATCCTTTGAGGGCGATCGAATGCGACTGGCCTTTGCCGAATCAGCGTATCGTTCAGAAGTGACTCGTCTCGGCAAGGTTGTGAATTTCTTGTTGGAAAGACCAGAGGGAATGGATGATTCGTATTTGCAAATGGCGGTACAAAAGACCTACATGATGGGGACGACTGCTCCCGCCAAGCCCAAAAAATTTCGATGGAAGAAAAGACTTACCCCAGATATTTCCAACTGGTCTATTCGATTCAACGCAGATGGTAGAGGCAAGATTCAAATTCAAAAGTACGAAGACGCCCTGGGGATTGAAGGCCCAGGTGCTTTGGAAGTATTGCTGGAAGATTCGGATCAGCGAGAGTGGCTAGCGGCGTCCAAGGAATGGACTCGAAAGGCGCGTAGCATGCTCGTGGGCATTGTGGACGAAACATTAGAGACCAGTATCGAGGCGAGTATGGAGTACCAGGTACAACTAAAAAAGATACAATCGACCTGGATGGTCAAGGAGTACTCTGAAGGACGGGGCACCGCGGAGCTTGTGCCAGAGGATATTGCTGATTCTTGGCAGCTAGTCTTTGGCATGATCCGGGACTTGCAAAAATTCCGTCGTGTAGGAGATGGCAAGAGTGTGAAATGGAAGGATGCCAACGTCATTCATTGGGCTCGCCAGTGGGACTTGCTGGGGATTCCATCAGCGGCACTCCACATTATTCTGGCGCGAATGGTGCACAATCGCGTCATGCCCTATTGGCCAAGAATGAAACACTTCCTTCAAGAAACCTTTGAGGTGTCGAATGAGATTTTTCAGAGTCGCTTTTGGATTCCGATTCGGGACTTGCTCACCGAGCTGATGTATCGAGATACGAACTCTCTTCTAATGGGAATCCAGCTGAACGACGAAGAAACCTCCTTGGACTATATGCTCCGTGACCTGAACTTTGGAGACGGTACTCCTGAAACACGTCACGAAGCCATTATTAAGGCGACGCGTCAATATGAGAATGATATGGCTACTGGCTTGATGCGGCATGCCATCGGGGGTCGCTTGATTCGTTTGATTTTGATTCAAGTACAACAACTCAAGGTCGGAATGCTGCATGCGGCAGATACAGTCGACGTCTTGTTGCAAACAAACCGATTCAATATCCAACTCTTGGCGATTATTCCGGCTTTTGTCATGGTCTCTCTCGGCACCAAATTGTTCTTCCGCTCTCTATATACTCTGCGTCACAAAGATTTGAGACCCATGAGAGTTGTCCACAGCGAAATGACAGGCTATCTCAATCAATTGGAAGCAATATTGTTGTTGGCAAATGATCAAGACATAAGTGAGAGTAAACAACGAACGGGGGACAATCGGCCGATGACGGCACTTGGGGCCTTGGGCGATCAAGAACTGGGAGAATTCGTATTGAATCTTTATGACTATTTGGTGCTATTGGACTATTCATCTCCCACACCCTTTCCGAGTTGGCAATGCGATAGCATTCACCAATCGATTGTGGAATTTCTGGGACCGAAAGGATCTCTGAGTCGAATGGGACTCCATGATCAAGTCAGATTGATCTCCCTTCTCAAGAGGAAGCATGATGATTTGGCCAAGAACCTGTAGTAGTCCTCTCATAGTTAAATATTATACTAGCCATGGTAGTTTTTGTGTTGTCGGACTTCTTCTAGATCCACCAGCCTCATGCATGCGGGGCTCTGTCTCGAACTATTCTCTACGTACAAGAGACTTCACAAGTTACAAGTTACAGCTAGCTAGATGTACAGCCTCCTGCCCTGCCTACTACTACTAGAGATAGTTAAGAGGGCTACCACTCTGTTGCTCTCAGAGAGTCGTCTACGCAGTAGAGTATTCGTAGTAGATACGTACATAGTACTGGTAGACTCTAGAAATAGAGTTCATTCTTGCTTGTCCCGGTCACGGGATTGATACTTCCGAGTGGTTGGCGCGAAGAAAGCATCCATCCATCGTACTGTGATTGATGATGATGATGATGATGATTCGTCATCATCTGCGCCACCTCATTTCTTTGCGAGTAATTAGCAGTCTACTCGAAGGAAGTGGGCATAGCTCGAGCAGGCTTGTGACTATTGATAAAACATTTTCCTTATGATTATGGTCCCAGCTAGTCAAGCAGTCATCTAAAATCGTTAAATAAGTGTACCCCATAAAAGCGAAAAAAGTGGAGATACTTTTAAAGTTCGTTGACTAAAAGAAGGATCATAGAAATAATTCGACCCGGTCGTCGCCTTGCATGTCTACTCGCGCACTACGTACAGCTAGTAGCGCTACAATAGCGCTAATAATTATCGGATGGGCGTGCGTTCTCTACCGCCCCCTGTTTACGAGTACTACTAGTACTACATACAAGTACTACTGCACGTACCGGTAGTTGACACCGCCATCATCAGTGATGTACGTAAAGCAAACACGGATTGATGGATGATCATGGACGGAGGATGGAACCGACGATGATGATGTGGGAAGAGGCTAGATAGGTAGTCTAATAGAGAGGAAGCACGCCATGGAGTGATAAAGCAATATTCGTTCAAAAAGCAAAATATCTATTTTGAAAACTTTAGAAATGTATGTACATTGCAAAGAAGAGGACCGTGCTCTGGAAATCTGACGCAGAAGAAGGTGCCGCGTGGTGGAGCAAAAATGAAGGAAAATTGTAGTACTGGACGACTCAGGCAGCACAGTTTGTAAGACTGTGGGGCCGGAGTTTCGTCATATCCTTGGCACCGAGATGTGTTGACTGCAATTCCTTTGAGCCTGAGACCTGCGGCTCAGATTTCAGGGGCATGAATATCATTTCGGTGGGTAGACAATCCTTCACGCTTCCTCCTTCTACCAGCGAAGTCTGGCGGAATCTCCTCGTCAACTCCACTGAGTCAACTGAGTAGCTGTCATTGACAATGTGTCGCTTTGGAGACCCTCTTCGGCGAGCTCCTGCGGTCACACGCTCGAGATTCAGCGAGTCGTTGGCGTAGGTGCCGTTGTCGCTGTGATGATCAGAGGACGAAAAACTCATATTCTCGATACTCTCGATGAGACTCTCAAGTTCCGCAATGTGCAGCAGCTCCAAGCCAACAATCTCGATCGTCTCGGTATTTGGTTGAGTTACCATGGTTGTCTTTTTGTTCTTTGTGGAAGCCTTGGGCATTGCGACGTTAGCATGAGATTTCATCAAAGTTTGGATTTTGTGACAGATCTTATTTTGATCGATCCTCCACCTCCTTTTCAGTATAGAGATTGAGGAGTCGTCGCGTCTACTTCTACTCGTACGTACCGTACTATTTTCGCTCTTCAGTAGTCTTCCGTCCTTTCAGATAAAGTACGAGAACAGCGCGAAATATTGGAGAACCTCACGACCATACGTTGAACCTGATTGATTGAGGTCGACCATCATTCAATATGCCTTTAATATGCCTTTGTGGCATATTATAAATAAGATTAAAATGTTTTCTTCTCATGACTTCGACGGAATTTTGATGTTGCTCGTGCTACAGGTACGTATGTACTCTATTTTGCTATAGCCCAGTATTACTAGTGGTAGTAGTACGGTACCAGGTACAGTACCAGTACTACTGCTGTATTGCAATACACACGGTCTACGCGACTCGTACGACCATAGTCTGCCCGTCGTCGGTAGATAATGTCCTGAAGGATCTTCCACGCTAGTGCGCGCCGTGCATGCGCAGACGCCCTAGCCACGACCAGTCGATGACGTGGTCGGCCCGTAATGACTCGGGTGCGTGTGAGACGCGCGACGTACGACTGGCCCCCGTCCGTTGCTAAGACTCAACAGAAACTACAAGTCTATGTACTAGACTGCAACTGCCAAACAGGCACCGAAAATAGCTCATCACATAAAATGAGATTCAAACCACATGAAATAGATTCATCTGGTCAACCATGTGAAAGTCATGCAAGATTAATATTTCGCCAAGTCAGCGCAATATCTTTTCTCAACAATTGATTTTGAAACAAGTAGTTCCAAAATAACCATTCATTTCTAGCTCATAACTTACACTTTCAATCATTCTTGTCGACTACCTCGTGCATAGGGCACTGTAAATTTACACCCAAATCAAGTGCATTAGCAACATGAAAGTAAACACCCCCAACCCCAGCCAAAAGGCACGCATCGTGCCACCCATTCCTTTGGAGCGAGTCGAGAACCCTCCACTTGAGAAAGGCGAGTACTTGACGTACAAGCTTCGTAATAACCCCACGGATGACAGCAGTCCGCTGTACGAACTCTCGGTTCCCTTCTTCGGAACCGGTACTCCACACCACAACTCAAGCAACCCCAATGCAACTCGTGTTCGGACGAGACGCTATTATGAACATCCAATTCGAAGCAAATTGGAAACTGATCAAGGATCGAAAACAGAAACTTATCAAACAAAACAACGCGCGAGAGAACTCGAAGCGAATTCCCCATAACTACCAAGTCGGGGACGAAATCCTCATAAAACAGGATCAAAACACAAAATTCGGAACGGACCCATACAAAGGTCCATACGTTATTACGGAAGTTCGAAACAATGGAACCGTTCGCGTTCGCGAAGGCATAATTGAAGATACTTATAACATACGAATGATAACCCCTTACAAACGCTCGTAGATCCCAGAACATGGGGGCGAGTGCAATACACACGGTCTACGCGACTCGTACGACCATAGTCTGCCCGTCGTCGGTAGATAATGTCCTGAAGGATCTTCCACGCTAGTGCGCGCCGTGCATGCGCAGACGCCCTAGCCACGACCAGTCGATGACGTGGTCGGCCCGTAATGACTCGGGTGCGTGTGAGACGCGCGACGTACGACTGGCCCCCGTCCGTTGCTAAGACTCAACAGAAACTACAAGTCTATGTACTAGACTGCAACTGCCAAACAGGCACCGAAAATAGCTCATCACATAAAATGAGATTCAAACCACATGAAATAGATTCATCTGGTCAACCATGTGAAAGTCATGCAAGATTAATATTTCGCCAAGTCAGCGCAATATCTTTTCTCAACAATTGATTTTGAAACAAGTAGTTCCAAAATAACCATTCATTTCTAGCTCATAACTTACACTTTCAATCATTCTTGTCGACTACCTCGTGCATAGGGCAGTATGGTACTGTGTACAACATCATCAAAATGCTTCCTCTACTAGTATTATGATATTATTCTCATATTTTTACGATCAACAGTAACAAGCAAGAGTGCCCGTATTGAAGCGAACACCATCAAACAACATCATCATCTTCGGTCGATCCTCTGTAATGTGCTGGCATGGCTGGCGGTAGACTAGGTACAGTACTATTGAAGATACTGTAGAAGTAAAATCAATGAAAACGCACTAACGGTGCTTAGTAGCAAGCAAGGTACCGAGGAAGGACTGGCTCTTGTGCGGGTGAAAGGACTCCTCGTCAGTTGCCTCTAGAGTAGTACGACCTTCTCCTCTTCCTTTTCGACGGCCTTCATGAGTTTTTGGCGGGCCGCCTTAGTTAAGGCGTTTTTCTTGCCAAGCTTTCGTTCCAAAATCGAGAGTGACTTCTTGTGGAATTCCTGGGCTTCGGTAAACTCGCCTAGCATGCTGTGGAGGGTGCCCATCACACCGAGCGCTTGGGCGGTGTCAGTGTGATCCTTGCCCAAGGACGACTCTTTGATTTCGAGCGCCACTTGGACTTCGTCGAGAGCCTCTTCCAGGTCTCCTTGTGCAGCCAGGACAGCACCAACTTCAATACGAGCCGTAGCAGATTCAGGATGCTCTTCTCCGCACAGCCCAACGGTAATGGCTAGAGCCTGTCGATATGCGACGAGTGCTCCAACGAGATCGCCCTTTTCGGACAAGAGTTTACCGATTCGGGCGCAAGAAACGGCGGTGTCGGGGTGGTCCTTGCTTAGGATATTGGCGCGAACTGCAAGAGCCTTTCGGTGTTCAATGAGAGAATCGTCCTTGTCGCCCTTGGCAAACAATGCGTCAGCAAGGCATTGATACCCGGTTGCAGTTGCAGGGTGGGTCTTGCCAAGGGTGGCCTCAAAGATAGCAAGTGCCCTTTTGTGCTCGTTCAAGGCGGCATCGTGCTCCCCTTTCAGGCTCAAAACATTGCCGACTGCATTGTAGGCAACGGCCGTGTCTGGGTGCCTCTGACCAAGAAAGCTTTCCCGGACAACCTTAGCCTTTCGAAATTCTTGCAACGCTTGATCAAATTTTCGTTTCTTCAAGTATACTTGGCCCAGGTCGAGATGCGAACCAGCACTAACTGGGTGGTCCATGCCCAAATTCTTTTCTCGCATCTTTATAGCTCGTTTGATGCTCTTGATGGCTCCATCGTAGTCTCCTTTTCGTTTCAAAACCTCGCCCAAGTGCGTCAACGACACCGCGCAATCCTCATCGTCCTTACCCTTGACGGCTTCTTGAATTCGTAGCGCCTTTCGATACCGCCACTCAGCAACTTCGTAGTCACCCTTTTGACGTAACACGATACCAATATTTGTGTGGGAATGGGCCGTCAGCGGGTGATTCTTTCCCAGGACTGTCTCGCGGATAGTAAGGGCCAGGCGATGCTCCTCCATAGCTTTGCTGAAGTCACCCAATTCACACAAGGTCGTTCCAAGCATGGATCGAGTAACAGCCACGTCAGGATGTATGTCGCCCAAAACAGATTCCTGGATCTTAAGCGCACGGCGTAGTTCCGCTTCGGAACTCCTAAAATCTCCAGTATCTCGTAAGGCACAGCCGATGTCTTGCAACGAGTTGATCACCAAAAAGTGCTCTCGGCCCAGTTGTTTCTCTCGGACTTTCATCGCGTCTCGAAATTTCTTGAGAGCGCCGGCGTAGTCCCCCTTCTGAGAAAGCATGTGGCCAATCTCGGTGTAAGTATGTGCCACCTCGAGGTGGTCTGTGCCCTGGATGGATTCTTTGATGGCTAGCGCCTTTTCCAGATTAAGAAGTGACTCATCGACCTCTCCTAGTGCACCAAGCACGAGACCGAGGCCCATGTAAGTGTCGGCTATATCCTCGTGGTCGTCACGGCCTTCTTGCAAAAGCAGTATTCGTCGATATAGTTCCAGGGCACGGTCAAATTCATCAAGTTTGTCTCGACACAGTCTTGCAAACAGGCGAAGCTGGTCTGGGTCTTTAGATTTCAAAAGTTTTACCATGCACTGGCCACCAATCTCTCCGTACTTATTGAGCATGCCAAGGTCTTCCAAAATTTGATCTTGAGTACGCCAGGGGCCAGCGAAAGCGGAACGGAAGTATTCATAGTGTTTCGGCATCCCAAATTGTTCGTCGAGTGCCTTCATATCTTTCAAATGCACTTGAATCTCACAGATGTGGGCAAGATCGTCTTTGTAAGGGATGGAAACATGATACAGTAGATCCCGATAACCGTTAAAAGCGGGCTCCAAAAATCGATTTTTCGAAGTGACAATATGGGCGTTTTTGCCCAGCCATTTGTTGACATCATTCATTTGTTTGTAGGATTTGCACATCACGCTTCCACGGACAATATCATACAGCCACGACTCCGGAGGACCTGGTTTGCGATCAAAATACTCTTCTTGTGCCTTCTCGAATGCTTTGTTTCGTTGTTTCAGTGGGACTACAATAATGCTGCCCCCGTCCAAGCCTTTGATTTCTGCGATTAATTGTTCAAGAAGTCTCTTCAACTCGAGCTGAGCAAGTTCAGCGGCATCATACAGATCGTCGAGAGTTCGAACGATTTTGTTACGGAGATCGTGCTGCTGATATTCCTTTTTGTATTTCCCGTTTTTCTTGAGGATACCTCCGGAGTGTAGCTTGACCTTAATCGACTGGAATTTCCCCGAAGAGTCCATGAGTTCAGCTCTTTCGTCCACCTTCCTGCGTACTTCAAAGAAGTGCTGGAGGCGATCGAAGAATTGCTCAACTTTTGGATTTGCTTTCTCTTCTTTTGGCTCGGTCTTGGTCCCTGATTCATCTGAGTCGCTCTTGCTTGTATCGGAACCCTCGCTCTTGTCCTCGTCTTCCTCTTCCTCCTCCTCGTAATCGACTTCATATTCTTCATATTCTTCCTCGTCCTCGTCCTCGCTGTCGCTTCCGTATAAACCAGGCATGGATCTTCCCATGCTACTGAGGTCATCATCGCCGTAGTCTCGCTTTACTTCCAAAATATGGCCGTTTTCGTCGGGCAGCGCAAAGTCTCCTTCTACTCCTTCACCTTCCCCGTCATGATCTTCTTCGGCATCTTCGATTTCAGCAGCTCCGCCATCTTCTAGTTCATCTGCATCGTCATCATATACCTCGCCGTCCTCTTCTGCGGCATCATCGTCGTAAAGCTCATCGTCGTCAGTCTCAAGGCCGGACTCGTTTTCCTTCACAAACGATTCTGCCGAATCCATTCCAGCGAGTTGCATTTCTCTGTAGGAACCACCCAGATCGGCAGTTCGGTATGATCGCTCATATTCCTGAGCATCGTGTCTCTTTTCGGTCTCTAGCTGTCCTGAATATTCGGATGGTTCAGAACCTTGAGAACCTACTGAGGATGAGCCTCCTAATACCATTTCGTTGTACGAGTCTTCGACACCTTCCGCCTGAGACGAAGAATCAGGGTCGCCGTATTTTTCTCGGTTGCTGCCTTTGCGATTGGAAAGATCTTCGGACTCCAGGTCAGACTTGTCAGCCAACTGTAATTCGTAGTCTTCGTGGCCAGGGTCCGAGCTAACATCATCCGGATCGCCTATGCGCCGTCCAGAATCCAGTTTCTCATGATTGGTTGATGCGGACCCCAGATCATCAATGTCGCTTGTCCGATGTTCATCGTGAGATAAACCATCGTCATCGAATTCGTCGTCGTCCATCGATAGTGAAACAGCTGAATGATTGAGTCCAAGATCGGAGCGTCCTGGGGACTTCAAAGGAGATGAGTCCTGAGCTGAACCTTCCAAAGAATTCAAAGCATGCCTGTCGCTTGATGGTTGGCCATGCTCTGAACTGACATTTATTGTTCGTCGGTGCCGAGCACCTTGGTGAGAATTTGCGTCTTTTTCGACACGGTTAGAATCTGAACTTTCGACGCGATGAGAAGTTGAATTCTCAACGTCGGTGTCGGGGTCAGCCTCCAATGGCCTTCGCGGACTAGTTGGTGGCCGATCCATCGAGGGTTGTTTCGACAGCGTAGTCTTGTCGACACCATTGGGGCTCTTATGGTTCTGTTGGAGGTGCATTAGGGATTCCTGCAGCGAGGAGGAGCTGGCGTTGTTCTCCGTCAAGGATTGATAGTAATCAGTGACATGACGTTCGATTTTGGTCAAAATATCTAGAAGAGGAGCCATACTCGCATATCTCATTCGCTTCGCCAGGTCCTCCAGCTTATCAAGTTCCGCCTTGAGAGCCACTGTTCGTGATGAGTCGGCCAAAGTCAAAAGTGTATTTAACTTTTCTTCCGCTGCAATCCCTTGCTGTAAGAGAGTCACATCATCAAAGGGTCGAGCATAATCTTCCGCTCCTTCGATTTCCCGCATTGCCATTAAAAGATGCGTATCACTGGTAATAATTTCTCCTGAACTCAAACTCCTCTTTGACTGGCCTCGCTCCGTCTTAAGTCTAGCCGCTTTCGTGTGACCGGCCAGAGCTGTGTCACTAATCGTCCGCCGTGGCGAACTATGAAAGTCGAAACGGCCCTTGCTCTTGATTTCCACTTCTCCATTGTCATGGTTGGACATTCTTGGAGTGGGGGCGGAAGTGGGTGTCGGTGTAGGGAGAGGTTCCTTGGTAGCTGTACCATTGACATTGACCTCTGGTTCGTCTGTATCCAAGATGTCTGCAACTGAAAGACTCATTTCCGACTGTGCGGCAGAATTTTGTAAACTACTATCGATACCAGAGTCATCGTCGGTGATTCCCTCTTTGTCCCTCCGTCGTTCTTCGTTGAAGCACTCTCCGAATAGCTCAATGACCTCTGGCTTTGTAGCTTCTCGCCAAGAAGTTCTTTCGGTACGTCTTGTCCGGACGAGGAACCGTCGTCCTTTCAGCTTTTTCTTGATAGCTTTATAGACAGGTGGACTGTATTCCTGGCCCACAAACTTTTCTAGACACTCTCGAATGACAATAATCCAGTCTTTGGTACCGGGATGGTGCCGGTCATCGAAGCAAATATCTGTGTCGTCTGGATTGTAGATGACTTCCACGCCGTCAATGATCTCGACAACTGGATCGTCTTGTATCGCGTCTCCTATATCCGAAACATCGTCGTCGTCTTCGGCTGTATGCATAGCGAGAATCTCTCCGATCGGAGGACCCGCCTCGAATATTTGCGAATCTTCCATCATGTCCATATCATCATTGATGTCATCTTCTAAACTCGCTGCTGCCGCACTATCCGCCTTTTGGGGAGGCTTGGCATCCGCATTGGATGAAATTGACTCGCCCTTGCTTATTTGATCCTGCAGTTGCTGTTGTGGTTGTTTCATGTCGGCATCATCATCTTCGAGCTGTTCATTCCCCTCCTCAATATTAATCATATTATTGTTTTCGTCCTCATCCTTATCCTCATCCTTGTGGATCACGAGATGACGCTTGCTCTTCTTGCTACTACTACTGGACTTTTTTGGTTTTTTCTTATCTTTTCCACCCAGAGAAGAAGAAGATTTTGGCTTTTTCTTTTTTGCCTTGGATTCGGTACTCATGAGCGTCATGGAACTTTCGGGTTTTACTACACCGTCCTTGCTCTTCTTCTTCTTCTTTTTGGGGCTTTTTTCACCCTTTTGTCCCTTGACGAGACTCCGTGAACTTTCTGCGTTTTTCTTCGGCATGATTGAATTCCAAACACAGAAACAGAGAAGGGCAGGGGAAGTACACGAAGATCCAGAGCTCCAGCGCAGCGCACTGTATACTCAAGGCAATCCGATGAGCGAGACGACGATTCCGAGATGAATGACCGCCGCTGGGGTTGATTAAAAAACAGAAACCTTCAACCACTGCTCGTTGGATCGAGAGGAGCCAAGTCCTGGCGTCACTACTACTTGAAGTGTTGAGCTTATGTTACGGCGTTGCTCCTTTTGCTTGGGACAGCAGAGTCGTCGTCCTCTCTCCTCTCTTATTTTCACTCCTCAAAAGGCCGCAACGGCAGCTGTACTCGTACAGTATGCGTACCGACCGGCGCACGTCTATTACTACGTGTACCTACCGCTTTTGCGCTCTAAACACTATGCAACTAATTGTACTGTAGCTACTTTTAGCTACCCCTGTGTACAAACACTACTGGCTACTGCTGCTCTGTCCGGGTCTGTGCGCGATAATAGAGCCTTGTCAATAAAAAATACCCGCGATGCTGAAAATGTCGAAGTGGCGCGCCAGCGAGCCCAAAATTGGCGCACCACGAGTACTAAATATTTACAGTACAAGCACATAATACAGTGCTGAGTACTGCACCTTGTGCCTGTACCTGTGGTACTCGTACTTACAGTAGAAAAATGTCTGTCGGTTGTCCGGAAAGGGCTATAATAAAACGGTCCGACTTGGGTCATACTCCTCGAACAGAAAGACTCCGAAATCAGTCCCTGCAGTGTCCTGTAGACGTCTGTCCTTCCATCCTGTCGACGTCAGCCTGACACTGCGTGACGTCATAGCGTTCCAACTAGTCGTGACACCGCTGTCAAGACTAATGCATTTCATCTAGAAGCGATCCTTACTTCACAGGACATCCAAGATCGCCATCACCTCTACATTTATAAAAGTTGTGATTACATTCTACTCCATGACCCTCGACATCGTCGGTCGCTCATCCACCCAAGATGTTGGATGGCCATGACCAATTATCAATGGCTTGGAGGTCATGTCGTCCTCGTGCCCGGCGTATCCCATGACAGACTCTTCAGTCACTAATGATCAGTCTTGGATTCTGGGATGCATATTCCCACAAAAAGATATTGTATTTTCCGCAATCTTGCGTACTGTTTAGTGTTCTGGAAAATATGGATTCCATATTTCGGCCATTATTTCCGAAAATATGGAAGGAAATATGGAAAAAATATGGAAATATTAACGCGTGTTCTATCGTGTTAAATATTTAACACGTTAGGAACCCGTAGTAAATATTTACTAGTAAACCCACGCGGTAAATATTTAAGACGGTAGAAACACGTAATAAATATTTAACACGGTAGAAACAAGCGATAAAAGTTAAGTACCAGACCAAGTAGGACGCTACGTAGTTCCATATTTTTTCCATATTCGGGCCTCGTGACTTCCATATTTTCCAGAACACTAGTACTGTTAGACTACGAATAATAATACAGAAGCAGCAACGTGAACGTGATCGGAATATCACATAAGTTGTGTTGTTTCCGGTAACAAGACACAACTTGTTTTCCACCGCCATCGGATATTCTCGAAGCCTCTCTACTAGCCACAATGAAGTTTGCCTTGCCCTTGCTGTTTGTATCTCTCTCGATCAAGGGATCTGTCGGCCAGACGAACCAAACCAGCTGCGCAAACGCCGATGATTGCGCCGAGACGGACTTCTGCGCAGTTGGAAATATTTGCACAGCCTATGGATGCGAGGAACTTTATGACATCATCAAAGATCAAATCGATGGGATTGAAGCATTAGAGTGCATGGATTACTCGGGACAAGGTGAAGCTCAAGTCTATGCGTGCTCCGTTGGCACTGGAATACGCGGAGGGAATCTCGCATTGGTTATTGAGCCAAAAGAAACCAGTATCATCCAACCTTTTGCGCGTGAGTGCATGGCGATGATTCCTGGTGACGCTGGAGAGTCCTTCTACTGCCTTGACAACAAGGATACAAGCTTCGATGACTATCGCTCAGCCGCAGCAGCCGCTGGACTGGACTGTGGAGGTGATGCCCCTATCCATGCCACTGTTCGGATCAACTTGTTGTCAGGACTCTCCATAGGTGCTGTGAGAAAAGAGGAGTTCGATGAAGCCATCGCCAGATCTGGTTACTTTGCCGATATTGGTGTTTATTCCAGTAGTGATAGTAGTGGCGGAAGTGGTGGCAATGGCGGTGGTGACGGCGGTGACGGCAGCAGCAATGCAGCTGCTGGTGGATTTTTTCCCACCTCAGCGTGGGTGATATTTGGTTTGGTCCTCACTGCTTTGTTCTAACAACACTGCAGAAACTTGCTTGTTAATGGATGAGTATACTTCGTGTCTACCCGATACTAGAGACGAATCCAACCTAGCGAGGCTACCACTATGAGATTTATTGGAGTAAAACATTACTTCACCAACAGTAGTCAAATAAGCTACGCAGATCAGGTACATAGCCAACTTCGATCATTGATTTTGGAGGGGTGTCATAATCTCCATGGTTTCAGGTGGTCGTCCGAATACATACTGTAGTAGTACTCCACGTAGGGCTGGTGTAGTCTTGTCTTCACCCTAACCTATCGCCGTCTTCAAACATCAGCAGTGTCCTCGGGGTAAATCAAATCGCGGAATTCGTCGGGGGATGCAGTTTCCATTGGCGTCTGAGGATAGATCTCCGAAAACGCGTTGCGGAAAAGATCGGATTGCAAAGCATCCTGCTGCAGTTCCGAGAAAGTTCCGTGCCAGTCAAGCCAGGTATCGCATGCCAGAGCTATCATCTGCTTACAATTCTTGACCAAGAGATCAAGGTCCAATTGTCGCACACCATTGTCGCAAATCGACTCATCGTCTCCAAGGTCGTGGAATTGTTCGTAAATGGCAGTGGCACGGCGCCTCATCAAAATGCAAACGGCGATCGCTCTAAGCAGCACCGATTTGGACGGCTGTCGTCCGCACGAAAACATTGGTCTGAAGGTCTTGATAAAGTGATCAACCTCGTTCGCCGTAAAAGTTTCAAGTTCTTTCACGTACCCTCGTTCGTCATTTTGGAGAAGGCGCCGTGTCTCAATCTGGCTCAATGTCTTCCGTGGGTACCCTTCTCTGAGGCGCTGTTGAGCAAGAGCAGCGTAGAGTCAAACTGGATTATCAAAAATATGCTCACAGATCAAGAATGCCTGCCAAACGATCGCACTTACCACAAGCTCGTAGGATTCTCCATAATCGATAAAGATCTCTTCTTCTTGCCCATCTGCAACGAAACAAAAGTCGCCATCGGCCACGTGCGTATGCCCCAGAAGATAATGAAGAGAGCCCTCCGGATCAATCTTAGCGTGGACAGAAGGAGTGTCGTGATTGGGGTCGTTGATTTCATTCAAGAACGAAGGAACATGCTTCCTGGCAACCAAGTGGAGTTCTCCCGTCATGTTATCCGTGATATCAAGATAGGAATCTGCGTCGCGACTTGGAAAGGCATAATTCTCGTTCTTGTACGAGTGGATAATGCTCTTGATCATAAACTCGTGGTCGCTGCGACAGTCTTCGGTTCGATACGGCGCGTAGACACCAAAGTCCAGCAGCTCCCCGGCTGGCAATATGAATTCCTCTGGTATTTGTACCGATTTGATGAGCGGACGTATCGAGAGGAAGACCCCGAAGCCCGCATTTTCGATTGTAGATTTCTTCACAGTAAATCTCAGCAAGTACCCCCTGTGGGTGATTTCAACGCAAGGGAGTTGACCAAATCCAGGAATGACTGGCTCTTCGGCTGGTACCATCTCTCTCCGATAGGTACGTGGCACTATCCATTTAGTATGGAATGGCGCCTTGGAAGCAAGTCGCTTGGACGGGGGATCAGAACCATATTGGGAAGTATTGAGACAGCCATCCCATGCTTCATCAGAATCGAAATCCCATGAAGTAGGCACATGAAGCTTGCCGCGACTCGACTTGTTGATCGGGCCACGTGTCTGGTCTTCATAAACGACCGTGAACTTTTCTTCCCCGCCATCCATCATATCCTTGACGACCTTTGTGACTCGACCAGTGAGACACGCCAGAGATCCGTCCACTCGAATCCACTCTTTCCAGAACAGACCACCGATCAAAGGATGCTGTGAAACTGGAACAAGCAACTTGGCGCCAATCTGTGTGTAAAAGTGGTTGCTACGCGACTGAACCTCGGAAGCGTCGTAGCCACAATGCCTCAAAGCCTCCTCGGCAGATGAAAAATGCACGTCGTTCAATGGCGGCAGAATTGTCAATCCTCGAAGATCTTCGTGCTCCACTTCTGATGTCTCCTCTTGAGAAGCAAAATAAAAAGTCCAACCAAAAGGGAATCCCTTCGCGTACTGTTTCTTTTCTTCTTGGGACCACTTCGTGCAGATGCGGCGGAGACAGGCTAGAGGATATCGAGCGGTTCGTCCTCGGTTGCTAGTGCAGCTGGAGCAGCTAGTACAAGTTTCTCGAGTGCACATTTCGCACGTTCGACATCGATTTCGGTAGAGTGCAGGTAGATTGTCTCTCACTGCTCTCGTCCGATCACTGTCGTCCCTCAATATTGCCGTCAGAGTACTTTCCATTTCCGACTCGGAAGAATCGATTTCTATCACTGATGGGGTGCCGTCGTCGTCCTGCTTCTGGCGCTTCCTAGGTGGCTGGTCCAGATCATCATTCCCAGCTGCCTGTGCTGATGACCGCCTGGTACAGCATTCCATTCTGGCAATCTCGTCTGGTGGTGAGTTAAATCCAAGGTACTTGTACAGTTTCTCCGGCGCATCAGGGAACAAAGCAAAGCTTGAAGGGTGCTGCCTTATGGCATCTTCTATGGAATAGTATTTTCTACCAGTCGGCGAAAAGATGGTCAGGCCGTCCAAATTCACTACGACTTTACTTTTCATTGAGTCAGAGGATGAAAAGTAAAAGGTCCAGCCATTGGGTAGAAAATCCGATTTTTGCATCTTGTATTGGTCGTCTATCTTGAGGCACATCTTTGGAGAAAGGGTGTCAGTATAAACTTTAGCAAGACGACGACGAGACAAAAACGAAGATACAAGAGCAATCTCTGAACAACGACGTACCATTCGAAGACATCCAACTCCCGGCTTGCGGTGTACACACGTATCGCAAGCTCCACAAGGACTTCGGTTGCAACTCTCGCACGTTCCACAGCGCCTTTGGTTTATTTTCTTTAGACTCCAAGGCTGGTTGGCTTCTTCGTGTGGAGCAGGATTTCTTGCGGCATTGTTGAGTGAAGCTGCGGTGCTGCTGGCTGCCGCCGAGGAATGGGCTGTTGCCGACACCGCGAGTCCTACGTAGCGATAGAAATCCACCGCATCGTACCCGTCAAATTGCTTCCCCCCTTTTTTCTTTGCTGTTTCAAAGCTCCTCCATTTCTTTGTCCCGTTCCTTTTTGTGAGTACCAGGCCAGCGTGATCTCGATTCTTATCCGATTCCTCAAAGTAATAATACCATTCCGAGGGAATGTGCTTACATTGCTGGGCCTTATCCTGGGGTGGCAGTACCGCGCACATCTAGAGTACAATAGACGGTAGTAAATGATTGAGCGGACGATTTCGTTTCCATATATAATGCACTGTAGCTGTCTCCCTCGCGCGTTAGTTGGAATAACCAAACTCACTCACCTTTTGAACGCAGATCGGGTGTGACGGTGTCACTGTATCACGATTTTGGATGCATACGATACAAGATCCACAATCACTCCGCTCTTGGCACTGGCTACAACTTCCGCATTTTTTATCGTATAGTTCATCGAGGGTCAGACCTGCACGAGTAATTTTTTCGTCAGCCGCTGGTTGTTTCTTGCTCGTTACAGTAGCAGCAGTAGTAGCAGTCGTGGCCTTGGCTGCTTCCTGCTCCTTCTCTGCGGGGAGTGGTGCGGAAGCAGTCTCGCTTTCGTCAGGAGCATCATCATTTCTACTAGAACTGCTATTATCAGGCTCCTCGAAAGCATCCAAGGGTGGAGGCCCATCTCGTTCCTTATTCCATTTTCGGATGTAGGCATGTGGAGCTTTTGGAATCACTAGTTGACGATTCTTTTTGGAGAGTAGTTTGATTGCTTCCTCCATTCGATGGAAATAACGGGACGCAATTCCATCCAATTCGTCCCCATCCGCGAATTTGATCTTGTACATTGGCCTCGATCCAAGACCTATCCATTTTCGTTCCACCACACCCCAGTAAAAGTCTACAGGTCGTACCATAGGAATATGACAGAGTATTAGACGAGAGAACACACACACACACAAGCCAGTTTTGAGAAAGTTTGGTAAGGAGACCGTTACATAAGCGGTGGGAGACAAAGAGGCACCAACAAGTGCTGGGCCTGCACTGAGTAATACTGTACGAGAACGAGCACTTACCTCCTGATTTTGCGTCCGGAAACGGGGCGAAGACGGCGCTTCCCTCTTTGAGGAGACTGTCCTTGAAAGCAACCGTCTCGTATTTAATTTTCTGCTCGCAACGAATGGGATCAGACTTTGTTCCTGCCCCAGCGGCCGCCCGGCGTTTGCTTGTTCCTACTGCTGCTGATGCTCCTTTCGCCCCATCATTACGGCAAGTACTGCTCTTGGTAGAGTCCGGCTTGGGCAGCTCCTTATTCCCGTCCCCCTCGTCTGGAGAATTCTTTACTGCCCAGATACCTTTATACTTGTCCCACTGAAATCCACCTTTTGGAGCCCGCCCCAGAGGCTTTTTGAACGTACCGTCATCCAGTTTGACTAGTGGTTGGGTGTTGTTGGGAATCAGATGCCCTTCTTTGGTTTGCTTTAATCTCCAGCCCTTGTAGACACCAGGTTGTTCCGCAGCAGCAGTACTCGTACTGTAGTTGCTTTTCTGCTGGTGCTGCTGCTGCTGCTGCTTTGGTGAAGGAGAATCCTCCTCCTGCTCTACTTCTTCCTCGTCGGACGAAAATCCATCCAGACCGGTAGTCTTCAAAGAGGCACCACCGCTCAGTCTCAGTCGCTGCACAAGCTTTTGAGACGAGGCCGGGGAGGATGAAGCATCATCCTCGGACATTTCTGCAGTCTTGTCGTCATCATCATCATTATCACCACCATCATTGTTGGAATGCTTATCATTGACTACCTTGACAACTCCAATGTCCGAATCATCATCGTCGTCGCTTTCCAAGAGTTGAGAGAACTTGGCTCGAGCCACATCAAACTGATTGAGCTTTTCATTTGGTGTCTCCTGATGCTGAGAGGATGAGAGCGGCGGCACATTTTCCTCTGCCTCAGCTTCGGATTCGGGTAGATCATACGCTACATCATCTGGTTGGCGGGCAATCTTGGCGGTTTGGGCCACTATGTGCGACAACGAAAAGTCGTGGTCGATGTCGCTGTCGGAAAAAGAACCGGCTGGGTTGTCACCGTGGCCGTGTTGCATTTTTTCCGAAATCGAATCGATACGAGACACGATATCGAATCGATGTACAGATGAAGATGGGTGGGCCTTCAATCTCTACTGCCTGTCAAAGGCAATGCTATGGCCGGTACGAAGAAGAAGAAGACAACGACTCCTCCTTTGCCCAATGCCCTTCTACAGTACCCCGAATGAATACTGTACTCGAAATGAGGAGAGAAGCTACATATCAAACAAGGTTTTCCGGTGCCCGGTCGGTGCCACTTTGAAAATTGGATCTACAGTACTCTAGCTACAATAATAGCGTAGACGCGCGGACGGAGACCTCGGTCGGACGGAGCGGGACGTGCGAGGAGGGGCCGCTCTCTACGATGAGTACTGGGGGTACCAGTACAGTATCGTACACGTACCGGTACTACATACACAGCTCGTCGCTCTCAAAATGCGAGCCGCCGTGGCGGCGGCCCCGCGCGCTCTCCATCCAGCGGCTTGCGCTTTTTTGTGCGATTTGAACTCGTGAATGACTGTCTACTTCTCATTCACCAACGAAATCCCACGTTAGCGTCTTGCTGGCCATCCGTTTTGGACGCGCCCTCGCGCTCTGCAACAACTGACATATCCAACGCTCGACTGCTTTTTGCCATCATCGATCGGCGTTGTTATATGTTGTTGGCACCTGCAAGCATCAAGAACGATCGCAGTAGATGGGAAGGCAAAGATATACACTTCATGTTCATCTTGTCGGTGGACGCCTTCCTTGCAATAGTAAATCCTGCTGCTGTCTCCATTCAGTCATCTTGGTTCTTGTTGCTCGTCTCCTCTCCAACAACCACCATGGCTGCTGCTAAAAATACCACTGATGGTTCCTCGATCATGACGACGGCGAGCAGGAAGAAACCACCGCTGCTTTCCACAGCCCTCTTCCTTGTGGTGCTCCTAGCAGTGAACCACCGAACAGTCCAAGCCCGATTGCCACCGGTGCCATCGACCGTTGCCAAAAATGTACGAGGAGGGGGAGGAGGATACCGAGGAGGAGGATCGTCAACGGCCGGAGGAGGGTGGAATCCTCATGATGATGATGCTACTGGTGATGCATCATCGGCGATAGAAAAAGGATCATTATGGGATGACGACGAAGAGGAGGAGGAGGAGGAGGAGGCTACCAGTACCACAATGCCTATTATTAGTGCTGCTACCGCCATGACCCCCAAGGGTGGTGGTATTGTTGGTGTTGGTGTTTCTGGGGCCTACCCACCACCCACCGCCAACATTGACGATGGCGCATCGATCCCCACCGAAATTTTTAATCTCGTCAAGAGTATTGTCGGGGCAGGAGTGTTGGGTCTTCCTGCAGGTATGTACATGCTACGATAGGAACACCAGACAATCAGACTGTTAGAGTCTAAGTACGACTAGTGATGAAGCGCAGTATGGCGAAACAACATTTCTCACCCACTATTTCGTGTTGATTTCTTTCTTTCTGTCTGTCTACTCCTAAAGGCATTGCCGCCTTTGGTGGTACTTCCATGGCGTTGATCCCCGCGGTGACTTTGATGACGTTGGCAGGACTCTTGAGTGGGTATTGCTTTTCCTTGATCGGACGGGCCTGTGCCTACACTGGAGCCAAATCCTACCGACAAGCCTGGGAACGAGCCGTGTCTCCCAAAACAGCCTGGATTCCGGCGGCCGCCTGCTTCATGGTGACGTCTTGTAGTGTTTTGGCATACAGTATGATTTTGAGTGTCACATTGCCGTCCCTCGCGAGTGCCTTTTTGGGTGTACTTATTACTCGAACGCAAGCGTTGGTGGGAGTCACGACAGTGGCCTTGTTGCCGCTTTGCTTGATGAAGAGTTTGAAATCATTGGGACCCTTTAGCTTGGTGGGTATCATGGGAATGTTCTATACTTGTATTGCCATGTTTATTCGATGGATGGATGGAAGTTATGGAGTCACTGGTCGCTTCATCCGAGATTTGCCGCTAGATTTGTCTCCGCGTTTTGGTCGTCCCGAGGATCTAGGCGATCTATTGAATCCCAACATTTTCTTGTTGGTCAGCATGTTGAGTACGGCATTCATGGCACACTACAATGCGCCCAAGTTTTATTTGGAGCTCAAAAACAACACACTCCGTCGATACAATACAGTAGTGGGGGTATCGTTCTTTGTCTCGCTTTTATTGTTTGTGGCCGTGGCGTCCTTTGGATTCGCGACCTTTGGAAAGGCATGCTCCGGTCTGGTCTTGAATAATTACTCGACCGACGATAAACTCATGAGTCTCAGTCGCGTCGCCGTCGCCGTGAGTCTCCTCTTTTCCTACCCATTGGCCTTTGGAGGAGTTCGCGATGGTTTGCTGGATTTGCTCAAAGTGGAGAAACGCCCGGATTCACTCTTGAATACCATCACGGTGCTCCTCTTGACGATGATTACTGGATTGGCGTATGCCTTGACGGATCTTCGAAAACTCTTGGCCTTTAATGGCGCGACATGGGGAAACGCAGTCATCTACTTGCTTCCCACCTATATGTTTATCCAGTGCGCGAAGAACCTTCGGCCGGAACTGAGAAAGGAAGTCCCGATTGTCGCGCTGACAGGTCTAATAGGATTGGCAATGGGATTGCTGGGGACGGCAATTGCCGTCAGCAGCTAATGACTGTCTGCATTGATTGTGTGACTATATTCGTTTGATTTTTTGTTATTTCCCCTATCTTGCTAAAGACGTACTCATAGTAGACATTCCTACATCATAGACCATGTAAAGTGCGGTATACATTGCCCAATAACTTTGGTGGAGCTAATCTTAGTATTCTGCTTCACTTTCAACTCTTCAGGAAGTGTTGACAACTCTTCAGGAAGTGTTGATGGCATGTCGCGTCCTATCAGTAGAAAACGCGGAGGGTTCTGCTGAAGCTGAGACTGTGCCGCCCCGTACTAGTCCGAGAAAGCAAAAATGGCATTTCCGAAAAGTGCACGAGGCGTGAGATCCTGGCAGTATGACACTCGTGCAGTATCCGTGGTCTCACGAATATCACACTAGCATCAACTTCCATGCATTAAAATCGCAAAGCTATTCTTTCCCTCTTGTCCCATTTTTCTTTTGAGGTCTCAAACGCTGAGGCATTCCACACCAAAAGGTACAGCAGTGCCATTGGTCCCTGGGGCGCCCACACATTCACAATACACGTCTGAGACGTCCCCTCTAGCATCCTCGCGCTCGTGGCAAATGGCTAAATCTCCACAGGGATTGAACGGCTCAAAACACGAGTTTATGGTAGAGTCAGGACAGTCATCATTTTCGGAAACAACGGAATCATCAGGACAGCGGCAAACAAACCCATTGGCATTATTGGCATCCTCATAGCAGGCTGAGGCGACGCCTCTGCAGGGTGTTCCTGTGACCAAACATTTTGAGCCCTCTGCAAAGCAGCGTCCCCTAGCGTCTTCGATTGGTGCCTCCGGCGGACAGACACATATTCCTTGTTCGGCGTCAAGCACCTGGCCTGGTAGACAAGTAACTGTATCGATGCCACAAGGTACATCAAAGTCAACTTCTTCTCCATTGCCGCATTCGCACATGACGCCACCTTTCTCAAGTTCCCAACAGCTGGCCAAGCTTCCACATGGCTGCTGATCGCAGGAAGTGATCTTCACGTTCCTGTACTCATGGTAAATCTTGGGGGCGACGATTTCTCCCGATTCACGAGATTGAAAGCTTTCACCCAGAGGGTTACTCTCATCATTTGTCTGTAGTGCGAGGACTACGGTGCCTTGTTGAAGCAGACGGCCGTGGCGACGACCATTTAACTCTGATAGAATCAAGTCCGTAATTTCGACATCGAAAACGTCCGTTTCATTGGTAAGGGTGAATGTAGAACCTTCTACCATCCCTTCTGTCAAAGAGCTATTGATCGCATTCCATGTCAATGATTCAATGTCCAGATCTTCCAGCAAGCCGAGACGGCTGACAGTTATGGATGGGGACGGGTTGGAAAGGACTTCTCCTGCATGGACCAGACGAAGGAAGAGCAAGCTTTCAACGAGAACACTGTCAATCTCTGGCGGCAACTCTGTCAAGTTAAATTTCAGTAGAATCACAGAGCTGGCGTTGGCAGTCGTAAGAACTTGCAAGATTTCACTTGTGCCAAAGGCTAGATCAGCAAATTCTTCTTCGTCTGTGACGTAAGTGTCCGCAGTGGCAGGGAAGAACGTCTTGTTTGGGTCTTCCGTTGGTGAAACCGAGGGCGATGCAGTAGGGGCTTCTGTGATATTCACGACTTCCGGAGACGCGGTTGGGCTACTGTCAGGACTGCTTCCCGGTGAGGCAGGTGAGGCAGGTGACCTGGGAGGGCCACCAGGAGTAACAGCAGCCAAGCCTTCTGTAGTTGTATTTTTCTCGTCGCCACCATTAGCCATGAGGAGCGCAAAGAAAACAACAGCAAGAATGAACCAACAGCAACAACAAAGACTCAAGACTAGCGTTGTTGGACGCTTGTACTCGGATTCATATCCTCGATCCTTGCCTTCTTCATCGCCATACGGCTCGTCAGCATACATTTCCTCGTCTCCTTGTCCATCATCATACTCGGAAGACTCTTCCCTGGTGCTGTGATCGTAGTCTCTGGGAGTCTCTTTGTCGTAGGCTCCTGCCTCGAGATCCTCGGCTTGACTGCCGTCTTCGGACGACTCTTCCTCTTCGGACGACTCTTCCTCTTCGGACTCGTCGACC
The DNA here is from genome assembly GCA_956465555.1 of Nitzschia sp. pyKryTriq1. Taxonomy (NCBI): domain Eukaryota; phylum Bacillariophyta; class Bacillariophyceae; order Bacillariales; family Bacillariaceae; genus Nitzschia; species Nitzschia sp. pyKryTriq1. The sequence continues at coordinate 428,785 of OY101119.1, forward strand.
TCATCGTCTTCTTCGTCCTCATTTCCTTCTTCTTCGCTTTCCTCTTCCTCCTCATCGTCCTCACTTTCTTCGTCTCCGCTTTCTTCTTCGCCAACTAATTCGACGTCTTCTTCACTGATGCTATCTTCCTCGCCATAATCATCTTCGAACGTGTTTGTATTTGTCTCGTATACCATTTTGTTATTATCAGTCAATCGCACAAGTAGTAGAGTAAATCTTTCTGAATGGGATGTGGTCGTTTTTCTAGAGTGTATTGTTTGCTGGGTAAATAAGTCCCAACATCATTATTTGATAGTGCTACAAACTACCGGTACATACAGTACATAACGAAGACTGGAGGTAGGGGATAATGTAGCAGTCTATTATGCGTGGCACTTGTAATCTTCGTACTGGCACAGCACTCAGTACCAGTACTGTACTCGTTGTCCCAACAAGTTCAAGTACGCGCACTTAAACGCGAACAGTGAAACTTAACGACTGATCGTAATTTTTCGAGAACTGGTCATCCGACGATACCACAGTGACCGATTGAAATGTCTTGGTCCTTTTGTTAAATAATGATCTTTTGCTTGAATTGCCCAGGAGTCATTTTGATATTTACCAGTTAAATCACCATTCGCACGACTTGAAACTGACTCAGCAGACTGGGGACTGACCGTTTCCCGAACGGACGACGGGCAGAAACAAGCAAACCACCACCACCGCACAATAAATACATATATACCGGTACCGGTATATCGCTTTTCCATCAACTTTATGATGTGCTATTTTGATCAAACGAAGAATACTGAACTCAACCAAATGACAAAGACACATTCCTTCCAGCCAACCTAATACCATCTTCCAGCAATCAATCCATCAATTAATCAACATGGGAAAGAAAAAGTCCAAAGTTTCCAAGTCCAAACAGGCCAAGGCGGCGTCAAAGCAAGCCCACAAACGAAACATTCCGTCGTCGTTGGGTGGCGTTTCCATGTCCAAGGGATTGTCGAGTAAATTTCAGCAACAACAACAACAAATGGGTAACAACAATAAAAAATCTCTCTTGGTATTAGAAAGCAAGAGTAAATCCATGGCAGAAGTATCTACATCATCGTCTGCCGCCGCCGCCACCTTTTCCAACAAATTCAACAAACCCCGCGCGAAAAAAGTCTTCTTGTCGTCGTCACCTCCACCGATCACCGGATTCGGCGCCCAGAAAAACGACAACATGTCAACAACAATAATTAAGAATCAGCAATACGATGAACAAGCCGACTTTACTCGTCAAATGGCGTCTCTTCACGAACGCCAGGCGGCCAGCCGCAATGCAGCGTCGAAACAGCCAAAGAAGAAATCGACTCTACTTCAAGCGGGGGGAGCCGTTTCCACGTTGGTACAGTCCTTCCAACCAGCATCATTTACCGTAGAAAAGACGACGACCGACTTGTTACATGAAGCCGTGGGTCAGATGGAAAGTATGGAAGGTGTCGGACTGTCCTCCCTTCCAACTCCGGTTCGAAACAACCAATCTTGGGCGACTATTAGTCTAAAGCCAGTCCCGAACACTAGCAGCAACCCGTTTGCCGCCTTAGAAGAAGACGACGAGGATTCGGACAACGAATATCATGTATCCAACAACAACAACAACAACAACAACAACAACAACAACAACAACAACACGAATAATACATTCTTTCAAATGGCACCCGCCTCATTCACTCTTTTGCCACGAACGACACCGACCCCAGCGACGACGCCGCTCCGAGAATCCCAGTTTTCGCCACCGAATGGGCATGATGATGGTGACGGTGACATTGACCCAGATCTATGAGAAGAAGACAAAGGCAACGCACCTGTACACGTACTGGCAGTTTTCAGCTGCAACGCAAGAACAGAATCAATCATGCTGGCCGAAACAGTATTCCTCTCGAAAGACCCAGCACGACAACACTGTTGAACGAAAGGCACCAACATTATGGATCCGGTATGTACAGCAAAGAGAAGATGAAAATCCCTGATATTTTTTATTATCGAAGCCGAGCTGTATATCCGGGCAGCCGAGACTTTCTTTTCCTTGTTCGGCTGGACGGAAAACTTCCTGTTGTTACTTTTACTTTTTTAAACTTACAACCAATGTTATGCTACTACTGTCACTCAGTCACTCAGTTTTCTAGCAACAGTAGAATCTAAAAGTCCTCAACTTCTACTAGTGACTGCATGGGCGATATTCTAACAATAGAAATCCTATCACGACCAAGACCCATTTAATACGAGACTCTTGAAGGCATCGCCAGCCGTAAGTGGGATAGGGATAGGGATCCTTCTTCTTCTAGTTCCTGGTTGTTTTCAGGCACGTGTTCCTCTTCGGTTGAATGGAGGCTATCCGCCATCGTAGCGACGGAATTCATTCTCTCCACCCCAGGAAAGTGGGGCGCCGACGAAGAAGCGGGTCGCGGAATAGCGCGTCGATTCGTTCCCGAGGGCGATGGCAGTGGAGAGATGGGTTCGGCTCCCATATAATCCGATGCTTCAACCTCTTGCGGGGTATTCTCGGGCACAGGTAAGAGGGGTACAATCGTCCTGTTGAGCTTATCATAGAGGTCTCTGAATTCGCCTATACCCTTGGTAGTTTTGACACAATCTTTTTCCAAAGCTTCCTTTTCTTCACGAATTCGGTCCGATTCCAAATCGAGTTCCCGTTCCTGGCGTAAAAGCTTCTCAATCTTCATGTTAAGAGTGGTCAGAGAATCTGGTGGCCCTTCATTTTGCATCAATGCCTTTCGGATACTCCAATTTGTGCGTTGTAAATGAATAATTTCCTCACGCTCCGTCCACACGTCGCGGGTAGTACGCTTGATGAGTTTTTTCGTCTTTTTTATTCTCTTTTGAAGAGCCTCGATTTGAAGTTCATGCTCGGGCCGCACAGGGGCCGGCGGCTTTAAATATCCAACGTCCAAGTCGCCGATACTTATGTACGAGCTGTTGAAGTCGGTCACGAGCTTGGACGTGGAATAATCTTTTAATGATGCATCCGTTTTCGAAGACTGGACAGTCGATCTCGAGGAGTTTAATTCACTTTTGAGTGTGAACGCGGTCGATTTGGAAGAATTATAGTCGCTTTTGTTCGTAAGTGTGGTCGATTTGGAGGAGTTGAAGTCGCTCTTGCTTGTTGTGAACTGGGTAGAGCCAGAAAGGTGAAGCTGGCTGACATTCAGGGAAGCTTGGCTACCTGCTGGAATCGTGCGACGGGACCGACCGGGTGATTTCGTAGGATAAGGTGTTTGTAGATGTTGTTGCAAAGGAGTGGCCCCGTCAGAACTCGATCGCACTGCACGATGAGGAGCTTCCGTGCTACCCTCCTGGGAAGAACCAAACTTGATTTTTTGTCGCTGCATTCGCATTTGCTTTAAATCGTCCTTGAGACTCTTGACATGTTCCAACGCATCCTTGTCTAAATTCGATCGTTGGAGCTCAGCTTGTCGTCGGCCAGGATCTGGCTTGCCAATCAATTCGTCCAAAGAAACGACATTCCCTTGCTGGTTTTGTACCTGCACGATTCCTTGTTCGATTTCGTCCAATGAGGTATTACTGGCGGGATTCACAGAGTCTTCCTTGGCGTTGGGTCTTCTTCCTCGCCGCGGCGCTCTGGTAGTAGGTTGCTTGTCTTCTATCGGTTCCGCGTTGGATGATTTTTCACGTGATTTACTCCGAGTCCGACGGGGCTTGTCTCGTCCCTCTGGAGACGCCCTTGAGGACTTATCTCTGGATACGCTCCGAGCCTGACGTGGTCTCTCCCTTCGCTCATGAGCTTGTATGATCGATGCTTGATCTCGCACAATCTTGCCTGTTCTATTCTCCTCAGTTGTCGTTTCCGCGGCTTTTAGTCGTAATAGGCCCGCAGCATCAGCGTCAGCAGCCGCCTTTTGGGGCGACTTGCTCCGCGGACGACGTGGTTTGAGCGATGCCGAAGCACCGGACGACGCCGACGCCGACTCGTGCTGTCGAGATGACTCTCGCTTATTATTACTGCTGTCTCGACGGGAAGTCGTCGACTTTTGACTACTACTTCGTCGCCGTACCGGTGATAGATCAGCAGTACTCGCAGTAGTACTTGACCGCTCGGCAGGGTCTCTTTGGGTCTTCGCCATCGCCGTCGCCGCCTCCTCACTCCTCCCCCGCCGCGAAGAACTAGAAGTAGTAGGTGTCGCACTTCGGGCTCGTCGTGGTCGAGGCGTTTCATCGCCGTCGTCGGTGGTTCTTCCTCCCCGTTGGATGGTGGTCTTGTTGTTACTTTCGTCTGACTTTCGATGGGGATGCCGAGGAACTCTCCGTCGATCTACCGAACTGGGTCTTGGTGGCACGGCCGGTGCTGTTGTTGTTTCCGACGCGGCGGATCCAGCACTGGAAGAAGAGTGAGGCTTTTTAATACTGCTACTGCTGCTCGGTTTGTTTTCTCCACCCGAAGAACCCGCCGAGGAAGAGGATGGTGGTTTTTGTTTGGAACTGGTCGAGGACCAAGAGAGGGGTTTTGAAGAACTATTGGAGGTGGACGACGATGGTTTCTTGGTACTACTGCTCCTGCTACTGCTCGGTTTATTTTCTGCAGCAGCAGAACCCGCCGAAGATGAAGAGGAAGGTTTGTTGGGATGAGCAGGCGGCCCCAAAACCGATGGCTTATTAGAATTCAAAGGAGAGGTAGGAGATGGTCGACTTGTTGTGCGCCGTAATGGTGGATCATCATTATCATGTTCATCATCGTCGTCGTCGTCATCATCAGGTGTAACATCAAAGCGCCCCGACACTGGTTTCATAGCAGCTGACAGACCTGTCGGCCGCGCCCTGGAAAAGGCAGCAAACGCATTAAGTGGTTGTGGTGGTGGTGGCTGCTGCTGCTCAGTGGATGAGGAGGAGGATACCAGTGGCAATCTATCAGCATGGTCGTCGTTTGCTGCTGCTGCTGCTGCTGCTGCTGCTGTTGGAGATGGACTCCGCACATTTCGAGATAGCAATTTCAATCCTTTCATGACGGGTGTCAACATGGGCGTCAACGATCCAGAGATATTTCGAACAATGGTTTTTCGGGGACTCAAACTCCGTGTACGCTGCTTCTCCTGCTGCTGCTGAGAAGAAGAGGACGATGCCACGGGTGCCTGCTGATGCTGGGAATCCACTGATGCTGTTGTCGCTTCTTTGGCTGTCGCCTTTGTCTTTCGTTTGGTTCTTTCTCGGCTGCCCGCTCGCTTAGTATTCTTGGCGGATGGTGATGGTGCTGGTGCTGGTGCTGGTGCTGCTGCTGGTGCTGATGATGATGCTCGAACAACTATCTCATCGCTCAACGACGACATGTGAAACATACCACCAGATTTGCTGGTGTTGCCTTGGTCCTCGGACATTGCTGATTACAGTGCTGTTGGCTGTTAAAACAAGGAAAAGAATGGCTCTCTGCTACGGCTCGAAAGTCATTCCTTTTTCTTCCGACAGCTAGTCGTAATTCACTCGAATTCTTTTTGTTTTCGTGTCTCCTTTTTTATGTTGACGTCTGCCTGCTTTCTTCTTGGATCCTACTCGTACGCCTACACACACTGCTGCTCTGAATCAATCAATCAATCAATCAATCAATCAATCAATCGAGCGAGCGAGTGAGCGAGCGGTCACTCACTCAATTCAAATACAGTAAACGAAACGAAACGGACCTCGGTAGCAGTAGAAGAGAACAGAGCGAGTATTTCGTAGAATAGAGTAGAGAGAAAAGAGCAATAGTAGTTTTCGCCAGATAAAAAAATTCGATTGGGAGTGATAATTCGCGCGTGTATGTGATATGGCGCTGCGTACGCGCGCAATTTTTTTGGCGGGAGACGGCGGTTGGTATTTGCCGTTACAGCGGTTAAACTAGACTGAGGTCCAATGAGTCGTCGACCTGCGAAGAAGCAAAAAGCCCGGCATAATGAACGAATTTGAATTTGCAGTGTTTTGGATTTATTGTTGTCAATACTACTGTAAAAGCATACCGGTAGTATGACTTGGGCTTTTATTGCTGCCGGTACTTTTTATGCCTGAACATCACACATACAGCACGCTACGAGTATTGTGCCGTCCATCGATATAATATTGACAACTGAGAACTGAGACTTAAATTTTCTCTGAGTGCTATGAGTCCAGCATTCTATTATCACCTATTATGCTAAGGCTACGTGGTGTCTACGATGCTTTTTCTCCGACAAAAGCAGAAAGCGAGAGTAGATCGGACGCTTCCGTGCGCTCAGATGGTGTGAACTCTCCACTACCATCCGCCGAACCAACCCAGGCGACTCGCCATTGGAATCCACCCCCCAACGACGACTTGGATGGTGAGCCGCTTCATGTGGACTTTCGTTGCGCGTGCTTTAAACTGAGCAATATATCAACGGTCGACTTTACGGTATTGATCAAGTTTGTGGTAGTTTTCGAGTGGAACGATGAGCGGCTGATGAATCGAGAGGATATTGTCACAACGAACGACTTGCCTGGCGATCTTTGGGGTCCAGATATCGTTTTGGAGAACGCTCAAAATGACTGTGAGGTGATTTACGATTCGTTCTCTTTGCTAGACAACCAAACGGGTCGATTGAAGCGTACAGTCACTTTCCATGGAGCAGTTTATAATCCGATGGACTTGGAGGATTTTCCTTTCGATGCCGATGAGTTGGAAATGAAATTCATATCTATTTGCAACTGGCGCACGCTCGACGGATCGCGGTATGGCAACGATCCGTGCAACCGTATCTATACACTCCACCCGATGTTGCGCCGGAACGACGTCAAGTTCTTTATTCTAGGCTGGGGAGGTAAGTTTGCAAGAATGGAACGTGCCAAGGTTCTGGAAAACAATGGTGGTGCAGTCCCGTTGTTGTTACCGGAGTACTCAGTATCGGATTGATGTTTCGCGCCACTCCAGGAAAGATTCCCGAATTTCAAATTCTCGGTTGGTCTCAGAATGTTACAATTCCTGACGATGCTGCGATCCCCATGTGCTTCAAATTCGAGTTTCATTTAGTTCGGAAGGCCCAGTACTATTATCTGAAGGTTCTTCTTCCGCTGTGGCTTCTCGTAATTACTTCCGTGTCTGCGTTCGGTATTGAGCCGGAGGACCTATCCGGCAGACTACAGGTGTTGGTGACATTACTACTTTCGACCATTGCCTTCCTCTATGTCGTACAAGAATCGGTCCCCAAAATCAATCATCTGACTGTGATTGACAAGGTTGTGATTGCCTCTCTAGGAGCCGTAAGTTTTATCTTATCTCAAAAAAGTGGTGTCTACAACTCTTCAACAACATATACATTGCATACCGCTCATCCTTCGCTTTCAAATTTGAAGTTGATGCTTTCGGTTCTTGCCTCCTTTCTTGTCTCTATAGCACCGGCGGAATCGGCACGGGAGTTGAATGCAATCCTTGCTGCTGGCTATCAGAGCCTTTACATTTTGGCGAATCTACTTCTGATTGTACCCCCGCATCGACGGCACGTCAAACTGAGGGCTGCTTTAGTCAGCAAACAGGAAACGCAAGATTTTACAAAGAGTGGTCGCTTCTTGTCGAAGCAACGCCTTGCCAGCTTCGGTGCAGACAAACCAAAATTGAGAAAGTCATATGACCTGAGTGGTGATGGCGGATTGGCACTTCGTGGCGACGATAGTTTAGACAGACTTGATCTCAAGGCGGACCATTTTACACGGTCGGCACGATCGGAGCGAAACACTAGTGGTGGTGGATTGGTGGCACTTCGTGGCGACAACAGTTTCGATAGACTTGATCCGCCCAATCCGAAGAATGATAGGAGGCAACAGCAGCAGCAGCAACAGCAGGAAGAGCTAATAGGCACGAGTGGTGGTGGAATGGCACTTGACGATGACGACAGTATGGATGGACTTGAAAGTCTGATGTCCCTTCATGCCTAACTGGAACGAACTAGCCGACCGGTTCCTCCTCTAGCGAATGCTCCGAGTGGAGATCATTTATCTCTCTACTAGCTGCTATGAACCATAAAAAGAGATTGCTTCAATGCTCCTCCTACCGGTACGTTTTCGCTGCTTTACGATATAGTACTGTAGTATATCGTAAAGCAGCGAATAAGTGCACTGTCTAATTTAGTTACTACCTTGACGGTCGTAACGTCTGCCCGTCGTAATGAATCCAAGTAGTCAATAGACATTTGACGGGGTCACTTTGGATCTTGACACCCAGCCATCAGAGATGGAGGGACCGTCGAGCCCATATCTGCGCCCAACCCAACACAACAACATCCGCCAACGACAATGGATGACGATTACCTAGACAGTTTAGCCTGTGATACGGTGCTAGAGCCGCTAAGTGGTATCACCGACAATTCGAACCCAGAATCCAGATCCGCAAGGTCAAGTATGGGGGGTGCGCTATCCAAGTTATGAGGATGATGGAAACACAAGTTCATGGTCCAACGGATGTCTGTACGCCTTCGGTTTCACTCTCGCTAGAGTATGGTCTGTCGCTGACCGCCCCCTTTGTCATCATTCCCAGCGTCAGTGGTGGTGGGAAATTCTACCGGTACAAGAATTCGATCTCAACGGAAACAGCGAAATCAACATATATGCCTGCCCATCATTCGCCGCCATCCGAGATCGCAAAAACGCCATAGTAATACTAGCCAACGGATGCCGACACGCGCAAGCCGGCATTCACACGGCTCACACATACATACACACATACATCATGTTCTTGCTCCATAATATCCTCCTCCTTCTGTCTTTTCCCGATCTGATATCCAAGAACTGATATAATACCGTACCGTATCACTTCCCTATTACCATCCATCTTAACTTCTCTCGTCTCATCCACTTTTGTGAAATCGCATCTAACGACAATGAGAAACGATATTGCCAAAGATACAGCAGCGTCCACCACCAAGGATGTTGAAACTGGAGGTTCGTCCACCAGCAAGAAGAGTAGTGGTTCCCCAATGAAAAAGTTGGCCAAGACATTTGCGCGGGCAATTAGAAAGAAGGCAAGGTTTGTCCAAGCCAAGCGCGAACCTGCCACCAGAGATGGACGTCAAGAGCGCGAAGTGGACAGTGACACCTCACTCGATGATGAAGAACGTCGCAAAACTGATGCGGAAGTCGACGAGCGCCAAAAGGCGTTGTATGACATGACGCTTCAAGCTAGCAACCAAGCCAAAACAATCGATGAGCTTCAAGCGGAACTGGCCACGTTGAAGGCCCAGGCGGAAAACCGAGCGATCCTTAATTCTGAGTCCGAATTGGCGAAACTCAAAGCCCAAGCCACCAAAATTTCTGTTGTTGGCGACGATGGACAAAAGGAGTACATCAATACATCCTTCTTGAATGGAACCTTCGGAGTTAACCCGAATCTTTGGTCGGTGCAATTTGAAGAGGATTCGCACCGATTCCGTCTGGCAGACCTCCCCGACTTGGGAATTTATGTCGGAGGAAATTTCTTTGCCAATCTTGACGATGAAGTCGCCGAAGGCTTTCTGGAAGAACAGGATACGAAGCAAATCCTGAGCTTTTGCATCGACGAGCGAGTTTGGGTCACGGCCTCACTCCTTAAGATCTCGGATAAAGATATCGACAAGCTCATGGCCGCCAAACCGACTGATCTGTTTGCGGTGCTTATGAGTATGTCCGAGCGAGACGACTGTGAAGTCGAATTCGTCGTGGAAGGTATGGAATTCTTCACTGCTTCTATCCCAGGACTCATGTCCCACTTGAAGATGGATCCTGCACTTGAAAAGAAGCGTCGCGAGGCCTTGGAAACTCATGCCTTCCTTGGTGACATCATTCATCATATGCTGAGCAACGGGAGCGAACAAGATATCGGGAAAGAACTTGCTGATCAAGCCAACGATATCTTGGATGTTTTGATTGAATCCGGCTGGACCCGCACGGATGAAGGTCTCGAAAAAATGGTTCATTCCTTGATGAAAGCAAATCAGCTCGACACGCCTCTCATTTCTGAGGGGGGAGACGTTTCCGTCGTGGAATGTCGAACGGACGAATCGTGCTAATTGCCGATCAAAACACACAACTACATTATTTGAACTACATGCATGGTACAGTATCTGAATCTATAAACGAGGCGAACAGCCCTTTTGCATACTATAAGAAAGTCTACAATGTCATACTCTGTTGCAATAGACATCGTACCGGGTATGAGCAAAGTTTGATAAAGGATCTTCGAGTTGCGGTCTCGCCAGCCACGCCACATCACTACGTTTTTGGGCCAGTCTCTACTCGTCGTAGACTACTAGCTGTTTTAGTACAGCCGAATCAGAATATAAATAATCGGGTTTCCGGCTGGATCAAAGACAAGGTTGGCATTTCCTCGGGGTGTCGCTGCTAGATCTCCACTGGTACCCGTCACCTGCATGTAACCACCTTCCTCGTCCGTGTTGCCTGACAAGGCTACAGTTCCATAGCCGTACATTCCTTCCGTGGTGAAAGTCAAAAAGAATGTGCAACATGCGAAATTCGTATTGATGTCGGAACCAATTGTACAAGATCCCGAGGCTGTACCGACTTGGAATTGATCCGTCGCCAATCTTCCAGAAAAGGCAAACTTGGTACCCAAAGCGATAACATCTTTGCTGTATCCGAATTCATCCATTAGCTGACAATGAATGAATTAACGAGCGAACGTATTAGAAATGCGATTCGTCATGGACATCAGTTCTACCGTGGTACTTGCGATAGACATCGTACAAGTACTTACAATAACAAATGAAAGTTCTCCGTTTGGATCAAATTCCGGTGGCGCCTCAGGAATGAAGGGGAACTCTCGTTCAGCGTCATCTGTGTTTCGGTTCTGTCGACCAGTGACATCATCTGCTGCTTGCTGTTCTTCTTCTGCTTCCTTCTTTTTTTTGCTTTTGAGGGTCCGGTCGTGTGATGAGACGTCGCCGCCGCTGTCTCCTAAAAGCCCGTTGACCGAAAGCCTTCGCACTTCTTCTGCGATGTTTGGAATGGCTTCGAGCTCGGGCACCTCTTTCGTGGCAAAACCCTTGAGAATATTGGCCTGCGCCACTGAGATCCAGCACAGGAAGCTTGCTAATAACAATTGAATTGATCTCATTCTCATGACTGTGATAATGATGATGATGTTGTGTCAATGCTTGCTTGGTAGTACAGTACCGGCACTTGTAGTGTAGAAGTAATAACAAACGCACCGACACCGTGACTTGTTTTTAGTGGAGGGATGCATGCAACAAGGGGCTTTCGCACAACATGTAGTACCGGCAGTCTACAGCTAGTACTCGTGGGCATCAAAAAGTGGACATGTGGATTTTAAAGTCGGCAGACTCGACGCGACCGCCGGTCGTGCGACATTCAGTAATCTACATGGCTGTAGATATATGCGAAAAATCCAAATTACTGCTAATGGCGGGAAAGCAAGGCGGGCGAGCATGAAATACATGTGATTTCCTAATAAAGCATCCTTTGAATGGACCCAGGTTTACTAAGTATTTCAAATTAACGCACGACTTTCTCTCGATCGCGCACCTGTTGTCGGAAGGATGTACCGGTACAGTGCTTGTACCGGTACAGTACGTGTACTGTACCGAGAAGTACTGGTACCGTACCCCGTACCGCGGTACCTGGTACCGGTTTACCGGTACATACCGGTGCGTACCAGAGGTACAATAGTACCGGGGCACGCACGCAGTAGTACTCGTACCGGTAGGTACGGTAAGGCGGCGCGACCAATTCATTGGTCCCTGGGCACTACTGCAGACTGCACAGTACTGGTACTGTACAGGGTACCTGGTACCGGTACCGGTACAAGTACTGCACTGTACCGGTAAATAGTAAATATGCCCGGTACTTCTGCACGACGCACGACAGACATGTTTCTCGCTCGCCGACGCGAGGAGTGAGTCGTACATTTTAGATTTGGGCTTCGCCGTTTCATTTGATATTATTTGCATTGTTGTTGTGCACTTTCGGCCAGGCTTGCAGGCACGACCGGTGCTTGTACGGTACCGTTTGACAGATTCGCACACTGAAGATCTCACTTCGTTGCCCACAACGACATAATCCTTAGAGTTTACGCAAAGCAACTTGGCTTTTGAAATATCAAATCATGGGTTTGATCGGTCTTGTTGCAGAGCTTGCTGTCCTCGGTGGATGTGCCGCTGCAGGTATTTATGTGTGCTTCTGTATTGCTTGGCTGCTTGGCTGCTTGGCTGCTTTCGTGGTTGCTGGTCGACGAACGGTCGACGAGATAGACCAGGCAGACGCAAGGTTGTTAAAATGCTCGAGAAGATTTCGCAAAAGCGGCTCCTCATCATCCACTCCTATTCCTCTCTTCTTCTTTTTTGGTCGGTCACAGTCACCACAAACTTTTTGTTGATTTACAGCTGCGAATTTTTTGAGCTGGGACGAAGTGAAGGAACCATCGGTCTCTTCTTCGTCGACCCCCCTAGCATGGACACCGGTGGTTCCTGCATTGAAATCAATGCAGATGAGTTCCAGGCAATGAATATCGACGACAAGGCCTGGGTAACAGCCCGAGTGTGCGCCTGCATGGGCCTGGTCTTTGGGTTCATTCTGTCTGTTCTCGTCCTTTTCAAGCAATGCCTTTTCCCGTTGCCCTGCACTCAACTCCTCGTCGACTTGTCTTCCATGACGATTCAAGTCTCGTTGGCTCTTGTGTACTTCATGTGGAAGAGTAATGCCTGCGATTTATACCAATGCAATTATGGACAGGGTGGTACGTATTTGATCTTGACCCAAATCTTTTGGCTTGCGGCTGGATGCTTCACCCGATGCATGCGAGGTGGACGTTACGAACGACGAGATGAAATCGCTGCCAAGAAAGCCCAGGCAGCTGCCGAAAAGAAGCAAAAGGAGGCCGAGGATCAACTAGCAAAAAGAGAGGCTGAAGTTGCGGCAAAGGAGAGGGAATTGGGAGGAGGCCACGACGACGTTTAGGAACAGCGCGCTCTTGGCCCAATTCCTGTCCAATGAGGAGGTTTAGGGGAGTATCTACTTTCCCTTGTGAACGACATCAGTGGTACACCCCCAGCCAAATCAATCAATATCCAATCCTGAGAAAATATAGGATGAGAAGATACGTTTTGAAAACAATAAAGGTATAGACGAGCTGTCACATCATGGAAATACGCGGTTCTAAAATCAATTATTTCCGGATCGGAAGGAAGGAAGAATCATCATCGTCCTCATTATTCCATCAATCCTAGATTCTTCAAGTAAGCCGAGTCCTTCTCAGGTAGAGGAGGCGCAGATGGCAACGGGTGACAGTGCACTTCCTTCTCATTCTTATTACTATTTGTTGGTTCCGCATCACCATTGGTAGATGATGTTTCGGGGACCGCCGCCCCTGGCAGTGGCTGTTCCAAGTCGTATCCGGAAAGATCCATGACTTGAAATTCATTGGTCAGCTGTCGTTTGTGGAGGATGTAAATATGTCGCTGTACGGTTCGTTGAAAGATGACGACGATGATAATAATCCCCACTAGAAATCCAATGATCGCCATGAAAATGGCGAGCACGACCAGAAATACCAGAAAGGCTTCTCCACAATCACCACCCCCGCCACCATCAGAACTATGACAACAATCGCAATCCCCGCAGTCGTCACCACCAGCCTGGACGCTTCGACTCGCTGTATTAGCCCCGCCTGCGGATGATGTTTCGTCGTCGCAACAGCAACAACAGTAGAAACATGGTCCAGGATCGCCGTAGTAATACACGGAAGGATAGTGGTAGCGCCCAATACAACAACCATCACAACAATTGTCGCAAGCGTCTCTTCGACTCTGATTCCGTTGACGACGCGAATGGTAGTATCCACTTCGTTCAGCATAGGTGGGTTGATATTCTCGTGCTGCTTCTCCTACCTCACTCCTGCTGCTACTACGAGCACCCAACGGATGAACGGCGGGGAATTGCTCAAGCGAGCCCTTGACGGAACAACCATGCTGGCAGAGCATCATAGTACCAAAGATTCCCAAAAGAACCAGCAACACCAAGAATCCAAAAAGATAATACACCGCCACAGGATAGTTTGGATTGATATAAGCTGGTAAGCTTCGGTCCGGATCCATCCAAGACACTACCCACCCGAGCAATGCAATCACAGCTTGAAGGCTCAAAGTTGCCATACAGAGATCGCGCGACACCATCAAGACATATTTGGCTCGTCGTCGAATCATCATTTGCGACGAAGAAGAGTTGTTGGATATGGGTTGCAAATGATAATCAAACAAACATTCCGTACACTTGGAAAAGGCTCGATCCGTCTCATGGATTCGCCATTGGTCCAGGCATCGTCGGTGCACCCACTTCGATCCACCCCTGCACTGACAAGGGGCAATCATGTCCCCTGGATCATCATCTTCGAGGCAGATGCGGCAGGATTTCCCTTCATCTTCATTGTTTCCTCCTCGTTCCACTTTTTGATAAGAAGGAGGGGAAATGTTAACGTTATCGTCAATGCTAACGTTGAAAGACTCGGAAGGAGTTTGTGCTGCGGCTTTCTTGGCTGTCTCATCCTTGCTTTTCTTTTCCGAGGAAAGTGGGTCCTCTTTTGTCATTATTTTGTGCACTCAAAATCTTGATATTTAATCGAAGAACGATGTTGACACAGTCTGATTATTATTGTTGCAACTAATACGAGTACCAGTACAGTACCAGATGTTTGTCCTGTGAATTGGACACGGGCCGATATTCCAGTAGGTTGTTGGCTTTTTGTGTCTCTCGGATCGCGTATCTCTCGTGTCTCGTGCCATCGCAATCATCTTACAGTACTATTATTAGTACAGTACATACCACCGGTAGAGAAAATGTTTTATTCGTGTCGAATGTCGAAACTCGAACGACTTGAAACTGGCATCCAAAGTCGACTTATTAGTCGCACTCTTCTCCTCCGTTATTTATTGTTTCGTGAGCCAGACAGACGGAGACATCAGTGACCTCATCGACCTCCTGCTCGGAGCGAGAGGCGGAGGAGTCGTCGTAGTCCACAGCACCGGTATGTATAGTAGGTAGCAAAGCGTAATATAGCCAACCTTCAATCTACAATAATGTACAGTAATATGAAACTTCCGGAAGCGAAGACCCTAATAATTTTTACCACCCGACTGCGGAAGCCACGCCCACCATCATACCGGTGCAGTACCATGCAGTATGATGATGATGATTCTCACACGAAGTACCATCAGGTACTACTCGTACTACTAGAGTAGGCACCTCACCATCTGTTGGCCGCCATTTTTTCTCCTTCTCCGTAGGTTGCTCGAAGTGATGTTGGAGGAGTGACAAACGATAACGACACAGTACTTTTTCATCCCTGATTTTTTTTTGAAGAAGATAGATTACTTTCAACATGGGCCGATCCCTCACAAACAGCCCCAAGCCTTGGACATATAACATGATGAGTAGCGGGGGGCCCGATTCTCCTGGTAGTTCTTTTCGAGGTGGTTGCTCGGAGCAAGCCCAGACTCTGTTGATTGACCATCAAAATTCACAACATCGAGATCAAGCCCGGGCCATTGGTAGTGCACCTCGAAGTGGTGGTGCTTATGTTTCTGGGTATAATGTCGTCCCCCCGTCGATTCTGAAGCCTTTGGCGCACGGCAATCACAACAACAGTTCGATGCTATCCTTGACCGAGGGTCGAGAGTCTATCTACTATGGATCCACGGCAGCTTCTTCTTCTTCCGCGTCCCTCCGGTCGACCGGCGAGGCCGTCAACACAATACGCTTCCAGGTTGTCGTTTGGAATATCGGGCAGTTGGACGTTGTCGCGGGCACCGTCCCCATGACCTTTCGAGTCAGCTTGTTTTGGAACGATATCCGAAATCATAGCAGCTGTAGTGACGACTTGGAAGATGATGCCTTGACCCAAGACGATACCAGCGCGACGGTGCATTCCATGCATGTTTGGAAGATGCATGGTCGACAGCGTGCCGTGCAGCAAGAGCTTCGAGACATGCCGTCCCAGGCCATTGAGGTACCCCCACTCGCCATTATGAATGTGTCAACCTTTCAAACCATCGGAAGTCCCGACATTGATATGCTCAACGAAGAAACAAGGCTTTTGCGATGGACGTGTATGTATCGAGCGACTGTGGTACAAGAAAGTCTACGTGTGGATGAGTTCCCCCATGACGAGCACGCTATTGAACTGAAGCTCGCCATACTGAGCGGCCGAGGCAAGGGCAGCATATGGGATCGAAGAAATTGGAAATTGGGTTTGGCGACGGCGGAGGATACACTGAATTCCACACGGATACCTCATGGTCTTGTCGTTGATCAAGTGCGACTTCCGGGTTTTAGCTACAACCGGGAGCGGGGCTTGGACTTTGAATTTTGTCGACTCGACCATGGAATTTTTGATCAACACCGACCTGGTGAATCGACCGATTACTGTTTGAAAGTGTCGTTGAATGTCTTGCGAGAATCCGGATACTACGACAAGAACATTGTGCCCATTCTAGCGCTGATGAACGTCGTGGCGATCAGTGTTCTCACGTTTGATGACAGTGAATTTTTCTACCGAGCTTTGATTACGTTGAACATTGCCTTTGTGCAAATGGGAATGCGCATGACGGCAGACAATCACTTGCCTAATGTTGAATACGAGATCAGACTACAACGGATTCTCAACGAATTCTTTGTGGTGTTGATGTTGCTAGTTTTGGAGGCCATGTTTGTCTACGTCTTGACCACATACTATCACGTCTCCGGCAAGTGGACCAAAAAGTTTGACTGGATTACTGGTATCTTGGCATTCTTACATAATGTGCAATTGACAGTTCGATACTATATCGCCAAACGAAGCGCAAAAGATAGACTCGAGAACGGGTGGAAGAGGCACAAGGCAGGGAAGGAGGTCTAGTAAAAGCAAGAGGCATGATCATGGAATGATAGATTTGATGCGAAGTAGCGATTCATTTATTATACGCATCTTTCTCGTTGTAGATGTCGGGCAGGAAGCAGGCATACGTCGTTACGATCTACTCCGAGTATCCTCTAGCTCCTACTAGACTAAGAGTACCGGCAGCAATATGTAGAACTTTTATCCAAGATCTCTCAAAGAGCAAGCAAGATTCTTCGCTCAGGGCAACAAACGGTCGGTGAAGTCGACTACATCTTGTGGTCGGTGTGGTCATTTCAAAAATGGCGCGAGTCTTTTCTCTCTCGTTTCCGATGATGACCCATGACCCGCTCTCTCGCTTTTTTGTCCCGCCGGATGCATTTGCAAAGGCAAAAGGATCCTGAAATGTATCTCCGAGCTTGATGTCCATAATATGATGTTGTTGTCGTTATTGTTATATTGTCATTGCCATTGTCACTAGCATCTACAGTAGCAGGCTTAAAGAAGAAAAGTTCACAATAAAAAAATTATTGCAACTACGAAACATGGCGAGTGATTACGGAAGCACCGCCGCTAAAGGGAATATCGGAGAAGTCTACACCCAGTACGACGAACACCACGAGGAAGAAGAAAAAAGTAATTCGGAGGAAGAAGGTGAAAACTCCGAAAATGAATTCGAGGACGAGGGCGAGGAAAGTGAAGAGCAGAGCGAGGATGAAGACAACGAGGGTGATGAGGGGAGCGAGGATGAAGACGATGAGGGTGATGAGGACGAGAATGAATCTGAGGAGGATGGAGATGAACAAGATAGGGATCTTGAGGCAGGACACCAGCCTCGAGCGGGTGAAGACGACGAAAGTAATGTCACCGAAGGTAGTGACGACGACAGTGACAGTGGGAACAGCAGCGACAACACCGATGATATTTTCGAATCGTACGCCGATGAACCACGTGATGATAAAAAAGCTGAAAAAGAAGAAGACCCACGGCGCCGGAAGAAAAAACTGCTCTTGGGTGCATTCTGCTTGGTTCTGCTCATCATCATCGCGATTGTCCTGGTGGTAGTTCTCAGTGGTGGGAAGGATGATGATGAAAACGAAATAACGAAAGCTACGGCACCTATAGCAGCCACAGCTATCCCAGTGGCGGCCCCGACATTGGCCCCAGAAACCAACAGCCCATCATTTACTCTCGAGACGCCTGTACCAACACCAGCTCTTTTCAATGGGACGGAAGCACCAACGGGATTTAATGAAACAGAAGCACCAACTCAAGACCCGCTGAAGACCTTCTTTCCTGTATCCGCAGATACCTGCATCTCAGATGGCGAATTTGCCGATCTATCCTTTGGGGCAAGTCAAACACTTGAAATTGGTACTGCCAATTCAACTCTCAACTCGGTGGCCCTTCTACTCTTTGATCTGTCAGCACTACCGCCAGACGCCGAGAGCATCTTGCTGGACAGTTCGATTTCGCTTCGTTTGTTCCGTACAGGTAGCCTTGCGAGCCCTTTTTCGGAAATCACGATCAGTCGTTTATTAAACCCCCAAGAGGGACTCGACATCGATGCTCTCACTTGGAACGATTTCAATGAGTCACTGGCAGAGGAGGGGCTTATTGATGGACCTATATTTACGGTTTCTAGTGAGACTGATTTTGTCCAGGTCGAAATCAAGGAACTGCTTCAACCAGAGATTGAATTACGGCGTCCCGGTCGAGAGCTGCAAGATGGTGGTTTCGTCCTCCTTGTGCTGCATAGTATTGATGATGAGAATAGCTTTCAATCACGTGAAGCCGGTGAGGAAGTCTCCCCTGTCATTATACACGAGTATGTCGACGCGATAATCACCACGTGCGCTGTCGATCCGTGTGGCAGCCTCGCCACTTGCTGGGAACTGGATGGGGGAGCAATCATCTGTGAATGCGATAATGGAGACCGCGTCGATTACTTGCAGGCATGCCCAACTAATTCTTCAAATTGTCAACAACGCCAAGGCAGAATTTATGATGCTGGCACACAAGAGTGTGTATGTCCCCTTGACAAACCAGAGGAGGATTCCAAAGGCTTTTGTTTCCCTCTCGGTTCTCCGTGTCTGGAGGACCCGTGTGCAGGTATTGGTTCTACCTGCCACGATGATAAAGCTGCACCAGCAGGCTACATTTGCAAATGTTCGGATGATTCAGCAGTTTTGAATACCGAAAATTGCGACTTTGCAACAATTACATCTTGTGATCCACCATATCCTTGTGGGTCCGAGGCACTTTGTTTTACGAGGGAAAACGCCCAAGGCGAAGAGACTATTGGTTGCGCGTGTGAGGATAAAACTGAAGTTGCCTTTGGTGAGAGTTGCGCCACCACTGGCGCTTCATAACAAGAGCATCCTGCCGATGGTCGTGGTAGGAAACGGACTAGTAGTAAGGCGGGGAAATCGTCACATTGGCAGCAAATCAAAAGCAGTCTCTCTAAATACTACTAACCAGCATTTGCAGAGACGAGAGCTAAGTCATATTATTAGAAAAGCCGGCACGCCTTTTCTACTAGATAGTATCACTAGCTATTCCTGGGTAATTGAGAGGAGAAGTAGACGGCCCTCGGCACTAGAGAAGTCGCATGAAGGTTGATTATCCTTTTCATCGCATCAATCAAGTTCAAATTCCGGATCGCGTGCAAGTTCTGACCGACTGTACACGTACCAGGTAGCATTCTCTATTGAACAACTCTAAACGGATGTAAAAGTAGATCCCCAACGGTGTCTATATTATTATATTAGTGCAGTAGTCAATTGTGTTGGATCGCTCGCTCGTCCTGGAGTCGACAGATGCCAAAGCAGACCTTCAGCTTATAAATGAATATTGGAAGAATAAAAGAAGAATAAAATAGTCGTACGGTGATACAACATCCGCAACAAGCAAAGAAGCAAATCTTGTTGATTCTTTCTCGTTCTCCTTCTCGCTTTTTGTTATTTATTCGCTCTTGACACGAGGAGGCAGAACAACCGGCGTCAACCGACGCTTAAATTCGACAATCAGTTCTTCCTTGGTACGCCTGGGCTGACCAATATTAATATAGTAGCCTGCTAGCTCATCGAATTCTTTCCGCAACACCATAGTACCTACTTCCATGGTTCCAATGCCCGAAAAGACAAAGGAGTCATTGGCGGCATGTTTGTGCATGTTCTTCAGAAAGAGTTCGGGTAGCTGGTACCACGGCAAGCCGGGTTCTTCGTGATGTTCAACATGGTACCCCGTGTTAAAGGTCAATGCATTGGAGGGGGCATTGATACAGGTGACCGTGCTCTTGTAGTTGTTTCCATAGTCTTCTGGGTCGACAAAAATGTGTTCCTTGAAGTTTCCTTGCATCAAGCCAAAACTGACAATCACCCAAGGCAACCAACCCACAAAGAGAGTCGCCACGGGGCTGACCGTGGTCCCGTAGACCAACGAGCCAAAGAAGATGGAACTTCCGGCGATGCAAATAGCCGCCAATTGGTACTTGCCCATTTGCAGGAGTCGAAAGGGTAGTTCCACGGTGCCTCGAGACACAAAACGGAACATGTACTTGAAATGATTCCACTTGGAGCTGCGATCATAATCCATGGTGGAGCTCATGTCATGCGGGGCGACGTTGTCCTCCGAATGATGCATTCCAATGTGATGAGGATAGTAAAGACCCAGCGGAACTCCAAACATGTTGCACAGGAACGATGTCCAGATGTGATCTAAATACCGGAACTGCCTGTTGAAAATGGAGCAGTGCGTCGTGTAGTGGAGCGACAAGATGAACGACCGTGCGTACACTTTCAAATGACAGATGAGGTAGGCAACTCCAAACGCAACCAGCTGCCTTGTCGACAAGATTTGCTTTTGCTCGCAGTAGAAAAGCAACGCCGCGGCGGGCACGCTGGTCAGGAGAATGTTGATTCCGACGTAAAAAATGACAATATTGCGTCGGTCCTTGAGTCGCAAAAAGTGCTCCACGATATAATCCTCCACGACCTTGGGCAGGCCAAAGATAAATTCTCTTCGAGGCTGCTCAAAGTCAATGTAGTTGATGGGTTTACTTTTACTTTTCGTCGTCTCCTTGATGGGCTTTCCGGTCACAGCGGCCGTCGTGACTTCCGGTTGGGTTTCGGTGATGGTGGTAGCAATGCACATCTTGAATAACAAATCACTTGCGCAATACTGACTGTACTGACAAACTCAATGAGGTAGAAAGGAGGTCAAACAATGAAGTGATAATGACACTATTACTTCACCAATCAACCAATCAATCCAACAAAAACAAGCAAAATACCTTTTGGTGGAAAGAAAAATGGCAAAAGCGGAAAGAGGAGACGTCTGTCGTATCGGGGAGTACTCTTCTGCCGATGACTGTGTCTTCCGGCGGTTTTTACGTTCGTACGAATGCCAAGAAAAACGAGTGGATGTCTTCGGCATTTTGCGCCGTAGCAAAACTTCGTAGAATTCTACGGAAGAAGAGCGTGGCTCGCTGGCAGATCAGATGTGCCCGCCGCCGAAGGAGGCGTTTAAGATATTATGTTAGCCATTCCAAATTACAAAGGCCTGCGCGTGCCGGCCGCGTGAGAGAACCAAGAATTGGAAACCACGAAAACTTCAAGGTATCTTCTCGCTCGCTCCTACTCCACGGAAGCAAGTAAAAGACGCGCCATCATCGCGAATCTTCGTTTGAGACCCTAAGTAAAAATACAGGATGGTACAACGCGTACTTTCCACGCCGTGCGTGGAAAGTTCGTGGGATAGACATCATGTGTCATGTGCAGGTCCAACAACAACGGAAAACATTATTTTAGCGAGCGAAGAAGCTTTTCGTTCATTGTTTCTCCACCCCACACTTGCATTTTGTTTCGTGCGTAGTAACTGCACACGTCACACTCTGACGTCATCTGTCTGTCCGCCTCCGCTCATGGAGAATCCCCTGGAGAATCCCCTGGAGAACAGATCCGCCATCCTGGAGATCTGCGCCTCAGACTTCGTTAAATTGTGGGTCCACTGCCCACACGCGCGTGTTCCGGATGTGAATATTCCGGATTGTGCGCTCCTCTGAGCTGCGGTCATTCGGGATGCTTCCCGAAGTCATTGTGCAACGCGCGTGCCAGCGCGTTCGCCCATTCTACGACTACTATGACCATATTTGTTCTGTTACGCGCCGTGCGCGAGAGTTGCTATAGATAATTCGCGCACTTTACCGTTAAATCCATATTTCTCCGTCGTGGATCATCCGATACTGTAGTTCGCGTCAGAGAGAACGAATGTGGCCATGATGGATGATGGCGCGAGATCGGTCCGTACGTCGTACGTATTAGCGACCGATGTCCGGTCGGTGGATTCCGATGACTGACGACCGATCGGTGGGCGATCGGATGTCCGCCACAGCTCACGGCTCACTAACAACGATACTCGTACCGATACAACATAACATATAACAACACCTTGTGCGCTACTACAAGCATCCCACCGTAGCAATATTGATTCTACTAGAGAACAGAGAACCGGGGTTCGCAATGCGCAATTGGTTTCCAGTGAAAAACCCCGCGCGAAGAGCATCATTCTTCCAGTGTGTATGTACCGGCGGTAGTTCTCTACTACCGGTAGTAGTACCTCGTACTGGTAGTAGGGGCACGGGCCGGGCACATCAGATTACCTATGATATTTCCGTTTTGCCCGGTATACAGTACCGACTCGTACGTTCGAGTACCAGTACGTAATAAAAGATACCAGCAGAGTCACGGCATGTTGCAGTTTGCAGTGTGTCGATGGAAAAAACATAAAACATAAACTCGTCTACCGGTATGATGATGAAAATGTTGCTTACTACTACTACTGTCCTGTCTATTCTTCTTCTCGCAATTGGTGGTGATGCACTTGCTATTGATGATAGCATCGGCTCCACCATCCTGAAGAATCCTAGGCTTTCTGCTTTGTTGAGCCAGAGACGGCTCCAGCAGCAGAACGCAGATGTGCAGGATGAGGTGCTGCTGGACGCGCCGAAACGTCTCAAGATTTGCAGCGTCCTGGGAGGCTTAGATCTCACTCGGTTGCGTTCCTCAGAAGCTCGCAGCTTGTTCAAAGGAGCCATTGAAGATGTCGAGTTGATCCGCGAGTATTTCAGTGAAGCCATTGCCAACGATGCCTTGGGCGGTGGAATGTCCAATCTGGACGAGTTGAGGGCCACATTGGACTGGCAAGCACGCAATCTGACGGCTCAAGACGATACCTTGTCTGCCGGTCTGGGGTACAGTGATGATCGAATCGATCGTCGAATCGATAGATTGGTGAGCAGCAGCCCTAATCTACCCTTTGTTGGTACCAAGCAAACAGATGCGGCCATGATGGATGTGATTTCGAATATCCTTCCATGGATTGTCGATCGCAAGACCAACGAGAACTTGTGGTTTCTAGATCACCAGAACG
Source organism: Nitzschia sp. pyKryTriq1 (assembly GCA_956465555.1). Lineage (NCBI taxonomy): Eukaryota > Bacillariophyta > Bacillariophyceae > Bacillariales > Bacillariaceae > Nitzschia > Nitzschia sp. pyKryTriq1. The sequence continues at coordinate 452,072 of OY101119.1, forward strand.
GACGATCCCAGGCGCCAGAATCGGAACCGCTGGTCTTTGAAAGTCTGTACATGGCTGGTTATGTATTGAGTTGGGCGGATAATATTTGGTACTATCCACCCTTAGTTCGATATGGACATCCCCTTGGTATTGCTGACGCTTTAGGAGGGGCGTTTGATAGCCATGGGATAGTCGTCGGAGCTGGCTTTTTGCCAGATGAGAATCCAGAACACTCGTCACATTTCTACGGGCCCTATCCTGACATTGGCTTTCCTGGACATGCCTTGATCTCCGCCACGACACCAGTCTACTTTACAGGTACCTTTCAAGGTTTTGAATACAATGATACCTAAAGTGCTCATGCGGGATTAGATATAAGCATGGATTCCGTTTCGGCTTTATTTACAGACCTCGAAGACACTCTGGTACAAGGGAGCTTTGGGTTATTGGTCAACACGACTCTCAGCCCCATTGCCATCTCCCAATCCGTCGTCGAAAAGATCTACCCATCGCGCACAGGAATGGAAGAAACACGCGTCACCTACCAAACATCGGATGGCTCGATTGTCGATGATCGACGAAATCAAACCTACCTGGTTTCCGATACGCTTCATCAAGGCTTGATCCAGAATGTCCCCAGTGCCAACTGGACTGCCCTGGCTGAGGAGGTACAAAAGGTACCCCGAGGAGATCGGGGCCACATGATACTCAATATCACACTTACGGGAACGACCGAAGCTGTGCCGTATTACGTCATGTTTGATCGATGGGAATTCGTCTCAGATTGGGTTCTGTTGGTGCTGGCCCCCGTCGAAAAAGTTGACGATGCCATCGCTGTCCAATTCGAGGCAAAAGAGTTCCGGCGCGAGGCTCGTGCAGGCGATGATGTTCGTGGTTCCATGACACTGTCGAATAGGGGGAGTATTGACGTCACGGTGGCTCCATCATCATGGCCTGCCTGGCTGGAATTCGACAAAGAAATTACCACGTACACTGGTACACCCTTGTCATTGAAGAGCGGAGCGTCCATTGAGATCAAATTTGTTCTCAAGAGTGACAACCTTGCTGTGGGGACTTCTGTGAGTACGGTTTCCTTCCGCGTTGTAGACGACGGATACCCAGACTGTTTCTACGATCACTATACGACATTTGACGCTGTCCTCAAAGTCAATCCGGTAGGAATTGATGAAAACTTGATTGGGAAGTGGGTGATTGCTGGATACAGCATGTTTGCCATCGTTTTTTTAACTGCTGGAGGTCTCATTGTATGGACAGGACGTAACTGGCATAGTCGCGTCGTCCGATGTAGTCAGCCCAAGTTCTTGGTGATGCTCTGTGTGGGGACCATTATGATGAGCATGGCCTTCATTACGCTGAGCTTCGATGACGAGAATTCTTCTCAAGAAACGGCCGACCAGGCTTGCATGGCTACACCGTGGCTCTTGAGTATGGGTTTCATCATCGCCTTTTCTGCTCTCTTTAGCAAGATCTGGCGCATTAATAAGATATTTCACAATCCCCGCTTCAAGCGAATTACAGTCACGGAGCAAGATGTCCTGGTTCCATTTGCGATTCTCTTCGCAATCAATTTCGCTCTCCTCCTCGCCTGGACACTGATAGACCCGCTTCGCTATGTCAGATCCCAAGTCAACGAAGGAGATCCATTCAGTGACACTTATGGGAGCTGTAAGTTTGAGAACAACAGCACCATTGCATTTGGCGCCGCGGTTTTGGCCGTCAACTTCTGTGCCGTCGTCCTGGCTTGTGCGCAGGCCTATCGAGCGCGAGAAATCAGCGATGAATTCAGCGAAAGTAAATGGGTCGCGATCACCGTTGCGAGTTGGCTGCAAGTCTTTGTCGTTGGCTTCCCAGTCATGCTACTGGTAGAAGAAAATCCAATGGCGACGTATCTTCTTCGAGTCTGTATCCTATTTGTGATTTGCATGTCACTGTTGCTCTTCCTTTTTGTGCCCAAGATCGTATTCCGCCCTGCTTCCCGAACACCTGAGTCGTCATTCTCTCCCTATTCGCCGTATTCCAACAGCAAAGCATTTGCAAGTGCTAAGCAGCAGCCATCGGAGCAGCCAAACTCGGATTCGGTAATTACTTCACGTCAATCGACGACGAGCAAAACGAATGGTGTCGAGGACAACATGTTGTCGTCGTCACCCTCGGTTTCCGAGGACCAGACGTCTTCGCATGGCTTTGGCATGAAGATCATTCGGCAACCCGCGTATTCTACGACGGAAAAAACAAATCAAGAAGAGATGCTCGAGGAGAAGGTACGACAGCTGGAAGAATCCGTCGAAAAGCTGAAACACCAAAACAACATCATGCGTGTGCTGATGAAGAAGTCTGGCGGTACAAGTACCACTGAACACCATAATATAAACGAGTCCCAGCGACTGGGACTGATGTCGCAGCCAACACTGTCCGAAGTGGATAGTAATGCAAAGGAATCCGGCAATCCAGGTGATGCTGAACCGGTATCGACAGAGGAGAAGCTTCAGGACACCACAGCATCGTAGCACAGCGTCACCAGTTCTATTAACTAGTCTTTTGTGTTCACAAATCTGTAGACCACCGAATCTGTTTTAAGGGTACTGACTAAAGATTTTCGTGCAATTTCCGTTTATTGGGTCCATGCGTGTGGACGAAGACGTTCCAGAGCGCGTGTTGGAGGTTGGAGGGATCGATCATCATACAAAAACCGAGTATTTTTTCATGACCACCGGGTCAGTCACTAATGACCAGTCTTGGATCTTTCATTCTTCATTCGGGTATCGCGTAAGCACCTACCGCGTAATATTACCGGTGAGTTGATAGAACTACTATACAGTAATAGAGTTCGATAGTGCCATAGTCGATCACTTGACACCTGTTACAATAGGATGTATATGCAGCACAACCATCGTCAATGATAATGATGGCAAGTAGATCCGCCGCTGCCGCCAGCGGCATCGTCAGGCGACGAAACTCGTCGTCGTCGTCGTCAGCATCATTGCAGTGGGTTCGAAAGGTCCAGTCTCGATTGGCAGAACATATCCAGAACCAAACCACAGATTTGATGTCGCCAGCCATGCAATCGAGTCGAGCGGGCGATTTATATTTTCAAAAGAATCGAGATGATGTGGCCGCCCAAGCGGCGCCTGCCTTGATCCTGCCGTCGTGCTTGTTGCCACCGGGACACATGGTCACGGATTACTTGCCCAGCAATACTAATTGTTCCCAACAACAAACTCCCATTTTGGTCTATCGAGAGCCGATATCGAGTGGAGGACGAGTCCGTGCATATGTCAATCAATGTCGGCATCGGGGAGCGCAGCTAGTTCCGACGACGACGACAACGACAACGACGACGACGTCAACAAGTATGACTCTTCCTCAACGTTGGAAAGGATCGGCAGTGACCTGCCCATATCATGCTTGGACGTATGATATTCGGGATGGATCTCTCAAGAAGATACCTGGTGAAGAGGCTGGATTTCCATGTTTGGATAAAGCATCGCTAGGACTAAAGTCGTTGCCCTGTAAAGAGATGGCCGGTGGAATTTGGGTGGGAAGCGCCGGTGGTGCTGGTGAGGAACAAGTTATGGATTGGTCGTTTGGCGAGATTGACCGGGAACTAAAAGACTTTTGGCTCGAGCCATTGTCACCCGACAAGAAATCCGAGTTCACCATCACCAGCGCTAGATTGGTAGGATTTCGAGAATGGAAATTGAATGCCAACTGGCAATTGCTTGTCGAGACCTTTCTGGAATCCTATCATGTGCAGTATCTTCATCATAATACATTGGGTTTGGTCACTCATGGCAATCGAATGGTAGTCGATCGGCTAGGAGGAGATGATCGACCACGATCTCTGAGACATACCGTCCCTCTGGTCAATTTTAACTATGATCCGTCGTCATCATCATCATCAGCAGCAGCCGCAGTGGTATCTCCTACAGATCCCTTTTTCCAACAAACCACAACGACCTACTTTTTGTTTCCATGTGTTTCCATTTCCTTATTCAAACGATTTGCGGTATTCATGTCGGTCGTACCCGAACGAAGTACCAAGGATGATGATGATAATGATGACGACGAAAATGGCAACGCCAGCAATAACAGTAGTAGTAGTAGAAGTAGTAGTAGTAGTTGCAGTCGCATTCGGATGTGGGCAGTGACTCATGCCACCGCTCAAGGGGAACCAGACCTAATAGCCAAACAGCAGCGGGATTTGGAGAGTGTCATTCAAGGAATCGAAGAGGACTGGGAGTGTGCGGAAAGCATTCAACGAGGGTTGACCCACGACACGATCGTTCATCATGGACGATTTGAAGGCAACAATATTGACTTTTTGAGAAACGTGGGCGAGGTTTCCGAGCTACTTGTAGCGAAACGGCAGCAAGAAACTATACTACGATGAGTGAGTAGAGTAGACTAGTAGAGAATAGAATGAAAACTTCTACTACTACTAGTAGATAGAGAAGTAACAATTTGCATACTTATCGTCGGTCTATTGTTAGTAGTAGTGGTAATAATTTACAGAACCTTTGTATTCGCAACGGACACCCAAACAGACGTTTGCCTCAAGAAAAGGCGAAGCGTCAGTGTCTGCCACAGAGTGCAAAGGAACAAAAAAATTAAAATCATCATTTTATTGGTGGCAGCCGAGGCTTAGGAATCGTCGCCGTTGTCATATCCAGAGATCGCGCCTCATCATGCGATCCAATGATCGAGCAGTCGTTCTTCGTTTTTGCATTACACGTAAAGTGATAAGAAGGAGTACAGGATGGGCTTTTGAGGATCTTGTACGGTCGTCAAGAATCCAGTGTTAAAGACGGAAAAGTCAAATTCGGCCCCCGTCACGACCGATTCAAATTCTCGTCCCGTCTCGAGGCCGGCGACGGGCCCCGTCACAATGACCCCGCCCAAACCCGAATCTCCATTGGCGTAGATATAAATTTCATAGGTGCAGAGCAATTCACCCTTGGTGTCACTGACGACGGTACAGAATCCCTTGAACATACCAATGGGATCTCCACCAAAGTCTCGACCGGAAGTGGTATAGATCATTTCATACACGTGTCCGTTCAAACCAATCCCACTGGCGACACCGAAATTGCCATCGCCGGGAGTGTCACTTCCAATCTCGTCGCGGACCTACAGTAAAAGGAAACGAAAGAAAGTATGAAATAATACGTTGTATGGAATGTGAGAATGGATGAATGACGGAATGATGGATGTACTGCAGACATCAACAGACAATACAGTACAGTACAGTACAGTACAATACTTACCAGTACGAATTCATAGTCGGTGGCAAGACCTCCTTCACAGTCACAAAAGTCGGGTGTGCACATACAGGGTTGCGGAGGGTCGACAATCATAAAGTCGTCATCTGGAGCGACACCGTCGCCACCATCACCTCCTCCACTACTGCCTTTGCCACCTTTTCCTTTTCCCACGCCTGATTTCTTGCTACTCTTCTTGTGCAATCCTTTTCCTTTTCCACCGTCTTTGGTAGAGGATCCTTTGCCCTTGCCGAGGAATCCTTTTCCTCCGCCGCCCGCAGCGGAAGCACCGCCATCCACAGGTGGAGGAGGAGCCTCACCACCACCCACGGCACCGCCACCCGCAACAGGTGGAGGAGGCCCACCACCCCCTGCGGCACCGCCACCTGCGGCACCATCATCAGTAGCTGCTCCATTGTTACCTCCCACGCCCCCTCCGCCAGGTAGATTGGGATGAGATCCTACCGACAAGGATCGTCGTCCACGTCTACGGAGATCTTGCATCACCGAACGGTCTCTGAGTTCCTTTAGCTTTTGAATGTTACCATAGGATGCTTCATCTAGTGCAATTCCTTCTTCGTGTCGATTGAAAAAGGGAGATACAGTATTTTTGGCCACGACGACTGTTGTGGCAAGGCATAGTGCCAGAACTATTAACACGATGGATCTGCTCATGATGACTGAAGCTGATGATGATGATGATGATGAGCGAAGGAAGAAAGCAAGAAAGACAGAAAGAACCAGTGATGGGTATCAAAAAACAACTGGAAAAGTTTGTCTTTGAGGGTCTCGTTTCGTCTCGATACTTGTACCGGTAATAAATAGCGGCAACAACAACAAGAGTTTGTGATGGCGAAAGCACAAAATCTTCTTGCAGAAAGAAAGTTTGAATTGCATCCACCTGGCCGGCCAGCGATCAAGTGGCAGTGTTTGAACCGAAACAAATAGCTAGTGTAGTGTACTTACCAACGTATGTTTAACCGTCTCACATGGAGTTTCAATTGAGGAGGTGCACCATGACTTATTCCGCGCGGGACTTTATTTGCGGCGAACATGTCGTCATTCGCCTTATGCATGCATGGGACGACATGAATGCGCTCACTTTTTGAGGGAGTAGATTACTACGGGTAGCAGACTTTCACTCCATGTACATTGTACATTGTACTGCATCTATAGATTACGATTCATTCACGATGATTGGTACTTTTGTATTATAAAATAAAGCAAAAGCATTATTGATTGTGGCAAACTGCGTAGGCTAGCTAGACTAGCTAGTAGAAAGTATTGGCCGGCGGATCGTACCGGTACGAGTACAGCAGGAATGGACAGTTCTACGACCTGCCGCATTCACAATGTCGTCCAGACTTTCTTTTGACCCGATAATGTATTCATCGAAGGTCATGTTGTTGTACAGTACCACAGGGTAGTAGAAATACTAGGATTGTGTTGTTAAGCTACAAAGATACAGTAGCCGCCACGAATAATCCAAATAAAAATAAATCACCACCCATGCTGTGGTCGTCGCTGCTCGTTCTTGTGGACGGTTACAAAAGAAGGTACCGTCCGTCACTTTGATACCAATACCAATCCATTCCAATAAAATCAAGTTTCCGTCGATACCATCATCACAACAAGTAGTGTTTACGCGAGAGACAACTCGCCCGTCATGATGGTTTGCTCTCCGATTGTCTGGTACTGGAGTTCTAGAACCCCTCCTCGGAAAATTTGGTAGGCATCTCCCGCTGCTTCCACAATCAAATAACCGCCACCGCCCGGCTTGTATTCGAGCGCTCCAGACGATATGGTGGATCCAAACGTCGATCCATCTTCTTCGGCAATCAAAATCTCATACGTGCAAAAGTGATCGTTGGTGGTGCTCACCACGGAACACGACCCCTTCAAGGCACCAATCACATCCTCCGGACCCAATTGTCCTCCTTGGGCGTACCGATCCATGTTGTAAATCAAACCATTCAAGCCTGCAGTTTCACCCATCTTGGAGACGGAAGGACCAAATTCATCGTAAACCTACAGTACAGTACAGTATATTACAGTACAGTACAACGACATTATTTATCATGCAGAACGACCAAGCGAAAGAAAAAGAGCAAAATGAGAAAACCACCAACGGGGCACTCGCGTCGCGGTCAAGCATGAGTACTCACAGTAAAGAATTGAATCGTTCGACCGCCCCACTCAATCGTTGGTGCGTCCTCCTCTAACGATCGCTCGCCCTTGTTGTCGCCGACAGCACCTTTCTGCTCGGTGGGAACTTCCTCGCCGCCTTTTGCTACTCTACCTGCTAGTTCTCGCACAGTCTTCCCTTGAATATCCGGACGCAGGATAGGATTTTGGACCCGTCGCTTCAACTCATCAAAGGTATGACTTTGACTGCTATTGATGCCTCGCAATTTTTTGGCGTCCGTGGTGATGGTAGCGGTGGCAAACAATGTCACGAGAGAAAGAAATCGGCGGTGCATCATCATGGTCTTTGTGGTGTTGAATGGGATAGCAAGGAGAGGGAGAAAAGACTGGAAATGACTGTTTGTACGGTACACTTGTAGACTGAGCAAGCAAGGCGATAGGCAAGGAAGTCAGAGATGATGATCGCCGTCTTCGTTCTTTGTCGGAAACAAGAAATAATGTGCCAAAGATCACTTGGAGGGTTCAAACCGGTCCTTCGGTGCACCTCGCCCCGTTTGAATAAGTGATGAGTGTTTGTAAATTTGAAAGAAGGAAATATAACTAGGGTACTTGGGCAAGTATAACGGTTGACATATAAATATCCATACCCATTCCAACGCCTGCGACATTTCGACAACGGAATGGCTATGTAATCTCTGATCGGAGTTACTTGGGGCATATAAGAACTATTCATAGGTTTATTCGCTACGAATATGTATATTGAATGTAGAGTGGCGATCACACACATCAACCCCAGAAGTTCTTTTGAAAAGGCGGACGAAGAAATACTGTAACAACGCCGAACAAAGAAAATAATGAATGAAATGATGAGCCTCTAGAGTATCGTACTGGCTGATGATGTTCCTTGCTTGCTCCTCTCTCGTACCGGTATGTTCATGATCCATTGTTATCACCAACGTCAACGACTGGACGACGAAAGAGTTGATAGGGTGAAACATAATAATACTGCAGTAATAATAAGAATACTGCAACAATGTCGGATCTGGCTCCCTTTGTCACCGCGGTCGTCGGAGACGACGACCCGGTCGTTTCGCATCTCCAACAAACCAACCGACGACTTCGCGCCCGAATGGAGGCCGTCACGGCTGTCGAAATCAGAGAGGGAAAGAGGAAGCGTACCTTGGGGCATTCGAATTTGACCAAAGGAGGCTACTACGCGTTGGAGCACCATCGTCATCGCCCGGAAAACCATCATCTTTGGAGGGTTCGATTTGCAGTGGAACCATCACTCTCCCTTTCGAGTCTACTGTCTCTTGAGATACATGTCGGTGGCATTTTGTTTGCGGCCATGGGGGAGGAACGTGGCACCAGCTGTTACTTTGTGGATCGGGATCAAGAATATTCTCGAACAAGCAATACAACAACAACAACAAGGAGTCGATCGATGATTGTAGAATCTAGAAAGTGTAGTTTGTTCGTTCTGCTGGGTGGAGTTTCCATGGCCGACTGGATGACTCTGGAAGGCTTATCGCAAGATTTGGTGTTGCCGACTCTGGCATACTTGGTGTCAAGTAGCAATCCTCAAGCGGTAGCTCGTATTGAAGAAGTTTATTTCCGTCCAAGATATATTGCAGGGATGCATCCGTTTCTCTAGAGTCTTCTGCTCGGAGTAGAGTAGAGTATAGGTGGGACCTGCTTGTTCTTTGAAGTCTCACAACCACTTTCCTTCTTCGAACCATCACGAACGGCCAAGGCTCGTAGATAAACGCATCGTTAAAGTAGCCCTTTTGAAAGCAGAGTACCCTCCCCCCCTTGTAATTTTTTGAGCCCATACTAGGCAGGCATCATCGTTTGTATTCACCAGCCCCCTACAACGTATAGTGATATTCATCATCTAGCCACTGGAAAAATATTTCGATTGGACGCCTGACGTTGCTGTTGCGGAGTTTGCACAAAGAGTCCCCTCACTCGGTCGTCTTCCAAAAAAAGTGCCTCCAGTGCCGCGTCCAACCGCGGGTCCGCATCATTTTGGATTCCTCGCGACTGCAAACTTTCTAATAAATGCCGTCCTTGTGCTAAAAGCGTATGGGAGCCCCGAATGTTGGGATAATGTCGTCGCAATCTTGTTACGATTTCCCGTAAAAGTGCTTGAGATTGAGCGAGTTGTCGTTGGGCTTCTTCGGTGTGAGGATCCACCGGAACACGGGCCATGAGAACAGGAACATATTTGGTATCGAACGAGACTTCTTGAACCCGAAGACAGGCATGCGGATTGGTAGCAGCGACATGTCCTGACAAGACTCTCCATAACATTCCCAGCGAGGCACCTCGTAACCGATTCAATCCTTCCTCCGAAACACTTCCCTCCAAAATCTCCAAAGTGATCCAGCATTTCCTCACTTCCAATTCCAGAAAACGCACACCCCCCGTAATACTATCCAAGGAAGAAAAACCTTCGACGTAGTCTTGACTCATTTCGCACAACATAATTCCTCCCACAAAAATCTCCATTTCGCCCAAACGCGACAAGGGAAGAGTGTTGGAAGTCGAAGACGCATAATCATGATTATCATCATCATTTTCTCCGTCATCATTATCATTTTCATCAAATCGAACACTCCAAAAGGCCGAATCCTCTTCGACACGCCCATTCCTAAAATGCGAGGACGCATAGATGGGTTGACCTCCCTGTCCCGTGACGGTCACTGTCATGGCCTTATTCAAGTCGTCCCTGAGTCGCCGATTTTCCTCCTGTAGCTCGGAAACGACCCGATCACGAATCGCGGCAGCCACAAAGGGAGCAAGATCCGACATTGTATTCTTTATTTTTTTCAAAGAAAGTCGTTGCTTTCGTGGATGGATGGATAATAGCTAATTTGGTTTGCGGGTTCTCAAAGTAGTTGTAGAGACCCATACTCGTAGGAAATCGTTATTATTGTCGTTCGCAATTTCTTTTTTTTTTTCTGTAGTCTAATAATGATGTGTCCAGGCATACGTGTACCAGGTACCGGTACCTGGTAGCGTGATGATCTTTTTTTATTATTCTTTGGCCCGCGCGCTCTCCATCCTAAATTTTCGAACCTTTCGACCCAACCTCTCCTGCCCGTCGTCCGTCCGTCCAAAGTCATTTGCTTCGTCGTAGAATGTCTAAGTGACTGGCCTGTCCTCCATGCCGATACACATGAAACTTTCCAAAGACACAGCATGGCCGGATGACGCCCCCTCCCGCAGAGTGTGCAGTGTACGTGCACGCAGCAGCGACAATGGCGGTCGCAAGACACGCGATTCGCCGTTCTGGCTCGTCGCGGGTCAAAGCAGTGTTTGCTTGCTAGCTTGCGCCTGTGCTACGCTGATGATCGGTAGGCAGATTCTTCTACCGGTAGCATCAATCATCATTCTGAAAAAAGTCCGCGTATTATTATTGCGTAGTCTAGATACAAAGACACATACAGCTCTCTTTCGTGAAGTGAGCTAACCAACCTTACATTCACCATTACAACTCCCGTTCGTCGTCGCGCCTCCAGTTCCCATGAAACTAGTAGCATAATCATGGACAGTTTTGACAGTTTAAAACGAGAAGCCACCAAATTGGAACGCAGTCTCGAAGATAAGGTGGCTCGTTATCAGCAGGTACGTTAGTTGAATAGATTTTTTTTGTTCAATGTTTGTAGAAAGAAAGAATTGTTGTATGGATGGATGGTATGCATCCGCAGTACGAAGTGCTCCTGTGGGACGAGTGATGACTCCTCCACGCGGCTCGACTCGTCGTTCGTCGTTGCGTATGCCCTCCTATCATGCTGCATCGTCTTCCAACACTAGCGTCGCCATCACAACATATACGATACTATTTTTAGGTGGTTCAATCCGTGCCCGACGGCAGTTCCAATGATTTATTGCTGGCCGAATCGGGCCTGCACGGCACGTCATCCTCCCCCGGTGGAGGTGGTGCTGGTGACGAAGAGACCATGAGGCACGATATTCAGCGAACCCTGCAGACTCTGCAAGACTTGATTACGACACAGCTCCAACCGGCCGCCGAACGAGTCGGCTCTCCCAATGCCATGCTACTCGTCAAACGATATCGAGAAATTCTGTTTGATTTGTCGGGGGACTTTGAAAAAGCACGACTCGCCCATGTCCGAAAACAAGAACGAGCGCAACTCATGGCGGGAGCCCGAAAGAGTGGAAGTGGAGAAGTGGAAGACCCGGGGATGGAACACTTGTTACGAGAACGAAATCATATTGGGAATTCCATGAATGCGGCATCCTCCGTCATTGCACAAGCCAGTGAAGTCCGTGCGGATTTGAGATCTCAGGGACTTTCGTTGGGCCGGGTGACATCGACCATGGGAATGATTGCCAGCAACATTCCGGGACTCAACACATTGGTCGACAAAATTAAACGCAAAAGATCGATGGATGACAAGATTGTAGCCGGTGTGATCTCCTCTTGTGTCCTATTCACATTGTGGTATGTATTCCATTCTTGATCAAGATGGCTGGATGGATGGATCTAAATCAACCATGTACTATATTAGATACGTACACCACTACAACAACTGTACGAACTGTACTAGACTGGACATTGCACAGAAAACACTTTAAACACCATCAGCTGCTGCACGAAGTTTGCTTTTCGTCACTCACACGAAAGATCCCATCATTTATTGGCATGGTCCTAGTAGTCCAGGAGAACAATATTATTTATACTATGCCAACCCCAAGGCTTTGAGACGCTCGGCATTCCTGGCCACACGCTCGGCACGAGCCTTTTCGTACTCGCTCATCTCAATCTCATCCTCACTATCCTCGATATCCTCTTTGTTCGCACGTTTCTTGCGCATTAGTTCCCGCAGATCCAAGACTTCGTAGGGCTGCAAATTGGCAGCATCCCAATAGTAAATATCATTGGTCAACACCACTCCCGATGAAAAGTCCGCATTCATGTCTTCTATGGCAGTCAAATGACCGGACTGAATGAGTCCCCGAAGGACCCAGCGCAAGGCGGGGACCACAAAGGGAGAGCGAATCTCCCAAGAGACTTCATCCCAGCTGGAAATAGGGACCACTCGCCCCATGTAGGGTGGAAAGGATCCATTCGAGTAGACACCAAAGCCTTGTTCGTTGCCCCCTTCCTCGTCGGGGAAAATGAGGTTGGAGTACGACTGATAGAGCTTGGAATAGTATTCTTCGTGCAGCTTTTCAGCGTGCACTTCGACTTCGTACCGAGTCGACGGCAGCACTTTCATAATGTCGATCTTGCTACTAAAATCCGTGTCGGTGGGCAGATCGTTGAGAAAGTACTCAATCCGCGAACCGCCTGTAGACTTCGTTCGACCATTGCTGCTGCTGTTGCCAGTCGGCGCATCATGGGCGCGAGTCGAACGGCGGAGATTTGCCGACTCGTTGGCCTCTACGACCTTTTGCAATTCCAACAATTCGGCCATTTCTTGAGCGCGTTTCTTGGCTGATACAGTCACTTCTACCGTTTCGTCCACGGCGGCCACAGTAGTGCCAGTCGACAATCGACAGCTCCAACGGGGAGGAAGGGAAAAGGACGAGGGGCTCAAATTGATTGGCAAATTAGCAAAGGGTCCACGAAGATTCGAAGCCTCGCGCAAGGTGTTTTGTAGACGGATGGGGTGCTCAATGGCGCGTGCGGCGAACTCATCCTTTTGGGCGCCCCCGCGAGCGGACGAGTGTTTTCTCTTGCGACTCTTTCGGCCTCCTTCAAAGTCATCGTCGTTGTCACTCTCGTATTCGTACATGTCCACGTCGGAGTCGTCGTCCACGTAAACACTTCGTTTCTTTCGAAAGCGACCAGCACCACTCAACTTTTGGTCGGCAGTCTGAGACAACTCTGCAATCTTCTTGAGAACGTTCTTTTTGAGGTGTGCCGCAGCTTGATAGATCCAATCGTCTGGTGGATTGAAGAGCATAGCATTGTCGAAAATGCGTTCCATGTCTTTGCGGAAGGGACCGTTCAGCATGCGCGAGGTCGGACTGATTCCCATTGTCTGGCCCGGCAAAATACTCGAATATTGGCCGTTTTCGAGCTTTTCCTGCATGGTGGAAAGGTCCATTGGATGTTTGACAACCTGCGGGTAAGTCGGAATGTTCAATGCCACTGGATCAACAGGTACCGCAAACGGCGCGGCCTTGCTCTGCCGACCCAACCAGTTAAGAACAAACTCGCACTGTTGATGCGCTTCGGATCCCGGGTGAAAGTCAAATTGCTCAATCGAGTACCAAGTAGTCGATTCTCCTACGGGTTGGCAAACGTAAGATGCCGTGTCCGCTCGGATGTCGAGCGATGCCCAAAAGGCCTCCCTGGAGTCTCCCGATTCGGGAAGCACCAAGATTCGGTATTCTACCTCGTCATCGTCTTCGAGCACGACATTGTCGTATCCGACGATTCTTCCATGAATATCCTTAGTAGCAGTGTTTCCCTCTTCCGCGTCGACAGGAATCAAAGTCACGTGGTCACCGGAGGCTCCGGAAAACGGGTTGCCATCCGATGCCGTAATCGCTCGGTGCTTCAACTCGAGCTCGGCCGCTTTTATTCCAGCATGGACTTGAGCCTCCGTCAAAAGCAAAATTGTCTCTTGCTCGGGCCAAGATTCGCCAGGAGGAGGAACGGGAACAGCTCGAAAGCGCATCCGTCTTTCCTTGGAATCGGGCTCCTCCTTATCGTCGGCATCAGATTCAATCGACTTGGAATAGTCTTTGATGGCGTACCAAAAACAAGGAGTCATATCAGTAGAGTTGCCATTCGCGACAGCAGGTCGAAAGATAATTTTTTTTAGCAAGTCGTGGCCCGATGTGTGCCATTCAATGCTGGAGGGATCTTCAAAGTCAGCAGCATCCCCCGACTCCGTGGAACCAGGACGTTCATCTGCTGCCGTGGCGATGATGGTGACAGGGATTTCGGCGAGGTGCTTGGTGACCAGTCTTCTCAGTTGCAGCTCCGCAGCATGAAGACCTTGAATGTATTTGATCAAACCCTTTTCTTCGGCTGATAACTCCTTTGGTTGCGTTTCGGTGGTGATTTCTTCCACGATCTCCGGTACTGGTGGTGGAATAATCAGCAGTGGTTGCTTTGCCAAAGATTGGATGAGACCAGAATCACTCAAGTCCGCATCCACGGACTTTCGAAGAAGAAGATTTCGTTTCCACACCAACTTTCCAACAGCCACACGACTGCGTCTAATGGGGTCGCTTGAATCTTCCGCGACGAGAGCCTGGAGTCGAAGCAGGGTCTGGAATCGGTTTGTCTTAACCAAACGAATCAATGCATCCATGAGCTGCTTTTGGGTCAGTTGAGATTGGTTTCCGTAAAAAACTCCATCGGAAGCGGTTGCCGCTGCTCGTCGAGCGGTACGCCGTCTCCCTGAGGTTCCCTCGCTTTCTTCGAGACTTTTGGCCAAGGCTTCGTCGTCTTGTGATGTATCCGTTTGGGAGGCGGATGTCACAACAGCAGCATCGTTAATCGCCGGCTCGGCTGTGGCAGCGGTACAGTTGGCCTTGACCCATTCGGCAATCGCATCATGCCATGATGGCCATTTGGAGTATCCTTCGTGGATTCCTTTGTGTCTCCACTTGCTCCACGCCTTTTGTTCTTTGAATTCAAGCTCTTGCAAAACCAGTTCTTCATGCCGTTGCACTTGCATCGTATTTTCCTCGTCCCCGATAACATCCAGGGCGAATTTGCATCGACTAAAGGCTTGAGCTTCCATCTTTTGAAGTTCACTGTATGTTTCTTCCGAGACACACTTCAAGACGACCTTGCCAGGAGGGTAGTCCGGGGTCTCTTGGTCCAGTACGACTTGATCCACTGTGGACAATGATTCGGTTTCCAATCCAAGCCCTGAACTTCGCTTGTTAAATCTGACTCGTAAGATAATGTCGGCCATAGCTTTTTGAATATCCTCCCCAGTCAATGCCTTTGGTCTGGATAGGTACTCGAGCAAGGAGGGAAAGGTTGGCTTGAGGTAGGGATTGTCGTAGAAGACAGCCTGCTGGATATCTTCTTCGCTCTCTTTCGCCTCATCTTCCGACCCTTCCTCTGCATCCTCTGCATCCTCTTCACCCCCCATGGATTCGTCGGAGACCGGGCTCAAGTTGCCTTTTCTTTCCTTCTCGACATCTTCCAACTCCTCGTCTTCTTCGTCTTCCTCAATGGCATCTTTACTTCCATAATCGTCATCATCATCGGGCTTGTTCTCCGACTCTTCATCGTCTTCGTCGTCCTCCAGAAACTCTTCCACTTCCATGGTGTCCCCATTAGTTTCTGCTGCCGATTGCTTCTTGGGGCTCTTCTTTTTCTTGTCCGGTTTGGGCAATGCTTCCTTTGGTGTGGCTTCTTCCGAGGCTTTCATTTCCTCGTTGTCCTTCACCTCTTCATCAAGCTCGGTTTCTTCTTCTTGGATTAATTCCTCTTCGTCCTCTTCTTTCTTTTCCTCTAAAGCCATACCCCCCTTCCCCGCCGCCATTTCCTCTAGTTGTTCGATCCACCACATGGCCACCCTTCCTCCCTGTTGTACTGGAGTCGGTTTCGGCACCATGGGAGGTGGAGGAGGTTTGGGTTGTCGGAGGGACCGTCGTTGAGTCGACGCAGCGATCAAGGAGACGGGTGGCGGAGGCGGTGGAGGCTGTTGAGCGACTACGTAGCGATGGGCCCATTGGCATCCCTGTCGTACACGATGGGCAAGAGAGGAGGGAGTCATGAAGACTTTTTGTTCGGGTTCCGTCGCCGTTGTATCGGTGGCAGTAGGAGCCTTGAGGTAACTCGAGGGATTGGACGTATAATAGAGGGGCGGGTGCGGATCTTGTTTGCCAATGGTCTTGCTGCTCGTGCCTTCTTCAGCCATTCCTTGTTGTTGTTGACTTATCGCCAAGTTGGTTTGCAAAGCTTCTTCCATGGCAGCATACAAGAGCAGAGTAGAAACGAGTTGATTGGATCCAAGTTCGAGATCCAACTGTTCTTGATAACGAGTTTGAATATGATCCAAGGCCCACTGAAGATTTCCGATGGGAGGGGTTTCCATGTCGCTTGCCATCCATTCGTCGTGGCACAGGACGGCGTCGTCGTCGGTGCTACTCCTCCATTCAACTGTATATCGAGGTGGAAGGCGTCCGGAAGCTTCTTGTACCGCCACAACCTCGCCAGGAAGAGGTACAATCTGACCCGAAGGTAACACTTTGGTTTGTTCAACCAGACGTCCCATATTCGGATCCTTGGGTTCACCGATATCCTCCTCAGTGATGGGTTCCTCTGCTGTGGATGATGCTTGGACTGGTGCCGCAGGTGTTTCTTCATCCTTGGACTCTTCTTTCGCAGCCGCGGGTGCTGGCTCCGTCGCACTAGAAGCCGCGGCGGGGGGAGACTTGGGATCCTCCACTTTGATGGATATTTTGGTGACATTCTCGGTCGATAGTGGCGCGTCCCCGGAGGCTTCTTGGGTGTCATTTTTCTCCTCACATTTTGGAGCTTCGGCCAACGAGGGTGAGGCGTCTGCCGATGAAGGTGCTCCGGTAGGCTCCGGAGGAGCGTCGGTTTGCGGCGCCGCGTTTGGAGGCTCTTGTGGGGAAGTCTCTGGAGGCGAATTCTTTTCTTCTTGTTTCACAGTTCCATTGGTATGTTCGGACGCTGGGACGGCACCCGACGGAGTTTCGGTGGATGGGGCATCAGGCTCGGCCATGTTACCACTCTAGAGTACGCTGGATCGAAGCAGAGGGATTCCAGAAAATTGGATGGGCAAAGTCTTGGACTTCCACAGCACGACTTACACGAGGGGAGAGGTAAGGTTTGGATGCAATGAATAAGGAAAGAGTCAGCTGTTTGGGTTTCAATAGACCTTTCAGACCAACATGTAACTGGACGCCAATGGCTCCATCATGGCAATGCACTGGGTGCACCCTCTCTCTTCTCGCTTGCTTATTATTGGAGGGAGCAGGCAAAAAAGCACACGCGAGGGGCCGCCGATGGAGCTCTGCGGTGGGGAACAGCGCGTCAATAACATACCGTAGTACCGCGGTACAAACTATGTACCTTCGATGGCAATGCCGGACTAGGGTCGGACGGCGAAACAAAAAATCCTCGTGGGTACCGGTACAGGGTACAGTACGTACGAGTAGACGGCCAGGCAGAGTTGGGCAGAGCTGATGATTTCTTTCGCCACATGCATCATGTCACACATAAAACAACGCGCATACCGGCCCTCCAACGACTTTGGCGATTTCCCACGTTTCTTGTATCAAACACGCGCCAACCAGCCTTTTCACGCGCCGAACGCATCATATGCATTCTTCAGACCAAAAATAACATTTCCCTAAACAACCATGTCGAGAGTTCGTCAACGCACCTGTCGACCCAAACGGTCACATGTTGTTTGGTGGGACCCGACCACACACAACACAAACCAAAAACAAAGATCGAAGCACGAAAGACGAAACAAGTTGCTCTATCGTAGCAATTGTATGTATCGACGCTTCGTCGTCTATGCTACTCGTTCCACCATCCATTGACAATAACAACAACACCAACTAACTACAGACATCAGTCAGTAACAACAACCAATTTACAACAACATCCAAGCGACTCAGACCATGGCGGCAAGGTCAAGCCGCTTCACCCATGTCTCCCTCGGGAGTTTGGAGGACAAGATTCAGTTAAGTGGACGACAGCTGCAACTTTTGGAACAGCGTCGCCAACGATTGGACAACAAGAATAATAATAGCAGCAGCAATGGGAACAACATGCTCTACAACAAGCTCATGTCGACTAATACAACTAATTCAAGGCTGGAACCTGTCAAGGAGCCAGTCGGCAATGATCATCGATCCTTGGGTCTGGAAGGCACCGAGACGGCGCCGACCACTTCATGGGGATCATCGGCGTCGGAGACGAGTTCCGCGGTGGCATCGAGAAATTCGGGAACAAAGGTTTCGGTTGCCGGATCGAGAAGCTCAGCAGGTGCGAAAGAGCCTCAAAAGGCGTTTTATGGACAGGAAGTGCTCAGACCAACCAAGGAGAGGAAGAAATTCTACGACGATGAAGGCGCCAGCTACTATGAATCCATGTCAGAAGCATCCAAATCATCGATTGTTTCGGCTTTATCCGGCAAGAACCTGGAGACCGCATCCACCGCTTTGACGGAAGGTCTTACCAAAAGCAGTAGTCATGAATCTTCTCGTTTGAGCGAAGCAAATATTGAGCCCGAGGCAGCCTCGGAGGCGCCACCAGCGAAGGAGTCTGTCCATTCCAATGGCACCCACAAGGAGATTGATATGAAGGCACATCTGAAGAAGCGGTTGTTGGCAAATATGGCGGAAAAGCGCAAAGATCAAGGAAAATCGGTTGTTCCCTTGACCAAGTCTCAGGATAAACGACAGTCGCTCGGTCTTAACAGACCCAAGAATAATAGCGCTTCGGATGATCATCAGCGAGCTTTCTTACGAAACTTGATGCAGTCAGCGTACAGGCCAAAGGAGGAGCCGCCAAAGCCCAAATTGGCCTTACCCAAGCGTGAGTCCGCCGCCAATTCTGTCACTCGATCGGGAACCACGTCTTCGTCCGCTTCAGCTGAAGATAAGGCCATTATGAGGAAAGTGCTGGAAAGATCTCGCAAGAAGAAGGCATCAAGCAATCATTCTCGATCGCAGAGCTTTGTCAAGGCTTCCACTTCTCGAATGAAGAAAATGTTGACCCCTCGAAGATCGCCTCGGAGCCAAACATCCGATGAATCTGCCAACGACGAGAGATCATTCGTGGAGCCTCGCCGATCCCTTACACCTCAGAAGATGCACCGAAGCCCGGCTAGAAAAGCGCCACGGCGAGAGAAGAGCAATCGGTCGTCACCTCGCTTGTTGACTGCAGTCTCCCGCTGGTCGGGTGGCGGTTCTCGCGCAGATGATGAAGCAGAATCGCCGAAGGAAACCATCAAACGAGATATTTCGGAGTCCTCCACCACGGAAGATATGAGTGACTCAGGAAAACTCTCAGTAGGAAACCTTGAGTTTCCTAGTAATAAGACAGCCCCGTCAGGAGAAATGAGTGAAAATGCACAGATCGCGGTCCGCATCCAGCGGCAGGCGACTGACGTGAGTGCTCTTTCGCGAAAATCTAGCGTTGAGCTTGCTGTTGAAACGCCTTTACAGCGTTGCCTGAAAGAATCAATGACTTTTGATGATGAATGCGCATCCAATCGATACTCTATCATGTCCTGTCCGAGTATGTTGAACGAAGACGAAGTTGAGATTGAAGTTTCAAAATCGCACGCTCGGGCTGTCACCGAGTCGTTGATGGAACCTGTTGACTTGGATTCTCCCAAGTTACATCTGACCGATAATTTTAAGAGCTCTCCAAAAGCAAATATGCCGCCCGCGATTTCTGAGTGTGCGGAGCTCGAGACTACGGTAGATGAAGAGGAGCCTGAAGGATATGCTGAATTCGTTGCCACTTTGAAGGCTGAGGTTGCTGGCTCTCATTCGCTTCTCTGGGAAAGTTTCCATGGCCTGTTTCACGAGAATGAAGCTCCCCGTCCTCTGTCAACGCAGACAACAAGCCGTTTCGACGATAAAACCAAGGACGTTGTAAAGAACATGAGCACTTGGGTGAAGAAGAATCATCCAGTCGTCTGTACTAGTGGGGCTCAACTTGCCAATGACAAGACAGTGCGAGAGAACCCCGTGACCACACCTGTATTTGGTCAGCATTTGCTCAGGTCCAGTAAAGACTCACCTCACGGAAGTGTCAACAGTAATTTCGATGGCTACGATTCCGATAAAGAGAACGGTGCAGCGATCATGCAAGTGCCCTCTACTGATGCCAGTAGCATCAACGGGGGTGGCGTAGAAATTGAGGTCACATTGGGACAGTTTGTTCGGAAAAGCGTATCAAACGTACTGGAAAAGAACCGCCCTGTGATCAAGCCTCTCAAGGGTGTGATGAAACATAATACCTTCAAGCCCATTGTCGCCTCACAAGTCACACCGCAGAATGGAGCTATGACGACGACTGATGGTGCTCCATGGTCGGGAGTCAAGCTGCGATCAGTCACGGATGCCAATAAATCTGAAGCATCTAATTCTTCTATTCCTTCTTCATGGGCGAAAGTGAAGCTCAGACCAGTTTCTGTCAAGTCTGAACATACGAAAAAGTCTGAGGGTTTAACAACAGCAGAACAGGACGATGAAGCAGATGATTCGTCCAACTTCCGCCGTATCCTGGTCTCCAAGAAAAAGCCTGCTGGCGAATCGTCTGCAAAGAAACAGACCCCGAAGAAAACAGATGAGCCCGACGTCATTGAAATCATTGACCTGGCAAATGCTCCCTCCACCGAAGAAAACCCCATCGATCTTGCGAATGTTCCTTCTAATGAAGAAGACCCCATTGATCTGACGACGAAGTCGAACGAAGACATGCCTATCGATCTGACCTGTGCCGCGACACCGAAGACTGTCACCGACCTGCAAAGTCGTGCGGACACGAAGGCAACTGGTGTAACCATCGATGGATCAGTTCTGGTCTCTCTCGCGCCCGAACCCAACTCTGAACCAGTCAAGATTCTCATTGGCAAGAGGGGACTTGTGAAAATAAGATCAAAGCCAGGCGAGACCAAGGCTCGAGTTATCTGGAGGCTAGATCTTGAAGACGTGCGATCTGCTTTGCTTGATCTAGCATCGTTCAAGGTCAAGCTGCTTCTTGATTCGAGCGATGACAACAAGGACCTTGCATTCTCCACCTCTGAACAATGTATGAGATTTGCAAATGCACTTCACGAAATGACCAGCGCAGCAACACCAGAAGACCTCACAGAGGCAGTGTCTTTGGCAGAAGAGTCTGTATTTGTCGAGCAGCTTAACGAAGAAGAGCAACGCGTGTTGGAAGAATTTCGTCAAAACAAGAAAGAGGCTGAAGCTCTCGCACCACTTTTCCCTATCGATACTTCTGAAAGACCAATGAGTGTCATCAATGCAAGCGCAAGTGGGCTCTCAAGTCCTTTGTCCGAAATCTCTGGACCTGGATCAGCTCTTTCGAGCGCAGACCTACGCATTGCACAGTCCTTTCAGAAAATGCTCAAACTTGGAATTCCGAAGGAGGCCGTAAGACACAAGATGTACAAAGAGGATATCGATGCTAAGATCGTGGACTTTGTGCTTGGTGCCGAAGGCGGGGTAGAGGCTTCCTCAACGAATGAAGACGTTTCCGGTATTGAACCGTTGGACGCCGAAGAGGAAAAGCTTGCAGCTGGGTACAAACGTATGCTGGCAATGAGAATCCCACCTGAGGCTGTGCGTCATAAGATGGAAAAGGATGGGGTTGACAACAAGATTGTACGCGCGGTTTTCGGGGAGGTAGCTCATGAGCCCAAAGACGCAAGCCACGAGTTGGGAAGTGAAACAACTCTGTCGGTGGATGAAGAAAACGTTGCAGCTTCTTATAGAAAGATGCTCAAGATGATGATCCCCGTGGAAGCTGTCGAGCACAAGATGAAGAAAGACGAAGTTGACCCAAAGATTATTGCGGCTGTTGTAGGAAAGCCGAAACCCGACCCCGTGCCCACAAAATCATCTGTACCAACTTTGTCCGATGAGGAGGAATCTGTCGCATCTTCCTACAGAAAGCAGCTTGGCTTACGCATTCCGAAGGAAGCGATCAGGCAGAAGATGGAAAGCGAAGGAATTTCCAGAAAAATTATTGCGTCCGTCCTTGGAGAGCAATTAACAGTCGAAGACACAAAGAAGGGTTCAATGAAGAAGGGAAAGCAAGGTTTTCACTGGAAACCATTAGAACCAACGGAAAACCTGAAGAACAGCGTTTGGTCGAAGGCTTCGTTTGATAGTGGGTTTCTCGATGACGATGCGACTATCTCTAGCCACGTCGAGCAATTTCAAAAGAAGCCCGAAACTGACGACGCCTCGCGAGCCACTGTGAAGAGCTCCTCTTCCTCAAAGGACAAAGCAAAGTTGATCGATTTGACCCGTGCGAATAACCTTGCAATTACGTTGAAAGCTTTCAGCGAATTTCCACAGCAAGAGCTCGCTCAAATCATCGAGTTCGTTGACCCTTTTGCAAAGATCAAGGGAGACCGTGCCTTATTCATGAAAGATCTTCTTCCAGCATCTGCCGAAATCAAGGTAATCAAAAGCTACAAGGGAGACGAAGATCGGTTGGTGCCCGCCGAGAAGTGGTTTCGTCAAATTATCCACATCAAACGAATTGAAGAAAAGATTCACGTTCTTCGTACAATGGAATCTTTCCGTAATGAAGCGATTGCCTTGGGTGAGACGTTTCTACGACTTGCCAATGTTTGCAACCAAGTCATGAACAGTGAGAAGCTCCCCGATCTCCTCGAAATGGTGCGACAAATAGGCAATCGGATGAACGGGGATGGAGGCCAGGAGGCTGCTGGATTCAAACTTGATTTCCTCCCTAGACTCGCTCAGACAAAGGGAAGCGATAAGAAGACGACTGCTCTGGATTTGGTAGTGATGATCTTCAATCAGCGAGGGCACCGAGAAGCACTTTTATTGAGCAATGATTTTCCGGATTGCTTTGAAGCAAGCCGAATGCAGGTTGGCGAATTGATGTCTGATGTGGGGATGCTAAGTGCTGCGATACGCAAGTGTCAAAAGGAGCTCGATCACTTGAAGAAGGAAGCCGGGAAACCATCTTGCACCCGTTCTACGATTCCCTCAGACTCTCATAGCGATTCGGGGGTAGATAAAGCCACCGCAAACAAGTCGACGCGATCAATCGAAGATGAAGTTCGTACCGAAGTTTCAAACATGCACGAAGAACTTTTTGCAAAACGGGCCGAATTCATCAAATCTGCTCTCAACAAAAGTCAGCCTTCGGACGAATGCTCTCCATCGGCTCGTCAAGTTGAAGCACACTCGAAATCCCCACGATATAGTTCCGAGAAATCATACAGTCAGGAAGGGGCAATCAATCGCATCGAGAAATTCATTGAGGAGGCTCAAATCACATTCCACGAACTTGAAGCAAATCGGGATAGAGCTATTGCTGCTTGCAAGGAGTTTGCTGAGTTTTTCTGCGAATCAGGAGGGGAAAAGATGGCGCCTACCTTGCTTGGAATTCTTTCCGAGTTTGCCAACAATCTCAATAAAGCGTTGCAAAAGTACGACCATCAGCAAAGAGCTGAGGCGAGGAAGAAAGCCAACCAAGAGAAGAATCCTCAAAACAACGAGCAAGTCGACAGTGCTAAATCGCACAATAAATCCGCCAGATCGTCCACACACACGGAAAAGAAATCTTTGGTGTTGATGGTCAACGAAATGCTGAAGATTGCAGGAGATAAGCAGAAGGCCGACTTCATCAAGGGTGTCGTCTACGAGCACCCTGACTCGAGATTACAGCAGATCTATGAAGCTGAAAAGGCACTTGGGAAACCAATTGGTTCCCCTGCGACCGCAAGAAGAAATATTCTTCACAGCATTGAGCAACGCAGACATCTCAATGGCCCCCACGACGATTCTCAAGTAGCACTATCTGAACTGGCATTGGCGATGCAGAACCGCACTGCCTCGAATGATTCGATGTCCCCCTCGGCACGTACCGTTGATAGTGGAGCAACCGAAAGCTTTAGTTGCTCGGACTCATCAGCGAAGGAAAATTTAGAGTTGGAAGCCCTCGATGAGACTCCTCTCCAAAGTTCAGGACGAAAGTCTCACAAAATGAGCATTGCGGAACGCTGGACTCGCAAACACCACAAGGAGGACGAAAAGACGATCGACGAGAATTTGGTATTCCAGGTTGGCGAATCGGCTTCCCAGATATTGGCAACTGATTCACATGACTCGGAGGACAGAAAGTATGAAGAGAAGAAGCGCCAAGAATGCATTAGTCGTTGGGCAAACCAGAACGCTCTGCTTAAGTCTGACAAAACCGACAACGACCTTGAGAATGAATCAGACGTCGGAGCGGTAATGGACTACCGTAACAAAACACGTCAACAATATTTAAGTCGCTGGGCTAGCAAGCCTGGTGAAAACACAGAAGAAGAATCGCTCTCACCTTCTCCGCATAATTTGTAAAGTAAGCGATGTTGTAAAAATAAAAAAGAATGAACACATAACAAGTTCCTGATCATTTGTTGTAGTCTGCTAGTACTAGCCGACCCGTGCGGCCAATGATTCCGTCCGCCGCACCGATCTCCGCTGCTCTATTAACCACAAGCGATCGCCTCTTTGGTGAAGCGTCCGCGGTAGTCGGCGAGACAGGATGATTCCATAGAACAGAAGTCGGGGAGACCTCCTGGTGGGGGTTCCTCCCACGAATCGGGGCTATCGGCGACGTTAACGTAGAAAATGGAAATTGTACCATGAATGAAGCTGGGGGGACCCCTCGCCGGGACCTATCAGAAGACCGCTCGAAAATCTGCTTCGGTGTCTCGTCCTCGTGGGGAGCCAACTTTTGCTGCTGCAGGTGGGACGTCGAGGAGGTACTTTTTGCATGATTCACGTAATGATCACTTAGTTCCTTCACCACTTGACTCCCCGCTTCTTCTTGAATGCAAGCAGTAGGATCATACCAGCCCTCCTCGTCTACTGCTAGAAGATTTCCAATCGAAGAAGCCTCACTGCTAGTATCATTCACTGATGAATCTTCCCCCACCACTTCTTCTTGCTTCGCCACTTCAATAGTTGCTCTCTGTGGCTTGCACAATGGAAGGGTTGGCGATTCCTCCTCCATTCTTCTTTGAGTGGAGCGAGAGGATTTCTTATCCTTCTTCACTCCCCCCTGCTGACCTCGTGGACTCAAATCTCCTACACCCAGAGGCAATTCAAACAACCACTGCGTAGTAGAATCGAGAGAGTGCGAAGGGAGGTGGAGGGATGAATAACTTCGACAGGAAGGTCCACCTCCCGGAAACTTTTTGAGCAGCCGCTTCTTCTTGCTCTTCTTCGTTGGAACCGGCGATATTGTAGTACGGTGATGAAATGTCTTGTCCAAGTACTGGTGCTGTTGTGTTCTTGCTGTGGTATCGTGTTCTGGCTTCTTGCAGTAGTACTCGTCTTGAGTTCTTGAGGGTTTGTGTGGTAGAGTGAAATCTGATTCGGTGCAAGTCCGCCGCCGGCGCATTGAGCCCTCTATCGAATCCCACCGAGAGGAGCAGCTTCCCTCGTCGGCTAAGAACGGCGGAGGGAAACATAGCGTGTTGAGGGCAGAAAGACTCCGCGAAAACCTTTCCGTATTATTGCTGTCTCTGTCGCTAAAGAGGTAGTCGTCGCCCAAGGGAATGTGAGCATTGTCCACTACCACCGTGATATTCTTGCTTTCCGAAATCAGCATGGAAAAGTAGGACTGTAGAGCTGGAGTCATAATGGAAGTTGACGATATCTCGTTTGTTGTAGATGTTTGTGTTTTTATGTTTTGCTGTGAAAAAGCAACGGATAGTGATGGGCATCTGTTTCAATCTCCTCCGTTTTAGGAGAAAGAACTAGAGGAGTAAGAGTTCGTATTCGGTCTGCGAATTTGTGAAGCGTTACAAGACACTGACTTGCTTTCTCCTGCCTTGGTTTCTTTTTTCTTGGGGGGTGCGTGGTCCAGCTTCGAGAAGAATCGAGAAGCCGTTGTCGATTTCGTGGTTCATCAATCGTATCTGGAGCTTTGAGAAGGCAGTGATGGCACTTTATTTAGGGAGACGAATGCAAAAACTTCAATAGGAATCTGTTTCATGACGATCCAATATGTGAATTGGATCCGCAAAATCATGAGGCAATAGTGGGGCCAAGACTCAAAATGTTCTCCCACTTCCTTTTAAAATCGGGGCTATTGTGTTCGAGGTGATACGACTATTCTCTGCACGTGTTCCTAAGGTATTCAGATTTATGGCCGTGAACCCCGACATCATCAGCGCTTCTATGCTACGAAGTTGTTTTTGATGTTCGTTTTTAATATATGCTGACCAAAAGCGCGAAAACACGTAGTAGCGCACGTACATAGAACCTGGTAGGAGTCTGTCCTACCACCGAAATTCTGCGCATTTTAGCGCGTCAAAATCACGTGTTAATTTGTTTTATTCTTTAACAAACAAATGAAGGCGAGACAGCCGTGTATTTTACTACCATCGTGATCAGCGCGTTTTGCGCTACCGCAGTGCAAAATTAACACGGCTATCTCTCATTTTTTGAAAACTCGATCATCACGGAGAATTATCACGCAGTCTGGCCGCTGCCAGACAAATAAATCACCTCAACCAAATTTTGTAGGGAGTTCTGCGTTGAGTTTTGTACCAGGCCACGCGCGGTCCACGCGAAGGATCCCATACTTTAGTACAGCACATAATATTGTTTGTGAGGGTCTGTTGTGTGCTGTCTACTACTAGTAGTAGTACCGTACATGCAGTACCGGCACAGCACGTACTTGTATATCCTAGCTCTCGCTTATCTTGCCATGTTTCTTTTCTGCCTAATTTCTCCTATGCTTCTAATAACTACCGGTAGGTCTTTTCTTCGTGCCTTTGAAAGAAGAAATACAGCACTCCTCTTGTTCCCCTTCGAGGACAAAGCGACCTTCCTTCCGTTTCGATTCTTCTTCTAGTATCGGTGGCGGCGGCAATACGTCATTAGCCAACGCTATCTTGATTTCTACTTTCCCCATCTCTATGTCACTACTAGTGGCACCCCAGTTGGTGCCAGGAGGTTGTGCTGTACAGCTGTTCGGGCTGATGCGGCAGGAGTAAGAGTCACCAAGCAGCAGCCCACCAACACCGCTTGGGCTGTTTCGTTTCAACGTGCTTGCAAGATGATGATCATCATCAAGGCCTTGATGAAAACCATGATAATTCGTAACATGTTGAGATGATGGAAAGCGAGAAAATGTCCCCCTGTTTCCCATCGAAAAAAGCGATATTGGAGGACCCAACAGATCATCGCCGCTATCTCTTTCCGAAGTTTTCTTTTCATTGTCGCATACGATTTCTGAAACTAATTCGCCAATCGATTTGTGGGCTCCTTGTGCAGGGGACACTTGTATACGGGCTGGAAGAGCAATCGGATGGTCCCTTCCACCCACCTTCGTCGGAGAAAAGAGATCCTTCGCAGATGTCGGAAAGGTATGGATAGGCCATTTCGTCGATGACTCTCGTTTCACCATTTCTTCCAGAGATTCAATTTTCTCTTGCGATACCTTGCGTTCAGGTTGCGATGCTTGACACCTACCGCCAGAATTGGATGTGGTATCCAAGAGTTGTCGAGGATGTCTTTCCTGGTGAGTTCTTCTTGTTTCTCTAGCATTTCCGTCTTTCACAGTCCCTTTTCTTCTCCCAATAAAATTACCGGTACTTCGCACCGTCCTGGACCTTGTGAGCTTCACTCTTTGTTGCTGGATAAGCCTGCTCGAATCGCGACGCCCGCTCCTTGAATCTTCACTCGACGTCGTCTCGTTTCTTCCTCCTATTTTTCTACCCGAATCCACGGGCATGCTTGAGACTCGTTGGAGGACTTTCCGTCTCCCGCTCTCTCCTGACGAATCATCAGCTTCAAGCATATTTGCTGATGGCGGCACGAGGATGTCATCAAGGGATTGATAGAACTCACGTTCTGGTGGTGTTCGATCAGTGGACAAATACATTGGTGAATGAGGAAGGTCTTCTTCTTCTAGTGGGACATCGAGTCTGCTTTGTCGCCCAGGCCCTTCAAGGTGTTCTTGTCCGATATTAAAAAAATCGGGATCGATCCTATTGTCATAGCGAGCAAGAGATACATATGGCTCAGATTTCTCCCCGCTTGTGCTGGGCTGCAGAGTGCGGAGAGGTAATGACGGAGACAATTCACCAATCATTAAACCCGAAGAGGCCTTGAAACGCTG
Organism: Nitzschia sp. pyKryTriq1; assembly: GCA_956465555.1. Lineage (NCBI taxonomy): Eukaryota > Bacillariophyta > Bacillariophyceae > Bacillariales > Bacillariaceae > Nitzschia > Nitzschia sp. pyKryTriq1. Next base: position 480,314 of record OY101119.1, read on the forward strand.
TTGCGACGGGGAGATGATCTCGGGGTTGCTATCGAGCAAGGGCATCACAAAGCTGTCCGGGATGGACTCCTGCTTTGCGTTGTCGTCCTCCAATAACAACGCGTCCACCCCTTTCACAAGATCCTTCATGAAGGAACCCAGTGGCGACGGAAACGTGCTGAGCGGATGACATTTTTCGTCCATCACTAAACACATTACAGGATAACCAAATTATACTTCCAAGTGGGAGGGATGTGGGGTTTCCTGCTTCTTCCTATGCTGAATTTAATCACATGCGTATTCAATATTCCTTTGCTTTTTTGTGGTTTCTCTAGTGAAATCTCGAAGAATCGTCTCGAGAAACATCATCACCCTTCGCACTTTTCCCCGGTTCATTCTCGTTGCAGTTACTAGTTAGTTGTTGTTGCGAATTGCATTCGACTCGCCGTATTTACGTGGATTGATAGTGCAAACACGAATTTTATCTGTGAACCATATATAGCAGCAGTGAACTACCATCTACGCAACCTTTCATTTGATTTAAAGAACGCGGTCAGAATTCTAAGAAGTTGAGTGATGTATGCATTTACAGTATTTATTCCTGCCGCGAGATGAACAAAGGCAATAATATGCCTATTGGGAAAAGAAAACGTCAATTGTGCTCCAACATGTGCCCTCATGTGAAAACTGCATGCATCATATCATCCAATTCAATAGCAGCGTCTAGTAACAACCCTGCATACAACAAAGGAGCGCTTCGCCCTTGGAACATGCATGATGATCTTGCCATCCAAGTTCAAGTGCTTTCTGTTCGAAGAAGTACATTCGGCGGCGGCGCTATGCTTCATACTTTCATCATCGGGCGGGAAGTCTTCATTCTGCGAACCTATCAGGTACTGTACCTGGTACCGTCAACCGGCGGTACCGGTACTGGTACTATTGTACTACCACCTGTACCGGTACAGTACGGGTAAAGTACTACTACACACAGTACCAGGGGTACTGGTACTCTTGTACTCTGTATCGAGTGTTGTTCTCTCCCATTCTTATTACGTTTTACGAGTAGAATACTCTAGAGTAGCTCCAGAATATGATGATGGGCTCGATTCATACGACGGAAGAAGGAGCACAACCAGTACTGTGCTGCAGTTTGCAGTCGGGAGTAGTACTAATAGTCTTTAGAAGGCGACTGCATGAGCAGTATGCCTCTAAAACTCGTGTTTGATCTACTAGCTGGTGGAGTAGTAGCTACTAGGTTCACCAGATTGAAATTTGCGGGGAATTTCAACAGTAGGATAGACTTAGATGGCGGCATTTGTCTAGCATCGTAGACTATGCTGTACGAGTAGATGCAACCAGTCGATCGAAACGATCGCAGCTTCTTTCGACTGTGCTTATCCTCCTATTCGGCATCAGTGAAAAACAATACCGGAGGAGGCGACAGCAGATCCCACACTGAAGTCAGATCAGCATCCTCTTTCTTGGATTTTCTCCCTTTTTTGTTCCTGCCTTCGTTTTTCTTTGAAGCTGGTGTGACGGGACTGTCCGAAGGTGGACTTGCCGGTGTACTAGTTGACGAGGATCGTACTACATCTTCGTTTGTCACAGTGATGCTGACTTGGGCATCTTCTGCCTTGCCGTTTCCCACCATAGTTTCGGACCCCTCGGAATGGTTTAGTTTGACCACATCACTGTCGTCGTCGTTGTGGCCTGTCATGGATGTCGTGTCGGCAATTATTTTTTCGATTTCTGCCACAGGACTGAGGAAAGACTCCATCGAGGCTGTCCGAGCCACCTCGGCAAAAGTACACGAAATCCCATTTTCGCTAACTTTCATGGTTCCCGAAACTCCTTGAATTTCGCCATCGATATCGTAGACCTTCTTCATGCACCAAGTATCCGCTTTAGGGTCGTAGCTGGGAGCAACAGCATCGGAAGTACTAGTATCGATGAGCGGCAGTCCTAACAACTGCTTGACCTTTCGCATCAAATGGTCTTGGTGCACTAGAAATTCCGGCTCGTGGACATCAATGGTAGGTTCATCCCATACCCGTTTTACTCGCCAGGTATCTTCAGTCCTCGTCTCCTTCATGGTGCCATCTTCATCGTCTACGACCGATGGAGCAATCCAGACTGTTGGTCGCCCATGATGGTTCTTGTGGCTAGGCCTTCTTGATAATTGCTCTGGATCACATCCCTCTTCGAGTGGTTCTGTTTCTTCTTCTTCGTCATCAATCGTAGTATACAGTGACTCGTCGTCCGACCAATCATCAAAAGACCGCGATCGCCGCGGACACGCCAATGCCGTATCCCGACGACGTGATGATGATGGCGCATAAAGCCCCTCTTTCGACCCATACGCACCAAATCGATCTTCAATCAGAGGCGCCAGTGGCAATTCCTGACCGTTTTCATCCACATATGTCGTCATCGTTATGCCATCCTCCTCCAAGTAGTACAAAGGCCGGCCTTCAATCGTATGATACGTGGGACCACCCCATCGGATCTTCATACTCGTCTGGACTCGTAGCTTGGAAAGTAGTTCTCCCCGTGTCATATGACCATTCTCGGTGGTCGTGGCGGCACGTACTTCTGCCACAGCCCCTCCTCCCCCAATGTCAACATCGTTATCATCTTCTGGAACGTCTACTACCACCTTATCGCACAAAAGTTCGCGGACTTTTCGTACCAACTCGTTTCCATCATCATCATCATCATCATCATCATCATCATCACTGTTCTTTTTGACATCATGATGATTCGTATTCTTGTTCCGGTTCATTGTCTTTTCCGTGGCGATCAGTTGGAGTGCCAGATCGACAGCTGTCGTCGTGGTCGTCATTGTAATAATATTGTTGTTATTTTCAAAGACATGTCGTCGTTGCTTGACAGTATCATTCGATACTGCCCCCAGGGCTCGCAAGAACGATAGACGATTAGTAGAACTCGACGAAGAGCGACTACCGTCAGTACCACTTGCCGAGGAAGAACTTCTGGTAATGGGCGGCCATTTTCGCTTTAGCTTGGCGGGTATCAATTTCTCTTTGGGTGCCGGACGGATTCGTTCCAACGTATCCAGATCAATCCTCGTCGTGGTCGCCCAGGAAGAACGACCGGGCGACTGGGGTGGTGGTGGTGGTCGATACTGGTGCTGCTGCTCTTCTTGTAGTGCTACTTGTGATGCCGCCCGATGAGCCGCTTGAAAGGCAGGAGGTAAATCTTTGGGATCCAGTCTTTTCTTCCATGCCGATGATTTCTTTTCTTGGGATGCCACCTGCGATGGCTTGGGCGAGTGATAGTAGTACTCCTCAGTACGCGGATGACCGTCATCCTCGTCTTCTTCTTGACCTCCCAATAAGGGAGGAGCTGCTACCTCCATAATGGCTGTTTTGGGAACACCCGCCCCCCTCCACTTGCTACCACTCGACGGGGTAGTACTATCGGTCGTATCCGGAGTATTTGGTGCCGGAGATGATGACGACGAACAAAAGGATTGTTGTCCTCCCGGACTATTGTTCAATAGTACTTCTTCGTGGCTTCCCAGCAGAGGCGGACGTATCGGCAGACTAATGCTATCTTTGATAGGGGATGTGTAGGACGCCCCAGCAGTAATCGAACCGGTAAAAGAAGTCATATCTTTTCTCGGTGATGCTCCTTCTTTGGGCTTCCAGGATCTTCGCTGCTGTCCCGACGCTCGAGTAGGAGTCACAAACTCATCCGGTCGACCATATCCCGAAAAGGCCTGGTATTGTCCCGACTCAATCAGTAGACTACTCCTTGAAGTGCTCGAATGATGCGATGTATTGTTCAACGTATTGTTCAAAGATGATGCTACCAGCGGAGGCTTGAAAGTGGAGCTAGACAGTAGTTGTTGTAAGCGCAGGTCCTTGGAAGAGGTGGTGGCAGGAGCACTCTTTGGAACCACCATCGCTGCTGTACGAGACTTCTTCTTCTTCTTGGATGGAGTAGAAATCGTGGGTGTCAGGTATGTTGCTGCTGCTGCTGCTGCTGGAGGAGGAGGAGGAGGCGGTGGTAGTTTTCGTCGTTCCACATCGGGAGAATATGCAGAGGGATCCTCGGACGAGGGCGTTGCTGCAGAGGGCGTTGTTGCAGGATTAGATTCTTCCATATTAGCGGAGGCTGTCGCGGCAGTGTGATGGCAAGAGTCTTCTTCTGGCGGCGACGGCAGAGTAGTGTTGGATTGGTACCGCCCATCGCCTACTTCGGAAGAGTTTGAGGGTTCTTCCATGAAAGTAGCTGTCGCCGAATGAGGTGGAATCGTCTTGGATGTCGACGATGATGCTGATGATGCTGATTCTTCTTCTTCAGTCGTGTCCATGGTGATGGTGGCAGATTTGACCTAAAAGGCTGGCTTTTTATCAAACGCAATGGATGACAATAATAACCAATGTGATCGATGATAGATAGATTGCTTGATATTAATAGATTGATTGGGCGGCGGTGATACCAGGTATTCAGAATCCAAAGAAGCCAGCATCGTCGCGACGATGAAAATTTCGGATACGAGCGTACCAGGTACCGCCAGTCGGTGTTTGCGTAAGAGGAAAGTGCGCGGGCCGAGGGCAGCTTGCCATTTTTAATTATCTTAAAAAAAACAACTGCCTACTACCTGCGCTGCTGTGTACGAGTAAAGTTTGAGGACAGTTGTTTTTCATTCACGAATCGGAACTTTCATATGCCCCCATGGCCACATCATTTAAGGGACAACTTGAAATGTAAGCCTGTGATCGGCATGACGATCGTGGTTTGATCTTGCTACGACAAAGAGAAGACCGCTTGGACGGATGATATGAATGACGATGATGACTTGGACGACTGTCGACAACGACGACTCCTCACTAACTCCTCGGACCATCAAGGACGGAGGTCCAACAGGAGGTCGACGTCTTTCGTAACGTTGACCCTGAAGTAAATCTTTCCTGCTAGTACCTGGTACCAGTACCTGTGCTCGTACCGCTACGGTAACATAGACCCTACCGTACTCGTCCGACACTAATTACTACTACTAGTAGAATATGATGCTTCCTCTGTGGGCGCCCCCCCCTCCCTATACTCTCTAGAGTAGAGCCACTACTAGAATAGAGTTTAGAGTTCCAAGTTGAAATCTAATAGAGAGGTGGAATGCTGTATACGTACAGATAGTTAGCAGCATAGTCTTACGATGATCAAATGCAAAAGAAGTAACAATTTTGCTACTACTTGCTACTAACCCGAGTACTACTACGGAGACATTCCGTGAAAGGTTGTTACTGGAGGAGGCGACAACAAGTCCGCCAGTGTTCCATGGGACTTTCGTTGTTTGTTCTTCTTTCTCTTGGTGATTTTCAAACCTGGAACAGCCGGCGCTTCCACCTCCTTTACTTTTTGCCTTGTCGTCGTCGTCGTCTTGGGCCCCGTTGCTACTACCGCACGACGGTACTCCGCCGCCACGAACGACGAGAACGATTCTGGATCGTCTTCGTCGTTCGATTTGCTGATACCTTTTCTTGTGGTGGCGGGTGCTACAAGTACTTGGGATAGCCCACCGTGGTCCGTTTCGTCCAGGACGGAAATACTTTCTTCGCAGGAAGAACCAGCAGCAGAGGAGAGTTGAATGTCACTTCTCACGCTGGCTTCTCTTCGAAGCTCCATTGCCGACTTGATGGCCTTGGATACGGGTACATCCTGCTCTACCGTAGTCGCCGCTTTCCATTTGTTGGCTGCAGGACTTTCCATTGTTGGAAGAGCTGGGGGTGGTGGTGGAATATCCACGCCGAGCAGGACAGCAGCAGGATCATGATCATCATGATCGCTCAAAGCGGCTACTGCCAGGTCGGAAGATTCTCGAGCCAGTGCAAAGATTTCATTGAGCATGGCATCTTCATCCAAGGATCGCTCGGACATGTTCAATTCGTCCACAATTTCACCATCGATATCATAGAATTTCTTAATGCACCAGTTCGAGAGTGAGATGTTGTCATCGTCATCACCATCTAGTGCTTGTTGTGCGTTGTTGCTGCCTTCGGTGGCAGTGATGGTACCATTGAGAATGTTGGCAGTTGGAATAGCAGGAAGACCAGACAGATTCTTCACCATGTTCAGCAAATCTTCATCGGCGACGATCCTCTCGGTTTCTCGACTGTCGAGGATAGAATTGTCCCAGACTCTCTTGACTCGCCATTGAAGGCCGCCCATTCCATCAATATTCTCGTATACAGTGATCCAAATGGCTGGAGGATCTGCTGGGAGCAGTGGTTCACCATCCTCAGCAGCAGTACTATGGGGTGAACCACCGGGAGAAGAAGCTGCATTTTTCAGTCGTAGATTGTCCTGAGAAATACTCTGCTGATCTTCCACAACACTATCAGCATCGTCTTCATCATAGTCCGACCAATCGTCACATCTTCGAGGAGGGCGATTTGGATGCGACGGGCAAGCATCCGAGACCCGAGCACTACCGGCGAAGCGATCCGCCAAGAGAGAACCAAAGGAACCCTCGTGATCACTTCCTCCTCCTCCCGAGGACTTGAATCGATCCTCTAGAAGATCATCAAAATACATTGGGTGGAAATGCTTGGTACGGCTTCGGGCTTCAATGAAGAAGATCTCCGGACCCCGCCATCGGATTCTCAAACTGGCTTTGCATTTGCCTGATTTCAGAGCTGATTTCAGAGCCGACGCGAGCCCTGGCAGAGCTTCGGATGCCAATGTTTTCTCAACACCAGCACCCGTAGCATCGGTGCTGGTCTTGGTCTGTGCTGGATCATCCATTGTCGTCATACTAGTAGCTGCTGGCTCTCCTCCACCAGCACAATCTGACATCTCCTCGTCGTCGTCCTCAAAAAAAAGAATGCCATCCGCAGGATCTGCATCTTGCGAAGCTTTCAGCAAAGAACCACCAGGTGCTGCGGGCGGCTTCTCAAAGGATCGGATATGAGATTTGACGCAGGCCATGGACCGGATGAGACTCAAACTCGAATGTAACAGCTCCATCTGACTCACTCCACCAATGTTACTGTTCTTTTTGAGGACCGGAGGCCACTGTCGGTGGAGCTTCTTGGTGGAGGAAGGTCGAGGATAATAACGATGCTTGTTGTCCTGCTTGTTTCTTCTTCCAGGTGATTTTGATTTCTTCCTCTCGTTGCCTTGCTGAGAGGAGGACTTGCGCGCCAGTCTAGTACTACTCTCCAAGGAAACCCGAAAGGCTGGAGGAAGATCCTCCGGGTTGATTTTGCGCGAAGACGAGCTCCATCGTCCCTTCTTCTTGCTACAGTGGTGGCTGCCGAGACTGATGGGAGACATGGCGCTCGATGCTGGATCGTCAGGAGCCAGAATCTGTTCCACCGGAGGACGAGAATGAGCAGAGTGACCGACATTTTTTTCATCGAGCAACAAGAGTCCGAGTTGTCTGTGCGATGACGATGACCCAATTCGCGACAGGGCCTTTTCTCTCCAATTCTGATGTTTCCTATTGTTCGTGGTACTGGTAGTAGTACTGGGTCCATCACCACAGGAGACGGCGAGTTCGTTTTTTCGGATGATTCGCACTGGTAGCGAGAGTAAGGACCGTGACTTGGATCTCGGAGCACCAGTAGCAGAGACAGAAAGAAGGTTGCGGGTGGTTTGAAAGGAATGACTTTTCGCCTTGGCTATTATACCACCGGTGCCGTCGTCATCCGGCTTGCCAACGTCGAGCTTCTCGCCCAATTGATTGATGATGGTTCGAATGCTGACATTGTTGAAAGCACCAGAGATATCCTCTTTGGTTCGAAGGTTATTCAACGAAGACTGACCTTCAAGAGTGTTGGTATCGACGATCATCATTGTATTGATTGGTGATGTAAGTATTGTAGGTTGTAGGATGAAAAATAATGAGATGAAGTACTCGTTCCTGTGGAAAAAAAAGGATCCCGCTCTGTATTACTCGTCGCTGGAAAGTAGAGGACTGAGAATAATACCGGTCGCCGTAGAAGAAGCCAACAAGGTAGGAAGAAAAACCAAGCGAGGCCGGTCGGTGGCATAGGTTTGTTTGTTCCCTGTACTGGTACCAGTACTGGTACCTTTTTGAGTGTGGCGGGGATGAGAATAATCATCAGAATCTTGTTTGCTGAGAACCTGTCGAACAAAAAGACCCTAATTCACGAATAGGATGGTTACGACTGGGAACTGAACTATTATGGATTTCGGGGAGGTACAAGTCTTGCTTTATTTAACACACTGGTCATGAGCGCCACCAAAATGTCCTTTTCTCGAGAGTTTCGAAAACATGGCTTATTATTTAGTTTGAGCCTCGTGACTCAAATAACATGCTTACTTGGTGCTTGTACGCTGCTGGGGATTTCTACCTGCGTTCTCAAAAAATGAAACCGGTAGGGACATTGAAGGGGCTGAGGTGTTGGCATTCCTTGCCAGTTATTTTTTTCTTCTTAATTAAACAGCTAGCTCGAGATGGACGTCCAGACAGTAGTATTCTACTTGATACATATGCCTCAGCTGATCGCAATAAAAGAACATTATTACATCACGGTGCTTGGCCGAAAGATATGCCGTAGAGCATGTACCACGGTACAAATTCTACCTACGACGGAACAGAAGGAATCATACGACTAAACTACTCTCTTACTCTCTTACCCTTTTACTACTCGTCGTCAAATCATCGTTATCATCATTATCATCATCATTACCAAATGCCGACTTCAGTTTAGTTGCTTTTCATCTTTCCTTTCGTCTCTTCTTCAACAATACAAATGCATTTGAAGGGAGATCCTTGGGGAAGACCTCGCTCCTACGAATCTGCCTTTGATTGCTGCGCTAAGCCATGCACAATCCATACCAGGTGTTTGATATGTGAGCTATGATAGTTTATTTGAGATGTATTTTGCGTCGGCATTTTGAGAAGCTTTTGTTTGAATATTTGAAGTGAGAAGCTTTTGTTCGTGTTCGTGTTCGAGATGGTTCGAGTGTGGTCGTGTGAGTCGTGAAAAAGTCGTTTGACAGGGACTTGCGTCTGTCCGTTGTATGATATTATTTGAACAACGTACTACTAACAAGTAATAAACAGTCTACGAAGTAGATAACAACTGTCTTTAACTTGAAGCAAGTTGAATGGTATACTCGTGATGAAAAAGCGTCGTCGACAGCGCATCATCCATCAAAAAATGTACCACTCACTTTCTTCTGCTCGAGCTCTACTATTCTAGTGGTTTTCATCGCCGTGGTCGTCGTTGTCCACTCGCTAAATATCTACTTAAAATTCGCAGTGTGACTGGAACTGGCGCCAAAATCCTCACGGTTGACAGCGGTGGGACGTGTCAGGTTGGTGTTTTGGTGCGCAATGGCGCATTTGAGGGGACCCCGTCTCTCCTTGTCGACTGTCAAGACCAAGGCATCTTCGCCTGCTGGCCAGTAGAGGGATTGTCCAGGTCGGCAGGCTTGTCCACCCAATTCACCCGAACCTTCCAAAATGATCAACACGGAGGGATACTGGGGATTGGGAAACTTAAGTGTTTGCCCGGGATCAATATGGAGCGTGACGACTTCAAATTCGGCAATGGGTGGAGTGTATCGAATGACATCCGAGTTGTCACCACTGAATGCTCCCGCATCGATGCTGGGTCCGCCCATACTATAAGTCAGCATATTCACCAAATTGTCCACATCCTTGAACTTGGGTGTGAGACCTGCTCGAACCTACCATATGAAAAGGAAGAGACGAATCGAGTGAGCCATTACTACGTTCCACTCAAGGTCATAAATCGCTCAATGCTGCATCATTTGTCAGTTCGTAGTAGTACTTACAACGTTGTCACTGCAGGCCATGCACTCCAAAATCTCGCCGGCGACGTAGGCATGAGGTTCATTGGCCGCCATGAAAAAGGATTCACCCGGAGCAATCAGCAAGTAATTCAAAAAGAGTGGCGCCATGGCGCCTGGATCGCCCGGAAATTGTTGGGCCAAACGCAAGACGGCACGTGTGCACTTGCGCTCCCACGCCGGAGCGTCATGGGGATGAGGGCGTACTACTACGCCCGAGGAGGAGGAGGATTGCTCTGCCAACAGACGGGTGAGCAACAATTTCAACTGTTTCCCAGAGATGCTGGGATCGCACTTCATGAAACTCGAAAACATCTTTCGAAGAGCGTCCTTTTGTTCGTTTGGTTTCTTGGCGAGAAACATGGCCAGTTTGGCTTCTTGACTCAAGCATGCAGCAAATTCCGGATGCTTCTTGAGAAGAAAGGAGACTTCCTCCAGTCGTCGGAACCCACACATGGCCTCGAATGGGGTCAACGCAATTGCCATTTCAGGCTTGTGATTGGTGTCTCCATAGTTCTCTGGATTCTCCAAATTCAACTGCTCCGCTAGTTCCTTGTCAGGGTGCGCCTGGATACTCAATGCCTTTCCAGCAGAAAGAACTTTTAACATGAATGGCAAATCTTCGCCAATGGCATCGCGGAGGGACTCTCCAGTCGAAAGCATCGACGGCCCTTTGGGGTGAGTTCCGATCCAAAGCTCTGCATAGGGAGTATCAGGGTCCACTTGATCGATAATCTTGCTTTCCAGAGCGTACCGAGCCACACGCGAATCCATCCCACGGATGCCCCAGGCATAGTCTTTCACAGCCGGTTTCAGACCAATCACCACCCTTTTGTTTTTACCATTACTTTTTGCTGGGACAGCGGCCTTGTTCGTTGCTTTGATTTTGTCCTTTGCTGACGACGATGATGGCGGCACATCCTTCATCTTCTCAGCGGCCTGTTGGAGCGTGGCTGCAGCTGCGACTTGCACCATGGCATCGCGGACAGCATCTGAAGCAGGATCATAGGTGCTGACTTGCGACTTGCTAAGATCGATCATTGGAGGAGGAAGAGATTGAAACATTTTAGCTATAGACGTATATACATGAAAGTTGAAAAGAAGCACTTTGTGTTGAAACAGATTTTGTGAGAGGTAAAAGAAGGCGACGAACAGCTTGAAATGGAAATGTATCTTCGTCCCAGAGATGCCAAATCGTTCGCTTTCTTCTTGATTGCGTTTTCCCCAAGTACCAGCGAGACGAACGAGTGTACGACGACGTATTCCCCTTCTATTATTGAGAACGTTCTCTACCAGTAGACTACTGAACCATTAGCAGAACATTCGCTTTGATCTCGCGGACTGCGTACCGGTGCCTGGTAAATACTTGTACCTGGTACCGGTATCCTAAGAGATCGAAGGTTTCTATTGGTCCACGCCACTGTCCGCCATTCCTACAGTGCTGTACCGTACTGTACGACCATTCTTCAGAGCATTCTGCTTGGAAGAAGGCGAAGATTGATTGATTGATGTCTCTGTTCTTTAGACGTGGTGCTGGGGCAATAATTTCGGAAACATCATTTTACCTGTTTTACGTATTCGAAGCCAGCTAAACACGTGGCATGATTGGATGTTCGCCTCATTCCCCATTCTTCGCCGCCAAACGCGAGCGCGGCCCGCAAGGGCACTCTCACCATGCCCGAATACGAAGAAGTCAACCATCATGATCGACCATCGCATCTCAACCCTGTAACCGTCTATCTTGTTGCTAGCTCTCTCTCTTTCTACTAGTAGAGTCGCTCGACTACCAGATAGGAAAAATGCTGTACCATGAGTAGTAGAACTACCAGCGGTATTAGTAGAGGTACAACATGCTCCTACTGTCGGCAGCAATTGCTGCTACTAGCTCTCTAGTAGAGTACTCTCCCCTAATACGACGGGCCGTACTGCTCTAGTAGGACAGGGGAGCAATGCTAGTACTAGCTAGAGACAGCACAATGCGTACTCTAGAATGGAGGGGCAAAGGGTCGCCTTCTTTGCTAGAATAATGTAGTCCTCGTCCGCAGTGCATCTTCAACGCATTTCATCTAGGCGGCCACAAAGCCACCGTCCACTAAAATGTCGCTCCCCATTGTATACGAGGCAGCATCGGAGGCCAAATATAGGACAGCACCCGCCAATTCTTTTGGTTGCCCCAGTCGTCGCATAGGAATGGAATTTTCGACTTTCGACAAGGCCTCTTGATCTTGGGTAAACTTTGCATTCATGTCTGTTGAAAACACCCCTGGTGAAATGCTGTTCACTGTCATGTTTTGACTATCGGGGTTTCTTGCCAGGTCGATTGCCAATGACTTGGTAAATGTCAATATTGCCGATTTCGTCATGGTATACAACGGATTCTTGGCATCTCCAACATGGCCAATCATACTCGATACATTGATGATTCGACCTGCTGGAGATTTTTTTAGAAGGCTCAGTGCCTCATGTGACAAGTTCATGGGCCCCTGGATATTGACTCGGCTAATTTTCTCCCATTCGTCTGACGAGTATTGTTCTTCGAATGATCCTTCTGGCAAATTAATACCAGCATTATTGACGACGATGTCGAGTCGCCCGTGTGCTGATTGAATCTTTTCGACGATCGCTTTGGCCGCTTTTGGGTCGGAAGTATCACCAGCGGCCGCAAGGACCATAGTAGTGCTGGCGTCGTCTTCATCGGTACCAGTCATTGCCAAAATTTCCTCCACAGCCTTTTGTGTTCGTTCAGCGTTTCGTCCGTTAATTACCACTTTGCAACCGGCTTGGAGTAAGGTTTCCGCAATTGCGCGTCCCAGACCGGACGTCGATCCGGTGACCAAAGCGACCTTGCCTTCCAATCCTATGAATGATGTCAAAAAATCGTTACTTTTCCTTGATGACCTCATACTTGTTACGCTTCTGGCAACGATTCTTTTCATTTTGTGAGTATTGGTAATGGAGAAACTGTTGACTGGGTTGATAATAATTACCGCGGACAGCAAGATGAGCAATAATGAAGTAAAAGTGGCAGAAAATTTCATCCCGTACGATCTGATAGAATGCGTGATGATGGATGCACTATGATCAATGAACAAAAAAATGATGGAATACAGGTGACTTCTTCGTGATAGTAGGATCAGATGCGCGAGAGAGATGATTCTTCGAGAGGAGTCAGTCGTCGTCGTCGTCTTCGCTCTCATCTTTTCGAACTGACGTGGACAGTTGTTGTTTAAAATAGTGCGGTCCATTGAGTCCCATCGATTATTCGAGCAAGGTGGGTTGAACTTTTTTAACAGCGGTCCACGCGAGTTATGTGCAACGGGCGTTTCTATCTCCTGTTTGAGAATGAGACGCAGGCATCTCGCATCAGAAATAATTAGACGAACGAGAACGGCAAGAACCACGCGAAGAAGTGTGAGGCTTCGCTCAATGACCGCAAAAACGGCCATTGGTACTGGACGATGAAAATTCAATTACTCGAGGATTCTTTGATTTTTATTGAAAGAAGTTTCCAGCCACCACCATGAAGCCCGTAACCAGCAACGCCAACAGCAATAACAACGATGCGTTCGTCATCAAACTGGCCGTTGTGGCATCCATGTCGGGTTTACTCTTCGGCTACGATACGGTAAGAACAACGAAAAATAGGAACGATCTTGATTCATTCCTTCTTTCACGGGGTACACGCGTGGTCGCTCGTCCATACTAAGGGACACTCATCACGTCTTATCGTATCAAATAATACTTGCTGCGCCTACAGGGTGTCGTTTCGGGAGCCGTTATCTTTATGAGACTAGATATGGATCTATCTCCCTTTCAGGTGGAGGTGGTAGTGTCGTCAACGATTTTGGCTGCCGCCATTAGCTCGTTTTTCTGGGGCCACCATGCTATGGATGAGTGGGGTCGAAAAAAGACACTCATGGTCGCCTCTACCATTTTTGTCATCGGTTCCGCCATTATGGGGGCGGCTGTTGGTCCTTACCACAAGGGATACTCAATGCTCATCGTGGGGAGGATTGTGGTGGGCGTTGCCATTGGTTTGGCGTCGGAAGCGGGTCCTCTCTACATCTCCGAATGCGCACCTCCAGCCCTACGAGGCAAACTAACAACGCTCTTCAATATCGCGGTAGTAGGAGGTCAGGTCTTTGCTGCGGTTCTGTGTGGTTGTTTGAGTTATTTGCCAGCCTCTTACAATTGGAGAATTATGCTAGCCTTTGGTGCTGTCCCAGCTATCGCACAACTGGTCGGCTTCTTAACCTTGCCACTTAGCCCCACGTGGCTTGTCTTGAAAGGACGGCAGGAGGAGGCCGAAATAGTCCTTCGACAAATCCGTAGTGTACCTGTAGCGACCGTGGAAATTAGTGATGGAGAAGAACTAGTGGATCCGGTCCATGAAGAACTCCAAGCAATAGTCGACGAATATGAAGCTTCGAAGAAACAACAACACATGAGCCTTTGCCGTCTTTGGAGGGGGAGAGCCTATCCCACTATTCGACGAGCCATGGTAGTAGGGTGCAGTCTCTGGGCGGTAAGTATGTACTCTTGGTATTCAAATGTGTCGTGGATGCTTGATTCTTCCTCCCGCCATCTCACAATACTGCCTGTTTCCACTATCGGATCACAATATCAGGTATCCCAACTCGCTGGCATCAACACCATCATGTACTATGGAGCCAGCATTGTGCGCAAAGCCGGACTCGATGGCGATCGTTCCTTTGATATTTGGATTACGGTACCACTGTACTGTATGCAGCTGTTTGGTATCCTTGTGTGCTTTCGCATTGTTGATCGTTGGGGACGACGACCCACGTTATTCTTGAGCATGACGTCGGTCCTCTTCAGTCTCCTCGTGATTGGTACCGGATTTGCCACTGAAAATGGCGTCATGACGATCGCTGGTATGTTCTTGTACCTCTTTGCGTTCGGCACTGGCTTGAGCACCATGCCATATATCATGAATGCGGAACTTTTCCCCACTGAATATCGTGGATTGTGTGTGGCACAATCGACAGGAGTCTTTTGGAGCACCAATTTTCTCGTCAGTTTGACCTTTTTAACAATTGCCCATCGCATTGGCAATGCGGGAGTTTTCTTTATGTATGCGGCCATCGTCTTTGTGAGCGAGATATACTTTTACTTTGTGGTTCCGGAGACCTCGGGTCTTTCGTTTCATCAGATTCAAGACATGATGTTGCTGGGCACGACTACTACTAGTAGCAAAGAAGCTCAAGCAATCGCCAATTCTGTGGAAACCGCAGAAACCACAGATTATGGGACGGAAGTTACTCGTATCGAATCATCGGGCGTAGTTCCACAGATTTGTTAAAACGATAAACTAATAACGTGGACATCTTCATAAAAGACTACTAGTAGTAGAGTGCCGAGCTATCGCTTGATATTCTACCGTACCGATTATCGGTACTCGTACCTGATGGTACGCGTGCTTCCTTACACAATATAATCAATCGGAGCGCGCGCAGCTCGATCTTCTTTGTTGTTGAAGAAGAAGAAGATCATCATCGCTGCTGGATGCGTATGTTGTATGTGTGGTTGAAAACTGAAAACAGTCCACTTGAGTCAATCTCTGCTGGACGGTCTAAAAAGAGAGGTCGAGCGTTCGAACTTCCCGGTACGGTACAGGTATGCTATTCATTCTGATAATACCTGGAATGCGGTACCACTGGTACGGCTATGTCGCCGACGTATTCAACTTAAAACTTGGGCCCATTAACAATGATCAAACGACGGGCGCATGCATTATGCATGCATCCCTCGTCGTTGCTACACGTACTGTACGAAAAGCGCATCGTATCAAGCATGAAAAGAGAGATGGCCACAAAGAGCGAAAACAGCCGGAGAACGGAGAGCAGCGAACAGGCGTGTAGCATTCCGTTGGACTAGAATACGAACGTATTGCTGTCTGTATGATTATTGAGTGATTGATACATTTTTTTCAAAAGTTATCATCTAAGTGGTGGTGCAGCGGTGGGTGATGTTGGCATCTTGGCATTGACTGAAAATTTGCACATGATACGTGAGAAGCAGTTACTCTAACAGCTGCATTCCCAAGGATCGCAGTAGCAGTTGTTACCACCCACGGCGCCAAACTTGGTAGCAGTCATAGGGTCCCAGGTATCCTCGCCCCCAAGAACAGGGCTGCTGTTGTTACTTGCTCTATCATCGCTGTCAGAACCTGACGATGTGTCGGGGTTGTTGTCGGAGGAGGATTCCGATTCGGTGAGACTGTTTCCGGATGGAAAGGCGGTTTTCAACGCCCCTGTACCTGTTTCGCGATTCATATTCGCCGCCTCGACTGTGTACAAGTCGGTTAAGTCCGCAGTGGCAATATGGCTGTTTCGGCGTTCCATGTGGTCGCAAAGAGCCTTGTAGATGACCTCGTTGTCTACTTCCACGGAATACGTCCCGTCACGGTTGCAGTGCATGTGACCCACCTCTGCGAGCAACCCCATTGTGGGCTTCTTCACATAGTGCTTGTCGTAGCAGAGCTTCTTTTGGATCGCTTCAATTCCGATATCATCCGGAATGTAGATGGGGAGACCAGCGCGTTGGATGTAATCATAGTGCTCATCGACGGTCTTTTGGTCGCAGACGCCCATTATCTTTCCCACTTCTGCCGTCACGCACATGCCAATGGCAACCGCTTCCCCGTGCAGGAGCGGACTGACGCCCTTAGAGTGGAAGGACAAGAACTCGACAGCATGCGCAATAGCATGTCCGTACTGAGGAACCATCTCATTGAAGTCCGACTCGTGGTAGTGCGTCAAAGTAGGAACCTTATGGTCGATGCATTCACGGCAGACCATTTCGAGATAGGCGGCGTCGCGAAGAGCCTGGTGCAAATCAATACTCAAAGGATTCACAATCGCTTCCGTCATGGGTCGGGATTGACACAAAGCGTGCTTCAGGGCTGGTGATAGAAAAGAAGAATATGAGTTTCAGTTGCCAAGATAATGGTTACCACACTCTCTCGAGTCAAGTTGGTGGAGATTTCAATTCAATTCAATTCAATGAGTCCTTGTGGATATCTTACCTTCGGCAATACCGTTCAGAACGTGACGCTTCTCGAGCGTTTCCAGGACTTCCGGATCAATGACGATATTGGTGGCTGGGTAGTACGAACCAAGCAAGTTCTTCCCAAGTTGGTGGTTGACCGCTTGCTTGAAATCAATCGCGGCGTCAGTCATTCCCATCATGGAGGTGGTGATGTGGACCAAAGTGATTCCGCGGTACAACGAGGAAGCAAGGAAACCACAAAGATTATTTACAACTCCTCCGCCCAAAGAGATGATACACGAGTTCTTGGAAATACCAGCATCCAGAATCTGGTTGACACAGCTGGAGTAGACAGCAAGAGTTTTGTGGCGCTCCGCACTGGGGTTACCACTCTCGTCGACAGCATCCGCCGGGGTTACAATCTTGTGCATGTCCAGGCCGGCGTCGCGAAATCCTTCAAGAACTTTGTCTCCATACACCTTGTCGACAATTTCGTCAACAATGAGGTAGTTCTTGGCTTCGTGACAGTGTTCAGGAACAAATTCGAGTCCTCGTGTTTCAAGCTTGTGGATCGCTCCGCTCTCAATAATAATATTGGAGTCGAGGGGCTTTCCAGCACGATGGAAACGATTACGGTAGACATCGTCTTCGTCGACGATTCCTTGAGTGGCCTTTGGCTGAGTCAGAGACAAGTCAATGTTGTCATCAGGGAAGTCATAGTTGGGAATCTGAACAACGCGGTGCCCACGATCGACCGCGTACATACGATTCATTTGGTCTCGGCTCAAAAACTTCTTGTCTTCGAGACTCCAGAAAGACTGAAGGGTCTCAGTGTTCTCTTCCAAGAGAACAACAGATCCCGATTGGAGCGCCCATGCAAGAACGACTTGTTCGGCGGGTTTACCGGTCTCTTCTGCAATGGCTTGGATTTCAGAAGAAGGGAGGAGCTCGGCGCTGTCTCCAAGGGGACTGAAGCCAAGGACCTGGATGTGTCGCTGCTTGCAGTAGTCAAAGAGACGAGGTTGTTGGAGGAAGGGATGTCTTTCCACTTCATTCACAGCAGGTTTTACATCGCATCCGTCGATAAGCTTGGAAAGCTGGTTCGTGCTGAAGTTCGAAACGCCAAGGGTTTTTGTTATGCCCAATGGTAAAAGCTTTTCCAAGGCTTGGTAGACTTTGCAGGCAGCCTCGATGTCAACTTGACCATCGTCGGCAAAGGGGGTCACTAGGGAAGCGTCGAAGTACTCGAGTCCCATTGATCCAAGCGATCGCTTCAACGAAGCTTCGACGTCTTGCGTAGAAGTATAGAACTTGTTGACGATGAAGAGCTCTTCACGCTTGACGAGACCTTCTTGAATGCATTGCTTGATCGTGTTGCCAATCATCGCTTGATCGGCATCCAACGATGAACAAAGGAACAAGCGGCATCCTTGCTGGATGGCTTCACGGATAGTCGTGGAAGTAGCGCCTCGAGTGCTGGCAGGCGCCTTACCAAAACCGATTGATGGAATTTGAATCATCTTGATGAATTTGGAGTTCAAGTTTTGTGAGCTGATATGATGACTTACAAAATGTGGCAGCCGATCTTTCTTTGGTTCGTCGGATATGCCAATGTATTTATATGTTCTCCTTGTTCCAATTACAGTACTAGCTGAACTGAGTTCGTCGTACGTCGAATCCAACGAGATCGAGAGTATAAAGGATACCCCAAGCAAGAACTTGCCAACGCAGACCGTAAAAAGCTTCTCCTCCAACGGACTGGACACGTCCGGTACCAGTACCGTAGAGTCCTACATCATGCATACTGCACCGGTACTGTACAGTACCATACTTTCTTTGTGTGCTGGAAGTCCCAATGAACATTCGCCGGATTCTAGTTCTAGTAGTCGTCACTACCGGTGGTACAGAAGTTCCGCTTTGCTTCGTTCAAAACGCCAATGACGCGCCCAGACGCAATCGATGATGTGTCAACAGTCAACACCTACCGGTACCACTGTACAGGTACAGTAAGTCCAACCACTTCCGCCAATACCAAAAACCAACGAAAGTTTAGCAGAACTTCTGACGTCAACTTTCGTAATATCCATACGTACTGCACTCGTACAATCCTTGTAATGTAGCTAAAACAGCTCGTTACTGTAGCAACCGACGAACTTTGTCCCATCGATGTTGGGAAAGGAATTCCAGAAAACATCATCATTCGCCATTTTCTTTGTCCAGCCAATCAAATCACAGATCCGGTGCTGGCGGGCAGTGTGAAATGAGAAGATGGCGAATGCAAGACGAAGCAAAGACGTGACCTGCATACTCTACCGATACCTATGTGTACAGTACCAGTACCGTACGTTGTAGTACTCGTTGTTACGAGGCACATGAAACGGTCGGGGTAATAAGTTTCGCGCGCGTGCCCTCTCGCAGTTTTAAGTTCGCCATCTTCCCCTTTTACGATGATGTGGACGAAAAACGTAAACACCGAAACACAACTCGATCCCTTCGGAAGCAAAAAGGTATGGACTTCCATCATCAAAGATTCCATAAAACTACTTCCTCGAAAACCATGTGTCGACAAACCAAGATTCTTCCCGCATCTCCCCATGTTCATGTGACCGTCGTGAAAGACGTGTCTCCCGAAAACCAGCAGAAATGGTTGGACATGGCAAAGGAGTTGGCTGCCAAAACTTGGGGGGAAGAGGGCTGCATCTCGTATGACTTTGTTCGCAGCAAAGATAAGTCGAACCGCTTTGTCATTGTCGAGGAGTGGGAATCTCAAAAGCATTTGGATGCCCACTTTACGACCGCTCACTTTCAAACTTTGGTTCCACTCATGGACGGCATGAGTACAACTGTCGAGTTGGACGTAGGTTACAAGGCCTTGCCTGTCGTTCGTGACGAAGTCGTGAGCATCGACAATCAAGTCCTTGACCGTAAGAAGCGCAATGGACGCATTCTTGTTCTGTACGATACCTCCTCTGGATCAACAGCACAGATTGCCGATCTCATCGCCGAGGGTGCCATGCTGTTGGATAAAATTGAAGTTCGGGTCCGTGTCGTTCCTGGGGCACCGGCCAAGTGGGAAAATCCCGAAATGAAACGGGATGTCAGTCACCCCTTCGCCACACACAACGATGTTTATTGGGCGGATGGTATTGCCGCAGGATCTCCCACCAACTTGGGTGGTCTTTCCTATCGCATGAAGCAGTTCTGGGACGAATTTAGTCAAGCTGGAGGATGGGGGACCACCGATGGCAAAATTGGCACTGCCTTCACGTCTCAGGGTGGACACGGCGGTGGCGGCGAGCTCACCTGCATGGCCATGATGACTGTTCTGATGAACTTTGGCTTCTCTGTCTTCGGTATTTCCGATTACGTCGGTTTTCTTGACACGATGCACTATGGCTCGGTGATTGCCAAGAAACCACGAAACGACGAAGACAAAAGGAAGTGCCGTCGTCAAGGGTTGCGGTTGGCCGAATTTGTTGCATATTACATCAACGGAAGGGATCAGGCAAATCCTATTCACACCAAGAACTGGGACACTGACAAATGGGGTTTTCCAGGTAAGACACTTGATTGATCTGTCTCGGCAACGTTATTCTTCGTTTTTGAGACGAGCAGCAGGTCTCATACGCTAATTCTGCTTTCAAAACAGGAATTCCGCCCCGAAATGAGTCTCAGGCCATTCTCACGGAGAGAACTACATGCCCACATGTGTCTTTGCTAAGAAATGACGCAGAGAATAGCAACACCTGTCATCAAGTTCCAAACAAGCGGGCACTAATTTTCACAAAGATGGAGGACTATGTGCATGATGCGACTCCAGCCATGGCTAGCTGGGTACTTTGCAAGCTACAAGAATTTGGTTGGAAGGGTGTCATCACCGACGAAAAGGATTTCATTGAATCACATGACAAGCTATCAACGTTTGACCTTGTCGTCTTTCTAAATAATTCTGGTCAAATATTCGATAAGACCGACAGTCTGTTGAAGCATATTGAACAAGGCAAGGGCGTCGTCGGTGTTCATGCGGCCATTGCCGCCTTCCTTAATGGCAAGGATGCATCTGGTACCACACTCATGGAGCCCACTTGCGATATTTTTGAGAACGTCTTTGGTTCGCACTTCAAGAATCATCCCCCGGTACAAACTGGAACAGTGTCTATCAACTATGACAATGCCCTTGGTCCCAATTTGACATCGGTACCGGCCAAGTTTGCCCACACTGACGAGTTTTTCAATTTCACCAGAAATGTCTGCGATGATCCCGACACCACAGTGATTGCCTCCCTTGATGAAACGACCATTGACGGCGGTCTCATGGGTGAAAGACATCCTCTTGCCTGGTACCGTCAAATTGGCGAGCTAAAGGCCCCCGTCTTCTATTCCGCTCTTGGCCATTTTTCCCACTTCTACAATGGAACAGGGGGGGGCGATGATGAGTTTGTCGCTACCATTTTGGAGGCTGGTCTTCGTTATTGCTGTGACAACTCATAATTTTTGAAGTACACCTTCTCTAGCGAGGAATCATCATCAGACGACTCTACTACATAGTAATAAGCTCCGACCTCCGTTTGGATACTTTCACGCAGTACGTGTACTGTTTGTTTCCCCCCATTGCCTTATTCACTACCTACTTGTACTACAGTACCTGGTACAGTAGAATAGATACCATACCGGTAAGGTGCTGCCACGTAGTGATGCGCGTAACTGTATGCGTTCAAGTAGCGTGTACCGGTACCGGTACCGTTACAAGTACCCTATTGGATTGCAAGTATTGTTTTCTGAAATAGCGCGGAAAAGCAAGCGATAGATTGCGAGAGTATTCATTGGGGTCTCGTTAGTTCTCGAAGTAAAACCCCCAGGGTAAATAAGCGTCGTATTTACCCCTGAAAAGCACCAAAAGCACGTACTTTGAAGTAGTCCGATTTGTCAAACATCGTCTAATCAAATTTATGAATTGCTTGAATTGCGTCTCAATTTTTGTCTAACATTTATGGAGTCGTAAACTGTGAATAGGAACTCGAGAGACGAGCACGAAGTTAAGCCACGAACTCTGACAGCTGATGTCGTCGTCCCCCAAAAAGGAAACGGGCGAAGAAAAAACGGAGCACGGAGTAAAGCGAAAAAGCGAGAAGGGGGGGAATAAAGATGTCCAAACCTCTAGTAGTTCAGGCGAAGCGACAATCTCACAATTCGATTCTGGCGCGCGTCATCTTCTTCTTCTCACATTGCAGTGCCCATCATTTCTACTATCTCTCAGTTCCTCTCTCATCCACAAATAAAAACAACAAAAACAAGAACAAGAACATTGTTTTCGTGTCTTTCTTTCATTGCTTGTGCCAATAAAACTATGAGCGACGCTGGAACTATCATTTTAGAATATGTTTGCCCAGCCGTTGGTGTGGTCTTGGCCACGCAAATGTTCTTAGCGCCATACCGTGATGTACAAAAGGCAATCAAGGCAGGAAGTTTGGGTGAACTGAATCCGCTGCCCTGGGTGTTCATGTAAGTACTTTGTAATGCAATAGAGGGAAATGTGAGCGAAGTTATAGGAGTCCAAAAGAAAAAGCTCACTTGCGGTCTTTCTTTCTTCTTGTTGTTCACATCATCAGGCTTGGCAACTGCATCGGATGGATCTTCTATAGTTTTTTGCGAAGAGTGAGTTAGTCAAAAGTATTCGGCCCCATCTAATAAGAGATAATTATATTCCCTAACACTTTACAAAAACAATGCATATATTCTTCCCAGGACTTTTTCTTGTTTGCCGGCAATATCTCTGGTTTGATTCTTTCAATTTGGTTCAACTTAGCCGCCTCCAACTTGATTTTCAAACAACAAGTCGCGCAACTGCCCGATGTCATTACCGTATTGGATTCAGACGAACGCTCTGGTGACACCACTGTCCATCCAGACTTGTCGAATAAAGATCGAGTCTCTCAAACTGTACTATCAGCCATTGATGAAGGAGGAGACAAAGACGAAATGGCCAGCGGAAGTGCTAGGGAGAACCTCAAAACGGACCTGGAGAAACAGCAAGGCAACCAGACGTCAGCTCCGATCACAGAGCTGCCTGTTTTCTACAATGCACCGGTTCATGATTATCGCGTCATGGCAATGTCAATGTTATGGATGATCGTCTTTTCTGTTATTGGATTCGGGGAGAACATTTCGGCCAATACTAAGGAATTGATCGTGGGCAGTGTGACAAACTTTTGTCTGGTATTCTTCTATGGAGCGCCTCTTTCGTGCATTGCTGTCGTTCTTAAAACACACAACACGGCCACACTGCACGTTCCCACCATGTTTACGAATACGGCCAGTTCTGTCTTCTGGGGTGTTTACGGTTTGGGCGTAATGGATTTCTTCGTCGCCGTTCCCAACTTGATTGGAGCTCTCCTTGGAGTGGCACAAATCGTCTTGTACATGATCTATCCACGCGTCGAAACCAAGAGTGTTCCTGTCATTACTGCCGCTATTCCAGCGCCAGGTGCAACAGTCGGGGAGGATGGAACCACAGAAATGGAAGTTGTACAACTTCAACTCCACAATGTCGCCACTGACGATCTATTGGGCCATTCCAACATGTTGGGGAACACCAATGCAGGAGATCCTTCGAACAACCCAATGAATATGGCATACGGTATTTCCTCGGATGGCAACAACGGCAATGATTCCAATAAAAATGTCACGACCTTGCACAAACAAGAGATTACCATGGATGGGGTTACCGCAGCGTCGACTGAAAATCCATTGGTCCTCCAATACAATACAGCGATCGACAGCAATGCTGAACAATTGGCAGGTTCAGACCCACCCGAGCCTGTCGCATTTTCGGATACTTCATGTAACACGCCGGGTAGTCGTATCGGAACCTTACATCGTCGCACATCCTCTCGTCGTTCTGGTCGAATGTTGATGGAAACATCCAACGACAATACTAACAACCACGGTCGCAACCCTTCCGCCGGTTCCGGTTCTAACGTTACAAATCCCCCCAACGTCGCCACCGTTGCCAGTGTCCATCACAAACGAATCGTTTCCAACGACGCGTCGTTCTCCTTCTTGGCTGGTCTGTTTGCCAGTGAGCTTGATATTATGAACTTGGAGACTACCACTACAGCAACTTTGCACCGTCGCGTTTTGTCGACTTCCCAAAACAACAACAACAACAACAAGTCCTCCCACTACTACTAGTAGACCCTCTCTACTAGTCCTCTCTCTCTCTCTCTCTCTCTCTCTCTCTACTAGAGTAGAGAGTGATTAATACCAGGAACCAGTAGAGAGAGAGAGTTGGATAAACTGGTCAGGACGCATCCGGGACACGCTGACGACAATCTCGTGACTCAAATTGCACCACCTTCTTTAGTACACGTACCTACCGGTATACGGTCTTTGCAGTAGTCAGTAGTCTAGTGACCGACGACGAGGACGATTCAGTCCTCTCTGGTATTGGCATTTTCCATTCTCATGCCAGATAGTAGAATTCCTCAGCTCGAGATGGGCTTGTGGAATTTCAACACCTCTTCCGAACAAGACGACTTACAGTAATGGTAATAACAAATGACTGAATAAGAGTAGATGATTCGTTCGACCAGGAACAACGTTCTCATAGTCCTCACTCTTAACTCTACTGGTACCGAAAGAATCATCGTTGAGAGTAGGGGTACTACTTCTAGTACTTCTACTACTTCTTGGTCGGCAGCGCATGATCATCCATCAAAAAAGTACAAGTTTCACTCACTTTATTGTGCTCGTGCTATGCTATATTAGTGGTTTTCATAGTGCTTAAAGTCGCCTTCTCGGAAATTCTGCCCAAGCTTCTGAAAGATCCGTAAAAGACCAAGGCTAAGGAGAAAACTAATCTTGGCAAGGCGAAACTTGAAACCGAAAACGGATGCCGTCAAAGCAACGTAGGTTCGTCGTCTCCACTTTTGGAGTGACTTTTGGCCAGCTTGGCAGTGTTTGCAATGAGCTGCATGTTGGGTATAGCGATCAAACATTTCCGATCTCGTCAAAGCAGGAGGAAGCAGTTCGACGATATCGGTGTACTTCGGGATCCATTTTCGAAGAGTCGCAATGCATCTGTCGGCTGGTGCCGGCATGTAGTACGTCGGTCGGTCTTGGCGCTCTAGTTCTCGCTCTTGATAGTGAAGGAAGGCTAGATCAGAGTCAAGGAAACGGTTGCTGAGCATATGCAGCATCCACACTGGGCTAAGTTTGAAGACAGCTCCTATCAGAGAACCTTTCTTCGTCCTTTTCTCCGCCTTTTCATCTACGGTCTTCGTCTTTGCTGTATTCAGAATGATAGCCCGGGACCAACCCGGTTTCGTAGGCACACAAAAAACGAATAACTCAAAGCGGCGGGAATCACTGTCAAAGTCCGCGTCGTACCAGACCAAGTAAGGGGCACGAAAACCTCCTTCTCCCGCCCGCATCAATCCCATGGTTCGATCTTCCCAATTAAACGTAAAGCCTTCCTCCCCTTTGACTATTGGGAATGTCATATTGATCGGGATGGCATCCGTACGCTTCCCTTGTAAGCCATGGTGCGCAAAAGGGACGTGCGACGGATCAATCAAGTTTTCCACCAGCGCATCCCAGGAATATGGGAGATCCCTGCTAAAAGTAGCTACGACTGGTTTGATTTTCTCCATCATTCCTTCTGGACACGCCCATGATTTTCCCGCTACAGACAGAACATCTTCTTTCCAGGGCCAGACAAAAAGTATCTTATTTTCAACGTAGACAGGGTACGACGCCACGGATGACCGAGGCGACAACAGAGCAGTACTCTCGATTTCGGCATTGGCCTGAGGGATCCGAATACAGTTTCCTGTCGAGTTGAATTCCCAGCCATGATACGAACATTGAATTGCATTTTTTTCTCGGTCCACTCTTCCTTCCGACAATGGGGCCAGGCGATGTGGACATACATCATCCAGTACCACCCAATTCGCGTCGTTGTCTTGGTACGTCACGTACTTTTGACCCAAAAATTGAAGTGGGGTGGGACGATCTGGATCCAACTCATAGGTGGAAGCGATCGGAACCCATGTACGAGGAAACTTTTTCCCGTCAAGATTCTTTTGGTTGAGCGATGTTGCCGTGGAACGTGGGTTGTTGGGGGATATCGTGGTAGTAGAGCGCGCAGCAGCAGCATCACCGCCGACCGTCGACGGAGAAGAAAGAGACCAAGAACTACCGCACAGCAGGGCAACACATAACATGAAGAGCAAGAGATTCATGTCTAATCTGTGAGCAAACAGAATGACTCGTTTCATCACTCTAGTAGTTTGGTGCTCTTGTTTGCTTAGTCTACTACCCAGGTATCTCGACAACTCGAAGTTTGGTTTCTTTTTTGTTGTTGTTGTCGCCAAAGAATAATAGAACAGATGCATGAAACATCATCGATCATCGATCATCACATGCAGCAACAACGTGCGTAGAACGTGGATCGCCGCCCATATTTTTTTCTCCCTCGTGCGTCATCGCATATCTGTTCAAATAACTACCAACAACGGACAGACGCGAGATGCATTCACGAGAGGAGTCAAGCATTCTGTCTGTCCGTCCAACAGTCAGATGATCAGATGAGTCGAGTCTTGGTCTGTCCACCCACGACCCGGCGAGTCATGTCTACCGCTTACTCGGAACTCACTTACAGTTACTGGTATTTCCCAAGACAGTCATCCGGAAGACCTCCGGTCTTGGATACTGCTTTGTTATATTCAGTTTACCTGGATTGAAAAGCCTATTGCTACTAGTTAGTTTGACTCTACTACTAGACCTGACCGAAGTGCAACGAGACTGGACATCTCATCTGCACGTCATCGTGCGATACATTCAAATTTTTGAACCGGGGGGGGACACGTCGGTGCGTCAGCCGATAGCTAAAGAGTGGATACTGCATCACGGACTTAAAACATTAGTGCCCATGCAGTCATCCGATCGCTGCTCTGCTTCGTGCCTTTGAAGCCTTTCGAATTGTCATTATTTTGATTACATAATAGCTTCAAGTCCGCGAAAATAATGCCCTCGCATCATCCTACTCCTAATAAGCCCAACAAAATAATGTCCAGTTCGGATTTTGCGTTGGCATTTGGCATCAGTAGATGAAAATGCGAACGATGCTGGATGCCAATCAAATAAGGCTAAGTCATTTCGCTTGGAGATCGCGGATTGCGAGATCTTCTGTTCTAGTACGAATACTGTTGGCGATATTGGGCGTTGGGGGTGTTGGGCACAGGGCGCCGTGTAATCATACAATCCAGTATCCAGTATCCAGTTTCCGGTGATCGGAATGCTCGTGCATCGGTATTCTCACAATTCGTTGGGCTCTGATATCAACAATCAGATTGCTTTTGCTGTTGGGATTGGCACCATAGAAAACAATCTACCACCACCACAATGTGTAATTCCATGAACCTCGGCCGACGCTCGTCCAGCTGGAAGCTTGATCTTGCGGAACGTCGCTCCCGTTGTCAGCATGCGTCTGCACCACAACTATCTCTCAATCACTTCTTGAAGGATCTACTGAAGACGAGGTCAAGTTCCAGCGGAAGCCTGGAAACGCCGGAGCTTTTGATCGTTGACGACAACGCCAAATCTCCAGACCGGTACTCCTCCCTCTCTGCTCCTCGTGAACAAAGCCCGCCCACATCACCAAAGTATGCTCCATTGCCGTCAAGAAAATCCTTATGTCGATGGGATTCAGGTGATTGCAGCGTTGACGCCCCCCCCAGTGCAAAAGTGGGTCCATACTATCTTCCTCCCACTCGTCCTCCTCGAAGAACATCAGAACAAGATGTGAACGAGCAAGAACAGCAGGAGCCTCGCCATCCTCGAAGAGGAGTTGGTTCTGAGTGCCCTCTTCCGCGTACTACTATGGAAACCCAACTCAATTTGAACTCCTCTCAAGCTCGACTACCTCGCATGAAGGCGGCCACCACCACGATGAGTCTTTTGGACGCCGTCCTTTCCCTGCAGGACGACATAGACCTCGTCTCTTGTTGCATGTCTTCTTCCGAGGAGTTCTCTCTAGTCGATGGCTAAAGATAATGAGTAAAAGACAACCCCGCTTACTAGCGCGATAGGCAAACGGATAAATGCATATTAGATTTTCTCCATTCATTACTTCAACTCCTACCGGTACTGGAGTAGTAAAGGAGCGTTGGAAACTACCACAAGAAAGTACATGCATGCATGCGGTTTACGGCCGGCTAGAAGTTGAAGCGGTTCTTATGCTTCAAACCTGCGATCGCGTTTTGAATATTGATATCATCGTGTTTCAAGTGGGGCTTAGAAAATGATGGTACCCGAAAACCGGTGCAGAATGGAGTTATGATGGTACCCGAAAACCGGTGCAGAATGGAGTTTTGTTCCCGAAATATTTTTTATTGGGCGCATGCATACCGGTAGATTCCTCCTCCCTTTCTAGATTGTCGATTCCGTCCAACATTTTGGGGAGTTTAGCAGCACAAGTCCTGATAGGCCTGCAGAAGTTCATCCTCTCGCACTTCTTTTCAAGAGGTAACTATACTTTGTATCCCAGGGCTTTCGTCAAACCTTGATCTTCTTCCAGTACCTTTCGAATCACTGTCCAGTCGGATGGGGAATACATGCGACGATACAAGTCCAGTGGCTGTCCATACCGAATGACTGCGGATACCAAATCACTCCGCTGCATCCCGTGACCGGGGCCTAGATTGGCACTGTCTGTTAGATACCAAAAAGGTCGTTCCTTGACTTTCCCACCAGCACAGTGACAAACTTGTTCAATGACTTGTTTCGGACGAAAGACCAAATCTTCAAATCGAACCATCAGCATTGGAAACTCCACTTGTTGAAAGTACTCTAGATTCCACTCACGCCACACATGTATCAGTGACTCATACGTCATGTTCCTGCCAGATCGAGGTGTAGCAGTAGTAGTAGCAGTGCTGCCATTCTTGGTGGGCCGTAGTCGAAGGGCTCCAAAGTTGGCTTGGACAGGGACTTGTAAGTTGAGAGATCGATCACAGAACTCTTGTTGATGCATCCATGCGAGACTATATGGGCTTTTGCATAAGGCGTATAACCATGTATAGGGATGTCGGACAGCCACCACTGGCAAGGTCGCAGACTGATTTCTAGCTTCTTGGTTTTTTGCAATGTGAAAGAGTCGTGCTGACGCCGGGTTATGTTTTCCCCAAGGAGCTTGGTACAAGTTGAACTGTCTCGGTCGCCTCTTTAATGGTGGTGCGGGGATGCAGTTGTCGAAAAGCAGTTGCTGTAAGAGGTTGGTGCCCGTCGAGAATAACCCGGCGGGTCCCACGTGGCGACGATGGACTCTTTCTCGAAACTTCTCACACCGCTCGAGGCCCAGTATGATGGGTTCGTTCCCATAGTTGTCTAGAATCTGCCACCAGGGAGGAATTTCTTTCAATAGACCACGCTCCACCAGCTCGCTGTGGTTGACACCCATGCTTTGAAGGACTTGAATAGTATAATTGGCACCCATTTCTTCCTTGGAAGCATATCGATAGAACGCAGTGTCGTCTCGCGGTGGAATGTGGAGAGGATCAAAGGGATGATCCGCGTATCCAAAAGCTTTGGACGTTCGCTTAAGCGTGGCTTCCATATCGATTGCTGGGTCTTCTGTCGTGGCACGATAATCATTGGCTGATGGCTGCTCATTCCCAACAAGGAATTCATTGAAGATACGATCAGCAAAAGATCCAGCAGACGACGTGTACGAGTAGTAGTCCGCCCAGCTGTACAGGTAGTAGATGCTGATTTCTGCTAGGCCCACGAAAAGCAAGATCGTCGCATTGGATAGTGATCTGTCTCTTCTATGACGTTTACGCCGGCGCGCCTCCATGGCAGCAGTCGTGGGTCTACAAGTACTAGTAGCAGGAGGCGTTGGATGGTGGGCGTGCCTGTGATGTAGTGTCAGATCATCGTCGCATTGGTTCTTCGTCATTTTTCATGGCATCATACTGCTGAATACTTTTCTGGCTAACAAGGTCTCGTCCCGTCATTCAATATATTTATTTTTGCGAAGTCTCGTCTCGTCTCGTCTCGTCTTTGGGAAGTGCTTGTATGATGGTTTGATCGTGCGAGGAAAGGAGGAACGAGGTGATGAGTCCTATTGTGCTTCTTGCGTTCGAGAGATGAGACAAAATACAAGTACTCGACAGTACCGGAAGGACTATTCGAGTAGAGAGAGATGAATAATAAGGCAGGAATGCCGTGTCGTGGCGCCATCATATCACGCATCGATGATTTATTTCAGTCACAAATAGACTAAATCGACCAAGTAGAAGAAGGTGATCGAGCTAATCGAATTTCGTCACTAAAAAAATCACTGATCCATTGTTGATAGCTGATGTACGAGTACATCATCATAGTGACGGAATGAATAGTTCTTCTCATCTCGCTGCCGCTTGAGGAGTCCTTGTCGCTGGACGTCAGTTGTTACTGGTCTACTGTGGCTACAAAGTAGTTGAATTATTGCTATCCTTGCTGGCTAGTTGACGTTTGAATTTCGAGCCTAATATTATAAATTCTTGATTTTCAAAGGAAGGATAGTACTCCTCGTAATCCT
This sequence comes from Nitzschia sp. pyKryTriq1, assembly GCA_956465555.1. Classification (NCBI taxonomy): domain Eukaryota; phylum Bacillariophyta; class Bacillariophyceae; order Bacillariales; family Bacillariaceae; genus Nitzschia; species Nitzschia sp. pyKryTriq1. The sequence continues at coordinate 510,699 of OY101119.1, forward strand.
GCTAACTGCATCCGTATCCCTACTAGGTTATGTGCGAAGAAGGCGGGTCCTCACGAGAAGTTCTAGTCAAGGTACTCGTAGTACTGGTACTGGCGGTCGAGGCAAATGACGTCGTTTCATGTTTCTTGGGAAGAGCGTGCTTCCTTGTACTTTCCTCCGCCTTGGACCTTGGTGAGACAGCGGCGATGACCACCGGGTTATCGTCTTCTTCTTGTTCGGCCATTGCTGCTGCTGCTAATGCTGCTGCGGTCGGATTCGTGGATGCAAAGTTTTTGGGAAGAATCAATTGCGGTGGAGCATCATCTTTGCCAATACGGATGATCAAAGATGACAAGGGATAGTTGCTGCTACCAGAAACGGTATTCGATGCAGCTTGTTGTTGCAACGCTTGAAGGATAGACGCTCGATTGTTCAGTGACCTCAGGTCCGTGCCGCGCTTGCTCCTGCTGGACTGTCCTCCTATATCGGTGCTCTGTAAATTCCATGTCGCATTCTGGGTGGTCGCGCCGTTACCACCACGGGATATTAATCCAGATTCATCAAACTGCTGCAGATCAGGCAGACTTCGCTGGTTTCTTAATCGAGAGGCTGAACTTGGACCGTGTTCCGATGCTCGAAGAAGGATAGACGCTCGCCCTCCCGACGACTTCAGTGCCCTTCGCCTGGTGGATGTCTGGCTATGTTCGGTGGCATGCAGGTTCCAAGACGCATTTTGAGTACTCGCGGAAAAACTATTTTTAGAATACTCAGCTTGGTCATCGTCAAAGAGCTGCAAGTTGGGTAGACTTCGTTGTGAGCGTCCAGAGGGATGGATTCTACATGTCTTGAGGCGGCTTTCGCCTTGTGCCGGTTCCTGTTGATTCGGCTGCTGCGCTTTTGTATTATTGTTATCTCCACCCAAAACATCGACTAATGCAGCGAAACTGCTCGCACTATCGTGTGACGAGCTGTTGAGGGCATTCCGCAGGCTCGTGCTACCACTTCTTCTTGTTGTCTGGCCACTGCGGCGGTGTCGACTGCTGCTTCTTGGTCGGCTTGACGTTCTTCTTTTTGGAGAGTTACTGGTACCTAGTGGGCGTGCTGGCGACGAGGCTGGACCTCGTGGTGTCCGCCCCCTTGATCCCTCTCTTCTTCGTCGGGAACGATACTTCATGTTGGGGTCGCTGTGAGAAGAGGTGGCGACAATCGAAGCATCGGTTCCTTGCTGCCTGGTTGCTGGAAGCGGAAGGTGGAGACCGGCACCTTCAGCTGATGACGACGAGGGATCTTCTCCTCCCTCCTTCTGCATGATGTCTTCCACAAAGTCACCGAGACTATGTTCGTCATCATCATCGTCTGCGCGTCCAGAAGGGTCAAAGTTTAAAGCACCGTAACTCGAATGAAAATCCTCGACCGCCAAGCGTGGAAGGGAAGCAACCTTCTTGAGGATACCAAAGCGATTATTCGATGGTCGTTCAATATTCCTTCTATTATTGGTCATTTCTTTGTCCGCAGGCTCCTGGGGGATTGTGACGGCGTTTCTTTTGTTTTCGTCCTCGAGACAGTTACTCGATCGACTTGGCTTTAGCTTGGCGAGGGAGGAAAAGGATTTTGAAAAGGCGTGATAATTCTTGGAAAGTGATTGCAAACTCTTTTTTCTCGGTATCTCGGAAGGATTTTTAACATTGTCCGATTTCATTTCCGACGAAATTGCGGCTGCGCCATTGTTTTTGCTCTTGACCTTATTCGGGGCAAGGTCTTGTAGCAAATCATCGAGGAGACGGGTGCTAGCGGAATTGCGGGGATACTGCTTCTTGCTTCCAATACACCGACCGAGGGACGTAGACGGATCTAGTGACGACGACGGATAACCTCCCTTATTACTCATCATTTCCTCGACGGTCCGAGGTTTTATTCTGGTATTGGTTTGCTGCATTGCCATGATCAACTTTAAAGTTACCTCTGGAAACAATGGATGGTCGAACGTACGAGCGAGAGACTTTTTGTGGGATGGATGGGTGGTGCGATCGACTCCGAGATGAACAATGAGGATCTTCTCAAAAAGCAGATTCCATACCGGTACCGTACGGTACTACACATACCGGTGTACAGTTAACACCTACAGTATTACCTGGTACTCTTGATTTTCACCATCAGTCATCACGGGGAAACTTATATATATATAATATTTGATCAAAGACGTTTTAGAGGAATTGATACGAGAGTTTTTAGGTTTCGCCGAATGACCTGATGTATTGATAATTAGGCTCTCATTCGGTGGTGGTGGAGGTTTTCGGAATTTTAACTCTCCGAGCGAAGCGAGGAGAGGCCGCGCGCTACATCCGGGTCCTTTTTGAGTCGGATTAGTCGATTTCTGGTAAGAAGCTCTCAGCGACGTCGCTTTTGCGCGGCCGGCCGCTTTGACGGCGCAAGTACAAGTACTTGTAGTTTGATGAGTTTAATAGAGCACGCTTTGTATTGCAATTCAGGAAACCATACTTTGATATCGCGGTAATAGTAGCGCCCTTCGAATCGTATGCCAAGTCTCCTGCAAATATCCACTCAGGAATCATACCCCCGGAAGCAATGACAATCCTGTTGTTTTTTCTGGGGGTTGGGGCTAGAACGGCGCTCATTTTCACGATTCTTCAATAGTGATCATGCTAACACACAGTGCGAAAATTTGTTATGAAATACTATGTTCCTTCGATTGTATCGCACTATTAAGTAGATAGTACTCGTAGTACTAGCGCATACTTCTATTATTTATCTAAGGTCGTGGCTCGTGATAAATACCTGATGATCCTCGTCTACTACTATGCAGTAAAAGTGTCGCCTTTCCACAATCCGTGAAGGTTGCAGTATAGATATGGAGTCAATTTCGCACCTTTTGGGACCCCGCAAGTCAGACTCGGAGGAGAAGGTTCTGTGGCAGGGAATACCTTGGCCACTGCGACATCCCCCGACGTTTCTTCCTTGAGCCAAATGGCTTGAATCCAATGCGGCTTTTCCGCGTCCATGACGTGAGGAACGACTACCTCGACCTTGCTCAAATCCGCCTTTCCCTCGACGATGCTGATGCTAACCTTAGGGAGATGCTTTTCTGGTGCTCCGTTCGTATTGGCGGATTCTCCGAATTCCTTTTCCAGCGTCTTCATTTGCTTTGCAATGTCTGCTGCCAATGCTGGCGGAGCACCAGAGGCCAGTGCAGCCGCCAGGAACGAACCCCTTACTGCTGCATTGACGGCCCCGCGACGAGAGATCTCAAAACATGAGGACTCCTCGTCGGCTGACTGCGTCATTGCAGCCGCTAGATGACTTCCTGGCTGAATGACTCGATTCTGGAGGTGGCCTCCTTGGAATGCGACGACTATCAGAGGAAGGTGCAACAGCAGAAGCATTGCTGCAATGATCTTAGGAACAAGAAGTCGACGACTCATATTTTTCGGAAAGTGGAAAAGTGTGAGGCCTCCGGCTTCGAATGCATCAACGAATTCCAAAGCTACTAGAGAGCTTTGTGCCATCGTTGTCATCTTCATTGTCCAGTTCGATAGAAGCGATGAGTTTCAGTTGGCCAAGACGACAGATTTGGATTGGTTGAAGCCTTGACACCCAAACGGATCGGTATCTTTTGAGTTGTTTTCGCGCCATTTTCAGGGCAGGCGGCCGGACCTGCTGGCAACAAAAGAGGCTACGTCTGTCCCTTTTCAATTTTTTTCGATCCGTTCGCATGAACATCGCAGGCACAAAAATTTGGCGGGAGCGCGCCTCTTGCCTCTTCCGTGTGGGTTTATTGTTGTTCTCGCTGCGGCAAGTAACACCAAACGCCAACCCAACAATTTAAGTTGAGACTGCCATTAGTTGGGAACCATCGCTCTCTGGCTAGTGGAGCTACGAGCAAGCGGACGATACTTGTAGAAATTTTATCTAGATAGCGAGAGAAAGAGCAGATGAAGGAATCATCCAGTTGGTTTTGCCGTGCGCTCAGCGGTGGTTTTCTATTGCTGGCGCCCTCAATATTGGGACAGGGACAGAATGACCTTTGCCTTTTGTGTCTCGACGGATCGACGCCGCTGGGAACCGAGGATTTATTGGATGAAGGTCGATTCGGGTCAGGTGTCAGCTGTGCATCATTACTGGAGGGCGCTGCAGGATTGCTGGAATGTGATTCCGAAGAGTTCTTTGTTTTGCAATTGACGTTGATACAGGCGAATTGTTGCCCGGTGGGTTCTGGGTCCCGCTGTACTTTGTGTCCAGATGATGTCTCGAGCGAGATTGCTTTCCCATCTCGGTCTCTACCGTCGCCCTCAGACAAGCTGGTAGATGTTTCCTGTAGTGATCTGGTTGAAAATGAGACGGTCCAGACGGAGTTTCTGGCTGATTTCGTTGGAGAGCCTGGGGTCTGCGAAAATACACTAGTTCGAAGAGCAGCTGGATACTGTGGGTGCCCGACCATTGATCTTCAATGTGACCTCTGCAATGGTGGAGAGCTGATTCCCGATGAAGAATTTGCCTTGACGAATACTCCTTGCAGTGAAATCGCCTTTGAGGTCGCCCTGTTGCCACCAGGCCAGTGTCAGCAAGCGACGAATGATTTGGCGGGCTTCGATACTGCTGCCCTCTGCTGTGAGAACATTGAGCGCCCAAATCAATGCAGCTTGTGTTCCTCCCAAGAGCAGCTTGTACCCGTTAGAGCAGTGACGACTCAAGCATATGGTGAGGTGACTTGTGCTGAACTACAAGACGCCGCGACGTTGACAACCACCGATTCGGCGTGCCAATGGCTTCAAGATGAAGCTGGTGGGACTTGTTGTATGCAGCGTCCAGAGGGTGGTACCACCTGTGAATTAACCTGCCCCGATGGCTCTTTGCCTCCCGATCCTTCCAAAAGGGATCCTGTCAGTGGTCATTCCTGCCAAGATTTAGCATTAGAATACGCCCAATTCTCTTCAGATGAGTGTGACAAGGATGCTATTTCGTCCACCATTGGTTTTGATGCGGTGGCTTTTTGTTGCCCCAGAGTTGATCCGCCAGAGGAATGTTTCCTGTGTCCACCGGGAGAAGAGTTGTTGTATCCTGAGCGAGTTTTGTTCGCCTATAAAGGACATTCCTGTTTCGATTTGGGAACATCACTTCGACACGTCGTCGGCGAGACCAAATGTCAAAGCATTTTGGATGTGTCCCGTGGCAAACGTAATTGCCAGTGCCGATCTCCGAGCCCCCCCACACCGACACTTGCGCCAACGCCTACTACCCCCAATGGTGGGGGAGAGGAGAGTGGAACGCATCGCCCAGCAGGACGGTCCGTCCCAGCTACGATGCTTCTTGGGGTTTTCTTCTTTTCCTGGATGTTACAATGATTTGTATTTTTCACTATCTATCAAATAATGGCTCTATGCGCTCACTCGTTCTACTAGGTAAGAGCTCTGCTATTCTTTATAGTATTCCACTGCTTGTGGCGAGGGGTGGGCCAGCTAGAATAACAAGCGGTACTCTGTAGTACGCAGCAAACGTTATTGTCGACCTACTCGACTTCTCTTCCTTTAGAGAGAAACCCACAGGCGGGAGAGAGAGAAAGAACATCACGAACAACGAAGAGAGCGAGGGCGAGCGAGCGACAGATGGAGATGATGATGATGATGATGTCATCACGATTATTCTCCTTCAATTCAATCGCGCACATCTATCACCATCCGTGCGTTTGCACGACCGCGGATGGTCGGGGAACATTATTTTCTTCAGCCATGAATAACTTATGAACTGGCCTTTGGCACGACATCTTGATGAATTATGACCCGCATTCTATTGCACGGTACTGGTACTTCGTACCGGTATCAAAATTATCACCTAATTTGGCTCACAAATCACAAGCCGAAGATTTCAAAGTTTGTTTGTGCCAAATACTTCTCTTTTTCCAACCATGTTGTTCCGTTCTAGCGTCCTCCTCCTCTCTTTGACTGCCGTCAAGGTTAATGGTCAAACGGAGGGAGCCATCATCCAGCCGGATCCAAATGATCCCTGTACAGTTTGCTTCTCTGGCGAAGCGCCTGCCACCGAACCAGGATTCAAGTTTTTTACTGGCGAAACTGACATGACTTGTTCGGACATCGTGGCTGGTGTGTTTAGTGCTGCTACCACTCAAGGCACTGATACATGCAAGGATTATCAGTTGATGGCCTTCCAGCTAGGCTGCTGTTCCACGCCTCCCTACGAGTACTGCCCGATCTGCCCCGATGGCACCGACTTTACTCGTTCGAATGTCGTTCCAATCGGTTCGACCCTTGGTACCAACCCCACTTGCGCTGAGAGTCTGTACCGAGTGGCGAGTTATAATGCGTTGTTTGAACCAGGAAAGTGTGCTGATACCGTTATCCAGCGAGGAGCCTTTTACTGTGGGTGTCCCAACGTGGAACAGCAGTGCTTCTTGTGCCCCGATCAAAGTCCTCCCGACAACCCGGAGCGAGGAGAAGCGTGGGTCACTGGATCGAATTGCGAGGGTCTTGAATTCCTCTTTTCTCTCTACAATACCGATGAATGCAATGGTTTGCGAAACAACTACGGTATTGACTTTGCTCACTTTTGCAAGTGTCCTGGATATGAAAAGGAGAACGATTCGAAGTGCATTATGTGTGCGGAAGGACTGGCAAACCCCAACTTTGTCTACACCGATGCTCCCTTTACTCGAACCTGTCAACAAGCTGCAGATTTCGCCGAGTCGATCACCCGCGAGAACATTTGCGTGGCACAGATGAACAGCGTTATTGAGCAGGGCTGCAACTGTAAAAATGGAAGTGGCCCTACCTTTAAAGTTGACAACGGAAGCAGCAATAACTCAGATGGGGCGACGGGAATCACAGCCATGCTCTCCATGGTTGCGGCTGTGACCCTGGCGTTAAATTCGCTGCTCGCTTAGATAGCTGAGGCCTGGTAAAATTACATGTATTTGTGTACCGGTAGTGTCAAACAAATGAAATGTATTTAGTGCTGAAACACCTCCTTGAATTTAGTCATAGGAATAGAGAGGCGTAAAGGCCGTGCCTCCAATAGCGTCTAACAAACTCCTGTTGCTGTTGGTCTTGTCCCCGCTTCCTGCCATCCTGTATGTAATGATTTCTTGGGTGTTGTGTTTTGCAAAGACTCTCGTAGTATTCAAGATTCTCGAGGGAGTCGTCAACATAGTCCTACTCCAAGAACAGGCAAAATTCACCCAAGTGAGGTTGTAATGATAACTCCACTCAAATAGGGGCACGCACTTTAAAAAGGGATCACCGTCATAAACAAGATGACCATGGCTGAGTCGTCAGTCCACCAAGAAATCATGTTGCCCTCTCTAAAGTCGAATAACGAAATATCACGATCTCTACTCTAGTCAAATCCGCCCACACGAAACATTTTCGTAACAACAACAATCGAGTGCTCTACTTATTTGAGTTTGACCACAGTAAAGACGACGCATCTTAAGCTTCAATCACGGCACCAGTAGAAGGCTTGAGGACCTCGCACTTTCCTCCGGCACCTTCAATGGCAGCTCGGGCAGACTTGGTGAAGGCATGGGCTTGGACGGTAATGTCCTTGGCAGTAAACTCGTTCCGTCCAACAACAATCTTGTGAACATCGTACTTGGACTTGGTCACAGTCTTGGACTCCAAGAGAGAATCGACTATAGCACAGGAGGTAGAAGCAGATGTAGCGTGTTAGAGACTGGTTTGGTTTCAGGGAAGCAGTTAGAGAATTTCACACCACATAATATGACCTACAATTGACGGTACTTCCGGCGGCAACACCATTCAATTCATCCAACTTGATAAGGTTGTACTCCTTCTTGAAGTGTCCAGGACCCATGGGCTTTCCAACAAACTTGGGAAGACGTCTGTAAAGAGGGGTTTGTCCTCCTTCAAATCCAGCGCGAACCGGTCTTCCCGCTCGTGCCTTTTGACCACGCATTCCAAAACCACATGTGGCTCCTTGCCCAGCAGCGATACCTCGACCCTTTCTCGTCTTTGGGGGGCGAGATCCAGGAGCAGGCTTCAAAGTGTCCACACGGAATTCGAAATTGTCCACATCGTTAATGGCGCTTTCGTCGGCTTCCCGGCGCTTCCAGTCAAAGACCTTCATGGTAAGAGAGGAAGTGGACTTGGGGACCGAGGTCAAAGCCCCAGAGCGAGGCACAAAAGCGCTGTACGCATCTGCAGTTGCAAAGAAACAAGTAGCGAAACAAGTGATTAGTAGGAGTCTAACGAATCGTTCGTTCCATCAAATGAATAAAGGCAAAATTCTCGATGATGCATCTACAACTCCAATTCGACAAGACAACCCTGCTGCTACGCCATTCCTGACGCAGAATCTTGAGTTCATCTCTACAGTCTCGAGGAGCCTTCGCAGTCTCCCCGATTGAAGAATGGCTTGTTTTGCAGAGGACAAACATTGAAAAACGCCGCCTCGGCGTTCTTGCAAAAAAATACCGCACAACTACAAGAACAGTTCATCCGGCACGTCTTCTTCTAAACTCCGTACCTGACGATGCTACGCATCCAGCGAGGACGACCAAGAGAGCTGACTTCATGGTGAAATAGTCTTTTATTTGCTTTCAAGGGCAGTGTTGCTGTTGGTACTTCCAAGCAAGATGGAGAACGGCAAGGCTACAACAAACACCACGTCCAGCAGATAACGAAAAAGGAGCGATGGTGATGGGTCGGTTGATGGGTGCGACCGCGAACGACGTGCTTATTTTTTTTCGAGGAGGAGCCTGCGTTCGTTGACTGACATCCACAAACTTTCGAAGCGATGGCTGTCGGCTGACGCACTTCCGCGCGCAGTGAGAAATTGTTGAGACCCGGTGAAGAACGGACGAATTTCACCGTACCGGTACTCGTATAGTACCTGTCTGTACCGGTACAGGGTCTACAGTACAAGTACGTACAAGTGCCGCCGCTACAGTATGATGGAGTTGTGAGTCATCATGAAAGAACTATCGAAGTACCATCAGAATTAGAAATCAGTCGAATTAATCGAAGAATCTCTCCCCGCCCGGCCGCCCACTCTGAACTCTGAACTCCCCCGCCACGCACGAACGGCTGTCTTTGACACGATCGATCCAAAGGAGACATCCGATCGATGACCTTTTTTGACCATGCTTCCTCTATCTGCATCATTCATTGCATCCATTATCTCTGTCCACTACTCTTCAACCCTTCATTCATTAGCTTTCCAAAGATAATGAAGCAATCTTTCTCTACCATCCTCGCGTACTGGTGGCTGGCATCTCATTGTTCGCCTTCTTTCCTCGTATCTTCTCAGGAAGTCTGTACACCATGTGCCGATGGTTTGGATGCCTTTTTGGTGGGGAAAGTATGTGAAAATGGTATCGATCTTGCCACCACTCTGACCACTGGTGAGTAAGCTGGAGAGATCAGGAGTCCAGCTATGCATACTTTCTTTTGTTGATCGTGTCTTTCCGCTTGGATGTTCTCATCGATCGATCGATTGCATGTATGTATCCGTTGTCTTCTTCGGCTAAAGATATGGTGGAGTGTCAAGTCCTTCAATTGGCAATGTATCAGGGTGATTGCTGTGATACCCCTCCTGAGGGCTACTGTACTCTGTGCGAAAATGGAAGTCAAAACTACAATGCCGATAAAGTCATCCCTCCAAATGCGGGGGGTCCAACCTTTGAAGTGACATGTGACAATTTTGCCACTCGGAATATGTATCTACGAGAGGGTGCTACTGGAATTTGTTCCGATACGGAACGAGCCAGGGCTCGGGCGTGGTGTGAGGTACGTTTCGGATCTTTCTTTTCCCAAGAAGTGGAAACCATGACTGTTCTTTCTCACTTGTTCTTGCCCCCTTCTCTTTCTCTCTAGTGTGACGGAATTCTGCCGGCATGCACATTGACCTGCAGTGATGGAAATCCTCCCCCAGACATGACCAAGGCGGATCCCATATTTGGAGAAACATGCGAACGATTTGCTTACGAGTATAGCACCTTATCTGCCGAAGAATGCAGCGACCCTGCGTTAAACTTAAACTTTGATGCAAAGGCGTTTTGCTGCAACGAGCCTGAACCGGACAATTGTTCGATTTGTTCGCCGGGAAAGATGTTGGGTGATCCTGATACAATAGTCCAGACCGAATTCTTCGGGTCGGCTACCTGTGGTGAAATCGACACATATGCGAGCTATTTGCCAGTGGGAGCGTGCAGTCGGTTTGTAGATGACCTTTTGGACAACCCATTTGGTGCGGAGGACGCATGCTGCGTCACGGATCCCAATTTCAAAGAAGGTGGAGGCAATGGTGAAGCAGGCTGCACGAGGACTGGAAATCAATTAGTCGCCACATCTGTCGCTTGTTTGTTTGCGTCCAGTGTCTGGAGCCTTTTCATATTCTAGAACAGGCAGTAATGAATGATAAGTAGTAGCTGGATTGCAATTGGCTTATAATGACTTTAGATAACAAGGTGCAATACTATGAAGTCGCCGGCTGTCATACCATCTGTCGGGCTTCATTGTTCACAACGACACCATTTCCTGACGTTCCAACGTAGTCCTTGGGCCACCGAAGGTGCAAGCGAGTGATCTCCTCGAGGGCCACGACATAGGATCTCAAATCGGGATAGGTTGTCTGGAACTTCTTGGGTTTGGGAGTGTCGAACTTATAGGCGAGAACGGGTTCCTTTGTCTTGTGTGAGTTATTTCCCAGGGAACCATGAAGTGCAAGAGTGTGCCCCACATGGGAGCCTCCTTGGCCCGGAAGCTGGCACTTTCCATCTTGGCCGTACTCTAGGCGCATCACCTGCAAGTTGGGGCTTGAATTTACCATTTGGCGGAACTCAGAAAACCCAAGCTTGGGCGACGCCATCGGGTAGCACTTCACACGCATCATCGGCCGGGCATTCGCATATCGCACTGCTGCAAGTGTTGAAAGCGCGGCGCCGAAACTATGCCCAGTGAAGACAACGTCGCAGAAAGGATGTTCTTCTGTCAGCTTGTCCAATAGGGCAAAGCACTTCTGTTCAATCTTTTGGTATTCATCTAAGAAGCACTGATAGACTTCAACACGCTCATGTTCGGCGTCCAAGGACACAGCCTTGCGGTTTGTGGTTTTCTTGGGACATGGTTTTGATTGCTGCTCTGTCGTACCGCGAATCACAGCGATGAAATTCTTTTGACCTTCGAACACCACTACCTCCAATCTATTGTCAGCATTTGATCCGACTGAGATCGTACCTTCAATAGAAACCTCATCTCCGCATTCAAGTAGAAGTTGAGCAATAGGAATGTGTTGAACTATCCTGATGCGTTTTAGCTCCGTGTTGTTCAAGCCTTTCCATTCGTCCAGGTCAAAGTTCTGATCAATGCGTCGATAGTTTTCAACGAATTCATTCAGTCTTGCCGGAACAACGAGCTCCGACACACTAGGAATCTCCATTTGAAAAGGTGCAGCGGCATACTCGCACGTTCTCATGACTTCATCTTCGCGTCCAGTCAGAAATGAAGTGGGTGAGGGTTTTGCCAAGGTCGGCAACTGCAGTTTGTCAAAGCTCAGTTCCATGAGATCTTTGACGATACTGTTATACATGCTCGTTTTAGTTTCTGGTTTTGTTTCTGGTGTTTCACTCCGTTCATGTGTTGATGACGATCGATGAGGCTCCCGGTTTGATTTCTCATCGGAAGGCTCCTGGGATCGCTCGAGCGATGTCGTCCGTGTGATGTGACCCTTGATTGCTCTCGGCCATGGCAGTTTCCGGATGATTCCAGATGCCCGCAATCCCTCCTTCGCCTTGCTAGCATCGGCATTAGCATCCCCACTATCACATTTCCTTGGAGTCGCAGGGCTGTGTGATCTTTCCTTTCTCGGGTTCATGCTAATGGTAAAGAAATCCTTTCGGCTAGCTCCGCTCTTGGGTTTTGGCGAGGACTGCTCGGTCGTGGGGGCAGAGTCTGTTGGATCACTCTTCGGCGTTGGTGGAGTTCGTGACTCGCTTTCATCGGGTCTACTACTAGACTCCCGTTCCTGGCTGCTGGATCGCTGTTCTTTCGGTTCCTCTTCCTCCGAGGCCTTCTGTGCGATATCTCTCAGATCGGAAACGCAGAACGATTGCACTTCTCGGCGGTGCTGGTTGTGCTGATTCTGGCCGCGGGATGGTTGAGGGGTACGTGGCTGCATCGGAACTGCCAAGGGATTGAAGGGCCCGTTGGCACCGTGAAGTGGTAGTGCAGGTGGCCTGCTCAAAGGAGCAGATGATGCACTGCCCAACAGAGGATCGAAGCCAGCTAACGAATGTCTCATTGTTTTCTGCGGATTGGGCACTGCGATATTGAACGACGCAGGACTGTCGGGGAGAGCCATCATAACACGAGCCGAGGAATGCTGTGGCTGGCTCATTCCAGCCCGACTAGGGGTGTTCGGCAAAGATCCGTATGGGTGGGCAGAATTGTATCCATGCCCACTTCCTCCATTGATCCCGTTCGAATACCCATGGCCAGGAGTCGGCGGCGGGGCACTGGTAGGCGGCATCATTCCATTCGGAGCCATATTATTATAGGATTGAGGGGTTGGTGACGCTGGAATGTGGCTCAAACTGTCTCGCTTGTGCTCCGAGTTGCGATGAGAACTTGCTGTGAGCGATGTCATGGTTGTTTGGGGTGATTGATTCTCTTGTTGCAAATATTACTGTATCTCTGGTACAAAATTCTTTGATCTCAACAAAAAATCGGCTCTTCAAGCGTTTATGGTATGTATCATATGGTATTTTGTACGAAGTATTCTGATAACAGGTCCCAGGAACAAAGTCAAAGTAAGCGTTCCAGGTTTTCGCGATAAAGAATAGAAACACGATCGATCCATGAAGTTCAAAAAGTTAAGACGGTTTTGAGGGGGAAGCTGAAGAATAGATGGCTCGGTAGGCTCCTGTGACACGCGAAAAAATGGCGATGCCTAAAAGGGGGAAAATCGCTAATTAGTGTTACATAGGGCTAAAAATTCTTCTGTGACATTTTCGCGACGTGCATGAGACTTCGCTAAATGATGCATTCACGCACGTGCGCACCTCCGGCGGGACTGACTCGTGACAACTCGGAACCCGATAAGTGGTGATTTTTACTCGCTATTGAGTGAATGGTACCGGTATGGTTGCTTGCGGGAAAAGATGAAAAAGATGAAGAGAAAACCTTTGACACCCGTCTCAAATCAAGAAGTCAGGCTGCTGACATCAACACGATTCAATGCCTAACATTGAGTGTGTTTATCCATAGTAAGCCTGCACTAATGAAAGGGGAAGAAGGACGATGGAAAGAATCGTATGATGAAACAATCAGCCTAATATCTAATCGTCAGGCTCTTGTTCTTCTTTGGGTTTGGGCTTCGGCTGAAAGACCGCAAATTGCGGTGGCGGTCCACCAGCCGCAGGTGCCGCTGATCCGGGAGGGCCACCAAGCCCAGACATTGAGCCCGGATATCCACGTGGAGTGCCCCCAAGAGCAGGGCGATTCATCGAAGATGGCCCGCCAGCACGACGCGGTGGTGGGGCCATCATCGCTGCAAGTGGATCTGTAGGCGCTGAAGGCTCAGGAGCCGGTTTAGCTGGGGTGGTGGCAGCCATTGTAGGCGGCGGCGCGATTGGTTTGACAAGTTCATCAGGGTTGTCTCCGGGGAAGACCCAGACTTTCCTTTTCTCGTCGTAGTATGCCTTTTCCTCGTTTTGCGGCAGGTCTACAACATATGCATCCGAGCCTGGATTGAACAATTTGAATAGCCGATGACGAAGTGAAGAGCCAGGAGCTATGGACGCAACACGTGGCATAATTAGACAGCGTGTTTATCCGCGTAATTTTGTTCTCTCAATGTGAACTTACCTTTTCCCGACGATGACGGTGCAGGAGTGCGAGTTTGTTCGGAAGGGTTCTTCCTCATTATGGCCGATGGTGCAGTGCTCGGAGCAGCCTTGGGTTTTTGTATGGAGTTCGACGTTTTCGGGGTCATTAGAGGCTGTTTTGCCGGTGCTGGCTTGGAAATCGGTGTCATCGGCACTGGTGAGACCCCAGTGCCTTGGTCAGATAGCTGTTCTATTCTTGATGAGGGAGGCGCATCTGGAATCATCGTTGGGGGTTTTGAAGGGGGGAGAGCGGCGGCCATTCTAGGCTTGGCTGGTGACGGCGAAGAGTCTGTAGGTTTCTCCGGTGTATCAAGTGTGTAGCCGGTGACATCCATAAGATTCGACTTTGCTGTAAGGAACGTAGAATCCAACGCTGTAGAAGCTCGGTACTCCTCAGGCTCGGACCTATCTGGCGTGTCAATCGGCGGACTTGTTGCGCCAAAATGAGGCAAATCTGGGGCTGAGTGCATGGCGGGCTTGAGGGAGGCATCTTTGCTCTTTGATGGCCTTCCGCACCTCAACTTGTCTTCGAGCATTCTCAGTGCAGCCGGCTGCACTGCACCACCTTCATGGAGACCCGTCAAAGTGATGCGAACGCCGTCCCCATCGGCCTCCCTTATTCCGGACTTCAACCGGATGCATTTGGTATGAAGTGTCGCTCGATCTGTGAGACCAGCATCGACCAAGTGAGCAGCGAAAATAATCTTGAATGACTGAAAGCTTGTCAGAGTTGCATTTTTGTTCCCTTGTCTCTTGGCCCACTCATAGGCTTCGGTACGATCGAACGCATCGATTGCATCAGATGAGAATAAGGCTTTTGCGATTAGAAGGGTGTGATTGGAACCAAGTAGGCAAATTCTGGTACCCTCTTTCAACGGAGAAGCCACCGGACATCCGCATACCATGTAGCAAAAGTGGGCTCCAGAAATTTCACCGATTTCCCGCAGTCTATCACCCAACGAAAGAACGATGCTATCCCAGCCGGAGATGCGGTTGCTTATGATCCCGGCCAGATGCCGTTTCCACGAGGATTTTAGCTCCGGGGCATTTAGCCCCCAGAGATCTGTTGCGCCATTTCCCGTGTCAGAAAGATTCAGCCCTCCCGACAAAAGCATGGACACGGTATGCATCGGTGAATCTGATGCAAAGGAGTTTCGCGCGTAGGCGGTTGTTACGCGCCTATACGTGTCCGCATCGCACATGCTTGCCACCAGAAACGCAGTTGCATAATCATGACAGGCTATCGCTTCTTCCACGGCCTCCTTTCGTTTCCCTAACAAGAGCAATTCTTCGACTCGCTTCGTAGACTCGACCTTGTCGATTTTATCTGAAGAAAGAGTAAAGTAAGAAGCTGAACTCACGTTGACGTTAACAATAATCGAACTGAACTTACCGTTTTCCTCACGTACGACGAAGTCCCCCGATGGGCGGGTTGGTGGCGGATCAGTTCGGAAGTCATCCAATAAGATCTTCACAATAGCCGACTCAGGGCTATTTCTATTTGAGGTCCCCTCGTCACTCCGCAATCTCCCCCTGGAGCAAGCGGCGATTTCGATCAGTTGCCAAAGGATATCAGAAGTTTCAGCCTTGGAACGAATGTAGGCTAAAACATCACTGTCGGCGGCATCAATGAAGGATCCAGGAATAGCACTTGAGCTCCGATTGTTAGCGAGCTGAACAACGCAAGTGTCCATTCCATTTGTAGACACAGCAGCGACAACCGCTTTCTCGTCGTCAGACAAGAACTCAAGGAAAATGCCACCAGATAGACTAGCGCCGGTCGAGTCTGCTTGATTCCCGAAGGCTTCCACGGTCGCATGATCTGCAATAGAAGGAGGCTTCACATCCACCCATCCGTCGGAATTCGGCGCTCTATCTGGCAAGGCCTTGTCTTCGGCATCACTGTGGGTTGGTTTTTCCCAGCTGGTCTCATCGGTATTTTCGTTGACATAGTACGCATCACCAGATTGCGGATCAATGACTTCGACCCAACCTTCTGGTAACTCGGGACGGAGATCAGGAGCTGGGGTCCTGATGTTTTTGATAGTAGAAGAATCCTTTGTACCTGTCTTTCCTGGTTTCCTGCCTTGAAGAGATGGTTTTTCCCAGGTGGTCGTGTTGTCGATTTCGTTTATGTAGTAGACTTCACCAGAACCAGGATCTACGACCTCGACCCATCCTTCGGGTAAGGAGCTGTCTAGTGAGGTTACATCTTCCTGTGGCTCTACTACTCCAGCTTTTTCCTTGGAAGGTTGAATGGATGCAGCATAGCTTGGTTCTTCGTGGCCGGATGATGTAGGTGGATCCCATGAAGTTTCGCCAGTCATTTCATTGAAATAGTAGATACCCCCAGAAGTCTCGTCAACGACCTGTTCCCAACCTTGTGGTAGAGCCGATGGATCCGCATCGATTGTATCGCCATTTGCCTTGATCTTTCCTTCGGCCTGATCCTCTTGTGGCTCTGCTGCCGCTTCTGAAGTGGGCCCTTCACTCTGGGCAATGGGTACGAGATCGGAGGTGGGTTCTAAGTTCTGCGCTTTCGTAATTTCCCACGACGTCTTGCCAGTCAATTCGTTGTAGTAGTAGGTCTCGCCGGTTTGTGGGTCTTGCTCAGCTGACCAGCCCACGGGCACTGCGGAATCCGCCTGCTCTCCCTCGTCTTCGACTACCTTTGTAGTTTTGAGGGGTTTATCCGCCAAGATGTCAGCAGGCTTTGTAACATTTTTCGCGATTTGCTGCAGTGGACGCTCCCACGATGTTTCACCGGTAGTCTCGTTGAAGTAATACACCTCTCCAGTCTGAGGGTCTTGCTCGGCCGACCACCCGTCAGGCAGTGTATGGTCTGGACGTTCGCCGCGGTCTTCAATCTGGATATCAGCGCTGGACTCCTCTTCGGGGTTCTCCTGTGTCGAAATGATGGTTTCGGTCGGCTTCTCTTTGTGCTCGTCGTGCCCTTCGTCATTTGCCGCTTCTTCTGCCATATCTTCTGCGGGTAGCCTAGATCCTTCTGGTGCCACCCATGATGTTTCCTGTGTAAGGCTGTTGAAGTAATATGTTCGGCCCGAGTCAGCATCAACAGCCTGTGTCCAAAACTCAGGTAGTACGTAAAGAGGCAAGTCGTCGTTCTCTGAAGGCAAGTTGGAGATTCCGGGCACCTGTGCTTCATTGCTCGTGGCTTCAAATTCGTTGTCCACAGCATCGACTGGGGTAGGCTCCGTCTCCGAGGCAGTGTTGTCAACAGGTGCGTCGCCATAGCTGTTGCCTGACGAATAGTCCAACGTATTTTTTCCCGCATCCATCGTCGGCTTTTCCTCTTCTGGCGACAAGGAAATTTTATCCTTCTCTGCTTCCAGCACGACGGCAGGTCGTTCCCACGACGTCACTCCAGTGTTGACGTTGTAATAATAGGATCGGCCACTTGACGTGCCTTCTACTTCCTCCCATCCTTCTGGAAGTGGAAGCGACGATTCGGGTTCGAGGGCAGAAGGCTGGTGTTCAGCTGAGCCTTGGTTGCTCGCATCGTGCTCTGCCGGAGATTGGGTTTGATATACTTCGTCAGCCTCGTCTACAGTTGGTTTTGACCATGACGTCTCTTGAGTAACGGAGTTGTAATAGTAAGTCTGGTTGGTCGACGGATCAACAACCTCGGCCCAGTTTGCTGGAAGATAGTTTGCTTCGTCGCCCAATCCTTCGTCGACTTCACTTGTTTCCGTAACTTCGACCACAGCATCCAAACCATCTGTAAAATGGCCTGATTCTGCTGTTGGCTCGGCATCTATTGCATTTCCCCCTTCGTCGGTATCATTGCGGGCTTCGTCATCTGGCTGCTCGAGCTCCTCGGTAGGTCTTTCCCAAGAAGATTCTCCCGTTGACGCGTTAAAGTAGTACGTCTCGCCTGTGGCAGAGTCGACATTTTCCACCCAGCCATCCGGGAGAAGAGGACCAGAAGCTGCTTGCTCGGTCTCTTCCACGCCTTCCGTAGTCTCCGTAGAGCCAGGGAAGTCCCAGGAACTTTCGCCGGTCTTCTCGTTGCGATAAAATATTTGTCCAGTATTGGGGTCGAGTGATTCGACCCATCCCATCGGCAGTGTCGTTGTACCTTGGTTGTTTTGATCTTCGTCTGACTCAGTTACCTCTTGTTGAGCCCCATCGTCAACGGCTTTATCGGCATCGGCCCTCGTCACTACAGCCTCTTCTGCACTACAAGGCTGCTCCGAGGTGCTTTCTGGAAACTCCTCGACCAATATCCCGGAAGGAGTGGACTGGATTGCAGCTTCTTCTTCTAGGCTCGTGTTCTCGTTGATATTGGCCGATGACGACTCTTGGGCAACAGGTGTCTCCCAAGAAGTTTCTTCGGTAACCGAATTGTAGTAATATACCGCTCCTGTGTTCGGGTCGGAAACCTCTGTCCAATTCGCCGGCAGAAGAGCTGGTTCAGTTGCAGCCTGCTCCGATTGCTCCATCTCTGGCTCGTCGTTCAAAGCGTCTTCGGGCGATGTTGTTGGTCTATCCCAGGAAGTTTCTTGTGTTATGTGGTTGTAGTAATATGTCTGCCCCGTCGACGTATCCTCCTCCGCAGTCCAGCCCTCCGGCAAGTCGTCAGCTTCTTCATTCGCAGGAGCATCAACTTCTGGTTCCGCACTGGGTTCCGGAGTCGGCTCCTCGTCACGCTCTTGAGATTCAGTGCACCCGTCGGTATCCTGTTCTCTCTCTGGGGCTTCATCTTCTGGTGCTATTGGCTGCGGAGGGTCCCAGGAGGTTTCCCCGGTGATTGTGTTGTAGAAGTAGATATTTCCACTAGATGGATCCTCGACTGCGGTCCAGCCGCTTGGCAGTGAAGATAAGCCCGTCTCGGGTAAGGCCTCGCTTCCCTGGGAGGTTTCATCCACGTGGGAAGTTTCTTCATCAGCTTCTCCAAATGGAGTGGTTTCTTCGGGGGCCGCGCTCTCCGGTGAGGATACCCAGTCGTACTCCGAGTTGGCGATGTTAGTCTCCGGGTTTTCGCTCTGCGATTCCTGTGTGGGCTCGTCGTCGCCTTCGTGGTCTTCTTCGTATGAAGATGAGGACGAAGACGACGATGATGATGACGAAGATTCGTCGTCTTCCAAAACCTGTGGTCCCTTCGCTTCGTTGCACTGTTCAGTAGATTGGTCAATGCTGAGCTCAGCATTCAATACCGCCATGGTCTCGTCCATTTCAGCCCCCGCCATCACATCGGCCTGCAACACCTCTAAGGTCGAAGGAGGCTCGGGTACTTGCGGGCGCTCCCAAGATGTCTCACCAGTAGAAGCATTGTAATAGTACGTATTACCTGTGGTGGGATCCAGCGCTTCTACCCAATCTAAAGGAAGAGCTGACGGCTTTTCGTCGGTGGTAGACAATAGCACCTGTTCCCCCTCGCCTGGAACCTGTTCGTTCGTAACATGGTCTTCATCGCGAATGACAACTTCTTCTTGACTCGAGGAGGTCCTTTCTGGTGCTGGGTCTTGATCAACTCCAATAATTTCCCCGACAGTCGGCTCGGATGGCGAGACTTCCAAAGTCGATGGAGGCTCGGTCACCTGTGGACGCTCCCAGGATATTTCTCCATTGGTGGAATTGTAATAATACGTCCGACCCGAGGATTCATGCACCATTTCTACCCACTCTATCGGTAGTGGTGAGTCCTCTGCCGGTGGCTCATCTTCCTTGGCAATGGGAACCTGTTCGTTCTCGATTTCATCAGGAACCACGTCCAGCTCGTGAATCGAAGAGGTAAATTCAGGCTCTTGTGCTACTGCAAGACTTGCCGCTGCAGCCATTGGTTCACTCTCGGATTGCAATATTTCCAGCGTCGAAGGAGGCTCGGGTAACTGTGGGCGTTCCCATGATGTCTCTCCAGTAGTTGTATTATAGTAATACGTAGTGCCAGTCGCTGGGTCCTCACACTCTGCCCAGTGATTGGGAAGCAGCAAGTCCTTCGCCCGCGAAGAAGTAGGTTGTTCCACTTCCGTCTCAGCGGCCTCTTCGACTTGGAATGTTTCATTGGGAAACGCATCCGGCTCTTGAGTCACCAGTTCTGGCCCATTCTCTACTTCAAGGGTTGCCGGTGCCATCGTTCCATCATTTGTGGACACAGGCTCACAGACCTGAGGACGGTCCCACGACGTCTCTCCAGTAGTGGCATTGTAGTAATATGTAGCACCAGTGGTAGGATCCTCAGCCTCTACCCAGTCTGCAGGTACTGGTGGCTCCTGCGCTTCCGAAGAAGTTGTAGGCTCCTCTTCCTTTTCAATAGCATCATGCGCCTGCTCTATTTCGTCGGGAATCATATCTGGTTCCTGATTTGTGGGAGGAGTCGGTTCTGGTGCTTGTTCCACTTCCAGATTTTCCGTAGCCATTGTCTCACTTTCGGATTGCAAAACTTCCAGCGTCGAAGGAGGTTCGGGTACTTGAGGCTCCCACGACGTCTCTCCAGTGGAGGCATTGTAGTAATAAATGCTCCCCGTGGTAGGATCCTCCACCTCTACCCAATCCGTCCGAAGTGGCGATTCCTTTGTTTCAAAAGCCGTCCGTAGTGGTTCCTCCTCAACAAGTACCGTTTCTGCTGCTTCTTCGGGAACCACTGTTGGCTCTTGGCTCCAAGAGGTCGGGTCCTCTGTGATTTCATTTTCAAAACTTGGCGCCTGCGCTGGAGCGGCGTCCGAAGCAGCAGGCGGTTCCTCCTCCTCGATTCCAAATTCGGCATTCAATGCGGCAAATGTCTCCTCCATGGACTGGTGTTGCTGTTGTTGTTCCTGCAAGTACTCCAATGTCGAGGGAGGTTGTTCGGTTGCTACGCTCGGTCGTTCCCATGAAGTCACCTGAGTCCTTTCATTGTAGTAATAGATATTTCCAGTGGTCGGATCCGTAGCTTCCACCCAATCGGGGGGCAACGGCGGACGATTCTTGGTCTTGGCTGTTTCCGTATTATCTGTGGCCATTGCCTCCTCGGTTGTAGGGATTTCTTCAGACTTTAGTGGTGGTTCCTCCAATACCACCTCGGGCTCGACATCTATATTACCACCAACAGAAGCAGTCGCTTCTGGACGTTCCCAGGACGTTTCATTCGTCGTGGCATTGTAATAGTATATCTGTCCCGACTGAGGATCCGTCGTCTCAACCCATCCCTCTGGAAGACTACTATTTTCTACCGGATGGTCGTCGTTGGTCAATACTTGTTCTTCCTGCTGGGGTTCAGGCCGCAATTCTTCGGGACTCGGTTCCGCTGCCTTGGCCGCCGGTGATGATGATGATGATGATGATGATTCGCTCGGCTTGGTCTCCTCGTTGGTGGGTGGCATTGTGGGTGGTACTTCGGCCGTACTACTCGTGGAAGTAGTCCGCGTGGGTGAAACTACTACAGATGGCGCGGGTTCTTCTGTTCTCTCTGGCACTTCTACTGCCTCCTTGGGTTCCTCCTCTTTTTTCTTTAGCGGTGTTGCCCCTCCTGCTACCGCCCCCTTTTTGCGTGGCGGTGGCAATCGAAACTTGGCTCGACTAGGCGTGACGAGTGGGGAACTGGCCCCACGAGGAGGAGCTCGCAACGAAGAAGAAGCAGCGGCAGGACGAGTACCACGGGACCCTGGAGTAGGCAAGGCCATCCGCCGAGTTGTTGTAGGCGTTGCCAAAGCAGATGAAGATGACGGGGTGGCAAGTTGAATCAAATTTGTGTGCGAGTTGGATCGCAACGGGGTACTAGGGCTCGCAGGCGGAGTGGGAAGAGTGGTCGTTCTTCGAGCAGTGATTCGTGGTGATGGAGGAGGTGTGGCACGTTGAATCATTGGAGGACGACTAGAAGTAGTAGCAGTCGTTGGTTTCACTACCGGGGGCGGTGCCGACGACGACTTCTCCGTCACTGCAGGTATGGTCGGGGGATTCTTCGACGCAAAGGCATCTGCCACCGCGGCTGGAACTGCTGCCTCAGACGCCGGAGTGGAACCAGTGAAAAACGATCCCGCTGCACCTGCGCGGGGTGCATTGGAAAGATTCGGAGGAAGGGACGGAAGCATCGGGGGGCCGGAGCTGGGACTGGGAGCGCCTTGCTTGGGTCCTCCCGAGGCTGCAGCTGTGTTCGTGGCCGCCGGCCGAGTGGGCGTCGCGTTCCGACTACTACTGCTCAAGCTCAAGGTTGGCACTGGAAACTGAGCGACTGCCGATGTCGTAATCGGACTGGTGCTGGGAATCACCACACGAGGACTGGAACTCGCCAAGGGACTCGAAGGGACTGGTCCTCCCTGCTGCCATCTTGGACTTGTCGATATCCTGAGAGGCTGCGAACCATAAGTCGATCTCACTGCAAAAGGATTATTCTGGGTCGCACTAAGAGTATCGAGTATGGACGATCCCGGATCAATTGGTGGGGGCGGTCCCCGTTGAGGCGTAGCTGGTTGGGGTGGTGCTGCTGTAGGAGCAGCGGCTTTGAAAAACATGTTGGCCGCCGAGGACACCAAGTTGATGGTGGCACCCAAGGCGCCGCCGTCCTCGTCGTCACTTTCGTCGTAGCTTCCGCGGTACTGATCTTGCTGCTGCTGTTGAGGAGGAGGAGGCTGAAATCTTCCCGGAGAAGGACCTCCCCTGTTAATCATCGGGGGTGGTTTACCTGGCGGTGGCGGGCCTTGCTGAGACCACATGCTAGCTTTCAAAATAAAACAATATACTTTTGGAAGGCTTTCGCGTAGATACTTTCAAATGACGATGGATTCCAACAGACTCACTTCTTTTCTGTAGGTAAGAATAAGCGACCAGAAATATTGGCCTGCTGGCTGGATGGGATATTAAACTTGTTGTCACAGACAAGCAAGGCACGTCTCGCATGCAGGAGATGGAGGATGATTGAAAACAACCAATACGATGGGTCACACTGCCCTCATTCATCAAGTGCACTTCGCACTTTGCACTTCGCATTGGCTCGCTGTGAGCTGCACAAAAAAACCCAAAAGCGCAGACCACAAACCACGCCCACCCGCAGCCGCAACATACTCACCACTAATGTACAGCAAATACCGGTACGTACTGTACCGGTAGTACCTGGTACACAGGTACCAGTACCTGGTACGTACCTACTGCACTGATGATACAATAAGTGCCGAGCCGCCGCGGCGCGCGTGCGTGGCGCCGCGAGAAAAAGCAAGGATAACCTTGGAAAGAAAGGTGGAAGATGATCCACGAACTCTTCGACCTGGATGATGGACAGACAAATCGTCTGTCGTGTGTACGCTTTTTCAACGTGGATATGTTGTAACTTGTAACCAAAAGTACTAAAATGGGTTTTTGATGATGTCACACGTAGACTCTGGTTCGTAGAGCGACCGAACTATTTTGCTCGTCTGTTCTGATTGTATGTTGTTTTGAAGCTGTAGAAGAAGGCGACAGCCAGACCCTGCTGGAGAGCCGAAGTGTAGTCTTCACGCTCTATATTTTGGGATCCAGCATCATTATTGAAGGCAATTGCCTTCTCGACACTAAAGTCAGTGAAGTTGGTTGTTGGGTCATGGGTGTGTGAGAGCTGTGGTTGTAAAATTGTTTGTTGTTGTTGGATGACTGCGTTTTGTCATCAATGTGCTGTTATCGCATGCTACTCGTACCGGTATCTTTACGGAGCAAGCGAGATGACCCATCCGAGTGACCTTTCTTGTACTGCGTACGTAGCATTTTACGTAAACCCGGTAGCGGCCATAGCGGCCGCACTCAACTCGTACGACGGTACGACGGTACCATGGGGTTCGCCTCGGAATGTTCGGAATTGTCACAGTGTACGGACGTAATGGGAACATTATTGCGATCTCTTCTCTACGCACTTTCAAGAAGACGAAGAATCTTTGACGAAGAAGAATCTTTCTTTCTCGGTCGGTCGGTATCCATCCATCACTCTCACAATACTGTATAACAACAGTAGCTCACCAAAAGGTAGCAACGTCAACAACCGTTTGCTTTACCAAGCATCATCATCATCATCATCATGTCACAGCACGAACAGGCTTATCACTTGATTCAACAAGCCAGTACCTTCGCCTTTGCTTCCGATGCAATGCTTCGAAAGATCAGTGAGCTCATGGTCCTGGAGGAAGTCGACGACGCTCATGTCTTTGTCGAAGAAGGAGAAGAACAGACTAAATGGTTCATTTTGGATGAAGGCACTGTGACTCGTTACAAATTAGTGGGAACTGGCGAGGCAAAACAACCACAACGATCGTCCACCACTACTCGTACTACGCCCTTTGATGATGACGATCATGTGGTCCTCGATTTCGTCGAAGGAAAGGGACGAGTGACGTCCTTGTTTCATAGTTTGAATGAAGGACACAAGTCGTATGCGACACTGGTGGCTAAAGGACATGTCAAGCTCTGGTCCGTCAACGCCAAGCAATATCGTGAGCTCTTGAGTGAACATGGAGACTTCGCGTTGCAACTCGCCGCGCATTTAGCTCAACTCTTGCGGTATGAATCCAAAGTCTCCCGAGCATTGGCACAGGCCAGAGGCACTGTGGGGGACGACGAAAAAGACGGTAGTGGTCACAAGAAAAAGACACTCCGAGTCTTGTGCTACGATTCCACCGAATGGGTCCGCACAGGTTTCATGCCAGCCCTCAAACAGTTCAATCAGGAACTGGACGATCTCCAGATTATCATGGAATTCACCGAAGAACGCTTGAATCCACGCAGTGCCGCCTACGCCGCCGGTTATGGAGCCATCTGTACCTTTGTGAATGATGCGGCCGATGAAGATATTATTCGAATGCTCAGCTTGCTGGGAGTCAAATGCATTGCTCAACGAGCGGCAGGATTTGATCGCATCGATACCAAGGCCGCCTTGACTTTTGGTTTGACGGTGGCACGTGTTCCTGCGTATTCGCCCTATGCGGTCGCCGAAATGGCCATTTCGCTGCTCATGGCGTTGAATCGTAAGATTACCAGAGCAAGTAGCCGCGTGAAAATGGCTAACTTCACGTTGGATACGGGTCTCATGGGAATGGATATTCATGGAAAGACCGTGGGTGTCATGGGCACTGGAAAGATTGGAGCAATTCTGTGCAAGATTCTCAATGGTTTTGGAGCAAAATTGTTGTGCTATGATGTCTTTGAAAATGAAGAAGTCAAGCAACTAGGTGCTACTTATGTGACCAAAGACGAAATCTACACGCAATCGGACGTTCTTTTCCTAATGATGCCCTTATTGGCTCCTACACGACACACCATCAACATGGAAATGCTCCCCAAGTTGAAAGAAGGTGTCCTCTTGATCAACACATCTCGTGGTGGGTTGATTGACACCAAAGCTCTCCTAGAGGGACTCAAGACTGGACGTATCGCGGGTGTGGGGATGGATGTCTTTGAAAACGAAGCCGAGTACTTCTTCAGGGACTGGTCTGCTAGGCAAATTCCGGACGAAGATCTGGTAGCTCTTTTGGGTAACAACAATGTCGTATTGACGGCACATCAAGCCTTCTTTACAAAGGAGGCTGTCGACAAAATTGTCTCCACTACATTGGAAAACCTTCGGGACTATGCACATGGCAAGGTGGGTCTCGATCACCCCAACAACTGCATCCCCGTCCCAAAGTAAATGGCATTGCATTCCACCCCTTCCCCGTTTGTTTGACTCTGGGTAAACCTACATTCTATACACTTTTTGCATACGTTTTTCTATTGCATTACACTAGATGTTTCACGACTTTTAGTACAATGTATTAGGCAACGTCTTTTACTTCTAATTTGCTCGGTCTCATAGCATTACTCGCATGTAGGTCCCTAGTATTACCTACACGGAGCCACCGATGATTCAACCGGCACGTGGAAGGGTCTCTACTTCCTATCGATATATCACGGCAACGTCTCGAATATCACATTGTTCGCATCTCAACCGGGCGTGGGAAGAAACGCCTCCGTTCCTTCTCCATAATAGCTTTGCCGTCTCAACTCTCCGAGACTCCACTACACAACCGAATAAAGCAGACCGCCCGTTGTATTAATCACAATGTTACAACTATAGAATTAGTATACCACGTTTCGTTTGTTCTATTCCAAAGTTTCCGTTCAGCTCCTTACGAAAGAAGAGAGTCAAGACTGTCCGAAACATCCGCAAGAGCATCAGAGCCCTCGGATGATTCGTCTCCTTCCAAACCGTCCAACGAATCTCCCAAGCCAAGGACAAGGTCCCGGGCAGTTTGTTCCCGTTGCTTACGCTCTTCTTCCATGTGTGCGTGGTATTTAGCGGCGGTTTCTTCTGCCATATCAAAGACCATTTGGGGGTCTCGGATCATGTCACCGCTGTTGGGTTCCAAAGTTTTGGTACTGAGGGCGATTCTTCCGTTGACCTTGTCGTGGTCAATGATCATACACTTGACCTGCATGCCGGGCTGCAAGACCTTCTCCAAATCCTCGATACGATCGTACGAGATTTGAGAAATGTGCAAAAGACCAGACATTCCACCGACTTCCACAAAGGCTCCATACGGTTTGAGTGCCTTGACGATACCAGTAACAAGGTCTCCTCGGCTCAAGTCGGCCATTTGTTGCTCCACAACAGCCTTGCGGTTGGAGACAACCAACTTGTTGTTTTCTTGGTTAACTTCCAAGAACTTTAGTTGCAACGTTTGTCCAACAAGATCATCAGTTGGAAGCTGACCGGCAAGGTGTGATCCGGGCAAGAAAGCCCGAAGACCTTCGACCAAGCAGATAGCTCCTCCACGGTTGACAGCAACCACTTCAGCCTCCATGACAGCATCCTGCTCTTGCAATTCCAAAACCTTCTCCCAGGCGGCACGGTACTGAATTCGTCGGACACTGACAAGCAGCTGACCATTCTCGTCTTCCTCCGAGATGATTTGGAATTCCATTTCCGAGTTCAAGTCCACCAACTGATCGATTTCCGCTCCATCCGGTTGGATCAAGGCAGCTTCCGCCTCGGGCAAAAAGGCAGAGGCCTTGGCGCCAATATCGACAATGCATCCACCATTACCGTACTCGATGCATGATCCCTTGACGATAGCATTGCGTTCAAAACTATACGACGTCTTTTGGACGGCAAGCTCAAAATCATCGTATGAGAAGGGCAGCTCTTCCTCGGCTATGGTATTCTTGGGACCCTTGTACAATTGCTTCAGACGATCAAATCGAGTAGGTCCACGCGACTTGGTTTCTTCGTCTCCAGAGGCTTGAGTAGCAGCCGGTGCCTCCAAGGTAGCAGAGAACAAGCGAACGTTTGTTCGGCTATCGTAACAAAAACAGCGACAAAAGAACAAGCAATTGATGATGCGTGAGCGACGTCTTTCCGTTTTAGTACATGGTTCTACGGTGCTCTACTGACGTGTTACGGACGAAAACAGACGTGATGGCTGGACCGTTCGACGGAAAAAATCACGAGCTGTCAACCACCAATGGTCGATTTTTGAAAGACTCAAACAACATACCTTGGTTGCTGAACATTGAATGCATGAGCTGTGGCGAAAAAGGCCGCGATGGCGGTGGATTTGGCGAGCTTCATTGTCACAGTCTTTCAATAACTGCAAAGGAATGGCAAGTATCGGTCAAGGCGATGGTCTGCTGCCTGGGTTAATTCTCATCCCACACGCACAATAAACGCCGATGCAAGTTGATGTTCGTTCGTCGGCGAGGGCGCGACGTGCGAAAGATGGGAGTACGGGTACCGGTACTGGTACAGCACGGTATGTTGTGTGTTCTGCCGCCAGTACGTAACGCATCGTAGGGTTTATACGTAGGGAACCCTTTCTACGTGAGCCATCCGAATTTTTAGACGGAAATCCTAGTAAAAGGAGTAACGGAGCCAGGACAGACGACTGACGTCTTTCAAAGTCAGTGTGGTCGCGGTCGCTTCTCAAAAAACTCGATCTATCTGTGCGCCGCTACCGGTACAAGTACGGTACAAGTAGCTTCCAGCTTCTTCCGTGCTTCCACGTCGAACGCGTTGTGTCAAAAGATGCCTCTCATCCGTCCATCAACCCATCAACGCAAGCCGCATCATCACGGTCGGGCGTTGAAGTCGATGCAATCGGCCATCTTGAAATCGCTGATGGATGGAAGATGATGGTGACAAGCAGAGCACGGAACCGCCCTAATAATACAAAGTGACTTGAATACCATAGTATTATATTCAACTGATTGACCATGAAACTCTCAACGCTGGTAATTCAACTGGCGGTCTGTGGGCAACTGACGTCAGGTTTTTCTCCTCTTCTGCAATCTACTAGTAGAAGTGGATCAATTTCGGTGTCGGAACGATTTCGATCGACAAGCCGTGTTTTTTCTTCCCAGTGGGATGAGGACGATGACGAAACTCCGGTAGAAAAAGCTACTTCGTTTGAAGATGCTGGAGTCGCATTACAAGAGTCAGAAGATAAAGAGAAAATGGATGGCATGGGCAACTATGATGCCAATCCTGCCGTGAGTTCTACCCCTGTTGTTTTTGTTTGTGAAACTCAGCTGCTTGTGTGCCTAGCACTCATATGCAAATTATTCTTTGTAGTATCGAGCCGCAGATATCGAGCGATTTCGTGCAGCGATTAAGGAGAGAGCTGAATCGTTAGGAATCGAGGAATCGAAGCTTTCCAAAGATGCCATTAAAGCGGCAGAAGCACGGGCACAACAGGCGACCTTGAACAGGGGTGAGGGCGGCGGTCAATTGGGACAAATGCTAGATCTTACCCAAATCTCGAATACCGCTCCCCGGGGAAACAAGGATGACGAGGATATGCTTTCTTTCTTTGATGAGCCGGAAGATGAAATGTCAGAGGAGGAAATGAAAGAAGCCGATCCAACAGGCCAATTGAGTCTTCAAGAATGGGCGCTTTATGAATTGAAAGAAACGAGTTGGCCGACTCCCCTAGCCGCTCTCAAAGAAGTTCTTGTTTTGGTGTCAGTGATAGCATTTACTGCAACACTTATTGTACAATGGGACTCATTTTTGCGAACTATGTATACAGACCTTGGAATGATCCCGAGACCAGAGGATATCATGCAAGGAAGTGAAAATATTGTGCTTCCAGAGGGGTGGACGAATGGAATGAGCGAAGATGACTTCATGAAATATCAGGACGAAGTAGGAAAGGTAGCATCCTCAGCGGTCTCAGCAGCTTCGTCAGCTTTCCCGGACTTGTAGTGCATTTTCCAGATTCTGAAAAACTCGGAGGATTGACGACTAGCGAAGGCACGACTCCATCACAATGCATAGATACGAATCAGAATCATCGTCCTCGCGAATTGCAGGGAAAACGGCTGTCTTGCCTGCCTCGGCATTACATTCTAGACCTATTTCTTTTCTCATGTAGCTATGCTTTTCGATCGATGCCCTATTAGTACAGTAGCAGTCTGCCGTTCTCGATTGGTGAAAATAGGAGTTTTCGTGTTTACCACTATTGTGGCATCTTTGATTCATTGTTTGCTCATGGGTGCTTGTCGCATTAAGAATGACAGAAGGGAGATATGGACTTGGTAGAACAATCTTGGACAAATTCAACACCGGCAGCAGCTTGCAGAGCAGCGCCCTCTATGAATACGAATCACATCCTTCTCTCTAGGAAAATACGTGCACTAGCACAAAAAGAGCTCCATATCCCATGCAACTTTTGTTCGATTTTTACGAACACAATTACGAATGGTAAGAGTGATTGCTTCACTATACTGTATATTTTTTGTAGCCCGCCGATTGCAGCAAAGGACTAAACAAT
Source organism: Nitzschia sp. pyKryTriq1 (assembly GCA_956465555.1). Classification (NCBI taxonomy): domain Eukaryota; phylum Bacillariophyta; class Bacillariophyceae; order Bacillariales; family Bacillariaceae; genus Nitzschia; species Nitzschia sp. pyKryTriq1. The sequence goes on from OY101119.1 coordinate 540,255, forward strand.
ACCCATTTTTTATGCCGAAAAACGCGACTTTCACCATTCACCGCATTCAGCACAACTACTTCGCCTAATCGTTTGCGTTTGCGTCCTTATTCAGAGTCGTCTCTCTCTCTCTCTCTCTCTCTCTCTCTCTCTCTAGACAAGCACTCTACATTATATTGCATTTAAATTAACCATGGTATTGAGTCAACAAGCCCAAAGAGCAATGTGAGTCAAAGTTTCTTCAACGATTCGAAGTGTGTTCAAAACTGATGCCCTGCACGCAAAACTCAATCAGTTCATCTCGACTGGCTCTCTTAGAAAGGTCGTAACGGCAATCTCTTGTGTCGGCATTACAATTCAAGGGGTTTTCTTTGCGGAGTACAACATTGACGGATTTGAAGGACAAGACCATGTATTTAGCGCTGTTCAACGAGAAGCTAGAGCCTTTGTGGACCGAACAATATACGGAATCGACAGCTCTTCAAGCCCGCGGCCGGCAGCTCCCAAGGAGGAGAAATAATGACGATACCACGATACATCGTAAAGAATAGATAGAGACATGCTGAAATTGATAGCTATTTTTGGGAATTATCTTGCACAAATTGAATGTACTTGGCGAGGTCCATCACGTGCTTTTTGTCGAATTCGTAGCGGCGTTGGTCGTCCATACGCTTTCGTTTCATCCAAGCCTTCTCATGCTTATCGTTGTAAAAATGTAGATCCAACAAAGACTCTCCGTCGCTTCGCCGCTGTTCTTGAAATCGTTTGACAACTCGTTCGGGGTCTTCGTGTCTTCGCTTGCCCTCCTTGTCCGTCCGGATCCGCACAATTTCTTGCCAGAGCGAGCGACGCAAAATATCCTTCTGCACCGGTGCTTCCAGTGCCCGTTGGAACGATGATCTCAAGTGGAGAGCCATAGCTGTCGGTGTTGTATTGCGGGCCTTTCGGGTTAATAAAGTACACGATGAGAGTAAAAACAAGCGTGGACATGAAATAATAAAGGCATCATCATCGTCGTCGATCGAAATATTTATTTTGTCCGCGTCCTTTGCGGCGGGGAGACACTTCCTTTTTGAATTCCGGATTCCTATTTTCGGGAAGATTTTACGTGAAAAGCTACGCACGCTTGGTACGGGAAATTCAACCGCCGATCGCTCGCTCCCGCGCCAATCGGCTCTTCGCCGTCACCATGGCGAAGCAACGGGGACGAGTACTCTACTAGTGTACGCAAGCACCACAAACATTCCCAACAACGGCAACGCCATTTTTGTGTGCGGCTAACTTGGTGCTTTTTCAGGTGTGTTCGATGTGTGCTATAGATGATGAAGCAATTTGTTAGAAGGCAATGGAAGAGAAATTGGTTAGCAGAAGTCGTTTTGCGCAACACTTCATCGATTGTCGGCCATGGTGGCGTGGGTGGTTTCTCACCGGCGATTGAATACGGAAATTCTATTTTTGTATTCCAAATTCTCACAATTTGTATTAATTTTTTGTATTACAGGATGTTTTCGGCCTTCTCCCGTTCATCTTCTTCGACTGTGCGCCGGGTTGCTGTCCGATCCTTTTCGGATGCTGCCCACAGGCCAGTAATTGACTTGCATGGAATCCATGCTCGTTATGCCAACGCTACGTATACCGCGGCTTCCAAGGCTGGCATTTTGGAGAAAGTCGAGGGAGAACTCGCGGCTCTCGCCAAGACTGCGTCCACGTCTCCCGCCTTTGCTGGATTTTTGGAAAACCCTTTGATTAACCGAGACCGCAAGTCTTCTTCAATCGAGGGTCTCATGAAGGAAGCCAAGGTGTCTCCCATCACTTTGAACTTGTGTACGACATTGGCCGGAAATGCTAAGTTGGCGGAACTTCCCAAGGTCGTTGCCGCCTACACGCAACTGATGAAGGCGAAGCGAGGCGAAGTGGATGCCACCATCATCAGTGCTCACGAATTGACCAAGAAGCAAGGCGACGCAATCGCTGCTGCCATCAAGTCCAACTCGAAGGGTGCCAAGGAAGTTATCATTAGCAGCAAGATTGATCCTTCCATCATCGGCGGAATCCAAGTGCAAATCGGTGACCAATTTTTGGATCTTTCCATCAAATCGCGCATCGAAGAAATCTCCAGGACCTCCGTCTAAATCAGCTGCATAGCATTATACACTGGTAGATAGTAGCTCTACTCTAGAAACTATTATTTCCATTTCTGCTTTCTCGCATTACAGTAGTATTTGCCTCCGATAAATATGAAAACAATGTCGTAGCCGGAATGTCGCAAACGGCCCCATAACTCGGACTTCTATCACCCATCGTTTGTCCAGTCATCATCAATCTCAAACAAATTTTAGCCTCAGCAAGCGCTGGAGAAGAATCAACCAATCATCCAAAATTGATTCATTGCTTCATTTCTTCCCTTCGTTTCTCTTCCTGGAATTCTGTCAGCAGTTCCTTCGCCCGATAAATTTTGGATTGCAAGTAAAAACTACCTCCTTTGGAAACTTCATTTGCCGCAAAATATCTGTCGAATTGCTGTGGTTATGAGCAGAACAAAGCATGGACGATTGGGTCGATCGGTGAGAAAATCGATTATTCCAACAACGAGAACGTGCATGTTTGAAACAACAAGGTCTGTCGAAACACACTGCTCGATAGGATACATACTCTTTGAATTGCTTCAGGATTGGCAGCTTCTTTTTCTGTTAAATTCAGTACTTGTAAAGCCTCTGCTCGTGAAATTCGTTTTCCAAACACTGGCGCAGAGGCTTCGGCAGCATCGACACCTGCTTTTCGTGCATTCTGGAGGGCTTGGCCATAGGCGGCTGGGATGGCTCGAGCCAATACAGCGACCACCGGAACTACCAATTGAGCAAGAAAACGCGCCAAAGGACCTAACGGGGCCATTCTGATATTACTATTATTGAAGGTGTAGATCGATAGGTAATGGGCACAGACGCAGAGAGTTGCTATCGATCGCGTCTCCAATCGTGAAGTTGAGTGCGTTGTCAAGAAGGAAAAAAATGAGAAACTTTTGGAGATGAGAGGGCACGAGAGGAGAGGCCCGCGTCCCGCGTGGTTGAGAAAAGCGAAGAAGCTTTTTGCGGAGGTGGGTGCGTGGTGGCGTGCGGTCGGTGCGGCGGTCGTGACGCGAAAGGTTGAGGGTTGAGGGGACGAAGGCAAGACCATACTCGTACTGTACCGGAAACGACGTACAGTACGAGTACCGGTACAGTTCTGTGTAAAAGGTACTGTAAACTGCTTAAACTGCAACTGAAGTAGAAGTCGGAATAGTCAAAAAGCCAGTCAAACAGGTCGATGATCAAGCATCGAATAATGCATCCTATTTCGATGCTTTCAGTGTTGACTACTATACTGGTAGATTATTTTCCAACTTTTAAATGAGCCAGAGAGTCCACATACTCCACCCCAAGCATGAACAATGCACCTTGATGAGTGGAGTCAGGAATCAAATGAAGAGTGGCACTGGGAAGCTGTTCCACAAGCCATTTTGTCGCCGGCGGCTGTGCAATTCTGTCTTCACTACCCTGCCAAATGACCACCTCTTGGGCAACAAGATCTTTGTAGTCGAATCCGAGGTCGGAACTTCTAGAAAGACAAACTGATATATCCATCTTTTGGTTGTGACCCTTGCCGATCACCCAATCTAATTCACGGGCAAAGGCTCCTTCGGGTTGATCCTTGTACCGTTCCTCCAAACATTTCTTTTCTGCGTCGCTGGATTTTTCTCGTAGCTTGTTCGAAATGAGCTCTTTTGAAAAGTAATTCATCATTGCGCATTCAATCGAGCCGACCAAGGCGCTTACAGCTTTCGTTGGCAGATAATGCGCTGCAAATCTATCCAAAGCTTTGGCATTGGGGCAGTCAGCTGGCAAAGTCCAAGGTCCAAGCATCAACAATTTGCCGGTCGTCTTTTCCGGATGTCTTGCACTAAAGGCCAGGGCAAATGGTGTTCCCGCGCACATGCAAAATATGCCTGCCTTTTCAATCTTGAGCTTGTCCATCACCCTCAAAAGATCGCTGCAAAATGTTTCGACTTGGGAGGGTGCATCTTCGGCTACCACAGTTCCTTCACCGCCAGGTCGGCTCACACAGATCACCCAGAGCGAATGCTTGAGCAAAGCCTCCTTCATTACAATAATCATTCTTCTCGATGCACCGAGGGGAGGGAAGAAGAGGACCGGATCGCCTAGAGGATCTCCGGCTGTGGCGTAGAGAATTGTTCGATTTCCTCTAGACTCGTCTTGAACGGATTCCTGATGGACTATTCGGTTGTATTCTTCCAAATAGTTGGTCTCCGGTAAGACCGAGTCCGTAGCTGGATGGCATGGGGTGCATATATTCATTTTCGCAGTGGTCATCGTTGTTCTAGAAAATAATGCTTACCGTTCATTGTTCTTTCATTCGTGGTGAGTTGAAAGGCGTCGGCTTCGGATCCCGTTGAAAGGCTTCGGATCCGGATCTGTGATCTGTGTACCAATTATTGTACGTACTCATACTACTACGGTATTGTGAGAGCTGCCCCTCTAGTACTGCTATTACCTGGTAGACTAGCACAAGTAGTACGTACTGATGGTAGCGGTAAATAAAATAAGACGGTGATTCGTAACAGCTAAGGCATATATAAAATAGTTTGCCGACGTCATCCAAAGGCCGGATGGATGCGGACATCAGACCTCCGATACCACGTCACGCACGAGAACCACGAAGCACATTCACATCAGAGAGAGCCGATGACGAACGAGACACAAGCACCGCACCGCAGAGAAATAAGGAGTCGTCGACAATGACAAAAAAGCATTCTCAAAAATTCTCAACCGACTTGACAATACAAAGCCATTTGGATTGAAAGATCATCGATCAATACAGCAACATACTGTACTCGTAGTTAGCACCAGAGAAATGAAGTTCAGCTTTTTACTTGCCAACTTTGTTGCGTTGTTGGGTACCTCTGTGGCCTTCCAAACGGGAGGTACGAAAGATTCGAAAGATCTGCGACGGTCGTCGTCGTCGATAGCCGTCAGCGCAAAATGCGAAATGCGAACACTTGGCCCTCTAATTATAAAACTTGCTTTCCTTTCTTTAACATGTGACAGGATTCTCCTCGAAGGGCCGAGTCGGAACTGTCCTGCAAAGCACCCCGGTAGCGACAGCTGAAAAGTTTGCCAGGCTGAAAAAGGCCTTTCCCGCGGATGCCAATGTTGTCAAGGCAGGTGGATGGTACAACCTGCAAAAGTTGGCCGTTGATCCCAAGCAGGAATTGGTAGACATGATTGTTGGTGGTCTCAAGGAAGGAGCGCAAAGTGTAGAATTCGCATCGGACGAGGAGAAATTGGAGGCTTTGATGATTTTGTTGTATGGTATGGGAAAGGGTTTTGAAGCCGACTTGGTAGATGGCGAGTGGGCCTCGGTCTTTTCGCGACAGGGACAAAAGAGTCCAAAATTCCAAAAATTGGTCGGCAAGAAAGAAAAGGCTGGATTTAGCTTGAGCACCTTCGACATTAATAGCATGACCTTCTCTGGAGATGTCAAGATTCTGAAAAAGGGTCTGATCCATTCAACAGTCAAGGTACGGATCAAAAAGCACTTGTCGGCCGGTATGTGAGATTTTCTTCTCGATGCTGACGCTGTTATTTCTTCATTCCTTCGACTTGATAGTACTCCCCACTGTCATCGCCGTATTCGAAAACCAGTGACGGAAAAATTGTTTTGCGACGCATTGGCTGTGACATTGTCAAGGCCTATTTCAAATTTTGGAAGCTTCCAGGCCTTTCCTTACCATTGAAGCGCAAGGGTGGATATCTCGACTTTATTTACATGGACGAGGATATTCGTATCACCAAGGGCAATCGGGGAGGACTATTCGTGCATTTTCGACCGGAATTTCTGGAGAAGCAACTCGCAAACTAAAACATGGGAGATGCTGTGCGCAAACGAGTAGGTGATAAGGGGTGAAAGGCTATTCAGATCCTAGCCGGAAATGCTATCGATGAATGTAAGAGTGTTTGTGAGGAACTATTAATAGATTGATTGTTTGATGTTGCTACTTTTGCACTGCTTGCGTCGCAGCGTGTCCCATGCATGACGATTGGGGTTGGCGTATGTCTTCTCTATTATTCTCGTGCAGTATAATAGTCGTAGGATGATGTTCCGTGAAGTAGTCCCTAGAAGCCCTTGAAAGCTTATGTAGCACTGACTGGAGTAGGCTATAGGGAACGATAGCAATCTGGTCCAACGTCATGTTTCCGTACGTATAGTCTATAGTCCCAGCCAACTTCCCAGAAAGATGCGAGAATTCCACATGGCATGCACCAAGATGGTCGTCAGTAGATTGCCACTCTTGGCATACAAGATACTCCATGTCCATCCCAAAATCGTCAGTGGAATACAAGCTGTCGGAGAGAGATGATGTACCGCAAAGATAATGCCACTCCACAAGATGGCCCATTTGTATTTCATCTGCAACATCAAGGCCGGTAATAAAAATCCTCGATACAATACTTCTTCCCACCAAGGAGCCGTAATACACGGAGCAATATACCCAACGGCGGATGCCCACCAGTCGTTCATTTCCGGATTGATCAACTGACTGACGACCGACTCTTGGGCTTGTTGCAAAATGGCCACTGGCAAGACCGATTGATTGACAAAATCCGCCACATTGAACAACCACGATGACACAAAGTATCCACCAACCGTCCACCAGACCCACTGTGCAGCTCCCCGACTGTCGCCATCATCATCACCATCATCATAACTCTTGATGTCACTGTTGTTGCTTTCGTCATCACCACTTTCATTTCGAGTAGTACTACTGCTACCACTACTGAAATATCGTTGCGTGTACCAAATATTGTCAAAAAAGCTTTGGGGTCGCGGTATCACTCTCAAAATGCTCCCTCCCAATACGATCCAAGTCAAATGACCAAACAAGACACACAGGGACCGGTGCATGGGCACTGTAATGGGATAAAAGTTGGCCAAATAATAAAAGGTATCTTCCCACCACAAACTGAATCGTCCTGTCCAAAAGTAGGCATGAAAGAGAGCACATAACGCCAAGAAGGATGTCACTCGGGAATATTTGGATCGATAAATGTTCTTCCATGGAGAATCGTTCAATTTGGGGGTCGACCATAGTTTTGGGAGAACGGAAGAATCTTTTTCTGTCGTCGTTGTTGCCGTACTGTTCCCAGCGCTCCTATCGGTAGTGGTTGTCTTTGCCAAGGGAGACTTGGTTGTTCGTTGGAAATAGGAATAAGCTCCTAGAGTTGCCATGCCCGCGAGACTGAAAATAATGAAAAATGAATAGCACCAAAATGCATGAGAACGATCGGTATCCTCGTATTGCTCGACTTGTGCACAACCTGGACCCTTCATTGTACTCCTACTGTCTGTGTAGTTCAATGTAGTAATTTACTGTCTTTACTTACGAATCCAATCCGATATTTTGAAAGTTTCCTCGTTCATTGGGTATCAGTTGTATGGGAAATGGCAACGAATGCTGGGCTAGCACTGTCATGTGAAAGATATAGCACAACAAGACCGTCACAAGTTGCAAAGACGGCCGGAGACGGACAAGCCAAGTGGGCATCCAATCGCGTGCCCAAGCGGGTCGTTGAGGATTGGACACTCCAGTGATCCATCGAGTCCATGATGATTGATCATGATGGCGATGATTCTCAGAGACGCTGTTGGTAGAAGCATCAAGGTAGCTCCGTCTTTGTCTATTTAAAATTCTAGGATGTGATTTCTGGAGTTTCAAGGAAAATAGTTGTCGTTGTTGTTGTTGATGATGATTTGCGATTTGAGTGAGTGCTATTGTGGCTGTCGACCCGTGATGATGTTGCGTTAAGGCTTCATTGGCGTCGATTGTCCAGAGCAGAACAAGAATGGTCAGGGGGCATAACCGAAACATGTTTATCAGTAGAAGTGACAACTATTAATATGCAACAGGATTGTGTCCACTGGAAAGGAATGGGAGGATCGAAGATCATCCCAGTCGATTGATGGTGCATGTATGTTGTCCATGGTACAGTACCAGGTCAGGTACTGGTTCCAGTAGCGTCATGGTCGGTCGAGATCTTTTTTCCATTGGCCTTTTGGTTCTTCTTTCCACACTATATTTTCTGCCACGCGGATGAAATCCTTCGCCTTTCCGTCGTCCGATTATTAGGCGGGAAAAGGGTACTGCAAAAGTCCCCTGCTCTTTTACCCGCCATTCAACGGTTGTTTGAAAACAGTCACACGGAAGCAGAGCTCTCCTCGCTCGCGTCGCGCGTCGCACCACACCTCTGCTTGCGTCATTGGAAAATTTCGGAACGACCCGCGACGACGACAACGACGAATAATTATGAAAAAAGGCCATGCGCTTGTGAACAACCACTGAAAGAGCATTGTTACAACTCTTGTCCTTGCTTCTGCAAAAGGAAGTGTTAGACCTACAGGAACAGTAATAACAACCACAGGTGCAATATCATCATGAGTATCGCCATTGAAAAGGCTAGTGCTCTCTTGAGCAAGTTTCCTGCCATGAAGGTCGACATGGGCAAGCTCAAGTCGACTGAGGCTACCTTGGCGGCTGCCGGAGTGGTCGGCACGGTCGCAGCGGTTCAAATGTTCACCGATTGGGACCCCATCGGTCGTTGCTTAGTCTTTTGGAAGCAACTTCGAGCTCATGTGAGTGATTTATTCAGTGCTGGGAGAAAATGCAAAGGCGGCGAGATTTTGACCGCTTCTTTGTTCTTCTACAGCGTCATTTTTTATGTGATCGTCCCAAAATTTGAAATGAATAATACTCACATCGTCCTGCACCCATGTGCGTTGAATTGTACTTTGTCATTCTACCACACTCTTGCGATGATTGATTGATTGATTGATTAATTGATTCTCAGGAAAAACGCCTCACGTGTGCTGGCAGTGTCCAGGAGGGAGCTGACGGATACCTCGGTTTGCACGGCGAAGAAGACGTGGCGGTGCGAAACTCGCAGTACAAAAAGTTGGTGAATGCCTATTACGATTTGGCGACGGTCTTTTATGAGTGGGGCTGGGGACCCAGTTTCCACTTTCACTCGCGCTTTTCCTTCGAGAGTTTCTGGGAGGGTACCCGCCGTCACGAATACCAGCTGGCGGCTCATCTCAATGTCACTCGCGAGGGGCACGTCCTCGATGTCGGATGCGGCATTGGTGGACCCATGCGAAACATTGCTCGATTTTTGAACTGCAAAGTCACGGGGTTGACCTTGAACCCTTACCAAGTGGAACGTGGAAACGAGATTTGTGCTCGTGACCCGACCATTTCTGAAACTACCAAGTTGGTCCAAGGCGATTTCATGGAACTTCCCTTTGAAAAGAATTCCTTCCAAGCCGCCTATGCCATTGAAGCGACCTGCCATGCGCCCGACCGCGTCAAGTGCTACAAGCAAGTATATGATTGTCTCCAACCCGGTGCCCGTTTCGTCTTGTATGAATGGTGCATGACTGACAAGTATGACCCCAACAATCCCGATCACCAATTCATGAAGAAGAAGATTGAAGAAGGAAATGGATTGCCCGATATTACCACCTGCAAAGAATGTTACAAGGCCATGGAAGCCGCTGGATTTGACATGGTAGAAGCTTATGATTATGCCGAAGGATACGAGGCCAAAAACTTGGCCAAGCCATGGTACACCCCCTTGACTGCCTCGTGGAACCCCATCTCGCAACGATTCCAATTCAACTGGTTGGGCTCCAAGATTACCAACGCTGCAATTTTCATGATGGAAATGCTCTATATTGCTCCCAAGGGAACCATCGCCACTCAAAAGTACTTGCAAGAGGGAGCCTTTGCCTTGCGTGATGCCGGAAAGCAAGAAATCTTTACCACAGCCTACTTTATGGTCGGTCAAAAGCCACTCAAATAAACTAAGAAATACTCTGCTGCAAATGAAGCTAAGTATAGTCGTACGCCAATCCTCCTTTGAGACGCTTCCTCTTCTCCTTAGTTAGGCAATATCGTGCTCGTTTTCTTTTCCTCCTCCAACGTGTCCTTGTGGTATCGGGCCTTGTGAATCTAACCAACCCACCATAATCACCATCCACCTTTTTTTTCACTTCCCCTACTGATACCAAGTGACGTCCCTGTCACTCTCGGGCTGGTAACGCCTCCCTGTATATTTCCGCGACTGTACACTCCTGCGGAAATTGCTAGCAACGAACTACGTAAAACATATTTTCATATTGCTATTGCTACTAGTAAAGATAATATAATATTATATGCTGGTCTGCTGATGGAGGCGCGGCCTCTAGAACGAACGAAAATTCGAGCAAATGCAGAAGAATCAAGTGTTTCGTGTTCCCAAAAACACAACCTCGCTGTGTTCCTCCATTACAATGGGATCATCGTCGTCCATTTCAATGGGATCATCGTCGTCGAGGATTTCGATGATGTTCGGATCGTCAGGAATTGCAATGATAATAGGATCGTTGGACAATATGGGAAGTCGAAGAATCTCCGTGGTGGTGATCGGAAATAGGCGACTGAATCGGTCGCGAATCTATCTCCGTAGAACATGGTACTCTTTCTACAGCATTTTTTCGCAGGAGATGGCGCTCCCGGGTTTCCACTTTCGCTTCTACGAGTACAGTACAAGTACCTACTACTGTATCCATCACGATGATGACGATGCCGCCGGCAGTACAGGTAGTACAGTACTGTAGATAACAACCGGTAGATACTAGTGCTCATTGCATTAGTAAGCCCTGCTTTCGTTTTTGCAGACCCTTTGCAAGCAAAACAATCTAGTTGTACTTTGGTTGGTCGTTGTCGTTTTTAAAGCACTTTGAATGTCAGAATGTCGAGTCCCGACTTGCAACGAACTGTATCATGGAAGAAGAAAAAACCGCCTCTGCGACCGATTGCCTCTTCGTACGATCCAGAAGAGGAACCCGGTGTGAAAGGAATGGACTCGGAACTGCGCTACCGAACCTTGAGCAAGTCGAAATCGAATGTGTATTTGCCGCGATTGGTCGAGCGGAACTTGACGTATCATCAGTCGAAAAACAACATTTCGGTGAAAAATATCAATGGCAAGCGAATGATCTGGCCCTTGCTCATGAGAGACTGGTTCCACGTCTTGCTGCGGCTTCCTTTTCATTACAGCATCATGGGTTTGTTGTTCATTTGGACGTCCCTGATTCTCGTCTTTGCTGGAGTGTATGTCTGGGTAGACCAGTCTTACAAAAACGTGGATTGTGGACTAGGAGAAGAGGGACAACCGATGAGGTGGGGAACGGCATTCGCGTTCAGCCTCGAAACTTGTACAACCGTTGGATGTAAGTTTTCGTTGATGGCATGTGTGGCGTTGCCGGGTAGGCGTTGGCCGAGCGAGCACTTGGCTGATATGCATGGTGCTTTTTCTTTCTTCTTTTTTTAACCCTAGACGGCATGCCTGGTGCCACAAACGCCTTTTTTGAAGCAAATTGTCCCGAGGTTCAAATTACCATTTTCTTTCAAATGATGATGAGTATGATGTTTAATGCATTTTTGTTCGCCTTTTTCTACACATCCCTGTCGAAATGTGAGAGTCGAGGGACACAGGTCGTCTTTAGCAACAAAATTATCATCAAAGAAGACAAAAAGACTGGCAAGATTCTGATTAGTACCCGGTGCTACGATGTGGATGCGCAATTTCCCATTGTGGAAGCCCATGTTCGAATGTACGTCATGGATCGGAGACTCAAACTGCATTTGTTGCGAATTCAAGAACCGGATGATGACATGGGAGCGACACTGCACATTAGTATCCCTTTTGAAATCCTTCATCACGTCGATCATCATTCGGCACTATCGCCACGAGGCATGCCCTTGGTACTCGACTCGGGTGGATTGTGCTTGCGGTCTGCCGATTCGCCAGCCGGAAATCGAGAAGAAATTGGATGCCCCGTATGCGGAGAGACCTACGGTACATATGATCGATTATGGAAGCACGTAACGTATCAAAGAATGGTCGAAGAAAAAGAGGAATACCCCATCAAGGGCACCCACCAAGAATTTGTCATGCCTGATATTACGCCCATTTCGCTACAAGAAGTCAAGACGTATATGGAAAGTTTCATGTCCGAAATTGTGGTTGTCGTCGAGGGTATTGATCCACAAGTTTCGGGAACATTCCAAGCCCTTCAATCCTACAAGTATGAGGATATTGCCTGGGAAGGAGAGTTTGAACCCTGTTTGAAGGTGGTGCACAGCAAATTCTGTGTGGACTTGGCAAAGTTCCATCAAGTTCGAATGCCGTTGTCTCCGCCCACGTCGGATATGGACCAGAATTCGGATCCCGAGCGAGGGGGCGTATTGGCGCAACAGACGAATCATCGACCAAAGGAGACGGCACACGATAACGGCATCAAACAAACGGAAGAGGGCTCGCCTCCCTCATAGCAGCATGAGGATTGTCTGACATCTACGAAGTAAACTATCTATGGATACTCGTATCTTGAGAGACCCTCCCCATTCGTCGTGCAGCATTCGGGCAAGAACAATCCTGTCCATATTCTACTATATATCAATAAATACAGCCACGCGCGATGTAATTGACATTTTTTATTTCCTTTGCTATTCTTATTAATTGTATTATTTTAGTTCGCCAGCTCGACGCTCGACACCGTTCCGGAGGGACCCGTACCCCACTCCACCAGCTCGACCGTTACTATCCCGAACATCCTCCAGGAGGCCCCATAGCTCTTTGGGTCTCATGTTACCGTCCAAGACATTTCGGTAGCCACGCACAATTCGTTTCACGTCTTCAGCTGGTTCATCTACTAGCTCGACACGAAAGTGACGGGCACCAGAGCTTTTCCATTGCATCAATGAATATGCACCACTTTGAGCTTGGGCGGAAAAGACTGTGTTTCGGCATCCCATGTCTGCCAGTACCAGATTGTCGGCACCCGTGTGGTCTCGCAAGTGAACGTTGTGCCTTGTACAGACATGCCCACAATCAACATAGGAATTACCTTTGGAGAGAAAACGGGCAAAGACACAATGCTCCGTGTGGAAAATGGGCAAATGTGTGTGTACTACCACTTCCACACCTTTCTGGGCGTTCGTGGAACCCAAAGTATCCAGTAGCTCAGTGATGGCAGAAGCACTCAAGTCATAGGATGTAGTGACCCGGGAGCAACCGTACTCCAATAGCTCATACGCGGTGAGTGCGTTTGCGACATTCAAGGAAAAGTCTCCAATCAACTCAGGTATTGTGACTTGGTGGTCTAGATCGTCTGGATCAAGCGAAACTTTGGAGCCTGGTCCCCCCAATTTCATCATTCGATACAATAGCCCATTGGATCGGACCAACAAGGCATCGGGCTCCAACCGTAGGAGAGTACGCCAGATTCCAGATTCTTCGGGCTTGATAATACGTGGACTGGCAACTACCGCCGTAACCTTGGCTTGGCGTATTCTAGCCACCGCTTCTCGCATGCCGTCTACTTCCAAAAAGTCAACGATAATCTCATCCACGGTTGGCCCCTCTTCGTTTTCCGTCATTTGACACAACGCCTCGACTTGCTCATAATTACGAGCCAATACGGAAAGTTTGGTTGTTACCTCCGTGTCGTCCAAGGCTGGGTGGTCCTGCAACTCCGACAACATTTGGGAAGTCACGCCCAATTCTAGCTTCACGTCCTCTTTTCCTTTTGATAGTTCACCTGCTGAAAGCTTAGATTCCAAATCTTCGACTGCATGGCGACGTGCCTCCTTGATCCATGAAACCGGACACCAGCCTTCCTCATCCAAACCGGATAAATCGATATCCCCTTGCATATTCCAAGGAGTATTTCCAAGAGTACCAATCGCCTTTTGTATGCTTTGTGGAGAGAGCCCCGATCGCTCGGCCGCTTCCAAATTTCCTTGTGTCACACCCAAACCTATGGCACCAAGCCCATTGCTGATCCGTACTTGGAGTGGTTCGCCCATCTTTCCAGAAACTGACACGGTCACTCCAGCAGACTTTGGTGCCGGGGCTTCGCTGAGACGTTTCAGCTTTTTGTCGACGGCGGCGTCGCTCGTTTTCCAGACATGTGCTCCAGGAGGAGCCAAAGGTGTTGTCCCACTTTTTCGGGCCTGTTCATCGTATCGTTTCCATCTCTTTTCCGTCTCACGAGAAAAATGAATTGCCACGCGCCCTTCTGCTATCTCTGCAATTTGAAAAATGGCTCCTCCCAATTCTTCCTCTTGGGCCATGCCTCTATCCACCACAATCCCATCGCCCAATTTGAGTTCGACGAGATTATCTGTCAAAATTTCCAACCCATGCTTCCAATAAGATCCTTCCGCTACAACTCGACCCACATGAACTCCTCGATGCCGGGGTGAGCGGCCTCGGACCAATGTCTGATGTTGCGAACCCTCGAAAAATCCTGGAGTTAATCCATTGTGTCCCTCATCTTGACCTCGAGAGAATACTTGTGCTAGTTCCTTTCGCGTGACTTCCTCCGTAGAGGGTAGCGTTCGGACTTGCGTTTTGGGAATTCCGTGCTTCTCACAATAGTCCGCCCAGGCTTGATCGACCGCATTTCGATAGGCTCGTGTCGTCGCCGCTACATAGGCTGCATCCTTGAGCCGGCCTTCAATCTTTAGACAGCTGACATGAGAATCTAGCAATCGTGGAACCTGATCAATTCCACACAAGTCTTGTGGTGACAAAAGATAGCTAAAATCTCCCAACTCTGTCAATTCGCCGTTGTCAATGAGGCCATACGGGAGTCGACAGGCCTGAGCACATTGTCCTCGATTGGCCGACCGCCCTCCCCAAGCTTCCGAACTAAAGCATTGGCCACTATAGCTGACACAGAGGGCCCCATGTACAAAGGCCTCGATTTCAACCTTTGGGTCCAAATGTGTCGTGACATGATCGATTTCCGTCAAGGTCAATTCCCGACCCAGAACTACTCTCGAACTCCCTAGCAATTCATCACAAAAGGCAGCCCCGTCCGCCGAAGTCACCGTCTGTTGTGTTGATGCATGGACTTCCAAGGAGGGCGCAACGCGTCGGGCCATTTGCGCCACTCCCAAATCTTGGACAATCAAGGCGTCCACTTGAGCCACAGCACAAAGCCGAATCAATGCTTCCACTTCGTCCAATTCGTGATCAAACACCAGAGTATTCAGAGCCACATAAACTTTGACCCCCACCTCATGACACGTTTGCACTGCTAGAGGAAGTTCTGTGACAGGATCAAAGTTAGACGCCCTGGCCCGAGCGGAAAAGGCGGACAGTCCCAAATAGATCGAGTCGGCTCCATTGCCAATGGCGGCATGCAGCTGGGGCCACCCGCCGACGGGTGACATGACTTCCGGAGGTTTGGTAAGGAGACCACGATCATAAACAGGATCCTGGTCCAATTCTTTATTTTGCAAGTCCTCGCGCCACAAAGCCGGAGATTTACGTCGGTTGACAAACTCGCTTTTGGGAACTGCCAGACCGGCTACAGAGAAAAGGTGGGAAGTCCATGGCTGGGAGGCACTCCACAAAAGTGGTAGAATGAGGGGGGCACCTATTCTTAGTGGTGATGACGGATAAGAGGAAAGGGCCTTCATCGCTCTGAAGGGTCCTGTTCAGGATGTAGTCTCGTCTTTTGAAGTAGATGACGAACAGTGGACCTCGAACCTGGACCTGCTGGATGTGAGTGATGGGCGGCAGCCATCACCGATCACCGACCACCCAGCATGAGAGATCCGATGAGAGAAGAAAGAAGCGTTGGACCCTTTTTTCTTCGCGTTTTTTATTGCTTGGTCCTCGCGCATCATCTGTCTACGCAATACTTGTACTTTTTTCAAGAGGAGCACACCCACCTTCCTTTGTAAATGGGAACGACTCAGATGACCACTTTTGTCGATCAGCTAAGGACCTAGTTCCAGAGGAGCGACTATGCCACCAACTGGCAATCAAGCACGTCAGATGCAGTCATAGTCCGACCAGGTGGAAAAAATTCAAAACTCTTTTGTCTGATCCACTTTTGGACTTGTTGCTGTTGGTTATATTGCGACAACAGCATCCGAAAAGGCCAAGAATATGCCAAAAATCCAACGCTAAATTTTTTCAGAGGACCTGCGGGACCCTGCACCCAGCGCAGCATGACCAAGTAATGACAAGATCACAATTTTGAGTTATTCTAGAGTCACATCCCTCTTAATAAATACTTCTACTCTAGAGAACTGTACGAAAGAATCGAGAAGAATCGATGCCGGTACCCGGTAGAAGAAATCAAGATGCGATCCTGCTCAATAAGAATGTGTCGTAGAAGACGGGCCCAGCATGCGATTTGGGGAAGTGGAAATGCGAACACGAAATGCACAATGTCCAACCAAGCGGGAAGAAGAAGAATTCTGAATTTCCTGGGGGTGGGTGTGTGGGGGGGGGAAGCCCACCCCCACCTAAGCACCGTTGGCGATACATGCATACTGTACGACAGTAAACGCCACCTGTTGATGGGAGCGCCACCTGGGAAGGGGCACATCATTTAAATTCCACGCGTAAGAAGAATATCCAATGGACGGCGGCGGGGGGGGGCGGCGGCGGCGCCAATTAAAAGTTTGAGACCGGCAGGCTAAAGCATGCTGGGATAATCGCTGATGGGGGACACTCCAGTTAAATGTCACATCAATGTCACATTATTAAGTAAATCGCTGACGTGCGTTTTTCCACAAGAAACCTGGAAACGATGACGTACTATAATAATTTCTGCAGTATCTACGGTACAAGGTGTACAGTCAGTTTCTTGTACCTCCTGTGCGTCCCGGTACGAATACTTCGTACCCGCGGGCAGATCACCCCGCTTATTGTCCGCGGTCGTGTGTGTTGCACTCCCTTCAACGAACCCGCCTCGACGTATCGTGTACTGTAGGAGGGAATGCATTGACGACTTTCCGGTTGCGCTCACTTCATTCTCCTTTGACTCTAAAGTACAGTACTTTGTTCTTGTTCGTCTTCCTTTTCACCATGATGGAGACGGTAACGCTAAACGATATCAACAACAACAACATGGTCTCCGCAACTGACGAAGAAGATGTCGTACTGCTTTCCCTCGTCCAACAGTATGATTGGATAGGAACATTGGAACGTATCCAAACACACCCGGAAGAATGTCAAGCCATTGGTAATCTGGGCCGAACAGCGCTGCACGTGGCATGTGATCACGATGCTCCTCCTGCAGTGATTCAAGCTCTGACCAGAGCATATCCGCAAGCGATCTTGCAAGTCGGTACCACCCACATGAATCCTCTCCATATTGTTTGTTCGTCCGATCATGCATCGCCAGAAGTGATTCGATTGTTGTTGGTGGAAAGTGGTGCTGCTTTGGCCAAGCAAGTGGCATCCATGGTCGATGTCGACGGTGACACGCCCCTTCATTCAGCCTGTCGTTGCGGGGCATCTGTGGATGTTATAAAGTTGCTCTTACGAGTCCATCCCGACGCAGTCCATGTGCGAGATTTTGAAGGTTTGACACCATTACAACGATTGTGGGTCCGTGAATTCGTCTTGTTGGGAAGTGATGTCATCAACAATGTCCAAAGCTTGTCTGATTTTACGGGAGAATTGGGCGAGGCTTGGAAGAAAACCATGCTCTTGCTCTATTGTGCCGACATGGGATCCCTCAATCCTACTGCTACACCTCCTGCTACCGACGGTGTAGCAACGAATTCCCAACCACGAAAAATCTTTCGACCCCTCCATGCCGTGGCCGCCATTGATTGTCCCCGGCGAGTCGTCCGAATTGCGACGATTGTCTACAAGGATCAACTCTTGGTGAGAGATGAACAGGGAAATACACCCCTCTTGCTTGCCTCGAAAGCGCCTGTGTACAAGTTTCAAGACATTGGATTTGATGGACCCGATTTAGATGAAAAACTTGAAGAGCACTATTATGGAGAGGACAATAACAATGATGATGATGACATGGACATGTCTGTAAAAACCGATTCTTCTGTTCCAAATCAACTTCCATCGGTCATTGATGTTTTTATGCAAGCCGAACCGGCGGCGGCCAAGATGGCGGATGCCCAGGGGAAACTGCCATTGCAACATGCCATGGAAACGGAAAAAACATGGAATCAAGGTGTCCGGGTCTTGACGGAAGCCGAGGGGGATGTGGAAAAAGACTTGGTAACTGGTCTCGAAAGGACTGTCCAATTGAATAAATAATAATACCGGAGTCCATACAAATGAACTAATAACAATAGTCGACGCGATATTTTTGGGAAGGGCTCTGGTTATACATCCTGGTCTACCGTACCATTGTGTGTCAGCGATAATCCTAGCACGGTTTTATTGGGCGACCGTATTGGATCCGTAGGCAAGCAAGCCTTACCAAATAACCGATGATGTATGTTTTCAGCGCGAGGAAGTCGTCCATATGCAGCAAATGGCACACAACAACGGGCGACAAACCTTCATTGTCGACATCACCAGCCAATTTTCACAACATGAATCAGTTCTGTTTTGAAGCCAAGTTGGATACACTCTAATAGTAGAGGGCCATCAATGGTCGTGTACAAGTACAGTCAGGTGTGTACTATACGACTTTCGAGACGATGATTGGATGGGATACCGGATACTTCCGTTTCTTCTACACCTGAAGTGAAATGGTACAGTACCAGTACTATTGTACTTCGATCATTGAAATTCAGAAGTTTGGTGTCGTGACAACCATACTATGTAACTTTATTATGGATTGTGCTCTTTGTACATTCGATAGTATAGCATCCGACTCCAGTAATCCATCGGTCCTGGTAAGCAAAAGTGAGACCCATCAAAACTGGCATCGGCTCGGGCAAGAATCATGGGTGACGTATCCAAGATGCCGCCAATCTTGCTCTCTTTCTGATGTTGGTAGGTGTAGTTTCGGAGTAACTCCATCGCCAATATATTTTGTTCTGGTTGTGATCGGTAATGCCCACCGTACATCGACCAAGCGGCTTCCATATTGGGAGCCGTCCCTCCAGACAGACTGGAGTTGGTGTCCCAGTCCCCCCTACCGTACAGAAAGTGCCGCACCGACGTTGTGCGAAAAAAGATATGATCGAGAGGGATTTTGCGATAGTTTGCACTGACAAAGGCTGCCGCAAGGACCTGACGATATACTTTCCTCCAGGTCCCGTCTTTTATTTTGTCGGGACCGAGATGATGACCAAAATTCAAAACAAAGTAATCGTCCGGGCTCGCCGCACGGAGAAATTTTGCCAGTTCCAAG
This sequence comes from Nitzschia sp. pyKryTriq1, assembly GCA_956465555.1. Lineage (NCBI taxonomy): Eukaryota > Bacillariophyta > Bacillariophyceae > Bacillariales > Bacillariaceae > Nitzschia > Nitzschia sp. pyKryTriq1. The sequence continues at coordinate 559,473 of OY101119.1, forward strand.
TCTTTTGGCATCTTGGTATGCTGCTGAATATATATAACGTGCTGTTTTGCTTCGTTTGCCGACATGCCAAAGACGTGTTGAAATTCACATCGCATGGAATGTGCCCACTGTCGAGTCAAACTGTCTCCGAGCAGGTAAAATTTTCGCCCTCGAATCATTTGTTGTATTTCTGGCTGGTGCATTTGAGAATACGAGAGGATCTTGTATTCGTCAATATCGCTCTCCCATATCCACGGATCGTTAGCTTCCAAAATTCCTGGACTGTTGATGACAGCGCCTTTGGCTTGAGATTCCAGACGAGATTTGCGAGGCTTTTCGTCGCTCAACTCGTTGGCAGTGTCATTGTTGCAGTTTCCCTGCTTTTCCAGATCAAGACACACTAAATGTTCCGGCGATGGATGAAGAGCTTCTTCGGGACGATACACCCACCGCCCTGCCTCTTTGGCTGGAAACTCGGAATTGTGAACGCAAAGTAACAGCTCGATCCCAGTCAGATTCTTGTTCTGACAGGTTAGTACATATTCATGTATCGTCTCTTCCTCCACGTGCATTATCATCGTGGTGGTTCGCATGAGACGAGTCTTCGTTTCATCGTAGTGCTGGACCATGCTGTGAAGAATGAGCAAACACAGAGTGGAAAGGAATATGTTTCGTTTTGAACAGCGGAAGTTATCCGCCAGCATACTACCGGTACGGATATTTTCCCACATCGTCAACCGATCAATCGCTACTCTTCTCTAGAGGGGTAAAAGAAGATTTCAATGAGGAAGATGATACCCGTACCGGTAGCAAGGTGGAATTTGTGGCAAAGCAATGCGGATCGTGCTCTGGTCTTCGCGGCAGATACCGTACCTATGGTACCTTTTTTTTTGAAAATTATCGGGCCGCGCCTGCCTGCCTGCCTGTCTGTCTGTCTGTCTGTCTGTCTGTCTGTAGGTACGTACAAGTGCGTGTTTTACAGGTTTTACATATCGTCCAATGGATAGGCTATCAGCAAAGCAAGCCCCCGGCTAGTAGTCAGATGACAGACGACGCTAAAATGAGCGGTATCATAGTCCAACCAGAGCAGCATAGGTGCACGCGAGCCTCTGCCGGGATTGGAATCCCATGCTGGGCAAGCTCAACGACACCGGAGGTAGTTAACAACAACAAACGATTGCACAAGCGAGACCCCGTCGTTGAAACGGTACCTGGTACTGTGCAAGTCTGCGTCAGTCAGTCCGCCCGGCGCGATTAAGGGCATATTAGTTTTGGTAGGACTTAAAAAATGATGGGGTGCGACATGCACATACGAGCCCGACTTGCTAATTACGTGCTAATTACGTGAAGATAAAATATACATTTACGTTTATCCACATGTTCGGCACATGTGTTTCTACCAGGCGCGAAAAATTAGGATTTCAGATTTCAGTCGTTCTTCACAAAATTAGTACTATTCTTCAATCATCGATCATCATCCATACCGGTACGTACATAGCTATTTGGATCATGTGTTGAAAACATCCGATTCTTCTGGTAAAGGGTAGGGCATTCATCATGCCATTTCCTCGCTTGAAGAGGGAAGAAGTCAACAAGACTATTTTCAAGTCGTTCTCCTCGCCAGCAGACGGCATGTCCGACGACGGCGACGACGAAGAAGAAGAAGTTGCTGTCTGGGAAGAAACCGGTGCTTTTCCGACTGTGTCTCCCAAGAATAGTAGAGGTCACATTTTCACCGACGAGGCATCCTTCGAGAATGGTTTTTCGTCATTGGAGATAGTGCAGGAAGGATCGAAAGAAACACTAGACAGATTGCATGAGGAGGATTTCATGGCCGTCTCCGCGACAAGTAGCGATACTCCAGCCGTCGACAACAGAGTTGAAAAGGCCATGCGGAAGATCATGTTCAACCAAAAGATGAGCACTACAACCGAGCCCAAGAGCCAAGGGGGGTCCTCTGGCAGCAGCAAAGCTGTCTATCCCTTCAACATATATGATTCGCTTACGAGACTGGAAGAAAAGAAAAAACGGGAAGAAGGAGCGGTGGCCTCACAAGGTGGGGCCTCAACCAGTTCGGAACAAAAGCCCAACAATACCAGCTTTGCATCGAGCTTGTCTGCTTCACCCAATGGCACTAGCAAGAAAGTAGACATTGACGATGCTTCTACCCCCTCCAACATTCTTCCAATGTCCGTGGGCGAAGAGTCGTCCGTCATTTCGGAGGCACATAGCCATCACCAGGTCATGGGCAGCAACAGCAATAATGGGGCGCAGTCGGTAGTATCCCGACACAGTCGAAAGTACATGGTACGCCGCACGCTTTCTACCTCACAACAAGTCAGTGCCAACCCAGGCACAATGTTGAAGAACTTATTCATCAGTATTGAACAAGAAAGGCACATGCACAAGCTAGCCGGAAAAAACCTTCACGTGATCCACAATTGGTGCCTGTTCCTCCCATGCATTTTTCTCACGTTGTTAACTGGGACTGTTGTTCTTGTGTTTCAGGCGGATCTGAATACGACGGAAGATACCCGCATGTATGCATCACTTTTTGTGGGCATCGGGGCACTGGTTTCCGTCTTCTTGCAAGCCGTCAGCAAAATGCTGGATATGGGAACTCGTGGGACCCTTCACGACGTAACGGCAAATGTGTTGAAGCGACTCTCCGAAGATATTCTCTTGACGTTGAGTTCGACAGAAGCTATTCCAGCCGAATATGTTGCGTTGGTATCCGAAAGGCTAGGCCAGGCATTGGATACGTGTTCATCACCGTTGCCATACAAGGTGGAGGCCTCCTTTTCCGCCGTCTCGGATCGAATGATGCTCATGTTAAAGCCTCCGACGGGGCAACCTGCTCGAAAGCACGTTCACAAACTCGACTTTATGAGACTCTATTCGATTGCCTACGACGAATTGAGCTGTGAGATCATCCATTCTTGGGCATGGCCATTTTTGCTCCCTCGTCCTCGTTCTGCGAGTGATAAAGCACTCCGCAATTTTAAGATCATCATCACCGAGGGCCGCGACAACGTTCAGAGAAAGCAAGGCGTGGTTGGAGGCTGCTGTCCTTGTGTACGCACAGGAGCGGTCGAGTGTAGCCTCTTCGACGTGGTACCAGCTGAATCGATAGCCGATGGTGCCTCGAAAGCCACGGCCGACTCGAACATCCCCTACCAGCAGCGTCGAAGTACCAACGCCACGAGTGGCCATGAAGTCTGAAAACAACAATGCACTAAACCGACAACAAATGATGTTGCGTAGTGTACAACATGCTACGATTTGTAGAAAAAATACTAGTAGCGATTCTTCCAATCTGATCCAAAATCCTTCCGACAATAAAACATGACGATGTATGTATTCATGGCACGCTCCACTAAATTGCGAACATGGAAGTGACAATATACATAATGCCATGTCACTCCATTCCCTTCGAGCACAAACAAGTCATCGCAATTTATATGGGAAAACACGATGCCCTCTTTGCGCCGTCATAATTTCGCTAATGTAGTGGTGCAGTCCTAATACCTTACCGTCCATGTTGCGTCACCAGACAGTAGAGATTTCTTGGAACATTTTATAGCTCCACATGGACCTTTGGTTTGGTGTTAGGTTCTTCCTTTTCCGAGTTTGCCGTCGCTGCTTCCTCCTCCGGATCGTTCTTCGTCGTGTTGTCCTCTTCTAATTGGGCCGCTGGTACAACAGGCTTGTACACTGGTTCTTTGGCAGCGTGCTCCTTCAGGAATCGTTCCACCTTTCGACGCGTAAAGTCTTCACCCGAAAAAGGGATTTGCTTTCCGTCGGGAGTGACCACAATCAGAGCCGGAATGGTGGTGCCATCGCCCGCCCCCAGACCAAATTTATCAAGTAGTTTTTGATTCTTGGTGGTAGGGGGAACATGCACCACCAAGAGACGACGACGAAACTCGGTCGATAGATACTTCAAAAGAGCCGTCGTTTGGGGTTTGGAAGTGAAAAATATAGCTTGCGGCAATCCATACTTGGCAGCTTTGGCTTGTGCCTTTTTCAAATAATCTTCCTCTCCAAAGCTGATTCGTTCCACATGGTTCGGCATTTGATCCTCTACAAACTGTTGAAGATCCTTGACCTTTCGTTCTTGACGATAATCGACCACGACCTTTTCTGCGTTGCTGCCCATCTTGGATTGCTTCTTTTTGGGTTTAAAGAGTCGAATGGTCGGAGTGCCTTGAAAGTCACCCAACAAAGGGGGCGGTCGTCCACGCTGTTCGGTGTCCCAGTAGGCAATGGTGGCCATGCCTCTGGATTTGCCAGCGAGCTGCTCCCATTCGGGCTGCAGCAGCTGGCAGTAACCTCATCCCACTCGGCAAATATTCACTAAGACGGCATGTGGACTCTCCAAGACGACCTCCTTCCAATTCTTGGGCGACAACGCCACCACGTTGGAGGAGAAGGGGTTCGCGGCATCTACTAGAGGCGACAACGACACACCAGCCGCAACAACAACGAGCAGTACACGTATCCATCCGACAAAATGAGCGGCGACCTTCATTATCTCTCTTCAAACAAAGGTAGATCGGTAGTTTTTTGCGGCTGTTTACGATGTCACTTTTGGGATCCTCAATAGAGGGGAGACGGGGGATGAGCGTGTCTTATCATGGTGCTGGTGCCAAGTGCTCTGGTGTAAAGCCCGCAAAATACCAAGTAGCTTCTGGTACTACTGAAGAAAATCTAGGCGAAGCGAAGCATAAAGTCGGATTGCGTGCGTTCGACGATAATGTGACGACTGACTCATCTGACTCCATCTGATTTGAGCGGATTTTCTTGGAGGAACTTCCCGGAACCTGCGGAAGAACATCCAGAACATCCGGCTTCTACGTGGCAGGACACGTACGCGTCAGTAGGAAAACCCAGACAGTACCGGACTAGACGTCTGTCCTTCCGTCAGCATTCAGAAGTTCCGGGATCTTCCATTAATCGGGCATAGAAACTTCTGGAAACTTCCACCGGAGAACCTGCGGAGAACATCCTTGCAAGAAACTTCAGAAGCCTAGTTGACACTTGGCATCACCTCCTCCCGGCGGGCGTGTACTCATACCGCCGGTAGTGTGGGAAAACTCAATTTCTTCGAAGGTCAAATAATGATGTCAAAGATCTCAAGATAAAGGAGAAGTTCTCATAAAGTTGCAACAGAAACAGTAACATCATAATCACCATGGTCAATTTTAATGCCATGCACTATCTCAAACATGCTTGGGAGGCCACAAACTGTGTTTGGGGCAAGATCTGCATCGTTTTGTTCTATAGTTTCATTTGGATTCAAATCTTTAGTGCTATTTTGAGTGTCTTTGACCCCATCTCGGGATGGGACTGCCTCTGGGAAAACGTGAAGAAGTCCGACTACAATACGACTGTTGCCATGATGAGGATTGTCAACCTATGGATTCTTGGATTCTTTTTATACGCTGACCGTGGGGGCATCAAGTTTTGGAATGTCTTTTTGGTTTGGATCATTTATTTGGCACAATGGTTGATATATAAACCAGCTATCGAGGAGTTTCTTTCAGAATATTGCCCAGCGAACTTGCAACAACTTGATATTGCCATGTGGGTTACCGAAATTTGGATTTTTTTGGCGCTGATGTGTGCCGCGATAGAGGCCTCCTGGAGCCCTGGTGCTGGTGGTGGCACTGCGGAGGCGGAGGAAACCCGTCCCTTGCTCTGAGGATCGTGCGTGATGATGAATCTTGGCCGAGACGGTCATTTCTGGTGGCGTCTGCAGGCCTGTTTATCAAGGTACCGGGGAGGGGGCTCGTCCGACCGGATGAAACTCGCCCACGCCCCCCTCCCATTTCTCGGCGAGAGTAACAAATAGTAGCTAGTAACAATGGCAATGAGCAAAATACAATTCTGATCGTGTATTTTGCGTCGCGTCGCTTTGTGAAAATTCGTCATCTACTGCACCGCATCTACTTTACCAGTACTCGACGCGTGGTCCATTTTACACGCGGAAAATGAAAATTTTGGCTATGCATGGGAGGGTAGTTTTTTAGTTTTGTAGTACTAGTGGAGTAGACTACTTATTTTATACTTCTACCACCACGGCTACGGATGGAGGCCAGTCAAACCATAATCGAATAGTTCGATCAAAAGTCAAAAGATGATGAAGATCAAAAACTCGAAACGAAAAGGACAACATCATCATCCACAATACCAATGACACAACAGGCAAACCGTACGGGTACATACCCATCCTACAGTACCATTGAGTATCCCCTGCTCGCAATACAACAAACATAGACTGAACGGATTGATGGCCTCTCGCCGTGCATTGAATCCAGCCTTTGCCGCCGCTCACGGCCTTTCCAAGGTTGCCGACGACAACGAAGATGATGATGCTGTGATTGTGGAGGCGGCACCTAACAACAACGCAAAATCCTCGGCTGGCGGTAACCACAAAAAGCGCCTGGAGCTACTGATAAAAGAAGCAAGGGCGACGGGGAAATTGCAGGCATCCAATATTGGATTGAAGGCCCCTCTTCCGGATGCATTGTTTGATTTTCGTGCTGGTGTTGTGGTGGATTTGTCGCTGGAATCGTCGGCCGCTACGACTCACGCGATAGTGCACGGCGAAGAAACCTTGACATCTGTCGATCTTTCGGATAACCATCTCAGCGGATCTTTACTTGACGAACGGGTCCTTCGATACGAAGAAGTGCAAATTTTACGATGGAAACGATGCGGACTGGTGGGTATGGTGAATTTGTCGTCACTCCAACAGCTGGCAGTGCTGGATCTCGCTGGCAATCAATTGAAAGACTTTTGTCTAGACTGGATACCGGACACACTCCAAGAGTTGAATCTGGCCAATAATTCTTTGTGCCAGCTTTCCTCCTCCTCTGGAGCGACAGAACAGACAAAGTCGCTCGAGTATTTGGTATCGATTGACTTATCACACAATCAGCTGGAAACTTTGGATTTCTTCCAACAAGCAGTAGTGTCGGCACCTCGTCTTCGATCATTTCACTGCCATCACAATCGATTGAAATCGATATCACTGGATTCGATGATCATGTCCTCGTCCCAAAAGTGTTTGCAGACTCTGGATGCTTCTCACAACCAACTGCAAGGGGGCGAACAACCACTCGATTTGTCCATGTTTACGCAATTACAAAGCGTCCTGCTGTCGTCCAATCGGCTGACGATAATGCCTTGCATTCCTCTGTCGGTGAAACGCTTGGATCTCACAACAAACAAGATTCAAACAATAAAAGGCATGTTCCAGCAGCAGAAGGAGGAGACACTTGAGAAAGCATCTCTCGTGGAGCTTTTACTTCAAGACAATCACCTGGCGGAGTTGGAAGCCGCCATCATTGCCAACTGTGTGGAACTGCAAAGATTAGATCTCTCGTCGAACATGCTCAAGACCCTCCCATATCAGCTGGGATTCCTACCCAAACTGCAACACTTGACTCTCACGGGAAATCCGCTGTATTCCTTCAAAGCCTCCGAGGTGGAAAGCACCAAAGCAATGCTGGAAAAGCTTCGCAATCGGGCTCCGAAATCAGAGGTCAGCAGTAACAACATCACGATGAAACATCAAGGAATGATTTTATCGTCTTCCTCGGTACTATTGCACAATCATACCATTCATTTGGCTGGGAATGCTGGTACACCGGGGCAAGTCGTCGACTTGGAAAAATTAGTCTTGGAGCTCAAGGGGAACCCGCAGTTGTCATTTGGCATTTGTGGTAAATTACTCTTGGACAAAAATAGTTTGGACAGTATCCCAGATGACTTGCTGCCACAACTTGTCAATTTGACCGAGCTGTCTTTGGAAGGGAATGATCTCAAGGCGTTACCGCCGTCGCTGGCCACTTCGTGTCCTCACTTGACGAAGCTTTCTGTGTCGGACAACCAAATCACTCAGATCGACGATATTTTTCTACAGTCTACAATTACTCGTGCCACCAAATGTCGGGTCCCTTGGGCACAAACATTGACACATTTAGATGTATCGAACAATCGATTGGCAAAGATATCCGGAGACGTTCTGAAGCAGTTGTCCAAATTGCAAATTCTATCTTTGAAAAACAACAAGTTGACTTCGGTACAAGACTGGTACTATTTACCACCCTCGCTCCTACAATTGGATTTCTCAGAAAACATGTTGGAACACGGCGTGGAGAACTTGATTCTACTGCTGGGTGCACACTGTTCCGGATTGGAGGCGCTGCAGCTGCAACAAAACCACATTCATCGGATCCCGTCGACTGTTGGGATGCTCCAAGAACGATGTCCCAATCTCAAGTGGTTGGATCTCAAGGGAAATCCCCAACATTCCATCCGACCAGACGTTTTGGCCAAACAAACGCGAGATCAATTGATTTATTTGATGAATCGATTGACGGTGGAACAGAAGATGGCTGCCAATGAGCAAATGGAAGAGTTATTGCTAAATGGACAGAAAGAAACCCTGCCCAATTCTCCTGTAAAAGCTCCTACTGAAATAGACGAAACCCTGAAGAGCGATGGCCAAGCTGCCACAGGACAAGTACTGGATGAAAAAACATCTACAATTTCCCTTCAAGACGAGGAGGCGGCAAAAGTGGAGGCCGTGCTATCGGGTTTTCGCAGCAAGATCGATGAATTTGAGAGTCAGCTTGAAGATCTATCGTTGTCGCAAGCGAAACGATACGCTGTGAAAAAGTCATTGGCGATGGAACGATCCAAGCTTATCCGAGAAGAAAGAAAACTGGGTCTTCGAAAATAGTCAAGCAAAAGGAGTATCCTGCTACTCGTCTGCTGGACTTTGGTGGCTTGCTATCCTTTCTTTTCTCCACTGGTACTGGTACTCCTATATACAGTAGTGCCAGCAATTCTCAGAGGAACTGTGCTTGGACCGTACATACGAATATTAGGATGGAGAAGTACCGTCTACGTTTTCTGCTAGTACTCGAAACGACATGACGGTGGAGAACAAATCTTCAGTCGTGCATCTGGCTGGTCCAAAGCACCAACCATCGACGGGAACTAGAGCTAAATATTTGCAGGATCGATCGCCGACGACAGCAAGCTTTACGAGGAGAATACGTAGCGTGGATGGCAATTCGACATTGAACGACGGCTGCTGGGCAAGTTTTAAAAACATCTAAGGAGGAGTAGAGTAGGGTGGTAGTAGCTATCGCTGGCAATCTTCTCATTATTTAGGTCGTGTCTTCTTCTTGTTCCTCATGCCTGATGATCCTCATGCCCGATGATTCATGTGAGTGCCGTCTCTTCTTTGTGGCACTCGAGACCCCCCCCCCCCCCATTCAAAGGTTTCAGAATGGGTGAAATTCTCTATTGTGGGTTCTCATCGGCTTTCGACAGAAATTTCTTGGCCTGTCTAGTAGTATCGGTAGTAGACTACTATTAGTTTTAGTACGACTTCGATTTGTACTCGTACAATGTGGTGCCAACCGAAGAGAGTGTCACAGTTGTTAGTGAAAGGACACGACATAAACGTTGACGTTATTGAAACGAATTATTTTGCCTACTACTTCGCGTAAAAGTCCTGTATGTACTGGTTGCACTAGCTAGTTCATACTTCGTAATAAAAATGATTGCGAAGTACGAGTACGAGTACTCGTAGTACGATTCAGATTCCATTGGCTTCATGAGGGCTTATCAAAATATTGTTCTTCGTCTTGTCAAAAAAATCGACCGCATGAAAGATTAGCGTTCTTATATTATGGTTCTCATGTCAAAAGCCCTGGTAATATTAATAAGACCACAGAAGCTGTTCGGATCTGAAGTAAAATGCAGTATTCGCTCGATTCCGACCGCGTGGTGCAACGAGAATTGAGGATTCGTATTTCTGTCTTCTCATAAATTGAGCGACAACCCATCAAATTTCTTCAATCTCCAACTTTCATCTGCTATCTCAATCAAGCCATCAATTTCCTCTCTCGCCGCTCCATGATGCCCATCTTTCTTCGTACTAACTTTCAGATTGTGCTCCTGTTCCTGCTTGCGTCGTTCTCGCATGGTCGTGACTTCGTGCAATTGCACGAGGAAGTAATCTTCGCCCTCGAAGACGCTGACACTGCGCGAGAACATTCCCATCTTCGACGCGAGTTACAGGGGGATCAGCTTGTTTGCCGATCTAACACCCCAGAGGTGCATGGGGACGGTGGTTGCGACAAGCTCCCCGACTACCCTTGCACCTGCACCGGCAGCTTGGCGAGCAAGAACATGTGTTCCTATTGCCCAGAAATCGTGACTCCGAAGCAGAAACTCTGCCAGCAGGCCGGAATGTCGACAACCTACTACGACAAAAGCGATCGCCTCACCAAGACATGCTCCTGCAATTACGATCTTACCGGGGCGATCAGGCAAGACTGTCATCTGCAGGTGCAGCCGCCCACTCCACCACTTTATCCTACTCCTACTCCTCCTACGGCAGCCCCCGATAACAGAGGTGACGAGCCTGGTCCTTCGCCCGGTATTCCAACACCCCCGTCGCCGGCCATAACATGCAGACCCAAGCCTGCTTATGCCTACAACTTTTTTGTGTGCATGGACAGTATTGGGGGCAGTGCCAATCCTGACTTTTGCGATCTTGTCCCATTGGACTGTAATGCTTTGCATGCAAAATATCCCTGCGACTGCACGGATTCTGACCAGGATTTGTGCTCCTACTGCAAAGTCCGCACGGCTGATGCTGTCATCTGTCAGGTCACTGGCAACACTATGCGTTTTGTCACCCCTGATCTTACCACGGACGAGTGTACTTGCGTGTCAACAGCTGACGGAGGAGCCAAGCATGTCTGCACCAGCTCACCACTTCCGCCACCACCACCGCCTGTGGTCCCGCCGCCTGTGGTCCCACCACCTGTGGTCCCACCACCTGCTACTGCTCCCCCCACTGCGGACAACAGAGGGGATACTCCCGGTGGTGATGTCCCAGTACCGCCTCCAGCAAACCAGCTTGTTTGCCGACCTGTCACCCCAATGATGCCTCAGGGCGGTAATTGCGGTTCGCTCCCCGACTACCCTTGCACCTGCATCGACAGCTTGGCGAGCAAGACCATGTGCTCATATTGCCCAAACGAGGTCGTGACTGCGAAGCTGACAATCTGCCAGCAGGCCGCAATGTCGACGACCTACTACGACAAAAGCGATGGCCTCACCAAGACATGCTCCTGCAATTACGATCTTACCGGGGCGATCAAGCAAGACTGTCACTTGCAGGAGCAGCCGCAACCTTTTTCAGGCATTGAGGAGTTACCCTAGAGATCAGTTATCGTGTCGATCGGGAGCGCTGCATTCTCGGTTCCAGAAAGCTACCACAATGGCCTGGTAGTGTTTTATTTGACAATGTACGAAGGATCGGCATTCCTTGCATATCCAAGTCCATCTCTTTCGCGTTAATACTTCCGCTCACGTCCAATTGATGAAAACTAAACAAGAGCAAAACGAATTCAGCTTATTACATGGAAATATCGTAAAATAAATCTGAATTGTCACGGAGACGAGCTCATAACTTACATCTTTCTTCTTCGGTGTCTTGAGAACTGATGATGACCAGACTCGCCCTGCATAAAGCTACAGGTATCACAGCCTGGTAGGTGCGGTAGTGCACTAATAGAGAGTGAATAATTTAATCCATCAAGCCTCTAGACTTCACGAACAGGCAATCCAGTCAGGAAGTTTGAAGGATCCTCGTGGTAAAGATTGTAGAGATAGCAAAAGGACAGAATGAAGACTGCCAGCACAGAGTAGGCCTTGATCCGGTTCGTCTGTCGGAATTTAGCGATCCGTTCGCGGACTTCGTCCCCTCGCCCTTCCTTCTCAGCTTCTCCAATCATTCCCTCGAAAATATCCTTGTAACCCAATGATTTGTAGTATTCTTCCTTCTTGTCAAGAGCGTAGTAGAAGCTTGGGTTTTCGAGAAAGGCGTTGTACTCGTCTTCGGCCTGGTCGCGAGTCAGTCCCTCTTGTTTCATCTTTTGTTCGACCACTCGATTGTAGTCCTGAGGATCCATCATCTTCTTGGCACGGGCAATAGGCCCCATAGCGTGCAACAAGGTCGGTCGGTGCAGAGACCTGCTTGTTTGTAAATTCCGTGACGACGGAAAGGCAAAACCGTCGACATGGTGCAGGGACCCCGCCGCGAGCAGAGCGATGATCGCAACAGCTAGGGTTGGAGCGTTTCTATGTAGGCAATATTGCTTCATTTTGCTTCAGGATACTTGAAGAACTGTAACTTGGCTATCTCTACTTTAGATGACTTTGGGGTTGTATGAAGAATGGCATCGTCGTTGATAGGAGACAACTCTACATTTTAGTACAGTAAGATCGAGATCTATCGAAGAGCTCATGTATCACGCGATATGACCGCGATCTTTGGTTCAAGTTCATTCGCGCGAACGTAATAACGAAGATGATGATGATGGTTCGATTCTTCACACGCACGTGGGTGCTCGGTGCTCGGTGTCCCACATCGTACGTCAGTTCAGATGGGAAGACGACTCACACGAACGAAAATCTGACCTGTCGACAAGAACTCGAACGTGCACGACCAGCGGGTTAGGATTTTATGCTATGACCTGGGCCCATTCAACTATCTATATCCAGAACTACAAAGGCCCAGTAGTATCAATTCCCTAGAGTTGCACTGAAGGAAATGGGACCATCCGGCTAGCAATACACGACAACAGCAAGGTTGGTCTAGTAACGCTGATCCCACAAATTCATTTGACAAAAGTTCTACAAGGCATCAGTTCTTCGTTTGGTGTCCTGTTGGATGGACACTATTGGCTCTTTTTGGTACAACTTTGGTTGAAAACTGTTTTCGTACTTTTCAGGGTACCACTTCGGCGTTACTACAAGGCGACGGTGTAACTGTCTAGATTCATACGTTTAGTTCTCTCTACCGTGTTCAGCTTTTGGTTCTACGATTCTCATCGGCTTCCCGAGAGAAAACTTACGGTACTTATATTTCTTCGTCACTCTACTGCTAGTACTACTACTACTAGGTCTATATCGTAAAGCAGCAAAAAATTGCACTGTCTAATTTAGTTACCACCTTGACGGTCGAGAGCAATGAATCTCTCTTTAGTACAGCACTACTGGTACTCTCTACGGTACTTTACTATAGTACTCTAGAGTAGTAGCACTGGGAACAGCCCGAGCTACTACTCAACTCAATTATTGAGGTCGAGGAAAGCTGCAAGCATGGGACTAGGTTCCATCGTCTCTTGAGATGTGCAGATTAGCGCTGTTGATCCCGTAAGGGTGAAAAGAGTCCATTGAGTCAATCAATTGGACTGTCTGGCGTGGATGGTATCGTTCCGGCGGGAGAGAGATTAATCAACCGCCAAGGTAGCAACTAAATTAGACTGCACTTTTTCGCTGCTTTACGATATAGTAGTAGAAGTAGTAGTAGTAGTAGTAGTACCGGTAGAGTAGACTACTCGTATGGTGCTAACCGAAGAGAGTACGTACTAGTAGTAGTGGCAGTCGGGATGTATCATTTCCGGCACGTATTTTTAGTACTACTACTAGTACTACAAGTGAAGTAGATGTTGGCAGCTTATTCGCAGTACGATTCAGAATATCCCAGTGGCTTCAGTCGGGCTTATGAAAGATATTGTTCTTCGTCTTGTTAAAAAAAACTTGACAACATGCATGATGCAAGCTTAGTGTTCTTATTTTACGGTTCTCATGTCAAAAGCCGTGGTAATACTAATAAGACCACAGAAGCGGTTCGGATCTGAAGTAAAATGCAGTATTCGCTCGATTCCGACCGCGTGTTGCACCGTGAATTGAGGATACGTATTTCTGTCTCCTCACAATAAATTGAGCGACAACCCATCAAATTTCTTCTATCTCCAACTTTCGTCTGCCATCTCAATCAAGCCATCAATTTCCTCTCTCGCCGCTCCATGATGCCCATCTTTCTTCGTACTAACTTTCAGATTGTGCTCCTGTTCCTGCTTGCGTCGTTCTCGCATGGTCGTGACTTCGTGCAATTGCACGAGGAAGTAGTCTTCGCCCTCGAAGACGCTGACACTGCGCGAGAACATTCCCATCTTCGACGCGAGTTGCAAGGGAATCAGTTTGTTTGCCGAGCTAGCACCCCAGTGTTCTATGGGGACGGCGGTTGCGATTCGCTCCCCGACTACCCTTGCACCTGTACCGGCAGCTTGGCGAGCAAGACCATGTGCTCCTACTGCCCAGAAGTCGTCACTGCGAAGAACAAAATCTGCCAGCAGGCAGGAATGTCGACGACCTACTACGATGTTAGTGATCGCATCATGAAGACATGCTCCTGCAATTACGATCTTTCGACCGGGGCGATCAAGCAAGACTGTCATTTGCAGGAGCAACCGGACACTCCACCCCTTTATCCTACGCCAGCCCCTCCTACTACTACTACTACGATAGCCCCCGTCGTTGACAAAGCTGATGACCCTGTTCCTTCGCCCGGTATTCCAACACCCCCGTCGCCGGCCATAACATGCAGACCCGACCCTGCTTGGGCCTACAACTTTTTTGCTTGCATGGACAGCTTTGCTCCTGACTTTTGCGATCGTGTCCAATTGGACTGCAATGCTTTGCATGCAAAATATCCCTGCAGCTGCACGGATTCTGACCAGACTTTGTGCTCCTACTGCAAAGTCCGCACGGCTGATGCTGTCATCTGTCAGGTCACTGGCAACACTATGCGTTTTGTCACCCCTGATAATACCACGGACCAGTGCACTTGCGTGTCAACAGCTGACGGAGGAGCCAAGCATGTCTGCACCAGCTCGCCACTTCCGCCACCACCACCACCTGTGGTCCCGCCGCCTGTGGTCCCACCACCTGTGGTCCCACCACCTGCTACTGCTCCCCCCACTGCGGACAACAGAGGGGATACTCCCGGTGGTGATGTCCCAGTACCGCCTCCAGCAAACCAGCTTGTTTGCCGACCTGTCACCCCAATGATGCCTCAGGGCGGTAATTGCGGTTCGCTCCCCGACTACCCTTGCACCTGCACCGGCAGCTTGGCGAGCAAGAACATGTGCTCATATTGCCCAGACGAGGTCGTGACTGCGAAGCTGACAATCTGCCAGCAGGCCGCAATGTCGACGACCTACTACGACAAAAGCGATGGCCTCACCAAGACATGCTCCTGCAATTACGATCTTACCGGGGCGATCAAGCAAGACTGTCACGTGCAGGGGCAAGCGCAATCTTTCTCGGGCATTGAGGAGTTGCCCTAGAGATCAGTTATCGTGTCGATCGGGAGCGCTGCATTCTCGGTTCCAGAAAGCTACCACAATGGCCTGGTAGTGTTTTATTTGACAATGTACGAAGGATCGACATTCCTTGCACATCAAAGTCCATATCTGTCGCGTTAATCATGCCGCCCATATCCAATTCATAAAAACTACACAAGAGCAAAACGTGTTCAGCTTGCATATATATAGGAGTAATATAAATCTGAATTGTCACGGAGACACGCTCATAACTTACATCTTGTTCGATGTCTTGAGAACTGATGATGTGCAGGAGTTGGAGTTTTTGGGTTGTACGAAGTATTCAGGCGCCAATCGCCAGCTTGTGTGGGCTGCGACGGCTCGACTTTTGCAAATGATTACGGCGAAGCGTGCTGCGGCGAAAGAAGATGGGACGTTTAACGATTTCTTCCGCAAACAAAACTGGTGCTCACATCGTTTTGGTTACACTCTTTTTCTTCGACAGGAGCCCAAGGAAAAGAAGGGCGCCAAGGCTGACAAGCATAGGAAGGAAGAGCAGCCGAAGAAAAAGGGTGGAGGCGAGCATGAAGGCAAGAGCAAGCCAACTCAGTGAAACGAATCCCTTTTGACGAAGTCTGCCATCCACAAAGAACCAGTTACGGTGCAAGCTATGAACGCATTGCCTTCCTTACGATCAAGTAACGCAGCGGCCCGCAGCGACCAGGCGGCGGTCGAAGTTTCTGCATTCATTCATTCATTCATCAACACATAATCTTTGCAACGAAAGAAATAGGCGACACTTTCAAAATATCTTCTGCGACGACGTGCATGCGACGACGTGCCTGCATGCACGCATTCATTCATGATAGTAAGTATTGTTGTGATTTTAGAATAATATGTCTGACAGATACGAGTAGATTACAACCTTTTGGCGGCGGATTTGGATCGATATTCGTAGATGTCGAAATTTCTCGTTCGGTATTGCGGGGCCACTAGCGGTTTTCGCCCTTGCGCCAAGATATCGACGGACTGCAAACTTCCCATCGACGTCAGTTCTCCCACTAGCAGCATTACGAAACTCAAACCAAGCTCGACGTAGACATCGATCGGCGGAATGGGCTCCTCCACGTCGCCCAAATCTTGCAGGATGGAACGGAAATGCAGCGTGCTGTAGGCAGCGTGGGCCATCAAGAGACCCCCCAAAACGGTCAGCAGTGAAGACATTTTTACTTGATTCTACGAGCGGTAGCTGGTGCGGATAACGGTGTAAGGTTGCGTGGAGCGATCGAGATGATAGTCGATGGAGATGTACAGTAAGACCGATCGAAGTCGAGGAGTAATTGTGGCAAGTCGTTCCCCGTGCGTTCACGCACGGCGGCCGTAGTACACCTACTCTCTACGGACGTAGTAGAGATAGCCGTCATTGTCGCCTGCGTTATTTTTTCTTGCTGCTTCGTTCATGCTCTCGCTGCGCGGTCTGTGTGCCGTGCGTGAAAAGTTATCACGAGCGAAAAATTCCGAAATCCACATTCCTTTCAGATCTTTGCAAAGGGCATATATTGTTGAAAGTTCAAGAAAAAACACAGACAGTTAGTTAGTACACAGTACCTGCGGTACTCGTACCGACCGTACCAGCAGGTACTGTACATAACGGTAACATTTTTCATGTGCTTTGAAATGCTGCGCTCGCTCAAGCGCGCTGGGGCTGTTCGGATTGCGACTTCGTTCCGACGGTGTCACGCTACTGAACCCGCTTTGGACCACCCCCCGGCTTCGTGAGGCGTGATGATGCGTTTGGATCATCGATCGTGCGTGCTTCCCGCCGCCGCGGGTCATCGCCGGCAGCGCATGCGTCGGCGCCCTCTTTCTTTCTCAGGTACTTGGTAAAGTACTGGTACTGTAGTAGTCAATCGTTCTTCGTTCTTCATCAACGATCAACCGAGAGGAAAAAGGACTGCCTCCATTCATTATTCTTCAACAAAATCGTGTGTTGCCGCTGTCAATAGCAATAGTGATAGTGGTGACCTTTCAAGTAATCATACCTCTCAGAATCACCATCGAATTACTTCTTGTGTACTTACTAACTGACGGACTGACTGTACTGACTGTTATCCTGATCAAAAAAGAACGAAAGTTGGTGACCGAGCGGAGGCACGACTTATATCATTTCCGACCAGGCCACTTTCTTTGTTTCAGGTTAGCTCCCCATAGTGGTTTATTATTTGAAGCAGTCCTTTCTCCTGTAATTTTTTAAAGAATGGGTCAAACTTGTAGTGCGGCATGCCAGCACGTGGAGCCGGATGCACTCGAGTTAAGTCGAACGGATTCCCCGGATCCTCTCATGTACGATCTTATGCGAAAATCGATCCAGGCCACCACTTCGAGTTCTACAGAGAATAACGCCAGCGGCGGCTCTTCAAATCACCACAAAGTTGGAAAACGAAAACCACCGGGTCAACACTCTCTACTCTTTCGAAATTCCAAAACCGAGTCGACGACTGCGAGTGGAGGAGGCACGTCGTTCGATTCCAGCGCGGCCACTACCAACAATAACCACACGAATACCGTGAACCATGAGGATCCGGATGCGCCTCTTTGGCTACCGGTGGACACTCCTGTCCATTGTCCCACACGCCTGTTGATCCGACGACGTTCCCTTCGAGTCATGGACGAGGGTAGCGAGACCCACATTTACGCCATTCGATACCCCGAAGATACCCCTGATAAGATTGTTTCCGAACAAGCGGCACCTAGTCTGGAATCCGCGCGACAAGAGCAGTGCCCGCCCAAGAAGACGGCAGTGATGAATCCTCCTCCAGCTACTGTGACTGCCGGCACAAGTACCGGGGCCGCTGATGCCCCCGATGGTGGCGTCCATGTTTCCAAAAAACAGAATAAAACTGCTGCGACGCCCAAAGCTATAGCACCTCCTTCGTTGGAAGGTGCTAGTATCTACTCGCCATTGGCCATGGGATCCCGTCCGAGACGAGCAGGTGAGTTGATGAGTGTCAATAGATGTGCTGTGAAATTGGAATAAAACAAAACATGAATTCGTCTCACAACAAAATGTTGTGCTGATTTTGTGGTGCGCGTTTCAATGCCGATTCTACAATTGAAAATACTATGATAGTTATGGATTGGGTGACCGTTTCAGAAGACCACAATATTTATATTGCAGATGTTGGATTGACGGCGATGCAATGCGATCATATTGTTAATATTACGGAGCAAGTGTGCCGAGGACAATATGCCGCGTATACTTATGCCAAACAAACATTGGGATGCCGTGAATATCCGGTTCTGGCCCAGGCTAGTTTCTCTCCGGTGCACACAATAACTTCAGACATTATTGCACGACTTGGCGTGGCTAAACCAGAACAACAGTTGCAGTTGGATGATCGAGAACCTCACATAGTCAAGTATGATGTCACCAAGAAGGAGCGACAAAAGTTGGATATGCACACAGACAAGTCGGAATGGACCTTTTTAATCGCCTTGTCCAATGGATGCGGAGTCGATTATGAGGGAGGTGGAACGTATTTTGAATGTTTGGATGCGACAGTGCATATTCAACGGGGCCACGCGTTGGTTTTCCCGGGGAAGCTGCGGCACTGTGGACAAAAGATCACGTCGGGACTGCGATTTTTGCTGGTAGGATTCTTGGTCGACAAGGCCAACGTTAACAACGGCAGTGATCCCACCGGTGTCAAGACGGCTGCGGTAGGAGCCAGCACTCCAGCTGCGAGTTCTACTGGTACTCTGCCCGATGAAGACTAGAGAGTTCGTATTTATCTCATAACTTTTCCGCATGGACTCCTCTGTCGGAACAAGGAAGTACGGTAAAGCTGAAAGATATCCATCATGGGATACCATGCTCGTCAGTACCCGTTCACGAAGAGTTGTATATCTCCATGTACTTCGAACTGTGATGGTCTTGAGAGGAAGAACTAAAAATGACTATAGTATTAGTAGATTCGGCAGAAAACTGCAAGGAAGATTCATTCTTCCCTCCAGGAGAGTGTATGTACTGTTGTGTCTGTGGTGTCTCTCTACTCTCTACTCTCTCTAGACTGCAGTATTAGAGTCGTATCCCACACGAATGCGTTGCGGCGTCATGCTCACACTATGGTACCAGTAAGCATATAAAACCTATTATGATGGGTATCGTAGTATTACTTACTTCTAGGAATGTAAAAGGGGATAGGAAAGGATAGTAGATAGGTAATAGAGATGTTGGTAGAGAAATTGTGTGTATTATTATTGAGGATGTAATGTACGTAATGAAGATCATAATGAAGATCCAGAAATGACCCCAGGATGACTATGTCAGGTATAATATGACGTCACAGTTGTACTATTTATTCGGTCCCCTCGAACTCCAGATCGTACAGTAGTTCGTCAATACAACCAGTTTCCATATAATCGTTGTCACGTCTCTTCTGGTAATCGCTTATTAAAGGGATCTGTGATATTTTCCTTGCCATCAATCCAAGCCAGGGAACAGACCCCTGCTGCAACATGCCATCTCACAATCCTCTCATCGGAAATCCACTCGTCTTGTAGAGTCGGATCATTGAATGAATTGTCCTTGTTCTGGGATCACAGACATTGTGACGAAGAATGAATTTCCGCATTCGTCCTCTTTGTAGCTTCTTCTTCTTTATCTATTATCAATAGAGCGATCTACAAGTCGGCGCACGCTAACTCAATATGTTGTCATGGAGTCAACACCGACCGAAGTCGACCTTCTCAACAAAGAATTGCAATGATGTTGTTGTTGCCGCCGACCGCCGACGCAGAGCTTTCACCGCGGGAACAATGTTCTGATGGCTTCTCAAGGAGAGCACAGAAAACTATAGTTGTTAGAAATTTGGCTAATCAGAGTAGTCAAGTGTTTTCCATGTGCCCCGATTTATATACATATTCATGTATGATTATTGATCATTTGGGGGTATTTTCTACGGGCGGGATGTGTCAGCCACATAGATAGAGTACGGTAGACCTGTACTGTACTTGCCTGTACCAGGTACCGTACATACAGAAGCAACCTCCACGCACGCCCACGTGCACCACACACACACACATCGAACCAGACAGTGACGTCATGTACATGGATATACGTCCAATAATAGATAAGCCGCTGCGATCGTTGCCAGCCTAAATAATGCCGCGTGTTCGTTATGTGCTCGAATTGGCGGTCTCGCAGTATAAATGGGGAAATATATAGCCCATGCGTCAACCGTAGAATTTGTACCAAATAATTTCAAATAAACAATAATAATTACTAAACTGAATGTAGAATACTATCACGCGTCGTGACGCACGTTCCCACTACCGATACTTCTTGTACTGTGTACTGCACCCCGTAGACTTTAGTAGCAATTATCTCTCGAAGGTGCAAACTATTCCGAGCAGATGTTGTTCTACGAGCTTCGTCAGCGCGTCGTATAATTTGAGGATAGTTCTTAACAAATTTGATTCGTTAAGTCGAATATATTCTGTTTCAAAAGTTCTGTTGAGAATTTCGGAAGTTTAGAAAAGAATTCCTAGTTGGGTGCGTATTTCTCGCACTGCAACGGCATTTCCCACCACGTGTACTGTAGTGCATGGTCTGCACCGGCGGGCGGTGGTTCATCGCGAACGAACGAGGTGGTGGTCATCTCTATCTGACTGAGAGAAACAGCTGCGAGAAACCACGCGAAACCGGGATCCATTCGCCCGTGCTCTCTTTCTTTTCTCTCTCAACGATCCGGTAAAACAACACATCACCATTAGCGCCGCGGTGCAGCCACCTCCGCGGTAATTGTACCGGTACCAGGTACATTGGTACGGTAGCGATTCGTCTCTCTCATTGTTTCCTCCGCAGCTCTTGATTCCGATCGAAATCAAACATCTGCATTAGGATCCTTGGACAGTTGTCACTCATCTGACCTTACTCCAAGCAACCATACATCGAGATAACATTCGATTTGCTGTAAAGAAAAGTGCCGACACAGAATCTTTCTCATCACACATTATCTACCAATCGCCATGACTGCCATCGCCACGCAAGCTCCCACCGAACTTTCGATGGATCCAAGCGCTCCAGCAACCAACAGCATGACGCCGGAGGAAGCCACAGTGCCTGCTTCTCCCAAACCCCAAGATATTGAAGAAACTAGCAGCACTGGTGCCAACTCAAAATCAATGAAGCGAGGCGTTTCGTTCGACAAGATTGAGATCCGTGAGTACTCGAGATGTATGGGCAACAACCCAGCGACAACGCACGGGCCGTCCCTGAGTCTCGATTGGCATTATAACCACGCGGGCACCTATGATCTGGAAGAATACGAGCAATCTCGACCAGATCGAAGAGCACATCAGCAAATGCTGATTCCAGGATGTGTACGGGAAGAAATCCTGCTAGCTCACACCGATGTCACGAGAAAACAAATGAGCAAATCCGTGGCGGAGATCAAGGCCGCGCGTCACAGTCGCCAGATGTGTGTAGCCATGCAAGAATTTGAAGACTGGGCTTGGCTCGGAGAGACAATACTACGAAGACTCCGAAGGCTGAGATCCGGGATCAGCAAGAAGAAGGAACAGCAGCTTTTGTGGGATAACGCAAAGCATGTTATGGAATCAAAAGCGGCCTTGAAAGCACTCAAGGAATGCTCGTCAGACGATGGTTCCACTGAAGGGACTGATGACACCAGGCCGTGTGGATCTTCGGATTTCAACGAGGAAGCTGCTGTGTCAAACGAATAGGCTCGCCATATACATACAGCCAACAACTGCTTTTTGCTTTTTGCTTTTATACTACGTGTACTCCTAATTTATTATGGTGCTTGCTGATACCACACACTGCTAATGATTTAGTAGACTACTAGACCTAAGTATTGAATGTATTTATCTAACTTCTAGCTAGTAGAGAAGTAGCTCCGAGAAGGTACCCTTGTACAGTACAGTACATACGAAGTATCCATAATCGTCACCGGGTTGCAGCAGAGTGCGCAGGATGATGTGGTGGTCGGTGGATACGATAGGGAACGGGGAACACTCACCTCGCCAAAATCCGAACAAACGCATGCACACAAAGCAGGACGCCCAAAAGGACAAATAGTGTACTAATGAGATGCCCTATGCACGAGGTAGTCGACAAGAATGATTGAAAGTGTAAATTATGAGCTAGAAATGAATGGTTATTTTGGAACTACTTGTTTCAAAATCAATTGTTGAGAAAAGATATTGCGCTGACTTGGCGAAATATTAATCTTGCATGACTTTCACATGGTTGACCAGATGAATCTATTTCATGTGGTTTGAATCTCATTTTATGTGATGAGCTATTTTCGGTGCCTGTTTGGCAGTTGCAGTCTAGTACATAGACTTGTAGTTTCTGTTGAGTCTTAGCAACGGACGGGGGCCAGTCGTACGTCGCGCGTCTCACACGCACCCGAGTCATTACGGGCCGACCACGTCATCGACTGGTCGTGGCTAGGGCGTCTGCGCATGCACGGCGCGCACTAGCGTGGAAGATCCTTCAGGACATTATCTACCGACGACGGGCAGACTATGGTCGTACGAGTCGCGTAGACCGTGTGTATTGCACTCGCCCCCATGTTCTGGGATCTACGAGCGTTTGTAAGGGGTTATCATTCGTATGTTATAAGTATCTTCAATTATGCCTTCAGAAATTTTGATGGAGTTTCACATAGTACCAGTTTCAGTTGGAAAGCCAATCCGATAAGTGCAGTTTTGGCCTGCGACTATCTTCAGCATACGGATACGAATAAAGTTTAATGCTGAAATATTCATGATGGTTGGATATTCATTGATGTAGAAAGGTGTGATGGTCTAGCAAAATAGTTCGGTCGCTCTACGCGCGCATGTACCAGAGTCTACGCGTGACATCATCAAAAATCTATTTTCGTACTTTTGGTTACATATCCACCTTAAAGCCAAAAAGGGTCGATTTTTTCTTAACACATTCTTATGGTTGTGTTGTTTTCGGCGAGGAACCATTTTACTATGGAGAAAAGAGAGGACTAAAATAAAGGGTCGCCACAGCGACCCGAAATCTAATTGGCGTTAATGCCCGTTAAAGCCACCCCAGGGGTACCGGTATGGTAAAGTTGGGTTAATCTTTAAACTCCGAGCTACAAGTATTTGTACCTACAGTACTTGTACGAAGTACGTGTGCGGGGTGGGGGGGTGCTGGCGGTGGTCCCTTACCGGTTCGTATGGTGTGTGCCTAATAGATTGGTTTGGTCCATTTGGTCGATTGTTGTGACGGACGCCGGTCTGACAGATGGCTGGAAATTTGAAATTGCATCGGCGCAATTTTTTCTCGCGCCACAGCTCGCTCGCATGCAACATAACAGTAAAAAATAGAGCGAGCAATTCGGCGCCAGTTCGTGCGTGCGAGATTTTCAACGGCGTTGTTGTTGACATCATCAATCCTCACAGCCATGCCATACCGGTACCGCTACCGTACCAGGCACCGCTAGCTACGGCAACTCGAAGGACCCGACAAAGATTCGTTCTGGGTTCTCGGATCGACGACGACGACTGACGACTCACTCCTCCTCTCCGACCGACCACCTGTCCTTGCCCAACATTCTTCCCACAATCATTTTATAACTGTACTTGTACTGTGTCAAATTGTGCTTCACTCGTCCAAACAACAACAAACTGACCACTGCTGCGTTGTCATTGCGATTAATTGAAGTGCTATACCTGTATCCTCGTTTTCAAATCTGCTTTATTGAGTTCGGTTCTATTCAGTTCAGTTCAGTTCAGTTCAGTTCCTTGTTCATTCCAATTTCCTCGTCGCCATCAGCCAGCAAGCTACTTATACCGGTAGCCATCGTAATCATGCCAGAGGTCAGCAAATCTCCCTTCTTTCGACCGACCGAAAAGCCCGACATTACCCAAACCCCTGGAGGCACGCTGCACCGACGTAAAAAACCAAAACAAGAAGAAGAAAGCAAATCGACGTTACTGGGATGTTCCGCCAACCTCATTAACGCGATTGTCGGCTCGGGAATTGTGGGCTTGCCCTTTGCCATTCAACAAGCGGGCTTTGTGGCCGGGATTGGATTGGTGATATTGTGCGCCATCTTGACGGAAAAATCGCTGCGACTTCTCATTGAAACGGCCAAACATGTGCACGTTCCTTCCTATGAGACAGTGGCCGAGGCAGCGTTTGGTCGGTTTGGATTTCTGTTTGTGGCAATCAACATGTTCATCATGGCGTATGGGGCCATGTTGAGTTATTTGATGATTGTCAAAGACTCTTTCAGTATGGTACTGGGAGTCGATCCGACCAACGAACCGATGAGAAGAGCCATTCTCTTTCTCATTTCCCTTACTATTATTGTTCCTCTTTCCAGTCAGAGAGTAAGTGCAGTAGAATGGACTGTTGACTGAGGTGAAGCATTGTCTCGAGTTTCGAGGTGGCTCATTTTTTGAACTATTCTTCTTATTTTCTTTGTTGTCTCGTTCCTAATGACGAGTACAGGATATGGCTGACTTGGCCAAGACTTCCCGGGTCAATGTCACCTTTGATTTTATCATGGTGCTATTGGTATTATATTGTGCGCCAATTCGAGAAGCTTGGGCTACCTTTGATTGGACAAAGAACATTGTTCATTCCGAAACCATCTTTGTGGGACTTGGAGTCTTGTCGTTTGCCTTTGTTTGTCAGCATTCCGCCTTTATCATTGCGGGTAGTTTGGACCAACCGACCAAGTCGCGATGGGCCAAAGTGACGCAGGCCGCATTGCTGTTTTGCTGTGCATTGGCTCTGTGTTGTGGAGTCGGAGGGTTTCTGGGATTTCAAGAAGATACCCAAGGAAATATTTTGAATTCACTGGATCAAGATTCGTTGCCGGCCAATATTGCTAGGGGGTTGTTGGGAAGTACTATGCTCTTTGTCTATCCAATGGTACGTACTGAAAGAATCATGTGTTGTCTTGTTGGTTGGTTGGTTGGTTGTTTGCAGCAGAAGCGACAGCCAGTGTCTCATCGTGTTTCGCTCATCGGATTGTGAATACAGGAAAGCTTTGTGGCTCGCCACGTTTGCGTGGTACTTTTCTTTCAAGGACGAAGTGCGCACGAGGGAGACGATGCCAGTGTATTGAATCGAAGAGACCGTAGAATTAGCTTGACCATGGCATTGTATTTGACCGCGGTCATTCCAGCAGCATGGTTTCAGAATTTGGGAAATGTCTTGGCAGCGAGTGGAGCTGTGGGAGGTAGTTGTTTGGCCTATATCGGCCCAGGAGCAGTCTATTTGGGTGTTCATGGGGCGCGCTTTTTGGAACTCTCCAAAGTCTTTTTCGGTCATAAATTGGTATCTGCAGAAACACCACAAGATGAAGAAATGGCGCCACTTTACAACGCCAATGTATCTGGTGACCTACCGGAGTTGGACGATGACGATGAGGAAAATTTCATAATAAAGCAACTCAAGGCAATTCTGTGGTACATGCTGCTCATGCCACTTTGGACCGCTGTTGCTACTTACGGAAAAACGACATTGACTGATCACGTCCATGATTTGGCCATGAAATCGCCTCACCCTATTCGTATTGGAAATGTTAGATTTGCTTCGGCTCGAGTCTCGGGTGGCTCCACTCGGGTAGTCATGCTGCCTCAAAAGGGGGCGT
This sequence comes from Nitzschia sp. pyKryTriq1, assembly GCA_956465555.1. Taxonomy (NCBI): domain Eukaryota; phylum Bacillariophyta; class Bacillariophyceae; order Bacillariales; family Bacillariaceae; genus Nitzschia; species Nitzschia sp. pyKryTriq1. Next base: position 585,313 of record OY101119.1, read on the forward strand.
CGTCACACGAAGATCAAATGCTGTTGGCACCCACCAACACTATGTTGATTCGGGCAGACTCGTTGCCGAAGGAGTACGGAACCGCTCACGCGGCGACAGGTCGAGTTCTAGCCCTGCCAATTTCACCTCATCGAAATGCTGGTCTGCCACAGGCAGTCAAGGGAAAAACTACTCAAAGCTATCAGTCTATCAATGAAAAGATTGGAGCCATGGCAAAGCGAAAGCAACAAGAGGAAGCCCTCGCATTGGAAGATGATCCGCAGCAAGATTTACCGGGCAAGCTTGACTTCCTGATTGCCGTCTCGTACATTATTTTTGGCTTCGTCGCCATGGTCGCTGGACTGGTTTCACTCTTTCTCAAGAATGCATAGTCTAGCTAGGTGATGCCTTTAAATACGTTACGAAGAAAGTGTAACCATGTACCGGTAGCATAACACTCCTTCTCTTTGTTACCGGTATACCGGTAGATAATGGGGGTCTATGATATGAGTATTTATTATGCGATAGCATATATGCTTGAAAGCAAAAGAATAGCAGCCGACATGAGCGACAGTTCTGTCCGAATCGCTTTACTTGCCCCTGGAATTCCACAACACATTCCTGGGTTCAGGGCTTGCTTCACAAATTGACAAGAGCCAACTGTTGGTATCATTCGAAGGCTTTCTTCAATGTCACCGCATTTCACAAAGCCATATTGTGTCGCAATTGTTTTAGCTGGGTTTACAATTTCTTCTCCTTCAGGGCAGAAATCACACAGATTTGGTGGTTCCACGCCTTCGCAACAAAATGCTGTGGCATCAAAATCCAAAATCTTGGGAGCCACAGAGCATTCCCCCTGATTCAAAAGCGCTGTGACATATTGGAAACTTCGACAGTCCCAACCGTAGAGGACATTTTCGGTCTTGTCCAAGTTGGTAGGTGCAGCTCCTTTGGGACAGAGATGACATTCGATTTCGTGGCCAGGACATTGACACCAAGCGGCACTGCGTTGAAGAAAAGTGTCACTACAATCTCCTGGAGTAGTAAAGAAGTCAAGGAAGGACCCTTCTGTAGCGATGTCGGCGCAGGTCAGCTCTCTTCGTTCCGGGGATCCTGGGATTGAAACGGAAGTTCGAAAAGGGGACCCATCCGGACAGACCGAACAAACGTCTTGTGGTACATATTGTTCATCGCAGCAGCCAGTCTGGAAGGCAGCAAGCTGGATGCGGTCGCACTCTTGAGTACCTCCCTCCATGTATGTTAGCTCTTCAAATAGACTTCGACAGCTAATTCCATTCTTTTCGTGAAGAAGCCCATCATTTGGGATTGGCCTGTCACCACAAAGACTGCATAAGGCCTCGACGCCGGAGAGGCTACAAACGGAAATCCAGAGGCCGAGTACAAGATTTGTGTATTGCTTCATCGTCAAGAATTTTCTGAAATGTAGTCTATTGTCGGGGAGAAACTGGAATCAGACTGGAAGATCAGGATGACGACGCCCCTGTAGTTTTCAAAATGTAATGATATGCGGCGGAGTATCTTTGGCTTGGATCTTGTGCGTTGAGCAAGACCACTTTTCACTTTTGGTCGACGGATTTTTTATCATTGACTTTTATTCAGACTTGAGGATAATGAATGTTAGAACGACTCGATTTTTTGGCCGCCACCCGTGACTCAGAAAACTACCGAGCGTTCACCTCTGGGTGTATTCGTATCCAAGCTCAAGCAGGGAACAAGGGTGCTAATTGCCACCATCAAGCTGCTTCTCTCTCTAGCTAGAGAATATTTGCATTTTGTAATGAACATCTTCTGATAACTGATTTTAAAAGAGATTTGACACTTATTCCATGTTTTCCTCCTTCTCGTCAACAACGTGCGGGCAACGAAAAAGAGGAAAACGAACGAAAACTACAGTAATTGTACTACTGGTACCGGGATGGACAAGCAACCAAAGCAAGACCAAAGGAACGAAAAGGGCCTGAACTAGTTTCTATTGAATTCGCGTGCGTTATGGCGTCGCAACAACAGAAGAAAATCTCATCTCTCATCGTATCATCCAGAAGCCATACCGGTACAGCACGCCATAATCCTCATCATTCGAGGTTTTTCTTGTCCCATTTCAATGGAACCCCATTCTCCTCTTGATCCGCCAATCGTCCCACTGTCACTATGACTAGGCTCCAACTATACATCGGCAACACCTATCGGCGCCTTCCGGAAAGCGAGGCTCCCTGGGATCGATCGAAACGCTTCAAAAAGGTTCACGACTACACGGTCTTTGTCGATGTCCTGATTCCGAGCCAGGGGGAAGCGGATGCGTTGGAGAAGGCCATCGATCGAGTCACCTTCGATCTAGGATCCACCTTTCAAGGAAGTCCCTACCTTTGCCGCGCTCCCGTCCCTGCCAAGCGCGGATCACAGCGCTTCTGGCGGTTCAGCACTCGTCAACTGGCTTACGGAAGCGTCACTGCTGATATTCAAGTCCGAGTCGCGGGTGGCAAAGTACAAAACTTTTCTCATTCCATCTCCTTGAATGCTTCGAGCAGCAACACTACCACAACTCATGTCTTTTCTGAAGACCGAGGACCTCGCCCACTACGGATGGCGGCCCTTCCCGAGAACGAATTTGGCATTGAACTCGAGTGCACCACCAACTCGGATTTGGAAAGCATCCAAGCAGCCATGCCAGTCCCTTGTCTCTTGATCCGCAACTATGCTCAAGGTCAAGAGACGTCGGAGTCTTGGAAAATCGTTCCGGACTCGTCGATTGCCTGCAATATTTCCATGCCAAACTGCAATACCTTTGAAATTGTTTCTCCGGTGTTGCGCGGTGGAAAAGGGCTCAGTCAGGTCAACAAGATCTGCCAAGCCCTCAAGAATCATGGTATCAAAATCAACAAGAGTATGGGCTTTCATGTCCACATCAATGTAGAACATTACACATTGAAGCAGCTCATCAAGATCTGCCAGCAGTTTATCAAATATGAGGATGTCCTGGATAGTTTCATGCCACCCTCCCGCCGCACAGGGAGCGCGGAATCCAAACGCTACTTTCAAAGCAATCGCGATTCCGTCGGCAAGTTTCTTACCAACAAGCAACGCAATCAAGCCCTCGCCCGCTGCAATTCGGTGGAAAGTCTGGCCCAACTCATGAATGCGGGAAATTCCCGCTACTTCAAGCTAAATCTTCAGAATTTAAGGACGCGCCGTCAGCCTACTCTCGAGTTTCGGCAACACTCGGCTACCTTGAATTACGACAAGATATCCGCATGGGTCCGTTTCTGTACTCATTTTTGCAGGGATTCCGCCCGATTGGTGGCCCCCTCTGCCTTTTTGCCCAGCAAGAAACACCAAGATCAATTCAACGCCCTCTTTTGGTATGTCATCAAGGATCGCGCCCTGCGAGATTTCTACTTAAAACGCCAAGCGGACTTGGAAGAAGAGGAAGAGGACGAACATTGCTGTAGTGGTTGTGAAGACGGGGGTACCTGCCGAGCCAAACGTCCGCGAGCATTGCGTGCATACTAGCATACTAACTAAGCGACGATGGGGGCTCGTCGTTGGTTCAATGCAGATGACTGGAGCACCATGGTAGTTCATCTAGGCGGCCGATTCCTTCGTTCTATATTACAGCCAAGCCAAGCCAAAGCATTCCCTACCGGTACTACGCGAGTAGCTTATGATATCATATATTATAATTCGCATATATATAATAGAACTTCATCAGTCGCTCATTAACTTCGTTTCTGGTTGATGAGCAAGCTGCGGACAGTGTCGGTGAAGTTCTCAAGACGCTTTCGGTCTGGCATCATAATGTTCTTCAAATGTGGATTCCAAAAGAGTGCCGCCTCGGAAATGGGGCTATACCCATGGATGAGAATACCGCAACGTTGTAGATTCCAAATGTCGACCAGTGTCTCGCTGCCCAAGCGCTGTGTACTTTCTTCCATAAAGTGAGCAGGTTGGTGGTGGCGATTTCGCACTGCGTCGGATTGGGTGAAGACGACAAAGTCCTGGCTTGCTGTGCGAGTGCTGTTGGCAGAAGTTTCGAGAAATGTTTCCCAGATGGAGTATGAATCGGTTGTCAAGTAGAGACAGGTGCCACCAGCAGCGGCAAAAGCAGCAATGTAGTCATGATACGCGGCTTGAGGATATTTTTGGCGGGCCCATTTTCCATCCTTTCGACGGTATCCGGGATCAGGAATGTGAACTCCCAAACAAGAAGAGCGTTGCCTGGCGCTGCTTGTATTGAAAATCGTATCGGCCCGTTGAAGAATGTGCCGTCGAGGCATCAACAAACCTGTCAACACTCGATGCATCTTTCGTCGTATTGCCACGCCGGCATCTTCCTCGTGGACAATGGGCTTGAATCGTTTATCGAAAAAAACCTCCGACGCCAATGACTTAATAGTGTCACGAAATTCGAGATCCAAATCCACAAATTTGAAAACACATGTTTGCCTTTGGAACCAGCTGGGCCACATTGGATCAACGACCACATTCCCATCCTTGGCCAATTGTTGCCAAAACTTGACAAAGACTCGGGTCGTCCAACGGTTGATCGGCATGAAACTTTCCATCCAGTGAGAAGAGAGATCAAACGAAACATGGCCATTCGTAGAGCTGTTACAAGTGGAAACAGCAGAATCAATATCCTGGGGCTCCCACCACTTGCGAGGAAGTTGATATTTTTCATTCCAGTACGTCGAGTCGATATCTCCACGACTCACGTTGTAAACCATTTCTTCAAAGTCACGAGGGGAACGCAGGGGATGTTGCGGATCTTCAAGGTTCACCGACTGATATATGAGGTCGGAATGGAGATAAATGGCGCTCTCCGACACGGCAGAATTTCCATGTAACAAAAATCCACAGCGAGAGAGTTCCAGAATGTCTCTCAAGACTTCTAGATTGGTCAAATGATGCGAATCCATATCGAAAACAGCAGTTTCATCAGGAGATCGGACCGTAGCTTGGGACAAGATCAATCGAGAACGAATCGACTCGGGCCATTCAGCTCGGACTTGCTCAACAACTTGTTGGGCATCGGTTGCCAAGTAAATACAAACTCGAGTGTTGGTGGCTTCTCGCGCTTGGACATAGGCTTGCACAAAGGGTAGAAATTCCGCCAAGCCCAATCGTCGTCGAGCGACTCCCTTGTCCGACCAACGGACGTGCAACCCCAGGCAATCTTGAGTGATCTCAATGTTTGTTTGATCCGAAATGCTAGGTTGAAACTGATAGTACTTTTGAACAATTTCACTTGCTTGCTTGCGTTGCGGTATGACCCATTCAGTCAAGGGGATGTGAGGTTGTCCCATGTGGTCGGGCATGACACTGTAGCGCCAAATCTTGGGTGCCCATGGAGCATACACATGCAACCCTGGTGAAACATGAGCACGCTCCATCTTGACTAAAGGTTTTATGGCACAGGAGAGGTCCCCAGGACAAAAGTCACTAACGGGGTGAAAGTAGTGATTCCACACTCCGGTTCCCAGCAGAGTAAAGGTAGAGGGTGACTGCTCTGCATAAAACGCTGGTGGACCAGGATAAATAGCATGGTACATGCGTGGATCTCGAACCGAAGTGACTTGAGCGCCTCCTAGAGCTCGAAACGTTGCACGATACCCATGACCACCATGTACTTTTTCGTCGTATATCAAATGAGAAAAGTTATCAAAGTGGACAAAAGGCAATAAATTGTGCTGATCCGCATAGATAAGTTGCCCCACAACAAATTGAAAGAAAATCGTCCCACCTGCTCCTCCAAAATCTCCACTCTCAATATGAAGAATTCCTTGATAGTCCTCGCAAGCCTTGTGACTCGGCGTACAGTTCCAGTAATTTGATGCTACTTCACCGGTAGGCTGAGGACGCCGGGTGGCAGCTGCCAATGAGGGCCGAGGTTGCTCTTGACGGAAGGCAGCGCTATTTCGAACGGGACCGGGAGCATCCCTCTCATAACCCCAGTGTTTCAAATCTTGCCCAAAGTTTTCCGAGTGCCGCAGGATCTTCCAATTCCAGCCGATGGTCAGTGCGACTGCAACGGCCACCAACAGCCGTAGCCACGTCGTAGTCCCACATTTTCGTTTCGCCATGCCTTTCGTTCATGTCTGATTCTTGAGATGATTCATTCCGGGTCTTTGAGCTAATTCATACGCAACTAGGAAAATCCTCCAACTAAAGGACGTATTGCTTCTCGTATTCCGTGGTGTGGTCAATCTCTCTACCGATAAAGCATCTAATAATGAAGCCACACTTTACACCTTCTTGCGGCTGATGGTCGTTCAAATGCTGACGAGAGTTGCGAGTTGCGATGATGTGCTTTTAGCTTGCTTTACCGTACATTATTTCTTCGTGGATCGCACACCAATGCAGTGAGTATATTATAGCACAAGGTAGCTGTGTATGGGAACGACCATACCAGCATGACAGCACCACATCCCGTCCGCTCTGTGAAGTTAAGCATGCTCGGGCTCGGTTAGTACTACGGTGGGGGACCACGTTGGAATCCCGAGTGTTGTTCTCTTTTTGTCTTTTTGCACATTGTTTTTTTGACTGCTGGCTGCGGAGACTATGGGATTATCTCTTGCCAGTATACTACTCTACTAGTAGTCGGAGAGACAACGACTAATCTAGCTTGTTCTCAAGAACAAAGCTTAATCCAATTATCGAGGAGAAAAGTGCATAAAGCAATTTTTCTTCTTCCTGAAATACAGGTATTAGTTAGTTCGTACACGTAAACAACATAGAAAGCAAGCTCTAGTCAAGGGCGTGGTGGTGGTGCTAGCCTAGGGAGAGCAAGATACAGTAACATCTCAGTTATAGCATTTTTTCTTATTTCTCTCTACTAGCTAGAGTATCCTAGATCGGAGATTCATCTCTCGGTTGTACTTGTACATGTTGGCAGATGTTTCGTGTCTTTGGTTGACAAGTGTTAATACCGTTCCAGTCTGCTCCACACTCAGTGTCGACAGCATATTTCCGAGTGTCAAAGCCAAGTAGGGAAAGTCTCAAAAGGCTCCAGCTGGTCCCGCAAGCAATAAAGAAGCAAGCACACGATTCCATCGTCTCTTCCTTCGAAGTGAAGGCCCACTATGGTCTCTTTTGCAATTTCCGGGCAGCTTGCAAACGCTAGCTTCATTGCCCTAGAGTCATGTTGCACGGTCTCACCGCATCAAGTACAACCCAGGGTGATGCAGCATAACCTCCAACTTGAAAGATAAATCACTTGTGAATCTACCAGCTCCTTCTAGCGACTTTGACTTTTTTGCGTTCTCCAAACGTACTTTTCGAGTTTTCTTCCATCTTTCTTGAATATTGGCGTCGTCGGCATGCCTGGGAAATCCAAGGCCACTCTTTGCCCAGATGTGTAAAAACTCAGAAGACCACAACTCAGGACAAATCGCTTGCGATATCCGGTGCATCATGCGATGGACAGAAAGTTGGGGGAGAGCCTCCACCACCAGATCTCGATGGAGCTGCTGGCTATCGTAAGGTAGAAATTCGAGGACAGAGGCGTTCTGACCAGCACAGTTCTCTATCTGAACTCACTATCACTTCTTATTAGATCTCGCACGTACCGCTATTCCGAACTGTCTGTCAATATGACTGACTGATATTATAAACAACAACAACAACAAGATTATTGTTTGTCATTATTTTGGAAAGAAGGCCCCGTCAAAGGAACGCGTTCGACCAAATACCAGTCTTTGACGTCCCCTTGGGTCGACCAGATTTCAATCGCCTCCACCGGCAGTTTGAGTGTATCCGGTGCCCGTGCTTCGAACTTGTCACGGAGTTGCGGAATGATTTCTTGCACTTTACGTTCATATGGAAAATCTCCATAGATCAAACTCAAATGCGGCATGTAGGGAGGATCGGATCGTTTTTCCTCAAATATTTGACGGGCCACCCCATTGGCATGCACGGCAGCATCCGTCAATTTCATAGTACAATAGACGCATTGAAAGAAGGCATCTCTTTGGGAGATATCATCCAGTTCGAATTCGTAGGGCCCCAACAGTGTGCCCAAGTGTCGGGTGCGTGCGACCACGTCTTCGACGGGCGTCATGAGCGCTGCCACCAAGGTAACGTGGGGAAGAAAATGAAAGGTATCCAATTCGCGGGCGGTCGTCCCGACGATATCATCATAGGCGTCTCTGGCCTTGCCGGCGGGGATCATCCACAGCGAGTGACCTACAAAGGAACTCGATTTGTACGGATCCGCCGATGCAGTGGTCGTTGTCGCCGAGGCGGTGGTGTTTCGCGTCGATGTCATCTCGTCGGAGGAAAGTGGGGGTGCCATGATGTGCTGCTGCTGGGTGGTGATATCCTTGTTTGAAAAAAGTTCAAAGAGGAAGGAGATTGTTGCTCCGTATACTATTTGTGAGCACCACATGCATGAATCAATCAATCTCAAACCCTTGTTTGTTCTTGTCGTGTAAAGTAACAAGGTGATGATGATGATGATGATCTGAATCTTCTTGTCGTTTCTCGTTGGCATTTGCATCAACAAGATTCGATTCCGATTTTCGCCATCCATCGCGATGGATAGTGAGGCGTCTTGCATGCATGCGTTGGATCTCGAATCATCAATCACCGGATTGGCACATGGCCACGTCACACGTCACACGTCACGTGCACGGGAGAGCGCGCTTTGCTGGTTCGTCTGTCCTGCTCCCCTCTCCATTGACCTCAACGGATGCTTTTTTTGGTTTTAATAGCTGTCGACGGTCGATGTTGCACGGCTGCGCATGCTATCGGTAGCAGTATGAGTAGTACAAGCAAGTACAAGTACTGCGCGGTAATGGTATCTGCGGTAGCTACAGTAGTAGCTCTGCGGTGTCTTCGTTGCACAACAGCTCGAAAGACAATAGACTACAGGTACCAATACTAATACTGAAAGGTACATCGTAAAGCAGCAGTACCTGGTACTGTAGACGTTCCTCTCTATTATTAGACTTGTCTACATTACAGACTTTATACAGTACAGTATTCCATCGCCATCCAAATAATAACAATGCCAGTTTCTTCCCGGCGGTTGTTGCTTTGGTGTTTGGTGTGTGTGAGTTTGTGGACTCCCTTGACCACCGCCGACACTTCTGCTGCTGGTTTTGCTGCAAAGGCTGGTCCTCCCAACTCTTTGTTTGGAAGATTGGACTCGAACCACGACAAAGTTCTGAGCTTGGAAGAATTTGACAATGGCTGGCCACTGATTATCGACCAAATGCCTTCTTTTTCTTCTACAACCACCACGTGGTTGCCCGCCAACATGCACGGTGGATTTTGGAAGGGATTTACTTCGGGAGTCGCCATGATATTAGCGACTGAAATTGGCGACAAGACCTTTTTCATTGCCGCAGTGTTGAGTATGCGACAAGAACGATCGGCAGTCTTTGCCGGGGCCATTTTGAGTCTATACGTCATGACGGTCTTGTCGAGTGTGATGGGTCTCGTGCTGCCCTCGTTGATTCCCATCAAGTACACGCATCTTCTGGGGGGATTTCTCTTTTTGTATTTTGGAGTCAAACTCGTGCTGGATTCGCGTGGGATGGAATCCAATCGAGTCAGTGAGGAGCTAGAAGAAGTCGAAGAAGAACTCCTGCATCCCAAGAAAGCCGACGTCGAATCCGGAGTCGACGATGACGACGACGACAGGAACAGCAACAATAATAGCGGCAGAAACTCGATGAAGCGAGGCTTCACACAAGTGGCGATGCAGGCCTTTACACTGACATTCTTGGCAGAGTGGGGGGATCGATCACAAATCGCCACAATTGCGCTCAGTGCTGCCAAGAATCCATTTGGTGTGACGCTAGGAGGATGTCTCGGGCATACCATGTGCACAGGGCTAGCCGTGCTGGGTGGGCGCATGTTGGCGGCTCGAATTTCAGAAAAGACAGTGTCATTTGTGGGAGGTCTGATCTTTTTGGTCTTTGGAATCCATTCCGTCTTTTTTGAAAGCTAAGCAAAGAACTTGGGAGTTGCGCAATTTCCATCAGTTTGCCGTCAAGCGATCTCAGCTGATCGACTACTATCCAGATATCATTCTCTGTAGTTCGATCTCACGATTCTGCTTGACGTGCAGCCTGTACATTAGATTTCATTCTAGATGCCTTTGATAAAGACTACCGGTAGTGACACAAGTACGTACAAGTTTAGTAGAGGAGACAGCAGGGTAGATCGTCCTCAGAGTGCTAGTAGTAGTGCGATGTTTCTCTTGGCTTGTCTACCAGGATTGGATCTAAAGACACGAACAAGGAGGCGAACACCACCCTAGCAGCAACAATCGCGACCGAATAGGTTGGAGTGATGTTCGATCAGATGATAGTTTACTTCTAGCCGGAGTCTTAGTATACTCTACTCTCTACTCTACTAGAGTCGGATGAGTCCAATATAGACGAACCCTCCGATTGCAAGGGTCATTTTGGATCCCGCGGTCACAAATTCAAAGTTGTTGATCTTTGCAATTGGCAATGGCCACATTGCAGTTTTTGTCTAGTTTTGCCATACGACAACAGAGCAACAAGTCCTTCACTAACCCGCCTTTAATAAGCTCCCTCCACGAAACATCATGGGTGTCGTTGCCTTTTGCAAGTACACTTTCCTCCTCGTCAACACGTACATCGATGTCACCAACTCGAACGATCTCGTTCTTTCGTTGGGACTTTACGTCATCTATCCTGCGATTTTGTATCTGTTAATTGACAAATTCCATGGAGTGTGCGGTCCAGAAACATATTTGAAAAAGGCGGAAGCTATCGCAGCATGCAATTCCGTCTTTTTATATTTTTCTACCTTGTTGCGAACCTCCAAACTGATTCATATCATGATCTACAGTGTCGACGCCGACTACAAATCGGGATCTAGACGAAATTTAGATCTAGGAGACACGGATAACGAGGACGATCGCAAAGCAGAAGCTTCTCCAGCAAGTGACAGTGCCATCGGTGGTCTGCTGGGAAAACTCAAGTGCCAGACCTGGATGCACCTGACGCAAGAATTGTCAATTGTCGGATTCGTATCCTTTTTGCTCATCATCTGCCTGCCTGTATTGGCATTCTGGGTCATGTTAATCTCAATATTGGTCTCTGTGTGCGCTTTATATTCTCTGATGAAACGAATATGGAAGGATGCCCATGAGAGCACCGGAGGATCTGCTGGAAATGTTGGCGGAGAAGAAGACGACGGTGACGTGGAATTTGAAGAATTTATGAACAACTTTGCGGATGACGCATAAACCCAGACAGACACGCAAAGGAGGGACTGCGATCTGACTTTATTACTCTTCATTTCCATTCTGAAGATTCTTAGGCTGGCATTCACGGGAGCATCGGATGCCTCGTTCCTTTATAGGAGAGCTCACCATTAGATTCTCATTTCCCGTTTGAATCGTCTGTTGATTGCACGTTTCAGGAAGTTGTCCTTTACGGCTTTGGAGATCCTGCATCGCTCTAATAGACAACATCTTCTGAGGAGTCTAAGCCGGATAGAGTGTTCGGGGCTCATCAGACTTCCTAGCCAGCGCACGCGTGTGTAGATCGCTACCGGCCTGCCAAGACAAGGTCTGAAAACTTAAGAAAATACTGTTGTCAGAGTCTAGTATGAATTGTTCCTATGCATTTTTTTTGCCTTTGTTCTTGTAGTGGTACTTGGCCATGGAGTACAAGAATGCTCCTCCTACAGCCAATGTACTACCAAAGATCCCCATGGTCGTCATCTTGTTACCAAAGACCAACATGCTGGAGGTAATGATAAATACTCGTCGTAAGGTACTAGCCAAAGCATGCGATAGTGCATCAATGTTGTCCAAGCACAAGAAGGAAACTTCATTGTAAGTATAATAGGTGAATGCCGCCAAAAATGCCTGGAGAATAAAGGTCGATAGTTGACTAGCATCCTTCAATCGCTGCACTGAGAGCATCCATTGTGGCCCTTCCAAGGCAGCCGCAATCGGGAAAATAATGAAAGTAGCCAGAATGGTCAAGACGGCATACAGATTCATAGCATTCAAGTTTTCGCCCAATCGTTTGCCCATGGTTTTCTTTCCCACAATACCGCGACTGGCGCTGGCGACATTGGATAGCATGGCATAATTAAACGACTTCCAGGAAAAAGAAAGTTCCGATACTGATGCTAACGAAACCCCACCGATAACAGGAATCAGGGTCAAGTAGACGGGTATGGGCACAAACGACTTGAGAATCGAGGCTGACAGAATGGCAGAGACAGCAGGTTCGGTTGCCTTAACAATATAAGTGAAGGATACCGCCCCCGCTCCCATGCTCACCACTCCACCGACGTGAACGAGGGCATGCAAGAACGCCACTGGTAGCAGGCGCCCGACTTCATTCGTCGTCAACGTGGGTGCTTTCCGAAGTCCACTCATCCACAAGGGGAGTACATATAATAGTCCGAATGCCATTTGCGCCCAAGCAGCAGTCCAAGCCAGTTCAGGCGCTAAGTTCAAAACTTTCTTGCTGAAAATATTGTAGACCATACTGAGCGTGTACCAGAGGGCAAACAAGAGACCGACGTTGCGCATCTTCTTGACATTGTAAATTTTTACTTTGCGGCGTCGCATGCGCTGGGCGGGGGTAGACCTCTTTTGATTGCTCCCATCCTCCTGGGGGACAGTAAATGCAGCGACAAAGAGACCGATTGGAGACGATCCGTAGGCGGTGACCTGACGCGTTTTCGCCCGTGTTCCTTTTTGTTGGCTCAGCAGAGAAGTGGGTGGGCGGAAACTCGACGCTTGGAAAGCTTGATTCCCAGGAGCCACGAAGAATATCAGCAACAATGCGGGTATCATCAAATTCTTCATCGTGGTTCATTTTCTGTTTACAAATACTTGGCCGCCTTTGGATTGGATGGCCAACACCAGTGATGGGTGATCGATAATCCATGCTGGTTGACGGGTGACTGCGCTGTTATAGTTTTTCATCCTCCCGCTGCGTTCTCTTTCGTTAATGAGAACTCCTCAGTCACCGTTGCACCGGGTACAAAAGCTACGTGGGACGAAGAACTTGTTTAGCGCCAAGTTTCTTGCATGCTTCCTCGCGAGTTCTACTAAAATATTAGATATCGTAAAGCAGCGAAAACGTGCTATGTCTAATTTAGCTACTACCTTAATGCTCGAGCGCGATGAATCTCTCTTGCACCGGAACGGCAATAGTCAAGACGAAGGCTGATCCTGTTAGCACATCCATATTAGTAGCTGAGAGCTCTACTAGCTAGCAAGAAAAGTAGAATAAACTACCAAGTCATAGCATCAATTCCGAACACGTTGGTCGTGCACGTTCGGGTTCTTATCGACCGGTCAGTTTTCGTTCGTGTGAGTCGTCTTCCCATCTGAACTGACGTACGATGTGGTACAGAGTACAAGTACCTGGTACGGTACCGGTACTGGTACCGTGGTACAGTACAAGTACCAGGTACACCGTTACTTTTACAGTACCTCCGTAGTACATTCGTACTACCGGTACAACAGGTACATACTCACCCCATAATGACGTCAGCGGCGGAGCGTGATGATGATATATCTTATTATGTTGTAGTCTTGTCTACCATGCATGATGAATGGGAATGCATCAATGAATGATTGTCCCAATCTACCGGTATGTCTACAGTACAGCACCCGTTTATGATACAACTTTTACTGGACTACTCATTCTTCATCCAACAAAGAAAAGGTTGCGACTTGCGACAATAAATGCAACAACAACACAACAAACAAAAAAGGCAAGTTCTTTCAACACGACATACAGTCGACAGATGAAGGCGCTCTTGTACTTATCCGGACTGCATCTTGCAGTGGGCGGAGCCAACAGACCGACCGCCTTTGTGTCGGGCTGGAGAGAGGTGTCATCGCCTCGATCCACCACCACACCAAGTCCACGGATGAGCAGTGATTGGTCGGGTTTCGGTGTTTTCGACGACGATGAGGATTTGGATGTGAAGATTGATACAAGAGACTATGCCGTGGAAGACGACCCCCAGGAGGTGAAGGCCCAAATTGGTGCCAATTTGGAGGCTCCCTCGATCGATCCCGAATATGATGTCGAACCTATTTTCGTCCCAACGGGCTCTCAGCTGGAGTTGGACGAGGCGACTGTGTTGGGAGTATTGAATGCATGCCGCGAGGAGATTGGAACTTTGTTTGGCTACTCTGCTGAGAACAGGGGCGTGGGTATCACCGGGGGAGTTGATTTTGTTGAAATGGATGGCCCGACCGTCGTACTAAGTCTCAAAGGCCGCTTTTGGCATAAACGAACGACCGTACTGGATCGAGTGGCAAATTATTTGCAATCTCGCATTCCCGAAATAATCGATGTTGTGGTCGAGGACGAATGGCAATTAACTGATGAAGCGAATGAAGTAGCGTTCTAAAAAAAATAGACTGAACTGGATGGTTATACGGCTATCTGATCGCAATTTCCCAGTGACAGGGAATAGTAGCTGCTGCCCATGGCAAAGGCGTGATTCTATTTAGCGTACTCCTTGGTGTACTTCTTTGCCGTCTTTTCAAATTCCTTTGGCTTTTCTCTCATTTGCGTCGCAATCGCTTCTTCCAGCGGATGATCTGTTTCGGGCGATTGTAGCATGGAGTAAATTACTTCAAGGCAGTGTTTCGCATTCAATGTGGGTCCCCACTGCCCGATGACATCTTGGCAAATATCACCCGATTCTGTTTGTACACTAGGATGATACACCTTGGTTACGAATTTCAATTTTGGCGCCTTGAAAGGATATTGGGAGGGGAATTCGAACTTGACAACAAACAAGCCGCCTTGGTAGGGAGAATCAGCGGGACCGATGATCTGACATTCCCAGTGAAAAATATCGTCATTGACCAAATTGATGATAGGACAAAACTCCAATGGCGTCTTGGCCAGCATTGTCCGTTCCTGCAAAGCCAAAGCAATATAATGGGTGAGACACGGTCGGTGTCTCGAGTCGTGCCAACCACCACGATCCAGAGATGATTGCGGTCGAGCGACTTGCTCATCCTATCGGAAGGTTTGATCTTTTTACTCTCAATCACAACTCACCTTGAAAAGGCGCTTCGACATGATCCGAGAAGAGATGTGATGGGGGACAGAAGGATAGATGGATAGATGGGACAAAATGATAGAGAAGTGGTCAATTCAAGGATTGCATGACAATAATGCATCGACATCCGACATCGCATCAAGATTCTTCTTCCTTTCTGCGCTGAAAACATGCAGCGAAAAAAGCCGCAAGAGGCGCGATGGGGTGCAGGAGTTTTTGTCACGCAAGCGCCCGCGCGGTCATTCTTCGTTTGTCGGAATGAAGCATTGGCGAGCTCTTTTTTCGAGCTCTTCCAAACGAAAAGAACGAACCCGCGGGAACGATCAACGAACGGAAAACGGAAAAGAAGATTTTCAAACATCGCCGCTTGTTTCATCATCCATCATCCATCATCCATGCTATCCGCGGGGTTGCCTCGGTACCATAAAAAGTTGAAGTGTGGTAACCGACCATCCAGAACCAAAGACCACCAAACGTAACAAAGTAACAAGAACCAACCGGCACTACAAGATGTCAAACCAAGTGAAAGAGCAGCAGACAGTCCGAGGCTCCGAAGAAGAAGAAGAAAAGGAAGATACTGAACAGTACCTCCAAAAGGAAAATGCCGCGCTAAAGCGACTTTTACTGAAATCATGGAAGGCTCAAGGCAAAATTGAATTCGATGAGATCCCAGATTTTATCCGGAAAGACCATGAATTCATGGCATCGGTCGTGGAATCTGGTGTCGTCGAATGGAAAACTACAAGTAGTCGTATTCCCGAAGAATACCACCAGCAGGGCAAGCAGCAGCAAGACGAGGTCGAAATTGTTTGTAAGGCGTTCGCGCGAAACCAAAGACACATACCCAAGCGGCCACGACCCCGAAATGCTGCAATTCTTTGCTACGATCTTTTTTCGGAATTGTCGGAACCGCATGTACACTGGCGTGACCTACCATACCACCTCCAAACGAATGAGAAAGTCATTGATCATGCTCTGAGGTCTACTAGGCATGGTCCTGAATGGAAACAGATTCACCATCAACTTCGATCCAACGAAGCTCTGATCTTGACGGCTCTTCGATATGGGAAAATTAAATTTGAAGATGTTCCAGAGCATCTGAAAAGGACGCATGTGGAGTTTGCTTTTTACGGGATTCAACATGATATTTTGCAAGCAGACGAATGTCCCTGTGTAAACCATGAGTTTCTCAAGGAAAAAGTCAGAAACGGGGAACTCACCTGGGCACAGCTACCTCCTAGTCTTCGGGAGGACATTGACTTTGCTCACAGTACCTCTACATCCGTTGATACCGAGCTGGTTAGAGAGATTTTGGAATACTCTGAGGAACTCCGTCACGATCGGACCTACTGGCGCGGGATTTTGAAGTCGAATACTATGAAAGAATCTGAAAGAAGCTCAATTATCAGCAAGCTCCTCCCGCCTCCTCTATTTTCCGACAAATCCTTCATGATTGAGGTCTGCAGTATTAGCAGCGATGCCTTTGAGCTTGCCGTTAAAGGAAATCTAAGCAATGATCGGGATTTCTTGGAGACAGTGCTCAGTCAGAACACATTTGTCCTCATGTATTTCCCCCACGATACCCAACTACTCCATCGGGATCTGGTGCTTCAGACTCTTCCTCAGTTTGCTGCCCGTATTCTCGCTGACGAGGATGCCGGTGTCAATATTTATAGGCTGACAAAATGCATTCGACCGGACTTTTGGTTCGAAGGTGATTTTGCAATTTCGTGGGCAAAGAGTGGCCTTGGATTTCCCAACTTTGCTGAACAAAATGTTGTAAACACATGGATGAAAGTGCGAAAACTGTGTCTCAATGTCGCGATACATTCAAAATCACTTAAATGGGTGGATAGATTCACGGATGATTTATCTTTCATGTTGGAGGTTCTGGATTGTCACCCCGGATTGTACCCGCAAGGCGGTGGGACAGTGAAAGCTGACTATAGGGCAATGGCGGTAGCGTTTGCAAGCTGCCCAGAAATCGCAAAAGACACCTTGCTGGACCTACACGTCGAAGGAAAAGATGATCAGATTGAATCCTTTCTTCGTTACTTGCGGGGTCAGCTGGAGCCTTTTGAAACTTTCCGCACTTTGATACTCGGCAGTATGCTTTCGACACAAAGTGTGGAGCAGACTGGAACGACATTGACGCTTCTCAACCAAGGACACGAAACATCTGCCATGTACAAGCGAGAGATCGCGGCATATATCGGAATTCCATCGGGAAAACGAATTTGGCGATTGCAGCAGGCATTACAAAACACCCTCGAGGCAGTCGCGCCGTGGTATTCCCCAACTGCGACGAAAAACTAGAAATGCCTAGTAGAATATCGGCTCCCCACTAGCGTACAGCAAGTATTAAGTCAGAAGAAATCGAGGGCGGGCATTCTGCTAAAGTTCTAGTCAGTTCACGCGGGCGTACATTACCTACATCATGGATGGTCCACGCGAGTGTGAGTCAGTCGACGACGATTCGACACGCAGTCCTGCTCCTAGTGAATGCTACTTCTAGCCAGTATAGACCACTAATTCAGATGCCTCTAGTAGAGAGAGAGAGAGAGAGTACTTGGTAGTTGTTCGTCTTCGTGCAGACGAATGGGAGTAGCTACTTGCACACCACAGCATTCCTGTCTTGGTGGAAGAAGTGCTGAAAGCTACTACTGTACTAATAGCTCTTCTTCTCTCTCTCTACTACTACTAGAGAGCTAGTCTCCTCGGATCGCAGGCACGTACAGTGGTCTCTCTCAATAGAGAGAGGGGTGGTGGGTAGACTTCTTGTTGGTACCAGCACTTGTACTCGTAAAAGTAGTCTACTGCCACTACCTGTACCCGTAGTCTTCTGCTACAGAAAAAATGCAAAAAGGCAAAAGAGAACAACACTCGGGATTCCAACGTGGTCCCCCACCGTAGTACTAACCGAGCCCGAGCATGCTTAACTTCACAGAGCGGACGGGATGTGGTGCTGTCATGCTGGTATGGTCGTTCCCGCTGTATCCATTATTGAGTTTTATTATAAATTCGTTTAATCATTGCAAGAAAACGACGCCAAGACAAGATCTATTCCGTTGGATCTTTTTTATCTTGGATCGGATGTTATCATGAACATACTTTTAGATTGTCGATACATAGATTAGGCTGGCTGCAGTAAATGGCCGCTTTTCAGTGATCGTTTTGTTGAATGGCGATGAAACCAGTCTGGGGAGGAGTTACCACTCGGATACTGGCGCTCGTCTTCCTTTCTCTTCCTTCGATTTTCCTTATTGAGGCAGTCCCGAGCAACTCGGCGGAAGTTCTAACTACTTTAGCGATCCCTGCGCAAAAGCTAATCATTGATTGTGATCCTGCTGGAATGATCACTACTGGTTTGGACGTGGACGATGATCTTGCTCTTTTGAACGCTGTCTCATTGCATCGTCGAGGTGTCATCGAGTTACTTGGGATAACTGTCACGGGAGGGAATGCCCCGATTAAATACACCTTTCCCAATGCTCTTGAATTGATTCGTAGAAGAATAGGAGTCCCAGAGGCTGATATTCAGCTTCATCGAGGAGGCCAGCCACTGACCAAGACTTCTTCCAACCGCGACCACGAGGATTCTGAAATGAGTTCTTCGTCGGATGCGACAACCTATTTGATCGAGACAATTATGAGCTACCCTCCAGGCACAGTAACAATACTCTGCCTTGGTCCCTTGACCAATATTGCGGCATCATATACAATTGAGCCTCGGATTGCTGATCGTGTGAAGTGGATCGTTAGTATGGGTGGCACCCTGACTCCTGGCTTGCCTTACGATCTCAACATTCGAACGGATCCCGTGGCAGCGGCCATTGTATGGAACGAGATGGACTGTCCCAAGATCATGCTCCCAGTGGAAACTTGCATCCAAGCGGTCTTTGGACCATCTCAGCTGAGGCGAGTTCAAGACTATTGTGCTAGTAATACTGTAATGGGGCCCGCAGTTGTGTGTTCGTTCTTGTTTCGATTGAAAGCCCAGCGGCGAATCATGCCACTGGTGGTGAATTGGCGCTACACTACCGTGCAGGGACACAATGCCTCTCAAAATATTGCCAAAGGATTCGTCATGTGGGATCTTGTCGCACTTTGGGCCAGCATATGTCCTGAATTATTCGACGAGTGGACGTATTTTGATGTAACCGTGCTGCCTATTCAAACAATCGGTTTCTTAGGTGCCAAGGGGCCTAGAATCTTGCTGGGGGATTCTACTCCATGGAAAGATGGGACAGATTGCAATGATGCGTTCACACTAGAGACAAGGACATCTCCCTCTAAAGGAAATCATCGGAATCGAATATTGGTCCCCATGCAACTAAAAAAAGAAAGCGACCTACACCAGCTCATTTTTGAGAATTTATTCGTTGACGAGGAAGCCTCTACCGTGGTCCAAATGCCAATTCTTAAGTTCCATGAACGCCTGGGATCACTCCCGAAGCTGATGACCATGTTTTTGTCGATGCTATTTGGTTCCATTTTGATCTACAGAAGCCGGATAATTTTGTTGCGCCAGTAGGGGGGTGAGGACGTACACCCCATAACAATGCTCAAAGTGATCTACCTACTCACAGCATTTAGCACAATGCACACTAATATTATACAAGACTTCTTTGTCGCTATGAAGCTGCTGTTTTCGAGAAACCCGGCAGAACAAAAGCAACTATCAACGACTTCAGGGATCTATACTACGATTCTGAGTGGCGATGGCTGAACAAGTTGTCGCCTCTTCAGGATCTGCTTGGCCAATTCGTTTCGTTTTGACGCTGGGCTGGTCAAATCCAATTTGGTTTCCTCGGATACTTCTTCCATTTTGAGAGGAGCCAGAGCCCTTTGCACCATGCGCAGCTCTTGGAGTGGCGTAGTATTCGAAGCATGAGGGGTGCTTGTGCTAGAAGTGGTCTTGGAAGCAGAATTGGCCTCAATCGAAGCCGAGCCTTCATTATTCTCACTGATTGGATGAAGAGCGCCGCCACCACCAAACGCACGATGCTTTCGATAGTAGTCAAACTTGCTTCGAGCAGACTGTTTGTAAGACCCAGGAAGATGCTTTACTCCTCCCGCACTTTTATTGGCCCTTTCATCCTTTTTGTTTTCAATATTTGCCAGTGTCTCATCTCCAATTGTGTTCAAACACCCACTTTCGCTATCCTCACAGCATGGATCGGAGGCAAGCTCGGTAAGAAGGGCGTCATCTTCCTCATCGTCAATCATTAGTGACTTCACTCCAATACTAGCGATAGTGGACACATGTTTCTTGATACCTGCTTCCATTTTCCGAAGCGCAAGCGTCTGCTTGGCTCGAACTGCATCAAACCCTTCCTCCATCTTGTTTGAATCGTTGCCGTCCGTGTCCCCGACCGATGTGCAATTGGAAGGAGCTAAGCAGGCCGTGAAGGCTCCTCGCACCTTTTCCTGCACCATTCTCTCCAACTTTTCCAGCTTTTCAAAGTTGCTGCTAGTAGTAGTATCGTCAACCTGAGCCACCATGATCAATTCTTTTATCTTATCAACTTTCTCGTCGACGACTTGCTTTTGAGGGTTGGCGATTCTCGCAAAATGGTTTCGTTCGGTGCAGAAAGTGCACCTACTAAATTCAAAGATCGCCGAAACGAAGGCGATGGGGGCAAAAAGTGAGTGCGCAGAAGGCGATGATGATGATGATGTGGGCGAGTGGCATTGCCGGCGCGCAAGTCATTCAATCGCCAGACAAGATAATCATCTACATGTATGAATAATAAAAATGAAGCCAGGTATAAATGCTGCTGACGTCGCATTCACGAACCAATCGATTTGAGCAAGATTTGAGAAACGCGCAAGCACCAAGCACGGAGGCAACGCGTGGCAGCCACCACGGCAAGGTGATTTCGTGACTTTCTTCGACATCTTGCTTTTCTTCCTTGCTTGTTGACCATGATGGTCACTTTGCGCTTTTTTTTACTCGTAGCGTCCTCTGTCTTCCGCTCAAGTAACCAATCCAGCACCCCGCAAGAAGTAACAAGAAACTGATCCTTTTAAAGATCCGCATATATTACTCAATCTATCAGAAATGAGACAAGCAACAATCTCGGGGTTCCTTTCCCTCCTCCTCGCCTCGTCTTCGGCCTTTACGATTTCCACAGTTCATGTCCATTCTGCAGCGCAAAGGACATCCTCAGTGATTCATTCGGCGCCTGCTGACACAGTGCAAGATGAAATCGACTATGAGCAACCCGAAGATGCCGTGATTCAGATCAAACCCAAGGCAATGAAGCGACTGCGTGAATTGCGAGAGAAGGAAAAGAAGGATTCTTTGGTGCTTCGTATGGGTGTCCGAAACGGCGGCTGCTCCGGTTTGAGTTATGTGATGGACTTTTCAACAGAAGATGAGATCCAAGACGACGATGCCATTGACGAATATCCTGGCGAGCATATTAAGTGCGTGGTGGATGCGAAATCTATGCTATATCTGTATGGTTTGGAGCTAGACTACTCGGAAGAATTGATTGGAGGCGGATTCAAGTTTTTCAATCCAAATGCAGAGGAAGCATGTGGCTGTGGGTCTAGTTTTGGGGTGTAATGATACTGCTGTAGTGTAAGAGACTGATATTGTAGTCCCAACCACAGCCAGGCACTGATATTGTAAAACTTGTAAAACAAAAGACAACCATTTCACTGAGTGTTCTTCTTTTTATATTATTCACGGTTTCGTTCGGGCATTCGAATTTGAATTTATTCCATGTATGATTCACACCCCCATTCTCTCACCTAGCAAAATGGCAAGAACTACTACCAGAACTATGTTCAGAATTCTGGATGCGTCCATTTCTCTTTTCCTCGGGTCGTAGGTTGAAGCAACTTTGGTGCCTCCGTCAGATGCTTTCTTGGCCACCCGAGACTTGGCTGCTCCTTCCTTTGACCAAGGCTTCAATTTACCAATAACATCCTTCACGTCGGAATAACCCTTCTCGCTTAACAATGCCTTGAGCTCGTCACAGATTCGATCAAAGCATTTGGGGCCTTCCTTCCAGTGGCAAGTTCCAACCTGGACAGCGCTTGCGCCACACAGTAGAAACTGGAAAACATCAGTTCCGGACTCGATACCTCCAACACCGATAATATCAATTTCAGGCTTGAGCTGTTGCCGCATTTGACGGACATTCGCAAGCGCCGTGTACTTGACGGCTGGGCCACTCAATCCTGCAAGTCCGCCATTCGAAGCAATAAAGGGAGCTTCCGATACATCATCGATGGAAAGGGCATTTCCGATAGTATTGATACAAACGACATATCGAACCATTGCAGAAAATTCGTTGATGATCGAAGCAGCCTCTTGGAGGTGTTTGCTATCCAAGTAGGGAGGTAGCTTGAGCCCCAAAATGAATGAATACCTTTTCGAATGAATCGTCTTTAGAATCATACGCATCTGGTCGAAATCGTAGGCAATGATTGGCTTTCCGATCACGTTTGGACAAGCCAAATTCAATTCCACACAGGCGATCTTATCTTGAACTTTCGATATCCGGTCCAACATTTCAATATTGTCATCCAGAGTCTTTCCGGAAATACTGACCATGTACGGCTTGGTAGTTCCTTCTGGGCAACCCTCGAGCGTTTCACGCATAGTAGTTGGGTCAATGTAGTAGTCAATACCACTGTTGGGAAGCCCTTCTGAGTTCATCGACGCCTTGTCGTCTGGAGAATGCCAAGTGCGAGGCTGTGGGTTGCCCGCTTGAGAAGCCACTGTTGCGGATTTGGTCAAAATTGCACCGGCTGCCGATTCTGCGATCTTTGCCAAGGCCGCGGAGGATCCTGTTCGAGGACCAGACGCATTGTACACGCAAGTGCTCAGCTTTATGCCGGCGATAGTGGTAGAGATATTAGCAGCCATTGTAGACTTGTTCGAGAATAGTATGATTGCATCGTGGGATGTTGGGACCGATCGGCGAAAGATAGAGTATCGACGAGTTGCCAAAATAAAAAGAGAAGATCGCGGTTCTCTGTACAGAACTTGTACCAGGTAGTCTACCGGTACTGTACCGGTATGTGTAACAGTAGTACTGTAAATACATGTAGGGACTAGAATAGTACTGGGTTATTAGTTTCTCCGGCCCCTCCGCCGTCCGCCGTTCACCAGCCCATTCATTCATACAGGTACAGCGAACCGGTATCATCCACCTGGTACGTACTGGTACAGTACCTGGTAATGCATACCATACCTGGTAATGTACCGGTACACTTGTGTTGTGGCACGTGGCACACGTAGAGCAGATTGCAGGTACACGCGGACAGACCAACGGATAGAAATGGTGTCGGGTGTCGGCATACCGTAGATGTCCTGGTGTCTCAACGGAATCAAATGTATGTGGGCTAGAGATACTTAGGACAATGAGTGCTACAACCCACGCGTGCCGAGCCCAGGGTCATGGCCAAAAGACCCAATCCTCGTCGATTTCCTCAGCCCTGAAGGTTGGATAAAAGCCAAATTTTGGTCACATACAGCTAAGACTTTAATATATCCTTCATATATGAATGATTGAATAACGAAGGTCTCATCCATCCAGATCCTCACAATTTGGCGCCCATCTCAGTTCCCGCGCTTTTTTTCTTCCGCACTTTGCGGTGAAGGCCAAGACTTTGCTGAGTACATCCGTCATTCTCCGTTGGAGGGATGTCCCGCCAATTTTCATCACAGCCGAACGTTCTATTCTGCCGTTTATCATCGGTTCGAGACGTTATTGGATCTGTTTAGGTTGGTCGAGTCTTTGGAGCCACTCGCTCTACTCTTGGGACGAAAAACAAGTAGCAGTGAGAGTCTTGTAGATACTATCCTCGTTGTGTCGCGATTTAGACGAGGTTTCGCTTTTCCAGCTACGCTCTCAGACGAAAGGCAAACTCTTGCCATATCTCTGGGATTGGTATTTTTTGTACGGTGCAAGCAAAGCCACCAAAGCATTGCCAACACAGTACCAACCATGTCTGACTTTGACGATGCGAGTGAAAGCCGCAAGCGGCCACCGGCTCCTTCACCCACCAACTCGATAAAGAGTTCTGCCTCGGCGAGCAAGCGATCCAAGTCGACAACAAAATCCTCACCAAGCTCAACGGCTGGTGACAAGTCCAGTCGGGGGTTGCGCCACTTTTCAATGATGGTTTGTCAAAAGGTCGAGGAAAAGGGGACCACGACCTACAATGAAGTAGCCGATGAGTTGGTTAAAAAAGTTGTGTCAGAACGAGAGACCGAGGGGAAATTTGATGAAAAGAATATTAGGCGTCGAGTCTATGACGCTCTGAACGTTCTCATGGCCATGGATATCATCAGCAAGGAGAAGAAGGATATTACTTGGAGAGGACTTCCAAATTTTGGAGGACAGGATGTGGAGACTATGAGGGACGAACTCGAATATCGTCAAGCGCAGCTCCAGCAAAAGAAGGACGCCTTGAAGGAACTGATGGTTCAGCAAGTCTGTTTCCGAAATCTAATATGGCACAACCATCAACGTAGCTCGGAAGAAAAGATTCCCTTGCCATTCATCGTTGTGAACACACATGCATCGGCAGTCATTCAGTGCGACATGAGCCGTGATCGAACGGACGTCATGTTTGATTTCAGCATGCCGTTCGAGATCAACGATGACAACACTATTCTGAAGAAAATGGGACTGTAAGTTTTATTTCCGCAGAGGATTGTTTCGTCGATTTTTCGTTTCTGACTTTGTTCGAATGCTCTTTCTTTTACAAACAGGGACAAAACATCCATGCCGGTTCTTCAAGAGATGCTTCCCAGTGATCTATTGCAATATTGTGAGAACCATCGCTTGTTGGACCCAGTACTGGGAAGCGAGAGACCTCACTCACGACAGCACCCGGGTCAACACCACAGCCACCATCCAAGTCAACAACCTGGACACCACCACGGCCAACAACAAGGGGCAACACCACCTCAACATCACCATCGCACACCGGAACATCAACCATCGTCGATGCAGTATCAGCATCAATATCATCACCAACCCCCTCCCCCTTACCACCAACATCCTCGAGGGGGCGGATACCCGCCTCCACACTATGGTGGGTACGATCCCATGGCCGCGATGTAAGTATTTGGATATCGCCGTGTAGTCTGGGGAAGACTCTGGCCTGACTATCGAATACAACGGTTGTGCGGGAATAATCTACTATTTTTCATCATCTTCGATTTAGCCGAAGATGTGCCTGATTTTCACTTCGTTAGCGGGACTATCATGAATTGTCACTTATACGCGTACACTACAGTGGCTAGACTGATATGCGATTGGACATAAGTTAGCCGTGAAGACATCATAAATATTCGTAGTAGAGTATTGGCAGCAGCACCGTATCGGTCGAAGAATGACTCAAAAAATTGTCTTGTACTCTTGTTGT
Source organism: Nitzschia sp. pyKryTriq1 (assembly GCA_956465555.1). NCBI lineage: Eukaryota > Bacillariophyta > Bacillariophyceae > Bacillariales > Bacillariaceae > Nitzschia > Nitzschia sp. pyKryTriq1. The sequence goes on from OY101119.1 coordinate 610,744, forward strand.
GCCCAAAGAGCCCGCTGTTGAATTCCCCAAATCGGACGGTACTTCTTAATTCCATACTAGTTAGTGCTGCATGCTGAAAATCTTGCATATCAAAAGAATCATCTCATACCACACGCATCTGTAGCCCCAGAAAGTTCTGCACTGACGCATTCATAGTAAGTTACAAGATACGATGTTGCCTGGAAGCTGGCACCTCGTATGGGTTCGTTCGTCTTCAGTACTGGATGAGTCCGACTCGAACACTAAATTGGAGAATAAAGTAGCTATTTGATTCTGAGATTTATATTAGCATTGTCTATTGTTAGTTGTAGCAGTTGTTGAAGACCGATGTCTTCTTAGTAACAGCGATGAGGACGGCCACCGTATTTACAATGGAGCATGCTAGAAGTGTTGCTTTGTACATTGCATCACTTCCATCTTGGGGTCGTTTGAGAAATTACATAATCGCTAGTGCCTGGCTAATCATGTCTGTTACAGGATCGTTGTTGAAGAGCATGGTGGACGAAATGTTTTGCCCCAACGTCTCGGACAAGGCAAAGTGGTGGGGCACACTGTTGTAAGTGCACTTCGTCATCGGAGACAAAGTTTTTCTCTTTCGAGATGCGGAGTTCTCGTCTCGTGCCCCCGCTGATCGGGCATCATCCTGAGCAATAGCACGGGCCTGTTCAGCAGAAATTTCCGAGAAGCGCTGGCAGAGCTTTGAAATCAACTCGGACGCGTCGGACCTTGAAACGCCCTGGAAACTCTGGATGGCATGTACAGAATCGTAGATATTATCACGGATATCTTGGGCTCTTGAGGTGTAGGCCTTTGTGTGTTGATCCAGTCCACGTGTGCAGAACTGTTTCTTCCCATTGACAAGGTGAAAACCTTCGTCCATCATGCGAACAAAGGTCATGCAATCTGTTCGAACAGCTTTCAATTCCTCTGCCGACATGTATACTGAGTCGACTTCATCATCAGACATATCGTTGATGTGAGGAATTTCAGTAACAGAATCGTGATCTGCGAATCGAACACGGCATTGCTGCTGATGACTATGATATCTTCGTTGTCGTTGTTGTTGTTGTTGGAGTTGGAGTTGGAGTTGGAGAGGCATGTTAGTTTTCTGGATCGTTGTTGCGCTTGGGTCAGCTTATTTATTTTTATGAGGATGAGCAATTTCAATTCTTCAGGAGCGAGTTCGGGGAAATAAAAACATCAGATTTTTTGGTGCGGGATGTTCCTGGAAACCGACGAATGAAGTATATATGCACAGTCCGGTACAGTATGTCTTATGTAGAACTGGACCGGAAGAATTGCCACGTCCTCAGCAGAGGAGCCATTCTCGTAGAAATCCAGTAGGACCAGTAGATAAAGATTGGTGAATGATAGAAACTTTTGCGATCTCGAAAGAATAATAGATTCACCGAATGACTCATACAAACGTAACTTTCGGATACATGTGGTCAGACCGAAAGTAACGACGGGACGGCTTCGTCGCCGTACCAGGGTACGGTACCGTTGTTAGAAAGGCAATTCTGTACATACAGTACTGTCACCCAGTAGACCTTGCCGGCGAACAGAGTAGGTCCTATATGTACACATATATATATAAATATCAGGCGCAAATAATTAAGAATAATGCTCAGCAGGCTTGGTGTGTTCTCATTATAAACGCTAGCTTTCGTAATAATAATTGCGATCGCGAAGCCATGATCATCAACGAAGGCCTCCTATGTTTTTCTTCTTCAATTCTAAAATATTAGGCATGTCTTCTTCCACTTGCGCAATATTCGGCATGTTTTCTTTTTCATTTTCATCGTTGCCGCCGAAAAGATTTGCAATCTCCAAATGCAACAACCTTCTCCAACTTTGCTGAATCCATCTTGCTGGTATCCAGCTCGTAGCCATACTTGATGCATGCAATGAATTTCATTTTTTCTTTGTTTGTTTGCTTGATTTCCTCCAGAGTAACAATGTAATTACAGTGACGTATTCTAGAAGAACAGTAGTTTTCAATTAAAGTGATTCTATCATTGTGACCATCAAAGGATCATCCTGAAGGCCAGCAGGGCTCGCCAAAGGGAGGCCATGCCGGCTCTCTATGTTAATCTACAATCCGTCTATGATATACTCCAAATGATCATGTGCATCCGCATTGATGACGTGGCAGTTCCGTAAGGACACTGCAATTCCCAGAATGTCCGAAATGACCCGTGCGAGCTCGCGAGGTCGGTAAGTTAGGTTTCCCGTCTGGCCCTTGACCGACACGAAGTGTGGTCCGTGTGGGGTGTTGTGAGTTGTTCGACCCTGCCTGTGCCAAAAATTTTGTCGAAGCCCGCGTGGTGTCGGTGGAGACTTCACTGTGAACCAGGAACACGGCGAGAGACACGAGAACACCGCGCCTGCGCTGACCGGTACTGGTTGGTACCACCGTACAGGTACCGGTACAAGTAGTACCGCAGCGGGACTGTAGAGCTGTGGCTCATCAAGATTGATCATCCAAGAGCAGATGCCTCTCTCTCTCCCCTCGTGTGCCTTCGCCCCCACCATGTCCTTCATTTCACTACTTTAGTGCACTTTGACTATCTTTCATACATCATCAACCATGGAACGCGATTCTCTTGTCTACAAGGCCAAGCTTGCCGAGCAAGCCGAGCGCTTTGATGAAATGGTGAGCGACATGAAGGAGGTTGCGAAGCAGCCGCAGGAACTCACGGTCGAGGAGCGCAACCTTTTGTCGGTTGCCTACAAGAACGTGATTGGATCTCGTCGTGCTTCGTGGCGCGTCGTGACCAGCATCGAGCAGAAGGGAGATTCTGACAAGATGTCTATCATCAAGGACTACAAGGTCAAGATCGAGACTGAGCTTGTTGATATCTGTAACGACATTTTGTCGGTCATCGAAGAAAGCTTGATCCCCAACTCCACCTCGGAAGAGGCCAAGGTCTTCTACTACAAGATGAAGGGAGACTACCACCGATATCTATCGGAGTTCCAAGTTGGAGATACACGAAAGGCGTCTGCCGGAGCCGCCTTGGATGCTTACCAAGCTGCCAGCGGAATCGCCTCCAACGACTTGCCCCCTACTCACCCAATTCGCCTGGGATTGGCCCTCAACTTTTCTGTTTTCTACTACGAAATCCTTAACTCTCCGGACCAAGCGTGCCAGATTGCCAAGCAGGTACGTTTTGTGAATGTTTCGATTGCATATTGTTCCCTTCGCAGTTTTCTCACCAGTGTTCGATGACTTCTTGTCGCGACAGGCCTTCGACGACGCTATTGCTGAGCTCGATACCCTCAACGAAGAATCCTATAAGGACTCGACTTTGATCATGCAGCTCCTCCGTGATAACCTGACGCTTTGGACTAGCGACCAAAATGACGCCGATGGTGCTGACAAGGACGACGAGTAAATGCTCGGTCTTCCCTAACAGGTGTTAGTCCATCGATCTAGAGTCTCGAGCGCCAACCAGTTGTCAGTACTCGTAGTCACAGCGGAAGACTGGAAAATGCCGAGACCGGATCGCAAACGGTAGCACAGTAATTGTTAACATCCTTTATTTTGTGAGAATTCAACTTTCGTATCTGTCCAAGAAGAGGCGAGAAATCGCCAGGACGAACCGTGCGTTAGTCCCCAGAGGGCATCATGGACAGCTACTATCCTCTAAAGCAAGAGAGAGAGAGACGAGGAGAGCACCCTACGCATAGCCCTGGGAGCAAGAATCCATGATTTTAGTGTACATTCTCGCAGTCAGTTATTAGGTGACAGATGCTGTGTGGTTTCGCCGCTGAGCTCCTTCAGCCAGAGAGAAGCTCCTGCCTGATTGCCAGTACCGGTATGAGAAAGCTATGAACAAGAACACAAATATCCAACTTCGTGTTGGATATGGTCTTCCAAGAATGGTTCACCCAGCGGATACACTAGCTCAAATGGAATGCTTTCGGATGCATCCACACGGTATTGTCGTGCACCCGTTCGGAACTTTCCGAGAATCAATCATGCACCAAATAGGAACATGTGAACAGCAAACGCGATTGTTAAAACTATCGGCAATCTCCAGATCTCAATTCTCGAAGTACGTCCAAATATCCTGGGGTCTCGGGTGAGATGAATCCCATCCGAAGAAGATAATCAATTATTACAACGTAGCAGTTGGGCTTGATGGGATCGGCAAAATCGAGTGCCATGGATTCTTTGGTCTTGTCGATAGTCCACAGAAAGAATTCTTCCACTTCGCCATCGACCGGTTTCGGCTGAAAGTCAGAAGGGAGATATAAATCATAATTGAAAAGAACGACCCTGGAGATCTTCAAAGATTTGGGGTCCCAACCTTCATAACTAATCGCCCCAGTCGCTTGGATTCCAGCCCTAGTCAAGTCCTCGGGAATGCCGGCTTCTTCCTCGCATTCTTTGATAACATTTTCCATCAAACTAAGCCCAGCAGGCTGTCCTCCCGCTACTAAATGATCCAGCATACCGGGAAACTTGGATTTTGTCTTGGACCTTCTCGCGATCCACATTTTTGGTTCGTCGTCGCCTGACTCTTGAACAAGCCCATTGATGTGAACACCGTACTCCAAGGCGCCGATTAGACTCACAGCTGCTCGCTCCATCAAGAACAAAGGCTCGCTGTAAAAAGAATCGGCAACTGGAAACAATTCGTCCCTCCATCCATTAACAAACCCCTCCTCTCGTAACTTATCCATGACCAGGGCTACCGCTTGGGTTCTGGACTCGAATGACGAACCGGCCGCTTTGGTGAGAGTGAGCTTGTTCTGCTGCACTTCGAAGATGGGGCCCGAAGTCTCTACCTCGGTCGAGCACAACCTCTCCGCAATACTTGGCACAACCTACAATGTTGGAAAATAATGCAGCATACGAACTTTCGTAAGATATCCATCCAACGCACGCTCAAGAATTCCGAGAAATTCGTTGGAATTGAAACGCAGCGAAAACAACCTACCTTGCCAAGCGTGACGCCATCGACCGTGAAATCTAGGGCACTTGCACGAACGTCGTCAGGCATTTGGTTGATACTTCGAACCCGGTAGAGCATATCTCGCATCAACTGCGCTTCGTCGATGGCACTCGTAATCGACGACAATTGCCGCGTTGCGCCCCGTACGAATTGCCGATGACCGAACATTGGTGTAAACCCCAAGGCGCCTCTCCTAGCTACTAGGAATGAAAAAGCGGCTACTGTCATCGCTTTGCTCCAAGTAGTTTTCGCTTGAAGCTTTCTTGAATTGCACATCATCGGTAATTGTAATGATGTGGAGCTTACAGTATGATCATAAAGATGCATTTCTAAAAACGCCATAACACACAACACGCTACCGGTACAAACGCACAAACAAGTATCCATACCGTAGTCTACAGTACTTAGCACGCCGAATGGACGGCGGAGACAGCTGATGACCGATGACGTCAAGCGGTCGGGCGGGTCGGCGGCAATTTTCAGTCTGGGCCTTTCGCCGCACACCTTCCGTTACCGCGTGCCCTATCTACCGGTACGAGTACTGGTACTTGGACAGAGTACGGTAGTCTTCTCGTAGACAACTACCGGTACAGGTACGAGAACAGTTCAGTACAAGTACCACCAGTACCTGGAAACCAGGCAGCGAGCAGCGAGACGACTCTGCTACCAGTACCCAGACCGAGCCGTACATACTTGTACGTACGCACCGCAGATCATGCCATGTGTGGAATGGAGATTACTTCGTCCTACTCTACACTCTCTTCTAGCTAGTCTACATACAATATCATTATTGGTATTGGTAGTCTTCGTACTCTAGAGTTATACAGTAGCATCTATCCAGCACCACCAGGAGTGGTGTGATGATGCTAGTAGTACAGCAGAGAGAAATAACAAGAAAATCGCCGAATCCGGAGGAGAAAAAGATGACCCAGACAAAAACAATAACTATCTAAAGGAAAGGAAGTACTAGTAGTAGAAGCCCCAGCAGAAGTAGGGGCGACAATCTTTTTGAGAGATCGAGTGGTGCTAACTTTGACTACTATTACATCTTCAGTCAAGCCGACCCAACTTATTTTCGCACAAGCTCTAGCAGATCATGTAGTACTAGTACTAGTACTAGCAGTAGTACTAGAGGTAATGTACCTGGTAATGCTATCAGTTGCTGGCTGTTGATGGGTGCTGTGGAGCGACCCAGTCTAAGAAGAACAGCTAGTACTACCCGTACTAGCTAGCTAGCTAGTAGTAGTAGCTAGTACTCCTCACTCCTGGTGCTGTGACTGCTGACAGCATCAAACCACCACCGGCCAGCCCCAACAATCTGCAGCTCTCTACAGGCTACTCATAGGCAACATCATCATCGCTCGCTGGGGTTGCAAGTGCAGAACCTCGTACAAGATGTTGGATGATCATCGTCATCAGAATTTTGCATCGACAAAAACATTGTTGACGTTGTTCTTACTCTTGTGGATGATGATTCTTCTTTTTATTCTTATGCCCCCCGGGGAACCGAACATAATTTTGACGGAGCGGAGTTGCACCCCCGAGCGACGGAGTGGCAAGACGACACTCCATTTTCGCATTGCCCGAAATTGTTTTTGCTTGAAAACGAGGTCATCAGTCTCAAATTCGTATAGCATGACAGACGTGCGTTCACGATAATTATCGATAAGTGCGTAGTGATGGACGGACTCTTTTGTAGATAAAATTTTCAATTTGGCCTCGTCTTTGCTTTCCAACGCAAAATCCCTTAGAGAAGTATCGAGCATGGCAGGCCGATTTACACGAATACCAGTCTTTTAGGCATATTTGAAACTCCGGAGTATTTTGGAGGGCTCAACAAATTCTTGAACATTGAGTTCGACTCCAACAAATCCTGTCTGTTGAGGACAGGAATACTATGTTCGTATCCGTAGATACGAAATGCTAGTTGACGCAGTGGACAATACGAGCAAAATTCAACTCCGAGCAATTATTTGTGCGGATCATACAAAATAAGGCGTGAGAGAGAACCGAATGCTCTGCGTCAACTCCACCTTGCGTCTTCGGAATCGCAAAAACTTGCAAGCACACAAAAGAAAGCCTGCGCACTTTCATGTGTAGACGCATGCATGAGCTTAACTTTCCCATAGAATATCGAATCGAGCAAGGCATCAGCCACAACATCAACAAGTTACAATAGACAACCACGCTCCCTTCCCACTAAATTCTCGAACCATTTCAGAACACAAAGACAGAATGAAAAAGGAATATTGCTCCATGAGTATGGGACACTCAGTGGGTATTTCCTCCAACGCGGGAGACTTGTCCCCGCATAGGAGCACGCTGGAAACCAAGGAAGACAATTGGACCATGGAACACGGAGCTCGGGACGAATTCTTCCTAGGGGAATCGGACACTATCACCATATCTCGTCAATCGCTTTGCTGTCAACATCAGCAAGATATTTCGTCATGTTCTTCCAGCTCGATTGCCATGCCTCGTTTTCAGGATGACGTCGAACCCACCGTCATGCTTCAGAATGCTGACATACGCTTTCGATGCGTGTCTAACGATTCGATATCATCACCCGATTTCGAAAACAACACTGAACATAACGCTTTCATTGCGCCCATGCCTCGTAAAGTTTCGTTGGAGACGGTTCAAGCGGGCGCTTATCTACAAGAGGATCGCGTATCACAAGCATCAAGGCAAAAGAGACGGCGGAACCCTAGTCTCACAGAAGATGCTTTTCATGAGGGCCCTGCTATGGATGAAGATCACGGTTTGTGTGTAGACAAGCCTAGAAAGCGACGGAGGCTTCATGAACGCAAGGGAGCTATGGATTCTTCTGATTTTGCTCTTATTCTCGGACAACTAGGCATGTAGAAAGTTAGTGCAGCAGCCCGATTCCAGTTGGCAAACACAGCAGGACACACCAGCACTTTCCTCGCGATTGAGGAAACCTGGGTGACAACCATTGTCTACATCGCTATCTATTTGGCATGGGGAGACGTCATATCGTTCGTTTGTACAAAAGGAACGCATGGAGTCATTTTGTAAACTAGCTAAAGCAGCAGCACTGATTAGGTGTCAGTTTCTACCGCATGAATTGGATTGGAGTTTAGGCATTATTACCGGTAGAATACAGTTCTTGCAGATGGAATACCAGACAAGATTATGTGCCGATAGAACGGCAGGTACAAGTACGTTTGTGCGTTGTTTCGTGCAGTACAATGTACTGGTGCGGGTACGGTAATGTGCCACGGAGATCCCTCGTTTTTTCACGCCACATAGATGCTACATCTAATTTCTCTAAAAAGCTAAATCATCTCCTTAGGATCATCACAGGTCAACACCTTATGGACTGATGCTGAGAGAAGAGATTGTGAACTCTGAGTACCAAAGCAGCTGCTTAGCAGGCTAGGATTCGTGCTCTCGTCGCCTTCTTGGTACGCTTGCCACAGTGACTGGAGGGTCGGGTAGTGCTGTACCAAGTTACGCGCTCGTTGTTCCGATATCTTGGGCACCATTTGCAACTGACGCAACCAAGTATCTTGGGCTTTGGAAAAAGGATCGTCTCCTAGACCAACGGCTGGTTTGATCTTGCGGACGCATTCCAATTCCGTTGCATGGTTAGTGTACGGGGCTTCTGCTAGCCCTCGAGTGAGCTTGTGGACGTTGGCTTGGATTTCTTCATTGGAGGTACACTTTATGCAGTCAACTTGAAACTGGACAAGAAGCCATTGCAACGAGTCCTGCAGCTCGTAGTCACTCGGCAAGGAGGGGCCAGAGTTACCCTTCTTTCGTTGGCGGTTCATCCATTCCCGATCGAGTTCTTCGGCCACCTTATCGAGCATGAGGATGACTCGAGGTGCTTTCGTCGTCGACCATGCACTTTTCCATCGACTTTTCAATGAATTGAGCCAGCTTCCAAGGTTTGGATAGTCATCATCCAAATCACGCACAGAGCGTTCAATCAGAGGGATGTAGTCGGCATAGTTCATAATGACAAGTAGGTAGGAAAGGTGTTCGAACTGGTCCTTCTTTCCTTCGGCTAAACACTTCCAAGCATCTTCGGCCCCGCCTTCTAGATATTCTTTTCGAACCCATTGAATGGTTTTCGTGTTAGTCAATGGACCTGGAAATTCTTTGATAGTAAAGTCTTCTTCCAGGGCGGCAACGATTCCGAATTCGTTGTTTCGGTGCAGGGACGGATCGACCAGGAGAAGGATTTCATTGCTGGAGAATTTACCCGAGGCCTGCTGGTTTTCATCCCTTTCGCGCAGTTTGATTTGCTTCTCGATTTCCTTTTGCCGGGTTCGCTCCACTTTCTCGCGTTCTTTCCGTTGTTCCCGAGCTAGTTTTTCCAACTGCTTTCGGCGATCAGTCTCACGCTTCTTGTGGGCCCGCTCTTGCTCTCGGCGCTCCCGGGACTCCTCCTTCGTCTCCTCCAAAGTGAAAGAAGAAGCCCTAGAAGAAGATACCTTAACGGTGGAATGGGATCGTTTTCTTGACGCGAGTCTCTGGGAGATGTCCATGGCCATCAAAGTAGAGGCGACAGGGCGGGACGTGGCAAAAGTTGGCTTGGATCGCTTCAACAAATCATCGTCGTCATCTGACGAATCATCTGACGACAAGTCCTTCATCAGTCTCGAGTAGGCAGCATGTGTCGATGTTCTGTTTCTAGCTTCCATCTCGGCGTCAGAAGATTGTGAGCTCGCCAGTGACTTTGGTGATGGCACTTTTTGAGGCGACATAATTTCAAGTGAACCCTGCGAATCATCGTCGTTTTCATCGCTGTCGACCGAGTAGCATTTACGTGCCAACTTCGGGGGAGCCTTGTCTGCCATAGCAGTGGCAAGGTTTCTCGAGGGGATGGGTAAGGTGCGAGAAGACTGTTGGAGTGACTGGTGCACTGCTGTACAAATATTCCCTTGCTTTTGATAAAGTACTCGTACTATGTATTAATACTGTGTGCTGTGTAAGGCAGGGATCAATGTTGAATGTTGTATGGTGTACTGTGTGGGTACCGGTATGTCATGTGTCATTGTCGAGAACTCGCAACTCGCAAAAACCTCTTCTAAAACGAAGACGGTTGCTCGTTGCTCGTTGCTCGTTCCGCACGCGTTGCGAGTTGCACCGGGCGGGGGACTGTTCTCTCTACTAATGGGGGTAATCAATCTGTCGTGTGTTTTTCATAGCGAATCACATAACCCCTTTGTGATACTTGCGTCTACTACCTACTACTGTACCTACTACTGGACACTGACTGCGCCATCACCCCCACGCACAGCCCACAGGTGTAAAAATGCCGCCGACCCAGCATGGCACAGGTGCTGGTGGTACCCGGTAGCTCTATCCGCTCGAGACAGACTAATCACTCTACCGGTACATACTACTGGTTGTACCTAGCTACGGAGACGACCTCTAATATCGATATTTCCTGCTAGTAGTATGAAGACAAGAAGTTGTTCTAGACGCACATGCATGGGACAAATGACAGGAAAGATCGCATGATGGAAGGACGGGACTGTTCTCGGCACCTCCAAAGCGATATTGCGATGGCATCTCGAGCGTCGCGAGCGAGCCGCCAAGAACCAATCTTGCCTGCAATCTTGTTGATCTTGCTTGATTGGGAGCTTTTGGCGGCATCAGCGCAACAACTACTCGTACTGAAACACTGCGAAGAGAAGTGGAGATGACGATGTCAGACGCTTTTATTATGGTGTCCCGTATGGTACGAGTATAAGATTTATTGGATTTAACGTTTCTGGATTGCCGGTGTCTGTTGACTTCTGAACGGAAACTTTTCGCGGCATGGTCCATGGATTTTGCATAAGCCTTCAGAAGCCCTAGGGCAATAACAATGTGCCAAAATAGTCCATTACTTAGGCGTTCGCGTCGTGGCTTGCGACGTTTCTTTAGTTTTATGCGTTCTGTGTGTAAAGTTCGACGTCTTCAGACCCACGATCAACGAGGCTATTCCAAGATCATCGTGGTGCGTGGATGAAGTCTGTGGAACGAGGCCGCGGGTCTTGGGCGAAATGACTTGCAAATTTCGCGGCAATTAATATATGTATTGAATATTTATAGTTTGCCCGCGGAATAACATTCTTTTCCCAACGATCGATGACGCCCAAACTCGCACAAAAATTTCGAAAACCATCTCAATGATCAACGAAAACGTATGCACCAAAACATTGCACACTCAACCATGAAACCGTCAAAAACCGAAACGAAACCTACGAATACCACGATAAGTTTCCACGGAAATATGCTCCTTCACAGCCACGAAGGAGAAAGTAGGAGCTCCAGCTCTTCGAGCCCGACTTTCGCGAGAGAAGCGTGCACGAAACCTCTTTCACAAGACAAACATCACATTATTTTCGGCATTCCCTCCGGTCCCACCGCGTCACTGCGAAGTCTCGATGCTTTGACCATGGACTTTTCATTATCATCGCACAACTCCAATCACTCGGCTGCTGAAAAGATGAATACTTCCTTCAGCTCAGTTGGGCTCCCCAGCGAATACCCGGTACACAGAAAGAACACCAGCTTCAGCAGTGTCACCGTTGAAGAGGAGCTTCAGGACTTTGAGCTCTTTAACGATGAGATCAATGTGGCAAGTGAAGGCCTAAATAGCTCGTGCTCTTCAATGACCGACCAACCTCCCCTCGAGTCCCGAGCACCGACTTCACCTTCGTCTTGTGGCTCTGACAAGAACTTGAAGAAAGATACGAAAAGGCGACAACATCACCGGAGAAATCGAACAGAGGTTGGCGCTCTGGATAATCTTGTCGCGATCGCGAAACCATCCAGGGGTCACAGACGACGAAATAATGCTGCCCTAGGGGCACGGGATTTTCACGAATCGGTGCTGACGGAGCTTTTCGAAGACGTTTCGCTGAATGAATTCCGATATTGAATGACACCTCTTTTAAAACCCCTCCGGTTTTGAACGAGAAATACATGTTATTACATACTCTAGAATAAGTGGAAACTCTACTAAATCTACGAAATCCATACGTCTACGTCAACAACAGAACTAGTGCGCCCTTCTCTGGTTGACTACTCCGGACAGCTAGATCTCTACTAGTAGTCGCAGTTGAGTCAGCAAGTAAAGAACTCGCTGGCAAGCTGCTTGTTGTACTCTAGTTCTTGTTGTAGCTGTCTCAGGAAAGAAACCCCCATTCCAAGGCTACAATAATCTTGCAACATAACGCAGAAGATACTGACTATGGTTCTTCTTGTTCGAGCAATCGTGGTACGTGGTAACCAGTGTCAACAACGGGTCAACGAGTTCGCGTCTTAAGATGGGACTTGGTGTGGGCTAGCTAGTAGAAGGAAATATCTTGCTTGTTCCTTCTCGATGAATAATCCTTGCAGAGGAGAGTTTATCGCCCACCCTTCATGATTCACTTATGGAATTGGTCAAAGAAAAATTGCCTTCCCTCGATGCGAGGTCAGTGTTCGAAGTTCGACGTGTTTTCCCTGTATGTTCTTATTTTGACACGATCCTGCTTCTTGTAGTATTATGGTAATGACATGGCGCAAGAGAAGTGATCCTCGGATGATCATTCATCGAGAAGACACTCTGGTTGCTTTCTAGCTAGTAGGGAAGCAATAGTTATCTGTAGTCTGCTAGTAGAGAGTAATCAAAATCTCATTTTTTGTTGTGAGGTCGGTGCTTGTGGCTCGATTGTTATGGCCGATCAAGTGGCTGAACGGCTACGACGATGGGAGCTTACTACTCGTACCAGTACTCTCTCTCTCTCTACTCTAGCTACTACTAACTAACTAACTCACTGATTATGATAGATCCTTAAGAACCTGTCTAGTAGAGCAGGTTCTGCTATTCTTCCTCGAAACTCGAAAGCTTTGAACTTCGCCTGCTGTCAGAGGCCCCCAGCGGCGCTCGGAACTACCGGTACCGGTACGGATACTGCTTCCAGCACGCGTGGTGGGTAAGTTGTGATTATGGCGCACGAAATAACACGAAATATCACTTGTGGTACTCAAATCGTCGTAGAAGCTACTCGGGTTCGCATCACGGTAAAAGCACGACGAAATAACTGGTGTCTCTACAGTACTACCACCTTAACCCACAGTGAAATTAGTCAATAAAACCCGAATCATCCCTGACGCCTGACGCCGCTAGCCACAGCCTAGTCTACATAGAACTCACTGATTTCTCTTCAAGGATTATTGTTAGCATTGGGATTGTCCGATCGGCCCCCCACCGTTTGTATAGACAGTTTGTACTGCAGTATCATATTCCGTATTCAAGGTTGTCTGTTTTGTCGTTTTTCCATTTGCAGCACCATCCTCCACATCAAAGGTGGGGCCACTCGGGGTAACGGCGCCGCCCTCTACTGCAGTGACATTGCTGCCACGCAAAGGGGAACCGTTGGAGTCATAAAAGGTCTCAGAAGACATGGTAAGAGCAATAAAAGCACAGTTAAAGCAAGAAAAGATATTAATCGTCAGGAGATGTAAAGAGTGAGTCTATCATTCTTACTCTACTGATCCTCCGAGGGCCCAAGTGGATGAGGTTGTGATGCTCCGGACTCTCACAGTCTGTCAGTCGACCGTCTCCGGTCGAGCCAGTCGAGCCTGACACTTGTAGCGGTACCGGTACGGGTACACCGGTACAAGTACCCTGTACGAATGACAAAAGGGCAGGTGGATTTGTTTCTCTGCGCTGGCCAATCGCGAACAGGCGAAGATATGAACTATGGTTGGCTATTCTTCGCTGTTTGGCTTTTGAAGATATGGATGTTGGATGGTCGGTGGTCCGCGTTGGGCGGGGGGGCATCGGAAGCCGAAGCCTGCAACAACCAGCACCTCTTGAGCGTTGTTGATAATATGTGGATTTGGGGTACCGAGTGGCAATATCTCATTCGATAAAGTTCCTACTCTAGCAGTTTGGATCAATAGCCGGGAGCATGAGGCTTTGCTGTAGAGGTGTTTCGCTGTTATTATGGCTTCAATCCATAGCCACTCTACAACGGCATGCGAATGCACAGGCAACATTTGCGAACGTGACCTTGAGATCCAAAGATGGGGATCTTTCTGCAGTAATATACCTGCCGCAAGGCATAAAGCCAAAGGAGCCCACATATTATCTAGCAAGTCGCTTCGACCACGCCTCGATGATTGGTAACATCAAACGGAGAACCCGAGACCCTGAAACTGGAAAATTTACTACACACGTGATGTACGGCACCGAGCAGTGGCGGGTGCCTCATGACCCGTACTGGCCTGAAAGTGGAGTGGGGCTGGCGTCCGAGTTTGGTGTCGGTGATGATGGGGCCTTTTGTAACTACAGATGCGGGTGGTTTCAGGTCAACGAGGTAACCAACGGCGTTTTAGGATACCAGGAGGCCAAGAACGGCGAATCCTTTTTGAAAATTGGAGTGGGCGAGCTAATCAAAGGATCCTGCCCCACATGCGATAGTACAGATGACTTCAAGTTTAACAGTCCGTATGTATTTGCGAAACGTCCAGTTTGGACACTAGAAGAACACCAAGGATCCAATTCAATTGCTTTGAGCCAGGAAGCCGTTTTGAACCAATACGGTTATCAGCTTCGGAAGGAAATCCGACTCAACAATGATGAGCTGTTGGTGAAGACATATCTGACCAATATCGGACGTGTGCCTTTCGCTACGGCTTGGTATTCACATCACTTTTTCACTTGTGATAACTATCCAGTCGGCAAGGGAGTCGGTGTAGACTTGGATCTTGCGGCAACTCAGGGACACTACGAAGAACCTGGGACATGGTTCTGGTCCACTCCGATTGAGAACTATGCCCCTGTTACACCCCGAGATGGTTTTGTTTCGGTAGACATGACCCGAGGGGTGGAGCGAAACGTCCGCATCAAAGCTGAGTTTTCTAAAGATGAGCAATCGCACGGCGCCTTTACGTTGCATGGATGTGAGACATTGATTCGAGAAACTATCCCTGAGGTAGGAACGGAAGGAGGAGTTTCAATGTACGCCTATAACCTGTACATCGAATCGGGGACATTCTCGCCTGAACCACAAATATACATGCATTTGTGGCCCGGGCAGTCGATATCTTGGACACAGCAGCTGGAATTCGACGACTACGATGAATCCATTGACCGGTCAGACATGAGAGATTTTTTCAAGGCGGACATCGTAGACTCCCCAAAAGCATTGTCCTTATGGCGAAGAGTCGATCGTTCGTTTATGGTGTTTGCTCTCACGGCAGCCTGCCTCGCGTTGTGTATACAAGTAGCGTGGAAACGAAGACAAGACGGACCGGACTACTCGCCAATACCAGATCACGACACCATCATAGATACGCCAGTCAAGGCTTCTCGAGCTGACATCTCACCGACGAAGCTGTCTTATGTTTGAGCTGCCCACCTTGTGAAACATCTCTAGAATCAAAAATAGGCAACGATGCCTCTGCCGTGCATACGTAAATATTAAAACGGGAGTTCGTCGGCTGAGTGAGAATTTATTGCTCCACGCGCGGTCTAGCATAGAAAATCTGAACAGGGGGCCAATAGTTGACCACCGGTCGAATGTCCTCATTCCTATCCTAGAGGTTGACACCGCTGGAATCTTACCTAGAAGGAAAAGTGTAGGATGCGAGGTGACGCATTCGACTTTGGAAAGAAGATTGGAATTGGCCGGTGGTTGTTTGTAGGTACTTGCCCGCCAGATTCGCAGCAATATCCAGCTGTTGGCGATGCCCACGCAAAAAGACTATTTCAATCCGCAGCCCGCATAAAACGTTATTGCTAGCTAGAATTACCTCGGATCTTGGATACGGAGTCTTTGTCTATTTGGAGATAACAGGTAGCTTGCATTCCACCACGTTTGCTTCGCCGTGGCTCAAACGTCCAGACATCCACCGTCTTGGGGTCGTCTAGTTTTCCCAGTACGCATTTTGCCATCTTGGATGCCATTCGCGACAATGCCCCAGGTTCCTCACTCGAGAATGCACGCCCAGTTATGATCGATCCAATCTCTTTTGCCACTGCGTCGCATCCCTTGCCAGCCGCGCAGTGACTAGTACAAGGCTCGACAACACCACCTGGATCTGTTTGGAAGATTTTCGGCACGCCGACTTCTTTTTCGTCGTCGCCAACAGGATCGACCCCCAACACCAAGGCAGTGCATCCTAGCGGTCGTATCCCACCAGCTCTTGTCAGATAGTGTTGAAATTGTCCTGCCATTCGAGCGACTTGTTCTATAGTGGGAGCTTCTCCGTAGTCCATGCGATGCCGCTGACAAGTCGTTCGCAAATGACTTGCAAGGATCCGCGCATCCCCAGACAGACCAGTAGTTACCAGCCAAATGTGATTATCGATTCGGTGTACTTTACCAAACGAGGAGTTTTGAATCACCAGACAAATACCAGCGTTGGTTGCAGACGCCGCGATGGAGGATCCTCGCCTGGAAGCCTCCATTCCGTATTCCACTTGAGATAAACGGCCTTCTGGAGAAAAGTCAGTGATGACCCGATCATAAGTTTCCTTTTCGCGTGTAATGACTATCCGGCGTCTAGAATGTGCAGCATAGGAGGCTCTGGCCAGTAGCAGAAGGAGGAGCCATCCTATCCGAGGGCTGCAGGCGCTTGACAAGTTCATGGGACGCGATACACGGTTTCGGCGAATGATTCCTGGAATCTCCTCGTTTCAAACACGAAAGCGTCAAAAGTCTCCAATCTTACAATCGTCTCCTAGTATAGACTCTATCAATACTTCCTTGTGCAACTGCAGCAATCTAGTTCTGGCTTGGTGCAAAAGTAAATGATCCATCCAACCACATCCAATGTCCTTCACGGTCGATCATCGAGCTGCTTTCGCTTTGCAGCAAGTATGCACAGCAGCAAGCATGCAGCAGAGCAGGCGCGCAGGCAGCCGCTACTAACTATACAGAATCGACTCGCTGGACTGTTTCAAACGAAGCGGGCCTTTGCACGACGATTTTCGATCGAGGGCCTGCTTCAAGCTCTTCCCATTCTTCATTATAATGCATCATGAAGTATCTGGCGGCAATGTAGAAGGCATGCCTACCTACCTATAGCTCTAGCTAGGAGGGGATGGTTGGAGCCTACAATATGACATCTGCGAGTATAGGCGGCCAGCCGACCTCTTCTTCCTCGCACCCTGCTAAATTTGTTGAACCTATGTACTCGTCCTACAAGCAAAACAACGTTCCGGACGCAAAGACTTTTCTTCTGGCATTCGCACTATTCTCGCCCAAAAGGCAGATCGATTAATTACTGTATTATTTTATGTTCCAACCTGGTCAATGAAAACGTCAACTCCACTTCAACATTAATGTACCATGCGTTCTATGCTAGAGCCACTACAAGAGAATCTACATATAGCACTTAGGGATAGCAGCGTCGCGTCGTAAGAAAGGTAGCAACGTTGATAGAGCGGACACGGCAATCATCACAGAGAAGCATCTGCAGCGAGTTTTTCCGTTGCGTTGGTCCCTTCATCCGACAACGAAGAAACCGCGTTCGAAAGGATAGCTCGATTCGAGTCGGTGCTCTCTACAGGAGCCGCTGTGGACTCAGCACACTTTGGATCCTCTCCAAGGTACTCTGTTTGGTCCATCTCAGAGATTGTTTCTGTTTCACTTTGTACAGTTTGATCGGCATCGGGTACCGAGCCCATTTCAGATGCTTCCTTGGATCGTTTCAATACAGGCAATAGATGGCGAGTAAGGTACGCGCCCGTTGATTGCTTCAATTGGTCGAAAAAGTCAGGTTGTTTTGGTTTGCAATACTGTTTGATAAGGTCCTCCTGCCGCTTTTCTTCTGCTGCATTCATAATACCGGTAGGGATAGGTTTATCGCTTGCCTCTTGGATCTTCTCATCCTCATCCTCGTCTTCGGCACTTCTACTTCCCTCAATTCCTTCAAGACCCTGAATCATCTTCTCTCGAGTCGCTACCCAGTGAGTTTTCACCGTATTTATCATCTTATCGTTCATCTCTCGGGCACCATCGAATTCGGTCCCCAAGAGCGCCAATCCAGAACTGGCGACCACAGCTCCAAACGGCGTAGGCAGAGGAATCATGATAAGACCCACGCCCATTATGGTTCCACCTACAGCCGCGACAGCCCCCTTGCGAAGCATCTTCATTGGATCCATTGCTTCCTTTGAGCTCTCTTCTACAGCATTTTGCTGTTCCAGTCGCCGTACTTCTTGCATGTCACTTATCGAGACTTGAACGCCCCCCTCTTCTGGTGAAGGCAGTGGCTCTTCTTCTAAATCGCATCTGGGGATCTGTTCAGCAGGAGATGCAGATGTGGTATCTTCTGCTGCGATTACTGGTAGTATTGACGCTTCGCCTTCCGAAACTGGCACAACAACGAGGTTCCAGTCTTCCAACATTTCCTCGCTGTTGCTTGGAGTTTTGGCGATTTCAGGAGAACAAGTAGTAGCTTCCCCGCTGCTACGAGTACTTGTCGGAGAGCATTCGTCTTTCACGGCGTCAAGGCTCTCGAGAGCCACATGGAGCTGCTCTTCTTCGTCGTCAGATACAACGCTTCGTTCATTCGAGGCGTTCGTGATATCAGGAGAAAGAGGTGCTGATAAGACTCCTCCCAGTTTGGCCTTCACCAAGGCAGCAGTCAGCTCGTTTTCCTTTTTCAGAGTATTTGTGGCGGTGGTGCTGCTCAAATCAATGCACTTTTCACTCGGCATCTCAGCAGAAATTACTAATTGGTTGTTTGTAGTATTCATTTTGTTGCTCTGGCTACAATACTGCTGGAGCGTAGCAGCAACACTTAGAAGTAAATAGTTCCAAGGGATATTTGACTTCTGTTTGAATAATAGTGACAATGAAAGAAACCTGGGTTTGAAGCGTTTGTGCTTTTAGCAAGACTCGTGCTTGCTATTTTGTTCGTGAGACAATTATTTTTGCTTCGCGGAGTATTTACAGTAGACTACTACTAGACTATCATACTGTACGAGTACAGCATCATTAAGTACAGTACCAGTACCAGATACACAGTACTTGTACCTGGTGCAAGTACCTCTACGGTACGTACCGTACCGTACAGTTTGTACCAAACCCGACGCGCCCAACGGCCGGTTGAAGCCACGCGAGGTCGTGTCAGATAGAGCTCGTTATTGAGATGATTGCCACGCGGGCCGAAAAGTGTCACGAAGGAGTCGAATGGAAGAACAGCATGCAGCTACTGTAGCACGACTGTACCGGTAGGAAAGAAGTTGTTGGTAGAAGTGTGCCATCCAGTAGTATGCCAGTAGCTGTACCTGTACAGTACCAGCTCTACCGGTAGATGTATTGTACAGTACAACTACAGGACTGTACCGGCATCGGCACCTGATATTAATACTTCTTGTACTGTACTCCTCCTACGGTATCGACGAGGAGTGTTACTAGTTACTAGGCTTTCAACGATGACAATTCAACAGTGCTACCAAGAGAAAGGCAAGGCTATCAATTCGGTACATCCATGCTTTCAATCCAAGCGCCAATATCACGAATACTGTTGGAACAAATTCCTATTCCAATTTCTTTAGTATACTCTAGAGAGTACTAGTAGGAGCTACTAGTAGTAGTAGATACAGGCAGCAGCACCAGGAGCACTTCGTCCTCGTCCTAGTACAACTGCTCTAGAGACAAGGCTTCCCGTTAAGGGAGTCTACGCCCCAAATACTTTGGCAGCTCGTCGTTGATATCCATCGTTCTATCGGCATAGTACATATGATGCGTTGGCGCAAACGTAGCAGCATGTGCCCGTCGTTCGTCTACATCTCCGTCCCCGTCCTCCTCCTCGTCGACTTGCTTCCCTTTTCGAAATAAAATACTCTGAGGGACAGCCACCATCTTTCCATTGCTCAATGACCCATACACGGGACTTCCACAATCTTTACAGCGCAGTCGTTTTACTTGTTTCGATGTCACGATAGCCCATAATTCTGATTCTGGGGTATTACATATCATGGTCTGCCGTGTATGCAACGACTGGATGGAAAAAGGTGCCCCGGTCAATGAACGGCAGACGCTACAATGGCATATGGAACAAGCCCTTGGTGGACCCGTAACAGTCACGGATACTTTGCCACAGTGACAAGTGCCTTGCCGCGTCAACGCTGAAGAAGAAGATGATGATGGTGATGCTTCTTGGGCGCTCATGACAGACAACAACACTACAGTACTGCAAGTCGTCTCGGGACAATTCTTCCAGCAAATAAGTTCGTTTGAAACACCAATAGGTCAGTTACGAGTGAAACTGCTATGCGTTGTGTTATCCATATGACGACGACGACATCCTCCTCCGTGGCCCGCCATGGTCGACTTTAGTTTGGCCATTTGGTATCTTCGCTCATCTTCGCTCTGATGGTTGTTGGCATTGTTCGGTTTTGTGGCTCATATCCTGTTCCATGATGATGGACGCAGCTAAAAAAAAGATCCAACTTCGACCTCTAGAAATTGGTATGGAAGAACGACTATGATAGTAGTTCTCAGAGTACTACTAATAGTGCCGGTGATAAATTCAAATGTGACATTCTTCACGGGTCATCACTTTGCGGGACCGACAACATCGATCTAGTAAAGCATTCACCATGTGGGGCGTTGTTGACGAGTACTGCCATGGGAAGTCTAACAGATCGGGCCGTCTACTTTGGTCCGAAAGCCCAATGGCGTCAATTACGGGATCGTGGTTGTATAACTGATCCAGTTTGTTTTCAGGAAGTGCCGCTGACCGTTGAGCGTGACTTTCGCTTTGCCAAGCAAGGAACTGAGCAACAGAGCTATTTTTGCATTGCCATGTCCACCGGTATTTGCCGACCATCTTTGATATCAGACAAGAACAGCAACAACAAGTCCTCGTGCACTACGGAAATATTTCAGGCGATTTCAGAAATCGGTCTTGCTAAATTATGTCCTCAATTTCAGGTATCGGTGCCGCCATGATGATTTGCAACAGTACACGTACAAGTCAAGAAGACTGCCTGTGAGGCTAGAGGGCGCCCGCTACATATACATCAGTGTTGCGATGCACAGGCAACATGACGCATCCTTGAAGTAACGTGGGAGCGCTGGCTTGGTTTCCACATCTCTCTCTCTCTCTCTCTCTCTGTGTGTGTCTGTCTGTCTCTCTTGTGGGTCTTTTAGTCGAGAGGTGAATTCTACCGGATGCACTTACTCTATCTTTGGGACTCGAGAAAACATGTTTTCTGTGAACAATTTATTAAATTTTCACTTTAACATCAATACATTATAGCATAGCAGCGCACCTCGGCATAACCGCATCGTGCGACAGTGAGAGTACAGTTGTTGCGAGGTAGGATAAGTAACGGCGACAAATAAAGCACGAGAATCATTACATAGACACAGCAGCAGCGGGGGGTTTCGTAGAGTCGGTTCCTTCATCATCATCTGACAACGAAGACACTGATTTCGCAAGGATAGCTCGTTTCGGTTTGTTGCTCGCTACCGGAGCTTCGGCGGCCTCAATGCACTTTTGTTCCTCTCCAAGGTATTCCGTTTGGTCTATCTCGGAGAGAGTATCGGTTTCACTCTGCACAGTGATATCAGCATCAGGCACCGAGCCCATGTCCGATTCTTCCTTGGATCGCTTCAATATCGGTAATAAATGGCGAGAGAGGTACGCGCCCGTCGATTGTTTCAGTTGCTTGAAAAGATCAGGTTTGTTTGCCTTGCTACGTTGCTTGGCGAGTTCCTCCTGTCGTTTTTGTTCTGCTAGGTTCATAATAGGGAGGGGCTCGTTGTTTGTAGGGCTTACCCCCGGAACCTGTGAAGCCTCGTTTTCCGCCCCCTCTGCTGTACCTTCTATGACAGTTGGCCTCTTCCCCTCCATTTCCTCAATACCCTGAATCATCTTCTCTCGGGTCGTTTGCCAGTGCGTTTTCGCAGTAATAATCATCTTATCGTTCATCTCTCGGGCACCATCGAATTCGGTTCCCAAGACCGCCATACCGGAACTGGCAACTACAGCTCCAAAAGGGGTGATAGGGAGAGGAATCATGATAAGCCCAGCAACAACCATGGTTCCACCGACGGCCGCAACAGCCCCCTTGCGAAGCATCTTCATTGGATCTATCACTTCTGACGAGCTCTGCTCTGCGGCATTCTCCTGTTCCAGTCTCCGTAATTCTTGCATGTCACTTATCGAGACTTGATTGCTTTCGTCTGGTTCGTCCGAGTTCTGTTTAGCAGGGGCGATGGTTGAAGAATCTTCTCTTGTCGCTGGTATTATTGACGCCTCGCCTTCCAAAGCTGGCAAGGGCATATGGATCCAATCTTCCGACACCTCCTCGGCGTTGCTTGGAGTTTTGGCGATTTCAGGAGAACTAGTAGTACGGGTAGCCTCCCCGTTTGCGGGCGGAGAAAGTTCGTCTGCCATGTCATCGCTGCTCTCAAACGAAACGACCGTCTCTTCACCATCAGAGATGGTGTTATCCTCTGTAGAGGCGGTAGTGATAGTCGGAGAAAGAGGCGCCAATAAGACGCTCAGTTTCTTCTCCACCAAGGCAGCCAGATCGTTGTCCTGTGTAACAACAGTGTCAGCAGTATTTTTGCCCATGTCGATGCACTTTTCACCTGCCATACCAGTTGAAATTATTATTTCGTTGTTTGTAGACTTCATGATGATAGACTTGTTGTATAGCAAAAATCAAAAGTCTTTACTCGTAGAATTGGAATGGAGATGGATGGGGTTGAATAATGAAGTGTTGAAACTTCTCCTTGCCTTGCTCCTTCCTCGATAATCGACGATGATGCAAAACTCGCGCCGACAGAAGATGACAAAACAGCAGATCGAGCGCATCGCTCATTTTTTGTCGTGCTTGTTTTGTCGGAGTGACGTACCGGTATGGATATCCCGCCAAAAAATAATGGTACAAATCCTACGGAGAGGCGTTTCTGCGATATCGCGAAAATAATGGGGGACAACGGCCGTCGGAGTTTTATGTGTTTGGTACCCCCGCCCAGCGTGGTGGCGTGGGACGCAAGCAAGATGACGACGTTAGGGTAGCAGCAGGCAGGGAGATGTTTACGGACGTACCTATGATGTCTGCACGAGGTCGGTAGGAGCGAGCTCGTCACTCCCTCCGCCGCCCACTACTAATTCGTGAGAGTGTAATTTCGCGCCATAAAAAGCGTAGCGGGCGGAGGCCAGACATCATTTTTATGCTCGGTGTGGATCTTGTGGATTGTGGATGGTCATCATCCTCATCTGCATGCCTCTCTCTCCCCTGTCTCCTGTCTCGTTTGTTTGATACACTCTGTACCGGTACCAGGTACTTGTAGAAGCTACATTCGTACCGGTCCTACAGACAGTTCGTAGACCTACTCGTACGGTACCAGGTACCTCCCGCCATGTCCCCTCCTGCCTCCAACCCCCATTGCTCTTCCAAAAAAGTAGTCTGGTATGAGCTTGAAACAGCCACCAGACTCGCGTGCGTCATCATCGCAACAGAGGTCCTGTGAAATTCCGAACAATGATGATGATTCGGACCTCGATCGGATTTTGCGGCAGCTTCGCCCCTTTCAGCGTCAGGCTTATCAGTTTGCGACGAGGGGGTCGAACGGCGTGGCTTCTTCAAATGAGAAACGGGCAGTCGCGAAAAAGGCAGATGCACATTCAAGTTCACAAGAAGAATCGCTGCTCGGGGACGGGCGTTTGCTCCTGTGCGATGAAATGGGCCTCGGAAAGAGCGTCACGTCTCTGGCTATCATGATGCACTACCGTCAAGAATGGCCGCTCTTGATTCTTTGCCCCGCCTCGTTACGTCATACCTGGCCAGCAGAAATTGAAAAATTCCTCCCTCAACTTTCGCCTTCGGCGATATACGTCGTCCAAGGCTTCGATGATGCTGATTTCTTTGACAATTCTGCCAAGCGAAGCAAGATCCAAATTGTCGTGGCTACCTATAGTTTACTGCAAAACCGATCGGCGGCAGCTCGAGTGCTAAAGCAGTTCAAGTTCAAATGCGTCATAGCGGACGAATCTCATAATCTCAAGCAAAAGAATAGTCAACGCGCGCAATTGGCCTTGCCCCTTTTGGAGACAGCGAAGCGACTGGTATTGTTAAGTGGAACACCAGCCCTGGCTAGACCGGTGGAGCTTTGGGCGCAAGTGTACGCTATCGCTCCTGATTTGTTTGGGGCTTACTCGGTGTTTACCAAACACTACTGCAATGCCAGGCATAGTAGATTCGGATGGGACGTTAGTGGTCTGAGCAATGCAGACGAGCTGCATTCAAAACTCAAGAAAATCATGATTCGACGACTCAAAGCTGACGTATTAGACGAACTCCCTCCGAAGCAGCGCAGTGTGGTTCCTGTTCCAATTTCAAAATCAAACCGCAAAGAATGCGAAAATCTTATCCAAGAATTATCGGAGACGAGGGAATCCGTGAAAGATTTGGTCGGCGAGGAAGCCAATGGTGCTAACTTTGAAGCTCGACGACTTTTAATGCAAGCATATCAGGCGAGTGGCGTTGCCAAGGCTGAAGGAGTATGCGAATACCTCTTAGAGTGGCTGCGAGGCAGCGGGACGCAGAAGGTGCTAGTATTTGCTCACCACAAAGCGGTGCTGGATAGTATAGAAGTGGCTGTTGCTAAGGAATTGAAGGGCGCTGGGCATATTCGAATAGACGGTACGTTTTTTTTTTTGGGAAACCACGCACTGCAAGCATCGGAGGGGATAAACACTGATGTCCAATATTTTCCTTTGTCACCAGGTACTGTCAATTCTCATGAGCGAGCCGTGCGAGTCAAGAAATTCCAAACATCCAAAAATGTACGAGTTGCGATCTTGAGTATGACAGCAGCAGGGGTAGGACTTACATTGACAGCAGCTTCTAGTGTAATGTTCGCCGAGTTACACTGGACTCCAGGCGTCTTGGCGCAGGCAGAAGATCGATGCCATCGAATTGGTCAACGCAATGCAGTTAACGTCATGTATTTGGTGTGCGAAGATCGCAAAGTTAGTGTTGATATGCAACTCTGGGAGATGCTGGGGCGTAAAGTCAATAATTTGGGACGCGTGGTTGACGGAGAACGCAACACAAGTTTAGAGGCAAAACGCGCTGAAGAGGGGGGCTCGACTCAAAGTAGGGGCATTCAATCTGTTCAGGACGAGTTGCTGTCTTTCTTTGCGGACACGACCAACCAAAAAGGGAAGACGAAGTCGCACAAACCCCCCGCAAAGGGTACCATTTTGAGCTTCTTTGTCAAACAGAAGTCAGGAAGTGCGGACGATACCTCTGCCGCTTCAGCAAGCATACCAACTAGTACACCCAAGACTCTCACATCCAAATGTATACCGACTAGTAACAGAGTGCAATGGGATTGCAAAACTTGCACTTTTATCAACTCGAGGGATGTGCCCTCAACTGGGAAAGTGCTCTGCGAGATGTGTGGCGCACCGTTTCACGGAAGCCGAGGTGACAGGAATGATGCTCTTGTGACACAGGAGTCCAATCTCGTAACTCCTCGCAGCGGCCAGCGAGATAAATCTCCAACTTCCACGACTATGCGATCGTCCTTGCATTGTAAGCATGAAAGCGAAATCATCGTGATAGATGATGAAGATTGCGATGGTCAAATGTGTCAAGTAAACTCGGCAACAACTTTATCGTCGAAGGCTTTCTCGCGTGCAAGAGGTGATGTAATCGTCCTCGATGACGTTCTTAAGCGAGCAGCGTCTCCTGAACAGGCTCCTTCGAGCAAGAGAGTCAAAAGGGGACTAGTATCTTCCATAGTGCCTCACCGCTCGAGCAACGATGAAATCAAGGAGGAAAGTGAACAAGTCTTGCTCTGCTTCAGCGTTTCCAAAAACAGTGGTCGCTTTATGATTCATTACGTGGATACTGAGGAGGCTTCCTTGGTAACCTTTGACTTGGAAGAGATACTCACAACCGAGACGGTGGATCGTATGCTGGAATCGAAGTTGAATCGCAAGGCTGAATTACAATCGTCCTCACCCCTGTGCTTTGACGACTCTGCCACAGGCAAAGGTAAGTCTTCTTCCAGATATCGGATCAATTGAAGTGCCAGATGTCATCTCAATCATCATGCATTTGGTTAATGCCCATTAGTGGTGGAGGCTCTTGATGGTAGAAGACTGGGATTACACAACAACAAGCAGAATCTCATTGCAGAGATCAAGTCGTTTGTTTCTCAGTATGTTGCACTCCGTGAGGTCGAGAAGAAGAGACTCAAAGAGAGCGGTGAAGTGTTTTCAAGGATTCGCTTGCGGCAACAACTGCTTCGATGGAGCCAAGGGGCTTCATCTGGCGTGAGCAGCACGGAACGCTATGCTGGGGGCGCGAAGGAACATGCTCGGCAGAGATTGGAAGATGGACTTGCAACTGCGACTGACATGGCAGTACTTGAAGGTCGCCTTTGCGCTTTCTGCGCCGGCAAGCTCTCAGCCGCCAGTCTCAATGCGGGCGTAATTTCAACCTACTGCTCCAAGGAGTGTGCGGAAGAGGGGCGGCTGAAACGTGGTGGAATGTACGCATCAACTAGAGTCAGAGAGCAACTCTTTGCTCTGGAGGGAGGTGTCTGCCGGCTATGCAGGGTGGATGCTCATGCTTTGTACACACGCATCGCGTCGCTTGCCCCTGCTGAGAGATTGAATGCATTGTGCAATGCCAACTGGAAACTGCCAAAATCTAGCAAGGGTCTTGAGCATTTATTACATGACCCAAAGGAAGGAGATTTCTGGCAAGCTGACCACATTACTGCCGTGGCCGAAGGTGGCGGTGGATGTTCTCTCGAAAATCTTCGCACGCTTTGTGGGCCTTGCCATGCTCAAGAAACGGAGAAACTGCGAAGACGCCTAAAGCTCGCTGGACCCACCAGCAGTCAAGGTGACGTTGCTACGCGGCAGACAGATATCCGAAGTATGTTTGAGCGAGAAGGCGCCCCCAGTTCAAAGTGAATATAAGTACTAGAGCAGAGGATCTCTAGGACTTGTGTTCGGTAGCAGCACCTTCAGATAGAAGAAGTACCAGTACCACTAGCTTGCAAGTAAATGCAAGTACTCCTGCTCATAGTGTAGCAACTCAATTGTGTTCGGTAGATAAAAGTACCCGTACAACTAGCAAGGAGTAAATAATCCTGCTAGTAGACTAGTGTACCGTAGTCACTCAACCTTATGCTGCTGTTCAAGCCGTTCGGCTATGCTTTTTTGTAATAAAATAAATAGAGCATCATAGATCATTCGTACCGGTAGTGATACTCCTTCTCTAGTAGTTCTCACCGTCGTCAAAGCACGTGCTTTTTGTGGGGTGCTGTGCTTACTGATTTTAAGGCTTGAATCCTTCGACTAACTTTTCCTACATAGCACATGTGACAGTTTGGTCATGAAAACAAGATGAAAAGTACTGGCATCATCATCATCGTATCGATCATCCATCCTCTGACGGCAACAACAACCAATACATACGGTATTGTGCATGACACCGGCTTTCATCACTGTACAAGTAGCCATTAGAAAAAGCAGTTAAGAGTAATCGAAAACCCGTTTCAAAAGTTCCGGTCCTCGACAACAGCATGGTCGATCTTTCAACGATCGTGACTACGAGTTTAGTGTTTTTGGGCACGGTGTCACTGATGCTGCCGACCGCGAGCTGGGTTTCGGCGCTCTCGAGACCGGTCCGGAACGCTATTCGTCGCCAGCCTATCGGACGTATCACTTCTCTCGATCGCTCGAAATTGGACACTGCCGTCGATACCAATTTTTACCGCGAAGCTAACCTCGTGACGCATACCGATGATGCATTTATCGAACGGCTTGCTGAAGTTTACAAGGAATATATCCCGAATACCGGCACACCAGCAGTGGTATTGGACATCATGTCCTCTCATGTGTCTCACCTACCACCCGACTTGTCACTGGAACGCCTCGATGTGCATGGGATGAATGCTCGGGAGTTGGAGCAAAATCCGGTGCGGGCAGCAACTGGTGGCGCTGCCTGGGTGAGAGACTTGAACGACAATCCTAGTTTCATTGGACACTGTGACACAAATGGAAGATATGATGCAGTCTTGTGTTGCGTTGGAGCTCAGTATTTAGAAGAACCCGAAGCTGTATTTGCGGAAGTGGCTCGTCTCCTAAAACCTGGAACCGGTAAGGTGATTGTCAGCTTTACGAATCGTTTCTTTTATCAAAAGGCCCTTCAAGGATGGATTAATCGGGGCATGAAGGAGCGAGCTCGACTGGTCCAAGACTATCTGCGTGCTGCTGGAGGTTTTGAACATATTGAGGTTTTGGGGGATGGTACGAGTGTTTGGAAACAATTGCAAAGTCTGGGTGGCCTTAGCGAGGATCCCTTCGTAGCTGTTGTGGCGACACGCTCGACAGAGTAAATACTACTGAAGGCTACGAGAAACCAAGCCGTGCTCTAGTATGAGCTCGACTTTTGCCAAGTAGGGCCTCGCATAAATCGAAATGGGGATTAGAGGGAGTATACAAAATGCTATGGTTTTTTTCGATAATGAGACTGTCCTCTTATTTACGACAAAGTGCAGGCTTTTCACCAGCCAGCTTACAAAATTTCCTCATTTTCATCATTGCTGGAACATGAGGTCTCATCATCAGCAAGATCCTTGACCCCCTCAACCGACCCTTGTTCGATGGCAAAATCCCGGCGGTCCAAAACAATCGCGAGCTGATGATCACGCTCCAACTTTTCGCTGCGACGACGGAGGAAAGAAATCTGCACCAGCATGATCAATGGCCAGATGGCTGTTCCAGCAATGAAACCAATGCTGCTGACTCCCATTTCGCAGTTGGCGGGAATATCTTCGTGGATGATGGCATAAGTCCCTTCCAAATCGGAATGGCAATCATTATGGTGATCATCTTCATCGGAACTCATGCTGGCATCCTCCTCGGCAAAGCCAAGTTGCACGTAGCTGGGTCCACAGAGGTTCGACTTTGACAGAAGCGCGAAAGGAACAACCATGAGGATGGTCAAGACCATCATCAACGGGACGTAGATCCCGGCCAGTGAAGCGGTAAGCCTCGAAAGTACCAGCAAGGGCTCCATATTTTTCCACCAACGATTGTAGATCGCAATCACAATGGGTAGGATCAAGAAGAGACACATCAACCCATCCAACGCATGAAAGAGGATGTGGGCGGCGAAGTGTTGACTACCGAGTGCTTCCTCCTGTTCGTCGGAGAAACGGATATCCTCTTCCTCGGCAGTTTCGTTGTACAAAATGCTGAAGTGACGAATTCCAAATCCAACCTCGGTGACGTTCATGCTGAGGTCATCTTCATTAGATGGAAGCTGCCTGTACAAGGAGTCCGAGGCATGTAGAACTGCGCCTAGAAAAATGGGCCCCATCAGAATAGTTGCATGAGCCAGTGCCTCAAAAACGGCTTTGATAGAAATAACAGGCATAGTTTCAGTTGTGTTTCCGCTGTGCTTTCTTGATTGTCGTGCGTGTATAAAGAAAAAATTGTGAGATTTGAGACGAGCGAGCCATGGATCTTTCTGTGCCCAGATGTCGCAAGCGGGAGTCAAATCTTCATCTCGCTCTGCAACAACGTTCACGGTGTATGTATTCTACTCAAGGTAATAAAACATCCAGTTGGTACGAATTTCCTGGAACAAAAGCACCCACTCGTGCCTTGCTTTACCGCTTTGGGCAGTCCTTCGAGTCGAAAATTGGGTAAAATGCAAAAAGGAAGCTGCAATCGAACGCTCTACCTCTGAGCTATGCGTGCGTAGAAAGCACGCAACGTGAATCGAACACGTGACCATTCGAATAATGCTTGGTTGTTCGAATGTCGAATCAAATGTATATAATATTGTTTTAGTTTAATTCTCGCTCCCAACAACTTTTGGACTTTGGACCTCGAACAGAGGCAGGCGGGGGAGGCGGCGGAAAAGAGGAACCAAGAAAAAAGGTCTTCTTTTCTCATTTCGTTACGTTGGCAAGTCGCAAGTCCTTCTCGCACTCCAAGGATCATCATCGATCAAGCATAAAGCAGAACATCGCAGAAGAAACAAAAGAAGAAAATGACATTCAAGGTTGTTACCGAAGAAAGTGGGGTTCCTGATACGATGGTGGACGGTAAGCCGACCTTGGTGTACTGGAACATTGTTGGGTTGGCGCTCCCTATCCGGCTGGCCTTTGTCTATGCCGGTGTCGATTTTGTTGACATTCGAATCGAGGCAGGTGACCCGTCAGGCGATAACTTCAACAAAGCTTATCCTCCCGCCAAAGCGGGTAAGCTATCCAAGATCATGAGCTTTCCAAATCTTCCCTATCTCCTAGACAGCGACGTTGCGATTGCCCAGACCAATACGATTCTTCATTTCGTTGCTCGCAAGTATGGTTTCGTTTCGGCACAAGAGCACATGACCGATTACTATTGTGACCAGTTGACGGACATCGAGTCTGAGATGGTACGACTCATGTACGGCAAGAGTGTAGATGCTGTTGTGCACTGGTACACGACGAGTGCCCCAGTCTTTCTTGCCAAGTTCTCAGAGATATTGAAGAGTGGAGGGAAAGGTTTTTTGACTGGTGACGCCCCGCGAATCGATGATTTCAAGCTCTACTCAGTCCTGCATAAATTGTGTGTTCTTCAAGGAGATTTAGGATCTGACGAGACAAAGTCCATCGTCACTGACGATTTGCTTGAGTACATGAAACGTGTTGAGGAGCTTCCAAAAATCAAGGAGTATCTTGCAAGCCCGGATAACCTTCCCAAGCCCATCAACAATCCAATCGCAAACTGGATTGGAAAGTAATAATCGTAGGTGCGAGTGTCACTATTATCCTAGCTAGACATCTCACAAATAATAATCCTCGGCACACTGTGTAAATAAATGCGACGTATGCGAAAGCAAAACTAGTGCTCGAGGTTCTCTTTTTACTTTGATACAACGCTATCATCGTGGACATAAATTACTCAAGACGAACCCCGCACGCAAATCGCTTAGCAAAATATGACGGACTGCACCCAAGCCAACCTTTAAGATCATCTTAATGGTGCTTTGTGGAGATATTTCCCACTCGTGTCGAGAGCAGGCCAACCCTTCCATTGCGGAGCGATCCCACGGACATCGTCGATATCCTTAATCCCAGCAAGGAAGGCACCGATATGATCAAGCTCTCTGTCCCTTGGGTCGTCAATAAACGAGGAGCAGTCAATCGCGTTCTCGGGGTGGAACGTGTAAGAACTGGGGGAGTTATCAATGATAATAGTGTCCTTCAGGTCGCGGTCCAACAGACTCAGGTCCTTAACATAGTTTCCTTCGTAGTAGACGCATGATTCGCGGAACAGTCTGGTTCGAATAACTCTCTTCGGGTCTAGCAAATCCAGGAGCGGATCGGCATATTTGTTCAAGCTGGCAGTGTAAATGACAATCTCATAGTGTTTCGCCATTTCAACCAGGAATTCATCAACGCCGGGGCGTTTAGCAACATATACGAAATGTACAACATCTTCAATCTGTAAGCGAAGCAGTAGTGTGAGAAATGGAGCGCGATAAAAACAGTAGCGTCGGCCATCAAAATAAGTACACATACCTGAACAGGAATAACAAAATCAGCGTTTGGAACTGCACGGAAACTGGAGTGCACCAAAGTCTCATCTAGATCTAGAACAAGGCACTTCTTCCCATGATCGTCAGGGTGGAGATCTCCCAGGAGCTTCGGGCGATCGTCGGAATCCTGCGTAATTTGCCCTGTGCCTGTTAGCGATCTAGTAGGTTTTCCCTCTTCCATAAAACAACAGCACATCATACGAAGAGACTCAAAAAGCGCGTCGCAGGGATCGTCGGAAGAGTAGCGTCCACCCTTATCGCTATCATCGTCGCTGTCATCGTCAGTCAACCGACCGCGTTTGTCGACGTGGAGCTTGGGCCTACGGCCGCTGGGATGGCTCTTTCTTGCTCCGTTAATTGCATCAGCTGATCGCGGCGTCGTTGCGTTACCATTAGCATCCGTTTGGGTGATGAAATCGGGCATTCCGTGGCTAGAAGACAGTCTAGCGGTTTGGGCAGTCGGAGTGTTTTTCACACCCGGGGATCTCAAGTCTCTGGAACCTCGAACGCCCTTGGGAGTTCTGGAATGGGTGGACTGTCGATCCTCGTCATGGTATCCCGCCTGGACTGTTAATCTCTTGCTCCGTTGCTTTCCATCGTCGTCCATCGCTCTAGAAGGTCGCCTTCCCTCGGGGTGAACTCGGTCCCTGCGGGATGACCGAGTCGAACGACGTTGTTTGGAGTCAACGCTTTTGTGCTCTTCTCCAGAATCAACGTAGGATATCTTCAATTGCCTTTGACTTTTGGACGAGCGGCTGGAAGCCTTTGTCCCTAAAAATGGAAAGGAAATCGTGATGAGTACGGGTATGTGAAGAAGTCGGCAACTCTCGAACATAAAGTAATGATGAATGATGATGTTACGAGTACAGCAGGCAGTGAAAGGAACGAGGGGAAGCCGCGGCAGCAGGCCACGAGAGGAAAGAGACCCACCACCGACCACAGCACCGACCGTGTTGGAAATTTTCCTGAATTACATACGGGCTTTCAAACAACTGAGACACTCCGACGACAAAATGGAAGGAGATGCACTATATAGAAAAATCGCCCTACGGAATATCCCTAAGTACTCTAGCTTCCGTTGAAACAGGCATTTCGCCAAGTCCCAACAAAAACAAGATGAACCAAAGCGAAAACGCAACGACGATGTTCCCAAGCCTGAGCGCCATTGTCGTTATCATTTTTATCTTTGAAATTGAGCGTAACCATAGGAAAATAGCAGCTCGCATCATCGACGCATGATCGTAGAGGTAAAAGCTAGTTTCTGCCCACTTCAGACGGCTGATTCCGCAGAAATTCAACTTGGGAAGTCGTTCCGTGTCCGAAGCATTAACGACGATGAATCAAAATCCTATCTCACCTGCCATGGTCCTTGACCTGCAACGAATTGAAACTCTAAAGCAACTTTGAAGACAACAAAGAGCAACGTGTTTCGTTGTCTCCTTGTCGATCAAAAGATGAAACCGTCCCAGCACAACAAAGGGAGATCGGTACGAAATGTGGAGGCAACCTTTCCTCTCTCCATGAAGTCCCAAAAAGCACGACGGCCAAAATTTCCTAGCCTTGGGCTCGTTGGGTCCGTTTAGGGCTATGTTATATCCATGATGTTGGGTTTATTAGAGTGTCTCAACGTTCGACTGCTCGCAAATCATCTAAGTAGTATTTTGATACATAAGGAATCATAAACTTATACGATGACGAATTTTCTTAATCTATATTCAACGCATACACATGGAAAAATCTCCAACACATGTTCCGTTCGAATTCTCAACGGCCCATTCAGATATTCCCGCCACTTTCAAATGGCGCGCGCACGGCGGTCGACAAATCTCCGAAATCATCCGGCTTCACGTTTTATCAACAAGAACATCAACAATCATCATCCATCAATGATCGCAACGATCACCACGACCTTGTTCGGTCGAGGGCGACGACGTCAAATCTAAAATGCCGTAGCAATGTGCGGATTGACGAGAGTATGCAACTACAAGTAGAGCATCGATATGGAGCCTGTTATGAGAATGGAAGAGAGCTGCACTGGATTGAAGAGACGGAAAAATCAAGGCACCTTGCAGTGTCTTGCGCAACGATCCGAGGACTAATTGTCCCAGCACAAGCTATTACGATTGGCCATGCCACACAGGCAAGTGATCATATTATGTACATTATCAAAGAAGCGGGGCTCGATCAACGGCAGAATCAGTTCGTATAGATAAACAAGGCGTCCCCTATCTTATTTCGGCTTGAACGTAGTTCTTTCTCGATTTATTCACCAGTAGACATGACATTCGTTGATATGACTCGACAAAACGGAGGACAACGGCTCCTTCTTGGACGGAGCCTTACTACTAGAGGTCGATTATTTCTTGCTTTAGTACGTACGTCGCAAAACATACTATCGCTCGATCGCGAGAGCACGACAGAAATGGAATACATGCAAAACAAGTACATACAAGTAGTGGATCGGCAGTCAGAAACGACAATCGAGAGTAGTAGATCGTTCGAATTTTTGGAACAAGTAGCGGTAAAAACACAATTTTCGTGGTCTTGTTCAATACTGTTGTTACAAGAATTGGAGTTGTCAGGCCCTGTCACCAGACTTTTTATAAGTTTTCATATTTTCTTAACTTCGTCCTTCACCGCTCACTCCTCGTTGACTTGCACAGATAATATAAAATCACGCTCTCCTCTGAGGCACTGTTGTCTTCTCTAAAGTTGTTCGTTGTGGATGTTGATTCCCAGCCAGTTACTCTTGAGGTTCGTGTCCGGGGCTTTGTCCATTCCGAGGACCCACTCGGTGAGCTTTGACTTGCCCCCGGCCGGAACGTAGCGGCTTGTGTGGGTATGGGTGTCCATTCCTTCGTCTTGGCACTCGCAGAAGTCTTCCTTCTTCAAATCGCGCTCATGATCCTTCTTGGTCACAGGATAGTATCGGCTGGTGGTGTTGTGGTGCTTCGTCATTATGTTTCACTGTTTGATAGTTGCTCTTGCGATTGGTGATAGGGTCTCTTTGTCGTCGTTTTGGGATTTGTGGCTTTGGCGACACTTGTTTTTGTCAACGAATGAATGAACGAGAACCTCATTATGTTTTTGCCTGTTCGTACAATACGAGTAGACACGAAGACGAATACGAGTAGACACGAAGACGAAGACTGAAAATAATGATGGCAAAGAATGACACCGGTGTCAAGTTTTGTGGAAGTACAGTAGTACTCCCGGTCGTACTGTAAGAGCGATGGCGGGACGGAGATGAGAACACAAGCGAACCCGATCCCAAACTCCGAACTCTGTCATCTTTTGATAGATACGCAAAACGCAAATGCAACTTTTTGAAAATGTTGAAAATGCGCCAGCTTGTACCGTGCTTCGTCCGTTCGTATGTACGCAAGGAAGCTGAACGACCGCCCGGCAAAATGCTTTATCAAGGATCACATTTTAACGCGCATGAAATTCAAGGATCCTTGAAGATGCTTCCCGAACAACCTCGTCGCCAGATGGTGCGCTCCAACAAAAATATTCTAGTACCAACGAGAGTTCCATTTATTGGATAGAAATCGGGCCGAATGTGTACAGCTCTACGTGTTTTGGTACTTATGGTTGTTGTCGCCTCGTCGAAGCGATACACACAATGATGTTATTCTCTCACTGGTCCATCTCTGTCGGCATAATTACTTCTACCGGTATCGAAGAATTCTTCA
This sequence comes from Nitzschia sp. pyKryTriq1, assembly GCA_956465555.1. Taxonomy (NCBI): domain Eukaryota; phylum Bacillariophyta; class Bacillariophyceae; order Bacillariales; family Bacillariaceae; genus Nitzschia; species Nitzschia sp. pyKryTriq1. Next base: position 645,960 of record OY101119.1, read on the forward strand.
ACGGTGCGGGGGCTTATTCTTGCTTGGTGGTGCAAGACGACTGCGGCGGCGGCTCCATAAATACGAGTATTCTACACGACCGAAGCCTGCCCATGCAGCTTTTTTGTCATGTCTCTGTGAAAGATACGGTTCTCATGAGCTTTTCGCCTTGCAGCTACGTTGTAGCGGCATCTGTTGCTGAGATGATTTGTTGATGCGACAACATCAGTGATCAGTGACCGATGATTCAATTTGTTTCATAATTTTGGCTTTTTGAAAGTTTTGATGGAGACAAAAACACAAACGAGTGATTGCAGGACGCGAGAGATAGCCTTCTGTCGAGGAAAGCAAACAGAGATTCGAAACACCAAAATGACATCCTCCATCCGCCAAAGCTTTGTGGCGCTTGCCGCTGCTGTCGTGTCAACGTGTCGGTTTGGCACAGTCAACGGCGAGCTTTTCCTGGGTACGTTGGCGACCCGTGCCCATCAGGTCACCGGTGATGTTTACCTTCTCGGCGAGAGGGTCCTGGAAATCCGAGGATTCACGTACGATGGAACAGCTCCAGCGGCCTACTTTTGGGTCGACACAAATCCTACCCCGTCCAACGGCGGACGAGTTCTTTCGGATGGTTCTCCCTCCAGCGGGTGTGCTGTTGAGGTTGGAGATCCCGAGCTCCCTGGTCTGAATTCCGTGACTCAGCGTGTTGAATTCCCGGATGGTCTAAGCATAAACGACTTTTTGGGTGGCTCTCTTTCTGTTTGGTGCGAGGCTTTTGCTGCCAATTTTGGTAGCCTTGTAATTCCAGCCAGCCTAGCTGGAATTCCTACAGATGAACCAGCGCTAGAATGTAGTGAAGAAGGTCCTGCCGTTGAAACCCCTAGTGATGGCGCCCCTTCTGATGGTAGTGCTGCATCCATTGCCCAAACACCTGAAGGATACAACTGCGAACCCTTGAGTGAAGATTACCAAGTTCGTTGGAAGGTGAATGGGGATAACCTTGATATTGAGTTGCTTGGAAAGATTCCCGATGACTCCTACATGGCTTTTGGTGTTTCGGGTCTCCCTGACCGCACATTCATGATTGGCGCCGATGTTGTTGTAGCGGTAAGTATTGTATCCAGAGAATGCTGCTGCCTCAAATGAAAGAACATTCCTGACGTTGTAATGTGTGCATTTATTTCCTAATGAAAAACTCTTTTTGTTTTGCCAGGACATGCCTTCGGATGGTGTCAATGCCCGGGCGCGAGACTTCTTCCTAGATGCACGAGCCCAGTGTAACGGTTCGTCGGGCGTCTGCTCGGACTCTGGATCTGGTTTTACCGACGATGTTTCTGATGTGTCGGGAGAAACTGACCTGGGCCTGACTCTTGTCCGCTACAGTCGCCCACTTGTTCCTCGTGACCTCGCTTCTAGCAGTCCTGGTAGCCAATCAGCGGTGGACCAAAGCATCTCAGTTGCTGCCGGCGTTGAAACATTCATCGCATGGGCGCTTGGCCCTATCGAACCTGCCACTGGGAACCCCTTTTTTCACGTCCTTGGCTTCGCCGGTCGGGACGGTGGGCCTCCTCCTATCATTGAATTTGGACGATCCGTCGTCGATAACTGCCAAGCCCTCGCTGATGGGGTTGGGACTGACCCACCCACTGGTGGCCCACCAACTCCTTTCGTCCGGCCCTTTGTCGGCGATGGTGAAACGACATTTGACGTCCACATTGGCCCTTCTGGTGGCCCCCGTGGCTACACTGCCATTACTGACGGATTGGTTAGTTGGGGGATCGCATGGTGGATTAATGGGTATTTGATCCCAGAGCTTGTGCTGCGCCGTGGCACCACGTACACTTTTCGCGTGAATGGTGGAAATGACCCTGCTGACGACGCAAACTATCACCCATTTTATCTGACAACGTCAAAGGTAGGAGGATATTTCCAGCTGAGTCCTGAGGATCGCCTGAACGAAATTCCTTTGGCTGGAATAACCATTACCGAGACGGACCCATGGAATGATGGTGTGCTTGACTTTGATGTCATGGGACTTGCTCCAATTTGTCGCTACGAAACAACCGAGGCTTCTGCCGGGGCTGAACTATCCAGTTTTGAAGAATATGCTGCAACTGTTGACATGAGCTGTGCGGAGGGTGAATGGATGAATGCAGGCATTATTGAATTCACGCCAGATCAATGGACTCCCGATGCAATTTATTACCACTGTGTCACCCACTTCAATTTGGGTTTCAAAATTCGAGTAATTGATGAAGATGCCCCAGCGGTTACTGCCCCACCCACTACCCCACCCACTGCCCCACCCACTGCCCCGCCCACTGCCCCACCCACCGCTGCGCCTACCAATGCCTCTAGGGCGCCTACGAACGATGAAGTCAATGTCGAACTAAACCAAGTCGGTGTTCCACCCATTGCCCAAACTCCTGAAGGATACAACTGCGAACCCTTGAGTGACGAGTACCAAGTTCGTTGGAAGGTGAATGGAGATAACCTTGATATTGAGTTGCTTGGAAAGATTCCCGATGACGCGTACATGGCGTTTGGTGTCTCGGGTCTCCCCGACCGCACATTCATGATTGGTGCTGACGTTGTTGTGACGGTAAGTACACACTTGCATCAAGACACGAATGCTGCAACTCAAATCGAAAACCTTTCCTGTCCATCTGGGCATCTTACTATTTTTCATTCCTGACACTAACCGTTTTTGTTTCATACTAGGACATACAAGCTGATGGTGGTGATGCCCGGGCGCGAGACTTCTTCATGGATGCAAGAGCCCCGTGCGGTGTGGCGGGTGTGTGCCCTGACTCTGGATCTGGTTTTACTGATGACACCAGCGGTGTGTCGGGAGAGAAAGGTTTTGGCCTGACTCTTGTCCGTTACAGTCGCCCGCTTGTTCCCAGTGACCTCGCTTCAAGCAGCCCTGGCAGCCAGTCAGCGGTGGATCAAAGCATCTCAGTTGCTGCCGGTGTTGAAACATTCATCGCATGGGCGCTTGGCCCTATCGACTCTTCTTCTGGGAACCCTTTGTTCCATTCCTTTGGCTTCGCCAGTACGCAATCTCCTCCTATCATTGAATTTGGACGATCCGTCGTCGATAATTGTCAACCCCTCGCTGATGGGGTTGGGACTGACGCACCCACTGTTAGTCCGCCCACTGCACCCACCGAGGAAGTAGATGTCAGTGATTTTGAGTTTGTTGCTTTGGAGGGCCAGATTGCGGACGCGCAATTTCAATTCAGGTTCAACCAGGCGGATCCCCGGGCTGAAGGTCAAGATACGATTTCCATCGTATATGAGGTCCCAGCGCTTGCCTGGGCTGGATGGGCTATCAGCAGCAATGGATTTATGGTTGGCAGCGAGGCTGTCGTTGGACTTCCCGAGACGGGTGAAGTTCTCAAATACACCCTTGAAGCTCAAGCTGTCTCAGGTGTGCTACCCAGACCAGAGAATCAGCAGACGTTGATCGATGCTAGTATTCGTCAAGTTGGAGGATCGACTATCTTGAGTTTCACCAAGATTCTTGAAGAGCCAGGTGAAATCCCGATCAAAATAGATGGAGACAATGCCTTTTTGAGCTCGTGGGGATTTACAAATACTCTGGGCGTCCACGCTGCCCGAGGCTCATATCTCTTGTCCGGGGAGGCTCTTCAAGTCAGAAACGTAAACTTGTGGAAAGCGCATGGGTGGCTTGCCGCCATTGCTTGGGGTGCTTTGAGCCCTTTGGCAATCGCATCCAGTATCTTGCGACGATTCTTCCCCGGAGAGGGTATATGGTTTCAAGTCCATAGGGGCCTCAATTTGCTTGTTGTTGCTTTCACCATTGCCGCCTTTTTTATTGCTGTGGCTGCCATGAATCAAGACACCCCGGCTGGTGCAGATCCGAACCACTTTGAGAAGTCTCTTTCCAACGGACATCGTACTATTGGATTGGCCATCTTCATTCTAGCTCTTTTGCAAGCCCTTGGAGGTATTTTGCGCCCTCATCCCCCGCATGCTCTGCAACTTTCGGATGAAGAAATGAGTAACCCCATGCCCAACCCCGACAAGCAGCAAAAGAGTTCCATCCGTTTTGTGTGGGAGATTGCCCACAAAGGTATGGGTCTCGGTATTCTAGCTCTGTGTTGGTATCAAGTGCAGTTGGGTATCAAGCAATTCAGTAGAATCTTCGAAGGAGGCGATACTGGTGCCATGTTGCCGGCCTTCTGGGGTGTGGCAGGAACTCTCGGAGCCATGATTTTGGTGGGGTATGTCCTCAAAGTTGTCTCTCCCCAAAAGTAGATATTGTATAATTTTGATTTGAAATGAATACGCAAACCAAACTGTTGCCGAACCCGATAAGATCAATAAATTTCGAAAAGCTCGGCTTATTAATTTTTAACTGTTCAATTTCTTCATTGTTCTTGTTTCCAACTAGTTTTTTATCAGTTGTAGTTTGTCCAGCTCTCTCTCTCTCTCTCTCTCTCTAATGTCATTCATTGCGCTGAGCTCCTTGGAGGGTCCAAGTGGTTCCCCTACGGTTGTACGGCGAGCTTCATCACTGTATCAGCACACATAAAAAGGGAAGAAGGTTGTTGTGAGGGATTATCTTGTTGCACATTCCTCGAATGATGATTCGTTGAACACAAATAATGGTACTTACAATGTTCCATAAAGACACGGAGAGACACATCATCGGTGTTGACTTGGGTGCCACCGCCTCCATCCAAATTGGAATTGTGCGTCTGGCTGGGATTCAGTTTGGCCATTAGGAAACGAGCTTCGGACTTGTGCTGATCGCACACAATGTATCTTGGGACAGGGAAGCGGGCGTCCATAATCAACTGAGCATCGGACTGGGGCGCCTCCAGCAATGCTCGGAAGGCTGCGTGTTCTTCTTGTTCATGATATCCTTGTTCCCGCCACGCGGCGATGGTTTCTCCGTGAAAGACCACGACATGAAAGAAGGTGTCGAGCAACAAAATCGTATCAGGGCGGACACTTTCCGAATCCAACAGTGCGGCTTGAGGTGGACCATTGAAGGAATACGACAACAAAGTAGGTTGAATCATAATCAACGAGTTGGTGGTATTCTCTCTTGCCAAAACGTAGCGATAGTAGGCCGCCTCGTCGGGACTGCTGTTGAAAAGCTGCAGAAACTGGGACCGACGAAGATGGAACATGAATTGCGGATAGAGAGAGAATTCCGCTGATAGTCGGAAGGAACTGGGATCATCCACACGATATTCCGCAAACTTGGCGCACAATCGGATCAAACTACGATCCACCCACCGTAGAACATCGGCAACTTCATCCGTTTCTGTCTGATGTACAGCCATACGGGCCGACAAGACAGCCGCAGCTTCTTGATCAAAAGAAGAGCGGACTGGCGATTGATGGGCATCAAAGTTGGCGGGGGCACCCTCCTTTGGTGGGGCGGGTGGATTGTACCATGGACCGCACAAAGTCGTAGCCCGCAACCGAGTCCGGCCACTCGAATGCTGATATTTGGTGAGGAATTGGATGTAGCGACGTTTATTCTCACTGAGAGGAGTATTGCCCGGGTTAGTGACATCAAAGTATATGGCGATCGTTGTATTTGGATCAGCTCCTCCTATTCCCCAAGCACTTGTACCACCTTTGCCGACTTCCAGCTCAGACACGTTGGGTCCGTGCTTGTTCAAGGAGGTGACCGGACCAATGGCACCAGAGACTTTGAATTCACGAGAAGTAAAAACTTCAAGGCTGGTTCCAAAGGCCATGGTCATTTTGCCTCCGTCTTCCGGAATATCGTCGGGGAAGCGTTCAAAGACACGACGCAGTGATTCTTTAAAAACGGATTGTCCAAAGGAGTCTCCCAAGACCATGAGCCCACCTGTGGCTTCCACGAGACGACTCATCTCCAACAATCCGACTTGATCCAAGGAACACGCAAAGACATCCACCACATGGTACGCTGCAGTAGCGGCTGGAGCTGGCGGCTGTTTTTTCCCCTTCTTTTTGGGGTCCACTGGTGTGTGGGCATTCGGATTCGCAAGATTGGCATAGAATTCACAGGCGGGAGCAAAGAGTGGCTCGGCCTTTTTCGCAAGGTCTGCGTGCGATCTCATATCCTCCTCCTTGAGACGAGAGACGACATTACCAGGGCCAGAGGTACAAGGTCCACTGGCAAACAACATGACACGGGCTCCCCGACGAGGAATAGCCAAATGCAAGAGCGAAGTGGCAACACTAAGTGCACAACCCGTCGCTCGGGCCGGACGTTTGTCATTCGGAACCGGCCAGGGGTCCTTGCGCAAGTCTTCTAGAATACCTTCTACCACAAAGCTGCACTCACTGACAGGCAACAAGAATCGCTGGAGGACTTCTTGGCCCGGACCACCCATTTGCGGGGCCTGTCCTTGCTGACCGTGTTGGATCTGATGTCCTGTGCATCCCAAGAGTTCCCCAACACGGCCAGGCGCATACTCCCGGTTGCCTCTCAAAATGTAGGATTTGCTGATCGACTCGCTAGACAAATCATAGACCGAGACATTGGTTCCAAAGGTGATGAGGCCCACGCGCGAATCCGGCGGCATGAGATTCAAAGCCTGCGTGAGAGAGTCTGCCAACTCGGCGAGCTCTTCCTTGGCATTGCTGCACGTATCAATCACAAAGACAAAGCAGGGCGGGCCTTGATCGGGGACCGTCTGCAACTCGTACTCGCAGGTGGTGTATTGAGGAATCAGCTCGGCGGGCAGGTTTGTTTCCGTGATCGCTTCGGCGTAGTGGGGCGGGAAATGGTTGCGAGTCAAACAAAAGGGACACGTCCAGAGTTTGCTGCGAAAGTCGACTTGACAGTACGGGTTCAAAACGGCGTGGCAAGTCGCACTGCTACAACGAACGGGATCATACGGCAGAGCCTGAGGAGGAGCACAGTTGGGCGGCAGCTTGCGGAGAGGAGTGTACAAGGCGCCGATGGGGGCGACGCAGCGGGTGGCTTCCAATCGGGAGGAAGGCCAACAGTGAAAGCTCAGGCGAGTGCCCGACATTTCCTCGAGTTGGGTGACATCCCAAGCACCTTCTTGCATCTTGCAAAGTCAACTCAATGTTCAAAGATGAAATATAAAGCAGTAAGTACAGCAACGATACCAATCGGGATGGCTACAATAACATCAACGGGCAGGCATCAGGCATTGGAGGACATGCATGGGATGCGATGCCATGGTCCATGCGATCGTCTGTTCTCATCACACGGTAAACAAAGCCGAAGCACCGCTGGCTCGTCCGTCGTCATCATCGGCATGCATGCGACGACGCCCCGGTGTCTCGAGCCGTTGGGGTGTTCGAATAACTACATCGAACGTCCACGGAACGACGGACGGACGCGACCAGCGTTCGCAATTACGCACGATCACGCACGACGCACGTTTCGATCACGACCCAGAGATTCATTCTAAGACCCTCTGAGACAGTCTATGATCCTCCAAGAAACTATAAGAAGCCCGCAGACTTCTATCGATATACATGTCAACGATTCAAGAAAAGTAGAAATGAACAAAAGTTCATTTCATCAGTTAGAGCAAGAGCTCATTAATTTAAGATAGCGCACTTCGTTATCCCACAGTCAAATTAGTCCTTTAGCCCGAATCCCTGAGCCGCTAGCCACTGCCTAGAACTCACGGATTTTAACATGAACGGATGGTAATCAACTCACTGCCTACTCGCGAGAGGGAGTGTTCGAATAACTACATCGAACGTCCACGGAACGACGGACGGACGCGACCAGCGTTCGCAATTACGCACGATCACGCACGACGCACGTTTCGATCACGACCCAGAGATTCATTCTAAGACCCTCTGAGACAGTCTATGATCCTCCAAGAAACTATAAGAAGCCCGCAGACTTCTATCGATATACATGTCAACGATTCAAGAAAAGTAGAAATGAACAAAAGTTCATTTCATCAGTTAGAGCAAGAGCTCATTAATTTAAGATAGCGCACTTCGTTATCCCACAGTCAAATTAGTCCTTTAGCCCGAATCCCTGAGCCGCTAGCCACTGCCTAGAACTCACGGATTTTAACATTGGGGTCATTCATTTGGCGTGTTCCTCGTGTGGATGAGGAGGAGAAGAAGACGACGAGGCGCAGTCTTCGTGCGCTCTGGCCTTGCTCTGGCCGTCGATCGTTTATTCGAATTAGTCCTCCAGGGTGAAAAAATCTAAATCTGCGACATGAAGATACTTGTACGTAGTAGTCTCTATAGCTACCGAGTAGTAGAGAGAGGTCCTTCTAAATGTTCATTGTCAACATATAACAGTAATTTATAGTTACACTTCCTACAGTACATTTTGTTTTCATCGACTAGTCCATGCGTGATCTAGTTGATGTTGTCGAGCGAGACTGACGACTCACTCATGCCTCAAAATATTCTACCGAAGTAAAACGACGAATATGCTTCGACCAAAGCCTACTCCTCATCGATCATGTTGTAATAACAGAAAGTGATTCGATTTCCATCTCATGGGTCTTTTGGCTCTGTCCCTTGTGCTACCGTCCGGATCGGACACCGACAGCCATGTCAACCACCACTGCTTTGTTATAGCTCACCATCGCCCCCACCACTGCTGGCCACTGCTGCTGACGCTGGTTTTAACGTTAGTGTCGGCGTCAAATTGACCGCTTCCATATCCGATGCCCACCCTGCTGTCAAGGCTACATATTCCAAAAGGGGATGCAATTGCGTGTCGATTTGTAAAACGACATGTTCGTCATGCCGTCTCGAAAAGGCCCGGGATCCATCGCACATGACACCCCGATCAATAAATTCTACCGCCTCGGCTGCTGCATCGGCAGTACTCGTTTTCACTTCCACGACAAATTGAACATCTTCCTTTGCCAATGCAGGTGGAACGTGTAGTCGAACCCGTAACGTCAAGGGATTTCCTGGATGGGCTGGTGGCAGTTGCACCGTCTTGTCGTCGTCGCCGTCGTCGTCGACCGGTGCCGATAACCAGTCATCGCCAAATCCATAGGGCTGCACTTCAATTCGAACTTGGTGTTTGGAATCGTTGGCAGGGACAACCTTTTGCCACATGATAACCTCACTGGGGTCCAACTCGACAAAACATTTCAACCAAGAGGCATAACAGAAGGATGGTCGTACGGCAAAAGTTAACAAAAGCACAGAAACCATCATCAACCACGACGAGGCCTTTATCCAAATTGGGGAAGCTGTAAATATCGACATGATAGTTGGTTGGTGGGGAGGAATATCGTTGTAATAAACTAATGTGTGCTATGACGAGGTACCAGGTACTGGATCACGGGATCAAACAAACACAAGTTTTTGTGGTCGTTGTTCCGATATGTCTCTTCTTCGTTGTGGTGGTTCGTGCAAGGAGTCGTCTCCTTGGTTCGCGTCGCGGTTCGCATTGGTCAATCAGCCTTTTCGCTACTACGTGTAGTAGCATGACGACAGAAAAAATTTAAATAACGGCTCGCGCCCGCCCGGCGCTTTCAGGCGCTTTCAATTATTTCGAATGCTCTCGAAAACAACCGACCAATCAATCCAAACCGCACGCACAGCAACACGACCAGCCCAACGTGTGCACGTCGCATCCCCATCGCCCCACAGCGGTCGATCGTCATCCAGTTTTTATTTTATTGCTGTTTGCGTTGTCCACCGACCATTGCTTCTTGACCCTTGGACTCTCATTTGCATTGACCTACCCCGTCTATCCATAAAAACACACAAGCAACATGAGAAATCCCTCCGTTAACGTGGTAGGTTTCCTACTGCTTTCCCTGCTGAACCACAGTCAAGCGGGCTTGTTCGGTGGCATCATCGACAAAATCAACAACAACAACAACAACAACAACAAGAGACTCACTTCTAAACCCCGCCGTCGATTGACCGATGAACCACTGGAACATGTCGATGTTGATGCGGCAACTGGAACAGTCAAAGGCGAAGTCCAAGATCCCAAGGATACTTCGTGTGATGGACAGCTAGCTCAAGCTTTGGTTGCCGCCAATGACGCGGAGATGCAAGCCAAGACCGAACGCGACGAAGCACTGAAGGAAAAGGTGGCCGCACTTGAGAAAATTGTGGAATTGGAGTCCAAAGTGGAATCGTTGGAAGGCAATATGGGGGATCTGCAGTCCAGACAAGAGGCGGAAATCAAAGCTTTGAAGGCTCGTTTGGCAGAGGCCGCAGCGGAAACTGTGGCGGCCGTTTCGGCGGCGGAAAAAGTCAAGGACGATGTCATTGCCAAACTAAAGGCGCAATTGGGTGCGGCCAAAGGTGATGTAGAAAAGCAAATGGAAGCGCAATTGGAGGAAATGAAAGTCAAGATGGAACGACAGCAAAAGGAAGCCGAAGAGTTATTGGAGGCCACCAGGCAAGAGGCGAAGCGTGTCTTGGTCGAAAAAGTGACATCTGTGAAGGAACAAATGAAAGAAGCGGAGAGTCAAGCCAAGGCTGCTATTTCCAAGAAGGATAGCATCATCAAGGATATCAAGGCGCAGAATGAACGTTTCTCCAAGTACAATGAAGAAATGGTGACGGCGAAACAGGATTTCGAAAAGGTAGGTGCACTGAATACTCATATAGTAGTATGAAATCCATCGTGGCGACGTCGTGACGATGAGAATTCACAAACTAACGCTTAATATTTTCTCTCTCTACAGGAACTCGAAAATTGGAGAAATGTTTTTGCAAAGCGTAGCTACTGCAACATGACTTATATCGGTGAAGACATGTACGAGACGACTTTGACTGCCTACAGTAGAGCGGCTGAAGTTGCCAGTGCTGGTGCTTCCAAAGCCGTAGAGGCTGCGACCGTGGCCGCCCAACAGTTGAATGTCCACAGTCGAAAGTTGGCCAAGGAAGCTTCGGTTCACGCTCAATACGGGTACAAGAAGGCGATTGAAATCTACGGTGAGCAGTACAACGAACACTGGCCCAAGATCAAGCCTCACTATGACGAACATGTGGCCCCGCTCGTCGGCAAAGTTAATCAGTGGAAGTCCAAGGAAGTCGATCCCAAGCTGGAATCACTCAAGAAGGAGTACGTCAAAATCAAGACCAATGAAATCGATCCTCGTCTCAAGGTTCTCAACACAGAACGCAAGAAGCTTTTTGCCAAGATGGTGGAACTGTACAGCACCTACTGCAGCGAAAGTTACAAGTTCTCCCGTCAAATGGCAAAGAAACATGACTTTATGGAGCAATTCCAGCAAGTTGGTCCCTACGTGAAAGACTCGTGCGACCACGCCGAACGTTCCGTCACATTGTTGCTTCAAGGAATGCTGGTTTTGTTTCTGCTTCCCTTTACGGGCCGCATCTTGCGTCTGGCATGGGGTCTCGTACGGTTGGCCTTGAATGTTTTCTTGACTGTCACTTTGCTCCGGTTCATCCTTCCCCGAGGGTCCTCAAAAGGCAAGGAACAACCTGTCCCGTACAAGTCAAAGTCCAACGCTAGATTCTCTGCAAACACGAAGAAGGGATCGCAACGCACGCAATAAAAAAGAGGATGATGATTCGCCGATGATATATTGTGGGGGGACGAAGAAAAGTGGGCTCTTGCAAGTTTTCGTGTGTTACTTAATAGTGAGTGACTGAATCAATCAATCCATCTTGATCGCTTGGCCCTCGTTTTTTCATTTTGGAATTAAATCAATCAATAGCTAGACGAATTAAACTGGTAAAACATTATACGAACGATTGTGTTTGCAGGTTTGCAGGTACCGTACCTGGTACCGGTACGTATGATTGATGGTACAGTATTCGTAATATGAGACCATTTTATTACGGGTACAATATACTCTCTACTACCCGACTACAAGTACAAGTAGTGTACTTTCAACTACCGTAAACCTGAACTTTGTGACAATAAAGGTCATTCGAGTCAGTTCGGCGATCCCCAAATGGTTCCCCGGAGATCCCAAGGGTCCCTTCTCTCGTCCCATCTTCAAGTCATGCGCTACAATCACGAACACTGATCCATCGGACCCGAATCCGTCCGTATAAGTCCGTCAAGGAATGGCATCTACATTTCTACAAACTACATATGAAGAAAATGAACTCTACGAAAGATAACTTGTTGTACTGCACCGTCTCGTCGAGGAGAGATTTTACGGTGAAATAGGCCGGGGGCTTTTTTTGCATTATGAAAGTGGAGATGCGCGGATCAAAAAAGATATGTCCTCCACGGGGTAGCACTTGATCGACCCTTTTGAAGTGATCACCACACTGCCACCTCTAAGAGGGTCAAACTGGCTCCGGAAGTTGATGTATGGCCATACCCAGACCGGGTATTTGACAATTTCGGGAAGGGCCCAGTACTGGTACCGTAATGTAGTAAATACACTTTATTGTCTGTACTTGGTACGTCGATCGCTGACACGTTGTTGAACAGCAACGTTGGACTTTGGACTCCTTTTGGTCTAGCCGCCGTACGTTTCCAACAATTGGTGGTTGGTGCAAGGTTGGTGGGACCGGCGCGCCCGTTTGAAAACGGTAAAAATTGATGAGACAGATAGATGAAAGCAGATGAGAGATTAGATGGGCGGGACCCCTTTTCTTGTTCACATCATACTGTAATTCATAATCTCTACGAAGTATCAGACCCAAACCCATCACTCGATCAGCATACGAAAGTGCTTGCTAGACGGACATACAGCACAGTACAAGTACTGTCTGTGCGCAGGATGACGCTCTACACGCAAATGGCTCGGTTCCTCGAGGAGTACCACGAGGTGCAGTGGATGGTTGCCATGATTGTCTCGTGGGTGCTTTGGAAACCGGCTCGATCAACCATCAATCAATGGAGAATGCACCGCCGTCGACAGAAATATCCGCAGTTGGTGGTCTGTCGTCGAGTAGATGACAAAAAGTCCACCTATGACAGCAGCAACAGCAACAGCAAGCGAAAACAAGCGGCAGCAATCGTCCACTTGATTCTTTCTGGCCTCGGAGCGGTGGTCATGGCGATACTCGCGTTTCTGATAGTTTTGCCTCTCAGAGGGATTCATTTCTTTCTCGGAATGGTCCAGAATTGCATCATGCACTTTGAGAAGGAACGACAACCAGCTTTCGCGTCGTCGCCCCCTCCATCTTCTTCTACTACTGCAACTAACATGCAAAGTCCGACAACCAGTCAAACCATTAGCAGCAGCAACCAAGCAAGATCGGCGTCTCCTCCCCCTTCGGTTCTTCGCAAGACTCGGTTGTCGTCGTCGAGTTCCTCTCTTCACAATAATTATAATTCGAGTAGTACGAGTAGGGTCGAATTTGCAGAGCATTCAAATGGAAATGTCCGAACCGAGAGACGATACTACAATCCCGATGTGCAACCGAATCGCTCCATCCAAAAACCGCCCAGAAGAAGACCAACAGCCAGCAGCGAGACGACGTCACCAATCTCTCAGCAGCAGCAGTCGTCGTCTTCAATGCCGGGACCCCATCCTACACCTCCGCAACAACAAGTCAATGTACACACGCCACGAGTCGTCCGTACCACTCCCCGCCGACCCAATGGCTACACATACACTCTGGATGCACAGCAGCAGCAGCCGTTGGCTGTCTCAAATTACTCGTACCCGGTGGCGGAATATCGTTCTGTCAATACAACACCTAGACGACCAAGAGCTATTATACAGGCGCCATTGTCGGAGCAAATGCGAAAGCGACGTTTAGAAGAAGGAGGAACACTCACTATCAGCAGCAACAGCAACACTCCTTCCAATAAGCGTTCGAGTCTTGGTTTTGGTGGTGGAAGAGTAGGACTCGGAGGCACCCGGCCTCGAATCATTTCGACACGACGTGCAGTGATCAACAAGCGAGAACGGGAAGAACGAGAGGATCGTATTCTCAAGGATTTGAATACCAAGCGAATCAAGAAAAAGCCCGAAGAAAAGACGGTGAACTTGAAAACGTACGATGATGCGACGACGACCACCACCACCACCAAGTCAACAGCAACTCCTTCGTTCTCCACAGGATCGTCCACTCCATCATTCTCGGTGGAAGAAGCTTCTTCAAATAATAGTGCTCCATCAACAACCACGACCTTTCAATTCGGAAATGCTCCGGTGCCTTCCACAGCAGCAGATTCAAGTACTGCTAGTACCAAAGCTCCTACCATTTCATTTGGAACCACTGCACCAGCATCGAATGGTGGGGGAGATGATGGAACGACGAAACCACCTGGTTTTTCTTTTGGAGGAGTAACGCCGGCACCGGCCACTACGGAGTCGTCAACGAAGGATGTTCATGCAGCGGCGGCACCTTCCTTTTCCTTTGGTGGGACAGCCCCGACACCCGCTCCAGCAGCTCCTACTACTGGAGAAGGCTTTTCGTTTGGTGGCGGAACTTCGTCCACTACACCAGCAGCTCCTGCACCCGCCGCGGTTTTGCCCTCCTTTGGTGGGGCGCCTGCTGCTGCTGCTCCTTCACCGGTACCAACCTTTGGTGGTGGAGCTCCAGTACCTCCACCATCGTTTAGTGCTGCTGACAAGGCAGCAGCAGCACCACCACCACCACTAATTCCACAGTTTGGAGCTCCGGTCGCTCTTTCCGCGGGCGGGGCAGGTGGATTCGCTGCTGGTACTGCTTCTAGTGCTGCGGGTGGAGCGAGTGCTCGTCGACGGGCCAAGACAAGAACGGCTCGTCGCCGATAGATGACTTGACAATCTAGCTATATCGAGTATCACGAATGATACTGCTGTTGTGGTTGTTGCACTAACAATGGTCTAGCACGATTCAGCTATGTACTCTAATAAAATAATGTTTTTGTTTGAACGCTTACTCCTCTTCGATGATGGCTTGCTACGAACTCTGATACTCGTAGGGTCCCGAGTAGATACATTTCCATGAGGCTACTGGGAATTGTAGAGTTATCTGCTGCTACTTTCCAGTGATTTCGTACGTAAGAGTACCCTACTACCCTCTCTCTCTACTGAAGAGAGCTAGGTTGAGAAATACGGCGCGGGCTATTGAGAAAATCAATTAGTAGCAAATCATTAGTACGTCTACACGCACGCGGAAAATAGCCACTCCATCGCCAACGCCTACTAGGCCGGTTTCGGCCGCCGTGCCTTGAGAATTCGTCGTCGTCCCGGGGTTCTTGATGCGCCACCCCCGCCCGTTCCCAGGCTGAATTGGGGTGCATCACCACCCGCGGGTAGTCCGCCAAATCCGCCGCCACCTCCACCTCCAAAGCCACCAGGAGCAGGCGGCGCGCCGAAACCGCCCGGAGCCGGAGGAGGAGGTGCTGGAGCTCCAAAGCCACCACCAAAGCCGCCGGGGGCAGGTGACGGTGCTCCTCCAAACGGCGCACCAAAGGAAGCTGGTGCCGGTGCCGGAGGAGCCCCTCCGAATCCTCCACCGCCGAAACCTCCACCTGGAGTCCCTCCGAATGGATCAGAAGCCGGTGTAGATCCAAACGCTGGGGGCGCTGAAGCAGCAGGCGTCGAACCAAATGGTGCGGAAGGTGGGGCTCCGAAGGATCCCGGGCCGCTTGCTGGTGTAGAACCAAAACCAGCTGGAGTTGGCGCGGCGCCGAAGGTAGGTGCGCCAGCTGCTGGCCCAGATCCAAACGACGCACCAGGTGTTGGACCCGATCCGAAAGTAGGTGCAGCGGCTGCCGGAGTAGATCCGAACGCCGGTCCTGTGTCACCTGAGGAACCACCGCCACCGAAAGAGAAGCCGGATGCTGGAGCTGGTGCCGCAGGAGCAGAACCGAAAGGATTGGCGTTGGAAGGGGCGGGTGTAGGCGCGGAACCCCCAAATGCTGGTGGTGCCCCAGCTCCTTGAGAGTTTCCAAACAGTGGTGCTGACGCGGGAGGGTTGGGCGCCGAAGAACTGTCTCCATCTGGTGCGCTTCCAAACTTGAACGCTGATGCCGACGACGATGACGATGGGGCTCCACCGAAGGAGAAACCTCCAGTAGCCGGAGCAGGAGCCGGGACTGGAGCACTAGCTCCAAAAATTGGCACAGGCGCTTCTTTTGACGGTTGCGAACCGAAAGTTGTTGGAGCTGGTGCCGGGGCAGACCCACCGAAGGAAAATGCTGGCGTGGATGCAGGTGCGGACGACGCGTTGCCGCCAAACGCTGGAGCCGAGGAGGAGTCTCCATCGTCCCTTCCGCGTCGTCTTTTGCTGCGGTCGTCGTCCGGTGATTCCTTGCTCGGAATACTGCCTAAAGCGGGAAGTGCCTTGGTTCCACTCACAGAAGAAGGCTGTTCTCCGAACTTGAACGTTGGTGCTCGTGCAGGCTCCGTCGCGGGTGCAGGAGTGCTTCCAAAGTTGAAGCTCGACGACACACTTGATGATCCATTGGCCCCAAACGAAAATGTGGGTTTGCTCGATGAATCGGTGTTGAGGTCTGAAGCCTTGTTGGCTGAGCTTGGCATGTTAGAGTTTCCACCGTTTTCAGGACGTGTCCGTTTGCTCATAGGCTCAGTTGCTGGTATAGGCAGGTCCGGCGCTTTAAGTGGAGGAGTGGACGAAGAAGGAAAGACAAACGTTGACTTCGGAGCGTCCTCGCTCTTCTTTTCGTCACCCGACACATTGAACTTGAAGGGCTTCTTTTCTTCATTTGTTGGAGCTGGGGTTGGTGTAGATACAAACGAAAAACCCAGAGGCTTGGTTGCTTCCTTTCCTTCTTCCGTGGACGCACCACCAGCAGGGGTGCTTCCGAATGAAAAGCCTCCTTTGCTCGTGGAGTTGGAATCTTTAGCAGGCGCCGGTGCAGCAGCGGGTGGCGCTGCTGGGGTGGCACCAAACTTGAACCCTCCACCAACGTCGCCAGTGCTTGCAGAAGAAGGGGCCCCACCAAAACTAAATCCTCCTCCACTGGGAGTGCTGGCCGATGACGAGTTCCCTCCTGCGAACGAGAAACCTCCGGTCATGGGGGGAGATGCAGAAGGAGCTGGAGCGTTTCCGAAGGAGAAGCCACCTGTCGAAGAAGCAGGAGCAGCCACTGTGTCCCCAAAGGAGAACCCTCCTGTTCCAATTGAGGCTTGCGAAGTACCCCCGGCGCCGCCGCTATTTTTAGAGGCCTTATCTTCATGGCCTGGACGAGAAGCCTCGCAGCAAGCGCACTTATACACGTCTTGTTCATTTGACGCCAGGCATGTTCCGCACTTCCATTTAGCCTTTTGACTAGCAAAGAGATTTCCCCATGTTCCGGTAACGGCCGTCGCACGGGTGCCATCGTTAGGAGTCGCACTGGTGTAATCGTTAGGAGTTGCATTGTCGGTATTCTGGGGCTTCGCTGACGCCTTCGCTTCCACCTTCTGCTTTTCGTAGAACTCCTGCAGTGTGCTGAGTTTTGCTGCGTCCACGTTTCCTGTTTCTAATGAAATGCGGGTCGCTCCCTGGAATCTCGGCGTCCGTGTCGCTACGGGTGGTCCTAGTGGCTCGGCTTCGTTGGGTTCTTCAAAAGTGTATCGTCCCATTTCTAGTTGCATTTTGACAACCGATCTTGTAGTCAGATATGTTTGTGCGGAGGATGAGAGCGACGTAGCTGGACTCTGCGTCGGAACAGCCGGTCCTGATTCAGCATAGGCAGACGGCTTGAATGGCGTCGCCTTCTTCCTCGTAAAGTCGCCCGCGGGTCGGACTGGAGTCATCATCTCGCTTTCTATGGGTTTCGAGTCCATTGCATCCGCACCGAACATGACTTGCTTCCGTCTCTTGGTTGCAGGCTCTACTGGAGATGAGGCCTCCTCTTCTTGATCCGCTCTGATGGAAGCATCCTTCGAGGTGGGATCAGGAGGCACTAGTCGACTTCCACCGCGTTGCGAACTTCCCAGCAGCCGCTTCCCCGCTCTAAAACTAGTGTAGTTGCTGCGAGCCTCCAACTGTCTGCTGGAAGGTTGAAAAAGGTTCTGAGAATGTTGCAGGGCGTTCACAGCATTGTCCGTGTTAAAAGGTCCCGTCTTGCGTCTCTTGGCACCCAGCAGAAGAGTACTTGGCTTGTATCTTCTTGTCTTCCTCGAAATACTGCGTCTTCCAGCAGGCGGGGCAGGTTTCAAGTTCCCGACGGAAAATTGAACATTCAAAGTGGAAACGCCGTTCATCGTCGGTGCCGACGGCGACTTCCAAGGCGATTTGAAAGCTAATGACGCGGCTACTAGCTTGGCCGCTGGTGGCGATCCAGAGGGACCGTTCGTATCCAACAGGTCAATATCCGAAGCAGTGGTGGTGTGGCTGTTGCTGTTGTTGGTGGTTGTCATGCCATAATCATGCTCCGAGGGGGAAGTCAAGGAGATATCCATTTGCCGGTGACTGTTTCGGGGCGAACGCGTGACAGACGTCGTAGGAACTGTACTGGAATCTACGGCGCGCGACGGCTTTTTGGAGCTGAAAAGGCCAAACAACGCCGCTGTAAAACCGGGCGTCTTGGCTGGCTGGTTTGTCCTTCCTGGCGGCGTTGTCGACATGTTGCAATCTAATGGGGTGGCGTGCAAAGAAGTATGAAAGGAAGGAAGACAACAGCCGTCCTGGTTGTGGCAATTTCCTCCGATCGGATAGATGGGTTGGGTGTGACGATGATGGTGAGGGGACGCAATAATGCGATGCTGGCGCATGCATGTCCGGCTGTTTTTTTTAATTTTTTCGTGGAGGCGCGCTTTCGCCATGCTTTTGGATTTGCATCCATCCAAGCAAACCGCGCGCGAACGTGATGCAACTCGATGGTGGGTCGGACGGACCGACAAGCAGAGAGCTCCTTTGCTTGTCGCGCGGCCGGCAGCAAGACGTTGCGCGGGTGGTGCGTGCGTGCGTGCGTGCGTCCTCGTACAGTACAGTACCAGTTTTACTGGTATTCCGACAACAAAAACGACCCAATCTTACGTACTTTCGACACACACAATCAACCCCTTCAGACTGTCCAGCCCCTTTCGTACCAACATGGTTCCAATCACTGAAAATAAACGAAGTCATCGCCGTTGTTGTTTTAACACTCGCTGTCTGAACCCAGGAGGATTGGCCGAGAGACTTTCTTCGGACCAGCAGGATACGTTTTGTGTACGATAGTAGCACAACAACAAGAACATCCTTTGTCCTTTGGACCACTTCGTGCTCGACTCTCTGATTTACTACAAGACGCGTTTTCGCTACCGCTGCCCCCCCTACTGCACGGCACACTACACGCGGTTTTCATACCCTTGATTCTCCACTGCAATACACACGGTCTACGCGACTCGTACGACCATAGTCTGCCCGTCGTCGGTAGATAATGTCCTGAAGGATCTTCCACGCTAGTGCGCGCCGTGCATGCGCAGACGCCCTAGCCACGACCAGTCGATGACGTGGTCGGCCCGTAATGACTCGGGTGCGTGTGAGACGCGCGACGTACGACTGGCCCCCGTCCGTTGCTAAGACTCAACAGAAACTACAAGTCTATGTACTAGACTGCAACTGCCAAACAGGCACCGAAAATAGCTCATCACATAAAATGAGATTCAAACCACATGAAATAGATTCATCTGGTCAACCATGTGAAAGTCATGCAAGATTAATATTTCGCCAAGTCAGCGCAATATCTTTTCTCAACAATTGATTTTGAAACAAGTACCAGGCACGAAACGCGCAGACGTCGTAGCCAACATCGTAGAACAAGCGTGGCTCACGCGCTACCCGTGGCCTCAAGAAGTCACCTTCGACCGAGGCACGGAATTTATGGCAGAATTCTCCGAAATGCTCGTAAACGACTACGGCATTAAAAAGAAGCCAATAACAAAAAGGAATCCACAGGCGAACGCCATAGTGGAACGAGTGCACCAAACCATAGGAAATATGATCCGCACATTTCAAGTCCAAGACATGGACGATGAAGACCCTCTAGCAGGAATCCTCAACGCAGTAGCCTTCGCAGTAAGAGCTACCGTCCACACCACAACTCAAGCAACCCCAATGCAACTCGTGTTCGGACGAGACGCTATTATGAACATCCAATTCGAAGCAAATTGGAAACTGATCAAGGATCGAAAACAGAAACTTATCAAACAAAACAACGCACGAGAGAACTCGAAGCGAATTCCCCATAACTACCAAGTCGGGGACGAAATCCTCATAAAACAGGATCAAAACACAAAATTCGGAACGGACCCATACAAAGGTCCATACGTTATTACGGAAGTTCGAAACAATGGAACCGTTCGCGTTCGCGAAGGCATAATTGAAGATACTTATAACATACGAATGATAACCCCTTACAAACGCTCGTAGATCCCAGAACATGGGGGCGAGTGCAATACACACGGTCTACGCGACTCGTACGACCATAGTCTGCCCGTCGTCGGTAGATAATGTCCTGAAGGATCTTCCACGCTAGTGCGCGCCGTGCATGCGCAGACGCCCTAGCCACGACCAGTCGATGACGTGGTCGGCCCGTAATGACTCGGGTGCGTGTGAGACGCGCGACGTACGACTGGCCCCCGTCCGTTGCTAAGACTCAACAGAAACTACAAGTCTATGTACTAGACTGCAACTGCCAAACAGGCACCGAAAATAGCTCATCACATAAAATGAGATTCAAACCACATGAAATAGATTCATCTGGTCAACCATGTGAAAGTCATGCAAGATTAATATTTCGCCAAGTCAGCGCAATATCTTTTCTCAACAATTGATTTTGAAACAAGTAGTTCCAAAATAACCATTCATTTCTAGCTTATAATTTACACTTTCAATCATTCTTGTCGACTACCTCGTGCATAGGGCACCACTTTACTTTACTTTCCGCATGATATAAGCCCTACCTTGCTTCAACAACATAGTACGAAAATGGAGATTCAGACAAATCTCATGTAGACTCTGGTGCACTTTCTACGTAGATTGTAGAACTGAAAATACAAAGATCTCATCGACCGACATCTTACAAGCAAACCAAAAGCAAATAGTTTAAAGCTCACAATATTAGAAAGCAATCGATAGCAACCTAGTTTTGCTTTATTAGAACCGGTACTGTACTAGCTTGCTCGTAGGGTCGCCATTCGCCATGCCGGCCATGCGCGCGGCGGGCGGCGGGCGGGCGCGCGGTGCGTGCCGTGCTGGATAGGCAGGGTATGATTATATAAATAGGTACGTACATAGTAGTCAAAGTTGCATTTTTGGGTACATATATTCGAAATCCTTCCACTGACGTCACAAACAATGGGTCGCCATAGCAACTCTCAATGTACAACCTTCAGATACGAAGATAATATAGAGATAACAATTATGGATATCGCGCCTGCACATCAAGCACACGGAAAACGTCTCACCCCATCACATCTTTTTGCCAACGTTCACATAATTTCACATGAAACAAACAAGAAAAGCTTTCCCACATCGCATCTTCGGCTTTTTCTTTCATCGCCAGACTGCACCACACAACATACCGGTACTCGCGTCATCCTTTCCATTATTACAGTGTTTGACCAAGAAACATCCATCTGCATCACTTCTTCAATTGATCGCAGCAATGGGAAGTGAAACATCCAAAATCGAAGCCCCCGAGGAGTTCGGGCAGACGGGAAATCAGTTCCAGATCATCTCACCCGTTTCGGACCTGTCTTGTCCTTCTGACATTCATCGGATCCATCGTCTTCGTTCTCAAGAACATCGCAATCCTCTTCCAGGAATCTCGGATCCGAGCCGTCGAATCTCCAAAACTGTGACCAAGTCCCTTCATCAGAAGAAACACCACTCGTCCTCGGGCGGTGAGGGTGTTCCGCCACCCAGTCAATTCTACTTCCCCACCAAGGAAACGGAACGAGCGGTCGAGCGGGCAGAGCGTCGCAGTCTTCAGAGCGAGGAGAAGGAAAATGAACGCCCAAAGAAGATCATTCAGAAGACCAAGAAAATGATCAAGAAGACCCAACAGGTTATGAGTGGATGTTTTGCGGAGGATCATGCCACACAACTCGAAGCAGCACAGCGATTGGAAGAAACCAAGCATTACCCCACTCTTGGTATTGCTCGCAAGGTAATCCCCAAGACTAGCAAGCATGTGAGCGAGTATGATGCCAGACCTTTGTACAGCAACAATGAGCAACGAAGAAACAAGTCGCTGTCAAACTCCACAGCAAAGGCACCAGAGGACGACTCGCGACCACTCCTCGAGAGTGCCAAGAAGTCCGCTTCTTTCACGCTTGCCCAAGCTGCTTTGCACCAAGCTGAGGACTACTTTACTCGGTTGAGTACCGGCAGCGTGGAAGAGTCCCCTTATGTCCAAAACAAGAAGTTTCACAATGTTCGGTCGACCCTTGGCAAGGATGAGCCCGACTCTCCTGTTAGTGGCCTCTCTCTGGAAGAAAAGAAGGACGATGCTTCTGTCGGATCCAGCCTGGCCGAAAGTGACGTCAAGCGCAATCGCCACTCGATTTCCTCTACCCGGTCTGATCTCGAGCATGGACTCCTCTCGCCCACCAACAGCGTCTTGGAGTACCAAAAAGCGATTGGCACCGTTGCCGAGACCCCCGGCTATTATCCTGAGGATTGTGACGATTATTCTGATCCCGTCTTCTCTGACGATGTAAACGAGGAGGCGCAAGTACAAGAACCTGCCCAAGCCTCAAATGGTCTTGCAACAATCGTTGAAAAAGGAGATGATGAATCCAGTGCTTTTTCCGACCTCCGAGCGAAGGAAAACAATACCCTCTCTGCTTTCCGTCCTCGGAATTCCTCAATCGCTCTTACTACCTACGATTCCTCGGGCCGCAAGGTTAGCAAGCTGGAGTCCCTCTTTCGGCCAGTCCTTCCGACACTCTCGGCTGATGATGCTCAGACAGCTGGGAGCTACGACAGGTTTGAAATCAAAGTCACGGAATCTGCTCCAAGTGTCATGGAAACTACCGATTATCGAGCTATGGCATTGAAACAGGCTTCACCCGAGGGTCAAAACATGACCGCCTTGGAGAGAAAGCTTGGTGGGTACAGTCCCTCTATGCTCTCCATTGATTCTCAGGTCAGTGCTTCGCCAGCTATGACCAAGGACACGGTTTCGGTTCAAGCTCGTGATAATGGAGAGTTTTTGTTCGCGCCAGACGGCAAGGAGTCGAAGCTCCTTTTGAAGCTCAAGGCCAAAGCTGATCGTGAGAGTGACAAGTACTCGATCAACACCACTGGGGCTCGCAGTCGACTCTCGAATCGCGTGGGGTCCAAGGCTGTGACCATCCCCGAAAAGGGATCCTGGGCTATGGATGATCAGTCACAGTATTCCAAGGACAGTAGCCGACGTGTTCGATTCTCCTTGTTGGATGCCGTTTCCGCGTCGGTCGGTTTGGCACCAAAGGAATCTATCGACGTTCCCACGATCGAGAGCAGCATGTCCGATCTCACGGACACTCTTGGGTGCCGTTTGAGTCACTCCGGCATCAATAAAGAGGTCGCTTCTCTTGAGACAGTTCAACTTACTCCCCCCGAAACCGAGATTGAAGAAAATAGCCGTTCTGGACAATGGGGCTACAAGAATGACAGAGTCACTCCCTATCGTGAGGGAATGGAATCGAAAAAGGCCTCCAATTCTCCATATCTTCGATACCAGTCGGCAAAGACGAAATTTGAGTCGGATGCCTTTGTCGAAGTGCCTGCAATCCAAAACAAGGTTTCGGATTTGACTGATGCTACCCGCTCCAGCATTGAAAGCGCCAAGTCTTCTCCGGAAGCCGTCCAGGAAGAGGAAGAATCTGAGTCTCCCGAGCAAGTCAACTGGTCGTACAGCGTCAAGGATGGTAATCTCACCGCCGTCACACCTCACTTCGGCAAGGGCGCCAAGAATACCACCAAGTCGCCCCACATTCGATTTGAGAACGCGAAGAATAAGTTCAATGGCAACCCCACGCAGAGCACTGCCTTGGTAAGAAAGGAGACCGCAGTGGTCAAGAAGGAAACTGCCATTGTCAAAAAGGAGACGACCTTTGTCAAGAAGAACGTTCCGTACAAGAGCCCCAGAAGCTCACGAGCCATGCCTGTCAAGGTTTCTCGACCGTTGAAATATGGTGGTAGCGTAGCCAGCAAAATTGAAGAACTCAACCAAAGAGTTGTCGAAGCTAAGATCGATCGAAAGAATCATCGTTGGACCAAGAGCAATCCTCGAAAGTACGGAGTAATCGATTCAAATGCAGTGCGTACACGTGCCATTGTCCAATATAAGACGAATGTTGTCGGTCTTGACAAAATCAATTACATGTCGGCAGCCAAGTTCAACTCTATCCCTATCGATGACGATTCCTCTGTTGAATCATCTGTTGCCGACAGCCACAAGAGCAAGAAATCGGTCACTTTCGCTGAACCAGCTCCACTGCTCAAGCTTACATCTGGCCCGCAGAATAATGAGGAGCACGACGATGACGATGCTAGCAAGTTCAGCACCGATGAACTGAGCAAGCTCACAGCAGATTCAACTTCTGTCGCCACTTTGCGTCAGGCTCAGTACAACATGCCGCACGGCTATTCCATGCCCAAAAACTTCTCTCAAGCTTCTCGGGTCAGCGAAGGGACCTATTCCACGGCGTCGTCTGGATTCACCAATGTCAAGAAACAAGTCTTCAGGGGCTCTGTATCAACTTCGGTATCCTCCCGTCGCTCGATTTCTTCTCACGACGAGAGTACCACCATGTCGGCTATCTTGGACAAGGAGAACTCCACCAATCTTCATTTCCGAGCCAACGCCAACACGGTCAAACCCACCGAACAGAGCATTGTTGTCAAGCCTGTCCAATACCAATCAAACGCCCAGAGCACTCCAGGGCAAGCACAGAAGTGGCGAACCTTGGCAGCCGCTGCACACTTGCGAGACTCCCAGAAGAAACAGTTCCCCAACAACGGACGCAAGGGCCTTGCAGTGAAGAACTGAAACAATATTTCCATCCCATAGTCCTGCCATATTTATACGTCCATGTCAATGGTTGAAAGGGCGCCACTAGTTTGAGCAGCCCCAAAATTGAATAGACATTCAACCATTATTATAGAAAGATCAATTTCCAACAAAAACAAGTTCAACGCTAAAGAATTACTGAAGTCCTTCAATGGCGAGTAGAGCAGCAATTCGATCGAAGTCTTCTTCACCCCCGTCTCCAGTCATGTCACCAGCACTGGGGATTGACGAGTCGTCCGCCTTCTTATCGCTGCCTTTATCACCCATGAACGACGATTTAGATGGTGGTCGTCGAGTCGTACGAGTACCAGAATCACGTTGCCACGGTCTTTCAGCTTCCAATTCATCATCCACGAGCTGGTTGTTTAACAGAAGAAATCTGGGATTTTTGCCCATCGGACTGCCACTATTCTGGTCAGGGTGGGAAGCTGGAAGCGGGCATTCTGGAACCGCGCTTGTATTCGGGCTGTCTGGTACTACAGAGAAACGCCCGAGATAATTCACAGAAGAGGATCCTCCGCGTCGTCCCTTATTCGTCGACACGGGCTTGCGGGGCGAGGATTCGTGTGCAGAGAAGGGGGAGGAAATTTTTGACATCGGAGAAAAGAGGTACTCGTGACCACTTTGTCGTACTTGTACCTTGGCCGAAGTGGGCGACCCATCAACTGTATTTTTCTTCATGTTACTCTCCGTCAGGAGACCCAGTAGCCGGGAATCGCGATCTTCATCGTCGAACTTCTCTGCATGCAAAGGAAGTATGTTCCTACTCTTTGACCCGACGTCCTTGCTCGATCCTTCCCCAAGGGCACTCAAGAGCCGTAGGTTGTGCTCCTCTTCATTGAACTTCTCGTCGCCAAGGCCGAAACCTCGGCGATTGCCGTTTCCGTTCTTAGCAGAAGAATTATTTGTGTCCTGTGATATTAACATGATACTGTTGAAAATTTCCATGTCGTCGAGCACCTGTTCACCCCTCAACCCAACGCCAATTTTCCGCGGTTGCCGAGTGTCACCTTCTTTCAACTTCACAGTGCGAGACGCGTCAATACCTGCAAAAGTAGTCTCTTCGTCGACCTTTTCTCCGAACAGAGAGCTAAAAAACGATTTTGCCTTTTTGGTACTAACTGACGTCGTGCTAGGGGCCACTATTGTCGAAAATTCATCTTGGACTTTCTCAGGTAGAAGATTGCCAAGAAATGATACCGGTAACCGACTGGAAGCTGACTTGTTGGGTGTTGCTGAGGGCAAGGTTGACATTTGGTCCATCATAGCATTGCTGCAATTATTGGAACTATAATTTTGTGGGCCGTTCGCGGTATCTGATGGCTGCCTTTCATTCACGTCCTGCTGCTCGGGCTCTTTGTCTTTCTTCTCATGGTTCTTGTACGTAATCACATCAGGAGGGTCATTTCTGTGGGGGTTATCATGTATGTCGGCGACCTGATGCGCATTTGGCGCCAATCTTGTCGATAACCACTGAAAAGGTACAAATTGGATGGTAGAGCCCTTTTCCGGGGGATGCGATTCTGGGAGAGTTGTATCCATCGATATATTGTCTGGATCTGCCATTCGATATCTGGTCAAATTGAAGTCCCCTTCGCTTTTCACACTTCCAGTTTCTTCTGCTAGTCCAGCTGTGAGCCATTCAAACGCTGATGTTTTCCTTTCTTGTCGTTTTGTCAATATCGGGTTCCTTGTTGAGTAATCCATCGTGTATTCTCGGTGATAGTCAAACCGTTTACGACATACATCACAACTGCCATTTATGAGGATTCTGAGTTCGTGGCATTCCATCACAGCTGTGTCACGCTGTTCCATCAACTTCTTGATCTTCAGTTCGAGGTCTTTTGCACGGTCATCGTCTGGTTTTAGTATCCGTATGTGAGACCCCGTGAAATGATTTCTACGTTCGAGGTCACTATTTTCAACCTCAAGCATTTGTACAAGAGCCTGGCTCAATGCCAGTTTCTTCTTGAGATCGAGAATCTCATTTTCGGTGCCAAGGGTGTATTCCTGCGTCGCGTGAAACATTGAGGCTAGAGTTTCTCGACGGTCTTCCAGCTTCCTTCGAAGAAGTGTCCGCCGTGATGCTTGCCGAACAATATGCCTATCTTCCGATTGCGTAGTCATGTCGTCCTGCTCATCTTGACATGCTTGGTCTTCGTCAGCTTTTGGAGGAGAAGTATCAGGAGCAGAGACATCGACTGGGTGATGATTGAATAGGTTGATTTCAGGGCGAGTGCCCGATGGATCAGTGACATTTTGTGAACGTTCAGGAAGTTTGACCTTGTCGTGAGATGGCGGTTTCTCTGTTTGTTTCACGTCGCTCTCTTTCTTTCTCGAAGCAATCCTTTCGTCACCGGGAGAATGGTTGGCATTTCGGGATCGTTCAGCAAGCTGGATTTGATCGTCGTGAGCTGGCTGCTTCGCTGTTGCCTTAACATCGTTCTCTTCGTTTGTCGAAGCTTTTTCCTCGTCATTAAGAGGGCGATGATTGAATGCCGTTAATTCGGGGCGTGTATCAAAAGGGCCATTGGGCATTGTTCCTTGACGAGGCACCGCTACAAACGACTCTTCAGTGTGTGGCGTCTCTGACTGGTTCGCATCGCTTCGTTCTTTTCTCGAGACCTGCTGCTCTACCATTGGAGATGAAAGCTTTACCACCCTTTCATTACCCTCAGATATGCTTCGATCTTTGGGGGGTTCTGTGTTTTTCTTATTTATGGAGGGTGGATCAGTTTTTGAAGAATCATGGCGGGAATGCTTCGAAACCCGCTGCCATCCAAAATTCGAATCGTTTCTAATACTTCGAGAATTCTTGGATCCTTTCCCGTCGCGAGACCTCCGAGGCTTCTTTCCTTGTTTCGAAGAATCTTTCCTCACTTTTTTGGATTCCTCGAAAGGCCTATACGGCGTCTTTTTTTCTGGACCTTTGCCTGTCTTCTCTCCTTTGGGTTCCTCGTTATCTTCTTGAGAAATGACAGAGGTGTGACTTTTGGTGCGTTTTTCTTCATTTTGTCTATAGGAGCCTCTTGGATTTGAATGAGAATGCACAGGATTGACTCCATGCCACTCATGCTTCTGCTGCGTATCCAACGGTTCCAACTCTTCTGGGTCCTCGATTGGCTGATGTGTACCAGGTATTGAAATCCTCTGCTTTAGCACCAGGATCGGTTCTTTTGACTGCGAGTCATCATCCTCGTCCGCGACTGGTGCATCATAGATGGGATATGCACTCATTGGAGCTACATTTTTCGTTTTGGCTTTGGCTTTCGAGCTTGTTTGCTCGGTGGTAGGGGGTGTCAAGTCATCATATCGTGGCGAAGGGGATACAACAGTTATGCTTTCTATCTGAAGTTCTGTATGATCTTCATTTTGACGATACAAATTGTGATCATCATGGCTTCTTTTCATTGCACTGTTGATGTCATGCCACTCCCTTCTTGTTTTTCCGGTCTCTCTGCGTTCCTGACGGTTATCAAAAACCCGTATCTTTTCGAGCGCGCCACTTGCATCAGGTGCATCAAAAACCATGTCATCCACTAAATCCTGCTGCTTCCTAGTAGATTCTTCCAAGCTCCGTGACAATATAGATTTCCGTTTTGGCCCGCCTTCATCGTCACTTTGGTCTTCCATGTAATCTTTAGTCGTGTCGAGTCTGGTGGAAAATGCTTTTGCTGTGTCTTCTTCGACTTGGTGCCATTCATCCTTAGTCTTTCTCGTGGCCTTTCTCTCCTTTTTCGAAAGTACCTTGGTAATTTTGAGTGCCCCGGTAGCATCTGATGTTTCTTGGATTGTAGCTTCAACCTGACGACGTTGTCTTCTTGCGTTGTCTTCTAGCTTTTGGGTTTCTCGAGATCTTGGCTTTGCTAGCTCTTCACCTACATCCTCTTCTTCCTCGAGAAAGTCTCGGGCCTTGCTCAAATTCTCGACGTGAGCTTTTGCCGATTCGCCACTGATTCTGTGCCACTCGCTCTTGATTTTCTTAATTTCTTTTTGCTCTTTCTTGGTCATCACTGCAGTATCCGCTAGTGCTTCGTAGTTCTCTGGCATTCCTTTGACGAGAGCGCGAAGTTGTTCGTCCTGTTTTTTGAGCTCCTCATCCACCTTTTGTGTTTTTCGAGATTTGGGGAGGAGGAGAATGTCATCGTCATAGGAGGAGTCATCCTCTTCATCAGCGGAAAGTGCTAGAGGCTGCGATGCCTTCTTTTTATACGCCTCGCCGCCCACGTCGTGCCAATCAGCGCTCGTCGCCACGTCGTCAAAATCCGACGTGTCTACGCTACCATTCGATTCCTCCAATTCTTCCATTGTTTCCATGGACTGAGCCATGAGAGCCGCCAATTCCTCCTGCTGCTTTTTTGCCAACTCTTGAGCCATGAGCGTCTCTTTTGACAGTGGACGACGCTTTGCTGCGATGGAAGAGAGGGAATGCTCCGAGTCGTCAATTGTGATCGGTTGTGGTCGTTGCTGCACTGTTGAACCAGCAGCAACAATTGGCATCCAGCTCATTACATCCATCGGTGCAGGCACTTGATCCAAAGGAAGAGGGGAAATGTCAGGTGGGCCCACCAGCCCGCCGTCGGGAGATGACCGTTTTGGCTTGACATTTCCCCGCTTGGCCCGTGTTTCTTGCGTCTTTTTGCTCGAAACGCGAGTTATTGCCCCTGAAGACTTATCGTCACTTTCTACCGGAAACCTAGACGTGGAAGCAGGTTGATCTCCATCCATGGCCGCAAAAAAATTTCCATCCCCAAACAAGGCTTTCGAAGGATCTGATAAAATAGGAAAATCGTTCGTCGACTGCGCCTGGTTTCCACTTTCGGTGGGTTGATTTTTTCTGACATTTCTCGTGTCTAATAGCGACAGGGATCGTTTCCCAAAATCAGAGCTCCCTGTTTCAGAGGTAGTAGTACTTCCGGAACTTTGTCTCAAATCCACCGTGTGCACTACTAGACTATCCGCTTGCTGTTGTAGCTTGGCCTTGTTTGGCAACTCCCCTACTCGATTTGAGTCGCTTCCCTTACTCCCCTTTGAGGACCCGGAGCGCCTTGAAAAGCTTGCTAACATACCAAACAGCCCGGGCCCTTCTGACACGGATGGGATGGTCTCTAAATTCTGAACACTTGTGATCGACACATCGTCTGTGTCTGAAAGTCCATCCTGCTCCAATCCGGCCATGGCCTCGGAAACACTCTTGCCTTCAAAAATGGGTTTTACGGGTCTTCCAAACTTCCTGGCGTTGAGATTGATACCCCGAGTCTTCTGTTGCGCTTTGTCCGCTGATCCTTCTTCTTTATGTTGCATTCGAATGATTTCGGCGATGTCGTCCGAGCCAATGGCTCCTGCAGTGCCAGTAGGCATGATGGCGACGCGCTGGCTTCTTCAATAGCTATTCTGAATGAATGAGTGAAAATCGTAGCCTGAGTTATCGTACCGCTCTCATTGTACAAGACTTTGGAAGTTAGAGTTTGTATGGCCTGCTTTCAGTATGGAAGGAGCTGACTTGTACTATTGTTAAAAGTATCAAGCAGCCATCTCTTTGATTGAAAGAACAGTTGTCGTTGTTGTTCTTCCTGCTCGAGATGGATGGAAATACCGGTACATATGGGTCCGAAGTCCAAAGGTCATCGCGCGAGGATTGAAGGATGACGGATGACCTACCAGGATAGTAGTCTACTGAGTCGTCGATGGGCTAAACTTTTAGATTTCCCGCCAAATTTCGACGCAAGCGCGCGTAGCACCTCACACAGGGGATACCGGTTCTGTACATATGATACTGTACTGTTCTCCTCCTATCTGCAGACTTGGAATGCCCTCTATTGGTACTACTACGTTGTAATAATTCGATTTGACCAAGGAGCTCTGTGTTTTTTTATAAAAAGTCACGGACATAGTGGCCCTGGCTTACGCATCGCCACAAAATAAAATGCAAGGCGAAAAGTTGGATACTCCAGATTTTATACGAGTTTCCTTTACGGGCCGTGAGAATATGGCGACCGAGGGTGTCGCTCCTCCCCCCATCATGTCTGCTCCCCGTCACATCGATTTTGATCGGGTGGATACTCGTTCGACATATTCAGCCTTGAGTTCATGCGTGAAACTTCTGCGAGAAGCGGGTCGCCGACAGTCCGATTTTGTGTCTCGCGCCGAACTGGCAATGCTGATTCAGGAATTCGAGTACCGAAAAGTCGACTTGTCCAATGTCATGGGGTTTCCCTACGCGGCTGAAGATTTGGGGGATTGTATCCTCCTACTGGCACGTCTTCAGAATCGAATGGCAATGCGTGGAATCCAGTACTCCTCTTGTACGCTACGAGAAATAATGGAAGACACGCTCTTGGACCGAAGCAATAAGAATCATCGATATGATGTTGGGGAATGGATTGAAGTTCGTGGGCCGAGTATGAAATATCGTCTGGAAAGGATTATAGAGGTTATTCGAACGAGTGATGCTGGTGAGGGAAATCAGTTCATTTACGAAACATCGGTCGATCACAAATTGACAGAAGAACAGATTCGGTGGCCTAGGGAGTCACTGCGCAGGATCTTTGGAATGGCACCCTGGGTGTGGCGCCAATGGGCTTGCTTGAAATTGGAAAACAAACTTCGGTTTCAGGAGGGGAAGCCCGACGATTTTGAATTGTTGGACATTAAGGCGTATGCTATTGAACTGTGGGAACTGTGGACAGCAGATGAGCGGAACAGAGACTTTCGGGAACTTTACGACCGGGTGGGTATGTCTGGCCGGAATGAGCTTGTCAACCACATCATGGCACCTTTCGATTTGATGCACCAGGTTGTGACTGACTGCGATGGTCGATGGGACCTGCAAGATGCGGAGGCTTCAATGTTCACCTACCTTTCCCTGCTGGGTACTGGCTTTGGCGACGCTTTCATTGTATTTTTTCTTCAGGTTTCGATACCTATTGTTCTCTTCTTTTTCTACACGAGTCCTGCACGCGAAGATGACGACATTGCCGCGGGTACCAGAGAAATGCTCTTCGCCGTACTGATATTCTATGCGTTCAAGCTGAACCGAGGTAAGTGGGAACATAGTCTGGACATGCAAACCATGGCCCAAAATCTTAACAAACTATCTCTATCACTATAGACATGTGGACAAACTTCAACCACGTCGTAGGGATATCGGAAAATATCTGCTCGCGAATCCGAAGCTTACGCAGAATCACCTGGGACGAAGGGAATGATAGTTTCCTGCAAGGAATCGGTTACACTGTGGATTTATTTATGAATACTGGATACATTTGTCTTCTCCATCTGTTCAACATTTGGATCCTATACAATGTCTCAGATCCTTTCGAATTATTGGGTTCCGTTATCTTCTTTGAATTCCTCTTTAACCTGGACGAAGAAATAGCTCGTACTTCCTGGTGGGACGGTAGCAAGCGACTTTTGAAGGCCGGCATCATCAGTACCATAATGCAGAACACTATCAGACGAAGCATACTGCTCGATTCTGAAACATACTTACGAAAGATGGCTTTCACTCTTACGAAAGACGAATTGGAGGTGGTGAGGCATAGATTTGATGAATCAGGACTTCCAAAGGATCGAGATTTTCTACATGGTGTCGAAAACGAAGAAGGGCACCTGCTCACAGTTGCAGAGCGCGTAGATCGACTGCGAAGCATCGAAAGTAAAGCCACACTTCCCGACGAGTACACTGATCGCCAAAGGCCTGGAAATGTTTATTCTTTTTTCTTCAACTCGCCAGGCTTGCTTTTCGAAAGACACGAAGATCTGAGAGCTTGGTCGCAGTGGGAAATACTGTAAGTCGTCGAAAAGTATCCGGACTGATATTCCTAGCTGGAATGCCCATCTGTTCTTACCATCGTTTCTCCATGTATGCCAATCATCTCTCGCTGCAGTCTCTTCTCGTTCCCTACCCCTAATTTCGTTCCTCCGGACTTCATCCCGGGAAGTAAGCTTATGTTGTCTGACACTCTTGCCGATCAAACACCGATGAAGAACAAACGACTTTTCGCCCCTGGAAAGAGTAAACGAGAGCTTTTCTTCCAACACACAATGGAGGTCCTTACATGCAGATACAATTACCAAAACTTTCAGAGCGGGACAGAGAAAGACACGAATTGGTTTCTATTGACACGAACCTTGCACGCGATTGCTCTCTGGTTCTCCTACCTGCTGCAGCTCAGCTTTCCATTCTTTTCGATCGCTGCGGTAGCGCTCGTCTTTACCGACTGGTTCTGCACTCTACATCTTGGAGAATGCAATTTCGCGGAGCCAGCCATCCCATCACGAGGACTAGATTCCAGTTTGTGAGATCACACCATTATCTCAAACCTAGAATCTTCAGTGATTTCGCTTCCTTACATAACAGCATAACATCGTGAAAAGTGACTCTAGCTAGTCTGGTGATTCTTTGAAGCCTCTGCTTTTATCAAATGTTTCCTCACTTGTCCATTCAGGGCAAAAGTCAAGCCCCAGAGCGAACACATGTAGATGGAACGCTGCTTCACGCCCGCATATAGAGTCAGGGGACCCTCACTCTTGACAATGGTACTCAAACAATCCAGAGCAGATTTATAGGGCACTTTCATGCTAGACGCCTGTGTCATCATCCTAGTTTTCACGACGTCGGCGGGGTTGGTGAGAAGACCTGCCACTAAGGCGCTTGATATACCAACGACTAAATTTTCGGCCAAAGACAGCTCTTCCCCCTCCCTCTTTGTTGCTTTCAGTCGTCGATTCTTAAGTAGGTCCATCGTCATAAACGTGGTCATGACAAAAGGAACATTTCGAGCCACGGTTGGCTTCCAGGAATTGTAGAATCCAAGCACACCCTCTGTCGAGTAGATGGTGCACACTGCTTCTCGAAATGAGGAATACACACCAGTAATTAGTCGTTGCTTTATCACCTCCTGTGGAACGGAAACGACGCAAGACGATACAGCACCGGCAGCAGAGGCCAAGAGTGGGCCGACGCTGTGTCGACACCCCTCGTACACAGCAAATTGGATGCTTCCCATGAATAAGGCAAATGTACTTGTTGTCGCGCATCCTCGGACCAAGGCCGACACGCCGACGTCGGCCAGGGTCCTGCCGTCTCGAGTCTGTGCAAGTGTTCTCAAAGCATCCATTGGATATAATGTCATTTGTGCGAAGCTTCGACCGAGACCACCTGCAATGAGCTGTTTGAAAACCATACCGTCTTTCCCGGTGGAACGTTGCTGTGTAGGCAAAACGCCTTTCTGAAAGCCATCGTATCTCCCGTGGACGAGCGGCGGGTACGACAATAGAGAGAACAGCAGCAGAAATATGAATGATCTCATGGCTTCAGAAGAATTGTGGCCATCGTCGGCAAAGGATAATTTCTCGGTCAACGCATCGAAGACAAAGAATCATCATCATCATCCATCATCAACATCCATCGTTTGGGCGTGCGCTGTGTGCGGATGATGCGTACTTGTATTATGCACCAAATTGCAGATTGCATACTTGGTACTTGTACCCATCCATTGCTGCTGAAAGACTCTTATTCTAGTCTACTATGGTGTTTCGGTATATCCACGACTAATACGAGTACTTTTTCTACCGTGTTTTGGTTCCTACTACCGGTAGTACTATAGCCATTTTTCTACTCGGAAGTAGCTAGATCAACTAATAAAGCATGCAGTGAGCTTTCTACCTGTACAGGTAGTACCGGTACGTACCGTATCTTATTATCCTACTGCTACTCTCTCTCCCTCTAGAACTACAATAACGCGAGACCACCAGCAGCTCCGAAATTACAGACCTGCTTTCAATCTGTGTTCACGGACGCCTTCTCGACAAAAAATCGAATCCTTTGTGTGGGAGCAATTCCGTTGTACGATGCCTTCCACCAGCGCTTGTACATTGACAGCCTCCTGCCTAGCGAACTGCCGTCTTCGCGGGCCTTTGCGATACACTTCTGGTAAACAGTCCCCCCATCTGGCAGATTCATCTGCCCGAGTTCGAATAAAGCAGATATCTTTGCTGGTAATCACTGGATACCCTGCTGTTTTAATGGCTTGAAACACAGATGAGCTCATGAATCGTTCCGAGTGCATCACATAACCCGGTTGCACGTGGGCCTTGGCACGTTCTTCTATCAGGGAAAAACGGCTAGTCGCCCATATTTTGACCCCCTCGACGTTGCCGTAGATCATTCGATCGTTCACGGGATACTGAGCAAATCCAGGCACAACCACAAACCGATTTTGACTATCAAAGGCGTCTTGACCCAACATCGCCATATCAATCGGTTTGACGAACAATACATCAGAGCGAAACATCCCAACCCGCGAATATTCAACTCCCAGCTGACGGCCGGTGATTTCCATTAGTTGAAAGGCAGTCTCAATGGAATGCCACTGCTTCACCACATTGTCCAAACTTGCATTGTGCCAAGTTTTCTCCTTGTACGGGAAATACATGAGACGTCCTCCGTCGTCAGGGTCTGTCTTCGTTTTATATTTGGCAAGGATGGCTCCTCGTTTTTCCTGAAATTCCGCTTCCGTATCGTTTACAAATGCAACCGTAGGTATTCGATGGGTCCGTGCCCCATGCGAGGGACCGTATTTGACTTGAACGTCCTTGACCGCCGTTTCCAACAAGTATATTTCATACGGATCGATAACTCCACCCGGATTCATTCGTCCCGGTGCTTCTCCATATGCTACAGAGAAGTGTACGTACACATCACAATTATGCCGTGCATTGGGAATCAGCAAATTTTTTACGATACTCGGTAGAACCATCGTTTTATAGGCACGCGGCAACCCGAAAAAACACATGGCGCATCGCTCTTGCTTGGGATCGCCTTCGTAAGTAGTCCAAGATTTGGGTTGTAGTTCCCCGACGCCTTCTAGTAGCTGCTGAGAAGTGGCACGGTTAAGATGCTCTTGTTGTGTCGTGGAGACTCGAGGTTTGGGAGGATTCTGGTCGAAACCTTCGAGCCATCGGCGGATTTCGTCATCGTCGTCGGTTTGTTGGGAGGCCCATGCCGATTGATTCTTGAAGCCATATAACAGGGATCGAACTTGATCGTCTATCAGAGTATTGTTTAATGTTTGTCGATAGAAATATTGCTTCAAGCTCCCCAAAGAGTAATCATGAATCAACAGGAGAGACTGCGATGGATGCACCCCGGGTCCATCCTGTAATGCAGGGCAAAAATTCTGTTGAATTGGTCTATTGAGAGTACTATTTACAGGAACGATAATTTCAGTCAAGTCAATTCTTGAGAGGTCCACGATTGTCATGGGGAGCTTGTTGTCCTGATAGTCGTCCTGTGCGAATGTGTGGTAGCGCCAACGAAGGGTCAAAAAATCACTGCCATGGTAGCCCAAAGGCACGCGTTGTTGGATTTCACTCTCGTTACTCTCCTTGGCCCCAAATCGAATGCGGGGTATTTGCACACACGGTGAGGATTGTAAGCTGAAGGAGGCGCCAAGCTGGTTGATCTTTGGTAGGGAATTTGGAAGCATTCTAGCATGTTCGTGAACAAAATGGGCGACGGACCCAGGCTGGCTTGGGGGTTGCAAAAGCAAATGATCAGTCAAGTTGTATTCTCGTGCGATTTGATAATTGATGAACACAAATTCGTGCGTATCCATCAAAAGTGTCCAGTGTTGGCCTTGTTGTTTGAGAGTATGCAAACACTTGTAGTGAAAGAGTCGCTGTCTCGCTCGATGTTGAGCATCGTCGGTGCTGGCCGAATAGTTATGTCCACCAGCACCACCTTGGAATACCGCTTGAAACTCCTCTGGGCTGTCATAGTCGCTCTCCTTCCATTCGAGAATGGTCATGTAATCTCGCCACCGATCCAACACAAATCGAGGAGAGGTCTGACTATTGGGATCAATAGCAATGATCAAGGTCCTCAAATTCAAAGCATGATAATGATACGCTAGCCACTCTATCAAATAATGCGAGTCATCCAGGAACAGCACACACGCGGCGAACTCCTCCTGGTCTTTCTCATTGTGTTGCAAAAAGAAGGTAGGGGCCAGAAGATCGTCCCACGTCAGGACAGTGTTCTGATGAGTGCTCGCAAAGAAAATGGAGTATCCACAAAGCACAAAAATCAAATAGCCTAGTACTATATTCCTTCGTGGTCTCGAAACGCATATAGGATCCATCCTGCCGGGAACAGGGATCTTTTGCTATTGCTGTATAGTACCAGGTATCATGATGTTCATAGGCGACTATTTTGGATTGTACTTGTACCGGTAGTATCGATCGTTACTTTCTGAACGCGTCCGCGTATTTGTCTTTGGTCTTCTTGACAATGAATAATGATGATAAAAGGCTGCCGGTATGGACAATGGATACTGGTACAGCACCGGTATCTGTACTACCAGAAAATACTCGGTAGTAGAGGCAGGATGGAAGCGGCCGTCTTTCCTCCCCGTGCTCTGGTTATTTTCGAATGTTCTTCTCACCGATTTGCACATGTTTCATGCTACATACGTTATAAACATTCATGAATATAATTTTCGAAAAAGCAATTTTCGATAAGGTTACTTAAGCGATTTTGGGTATGACATGCGCGCTACGGTATGCTCTTTCACATGAAAGTAAGGTGCGATTTTGATTTTCGGGGCCCGAAAAACCTGCTCGCTTGGTGTGTGTACCGCACCGGTAGACTGAGTACCTGGTACTGTACTGGGTACAGTACCAGTACTGGGATGCCAAAGGGAATACTGCTGTACCAGGTAATATGGCCCAAGCCCTATTTCGGGTACCTCTTGTGGGATGTCACTGCTGCCCAAAAAGCGGGGAAGAATTCCGACCCAAAAGAAAATCAGAACTCGGATCTTCGCGCGAAAAAGCCGATCCATGTCACTGGTACGAGTACAGCCAGGTGCATACGGTACAGCTGCAAGCAGCTGCGGGCTCATCAGTCTTTCCTCTACCGTACCGGTACATCATACCGCTACCGTAGCGGTACATACAGTTACCGTAGTACCTGAACCGGTATCGTATGCGCGGCTCTTTTTCATCAGTTGAGTTTTGAGGTTGTCGGCAATTTTCGCCGTCAACCTGCTGTGGTGAATCTACAGGTACGGTACCTGGTACGGTAGAGAGCAGCTCCACAAATACTACTCGAAGACACACAAAAGTAATTGATCTTGATCATGGGAGGTTGTGGATCTAAAGACGCACCGGCAGCAGCGGCAGCAGCCCCTGCTCCGGCACCTGTAAGAATTTCGGATAGGTAGCTGCTTGTTTGGACTGAGACGGAACTCACTTTTCGCTGTTGTCTTATCGTTTGATGGTACTCGTAGGCGGCCAAGAAGCCCTCCGGCAAGACCGGAAAGACTGGCGGAGCAAAGAAAAGCAAGGACGCCATTGAAGATTCGTCCAGCGGAAAGTCTTTCAACGAGCTTTACAAGCTCGGCAAACCGGTAGGTGAAATGTTGATGGTTGAGGTCATTCCCCCCCCCCCCTTTGTCAAGGACCTGTATTTTGTACGGGGTTTCCACGTATTTGCGATTATTTTTAGGTCTCACCGGTCCCTCCCCCCTTTTTGCCACTCGCTGAAAATCTATCCGAATATTTTTCGTTTTGTTTGCCGGTAATAGCTTGGAGAAGGAGCTTTCTCAGTAGTTAAAGAAGGCTCGAATCGCCAGTCCAACAAGTCGTTTGCCATTAAGATCGTGACCAAGTCAAAGCTATCGAAGGAGGATGAAATCGCTCTCAAGGACGAGATCGCGGTTCTCACCGAGTTGAAGCACAAGCACATCATCAGGCTATACGACGTTTTCGATGAGAATCAATTCTACTATCTTGTCACTGAAAAAATGATGGGTGGCGAATTGTTTGATCGAATTGTTCAAAAGAGTTACTACAACGAAAAGGAGGCACGCGATGTCTGTATAATTCTTTTCGACGCCATGCTGTACTGCCACAAGCACAAGGTCGCCCACCGCGACTTGAAGCCAGAGAACTTGCTACTGACGGTAAGTAGACCGAGCGGGGATTATTCCTTCATTAAGACTGCCTCGTTTCTCACAGATTCTCCCTTGTTAGAGCGAAAGCGACGACTCCGACATCAAAATTGCTGATTTTGGTTTTGCCAAGAAGGTGAAAGCACCTAATTCGCTCACCACTCAATGCGGTACACCTGGTTATGTCGCCCCGGAGATTCTAGAGGGAAAGCCATATGATACTCAGGCTGATATGTGGTCTCTTGGTGTTATTGTTTACATTCTCTTGGGAGGTTATCCGCCATTCATCGAGCAGAACCAGCGCGAGCTCTTCCGTAAGATTCGAAAGGGTCAGTATGAATTCCACGAGGAATACTGGGGACAGGTGACTGACGATGCCAAGGGCTTGATCTCGAAGCTTCTTACAGTGAGTCCCTCGCAAAGATACGATGCCGAAGGTGCTATGCGAAACGGATGGATCGGAGCTGATGCCTCGAAATTGGAGGCACAAAATTTGGGAGTGAATCTTGAGCAGATGAAGAGGTTTAACGCCAAGCGAAAGTTTAAGGCAGCTGTCAAGACGATTGTGGCTGCCAACAAACTCCAATCACTGGGTATCGACTTCAAAGCGAACTTGCAATGAGCGACGTCATTTCGAAGGATTTTGGCTTCTCGAGCAAAGATCCCCCCGCCCTGCAGTCTCAACTTTTGTGGCATCACACAGCACTGATTTTGTCCACACACCGTGATTCGAACCTCACCAATTCCCACGAAGTACGAGCCGACCTATTTATGACGTCAAGTAAGATAGAGTCTATATATGTTTCGATCTGAGTCAAATTATCTACGGCACTTGGAAATCGCATGGAATGCTTTATAGGAGCCCATTGCTAGCCATGAATCCAAGAAAAAGCAAGAGCAGTCCTATTGTCACTGATCCGCCAAGTTTCAAGGCCTGCTCTAAACCGGTGCCGCGTTCAGGCACGGTGCTGTCTTGAATCGGGGAAGAAATGAAACCCTCCAAATATTCTTTCGAGCCGACTAGTACCTTGTCGTCGTCTCCGTCGTCCGTTTTCTTCTCAAAAATAGGTGATCCTGCCGCTGGCGACCATCCCTTACCCAACGCTTTGGCCGGCGAAAAAGGTCCAGGGTTTCTCGTTGAGAGAAATGCGTCCACCGAACTTGCGTTCCAAATCAAGAATAACGAAAATATATGTGCCAAGAGCGCAGTGGCGATCGGAAAAACAACTGTTCCAAGTCTCATGTCCACTCGTACTACCGGTATGTATAGTATCTCTTTCAAATGGGTCTTTATGCGTTGATCAAAACTCGATTGCACCCTAGTGTAGGTGAAAGAGGAGTCGCAAATAATAATGATGATGACGAGATGGAGAAAATGAGTGCGCGTGTTACAGTAGCGTGTTCACGACTGAATCTCGTGACTGACTCATGCACAAAGCCCGACGAACGCAGCGACGAAGCAAGATGGTTGCGTCGACAATGGCATACTACTAATGGCATACTATATCGTAAAGCAGCGAAAAAGTGCACTGTCTAATTTAGTTGCTACTAATAGCACACTCACACCACGCCTACAAAATCGAATAGACACTCGCCAGTTGCAAGTAGACACCGTTTTGATCGGGGTCGCTGAGACGTCCATTCTTCGGATGAAGATGTTTTGGATGATAGCGTGTGTTCCTCGTTGCTTTGCCTCTTTTGACTTGAAGACTGATGAAATACAGTAGTGGTAGTGACGACTTTATCAATTTATCATGCATACGTATATGTGGGAAGATGCAAATAGTCTCTTGCTCCTGAGGCAATATTAATATTCAGTATGACCTTTCGGTCTCAAAGGCTGTATAATCATCTAAACTTGGCATCCGAGGAGGGTCTCGTCGATAGGCATAGACCAAAGAGTTTCGCCAGTCGAGAGACTCGTGCTGATAACGGTGTATTGCTTCATTGTCATGACGTTACCACTGAAAACAAAAGAGCGCTCTGGGAGCCAGTCATACCAGTAATTGCAGTTTTGGCTGGTGTAGTCGATGGTAAAGCTGTGGTCAATGTCGAAGTCTTTGGTGATATTGTTCGCAATGTCAATGTTGAATACGCTGAAGCCCTCAAAGCTCTGCTCTAGAGGCATCGAGAGGCGCTCGCCGGTTGCCTCATCGAATTCTTGATAAGTGTACATGCTCACTGGGATAATGAGCTTGCCAGTTCTTTCTCCCAGCGGGAGGA
Organism: Nitzschia sp. pyKryTriq1; assembly: GCA_956465555.1. Classification (NCBI taxonomy): domain Eukaryota; phylum Bacillariophyta; class Bacillariophyceae; order Bacillariales; family Bacillariaceae; genus Nitzschia; species Nitzschia sp. pyKryTriq1. The sequence goes on from OY101119.1 coordinate 686,958, forward strand.
AACGGAATGCGCGCTCATCCCAGGACGCACTGGTACTCGACCACGTGTTTTTCTCCTGCTCAACCACCAGGCGATCGATGAGGCTAGGCTTTGCAGAGTTCGTTGCATCGAATAGTGATATCTGGATACCGAGGATGTTCCCCGAGTCATCGGCCTCTTGTCCAACGCTGACAAGGAACTTGTCCTCGCTATCAATTGGATGAAGGTATTGCGAGAAGCCAGAGACTTTGAGCTCGCCCGACTTCTTGGGCTGCTCGTTCGACAAGTCAATGACATAGAATGGGTCGGTTTGCTCGAAAGTCACAGCGTATGCAAAATTATCAAAGAAACGGACTGCGGTGAATATCTGTTGTTAAGAAAGGCAAAATAGGGTCAGATCGAGGTGTCCCAAACTCTTCCATTTACACAAGCATTCATCCTCGGATATCTTACCTCGTTGGGCTCTCCCAGTTGCAGACTACCAACTTCTTTCAACACAGCTCCATTGTCCGCGCTCACATCAGTTGGAACTTTGAGCACAATGATCTGGTTTATGGTGGTGGACTCCGGTTCCGGCTCCGCTGTCTGCGCTGCTTCTTCAGTCATCGTTGCAACATCTCCTTCCAATACAGGACCTATCAACCAAGGCGTCCAAAAACTCTGCGTCGTCGCAATGCGAACGTAGCTCCCTTCGGGCTTTTCGACAAAGTCCAATGAGAAGGGATTAAGCAGATAGCCGGGGACCATGCCTACCAGTTGATGAGAAGATGCTGCCCCCTCCAGGCGGAAGCCTAGCAAGTAGGTCTTTTGAGCAGCGCGATTTTCCTCTTCGATCCAGCTCCAACCTTGATCGGCAACAATAATCATGGAGCCCACGGCATACACCTGACCCCAAGAGCCAGTTTGGAACGTAGCGGAGATGTGGGGCTGGAGTACCTCGATGTTGTCTCCGCCGCCGACTGTCATGTCGAAAGCAACAACTTGCGTCACAGCCTTTCCAGTGTTGTCTATGAAAAGCGTATCTTCGACGTGGTCATCTGAGACAGAATCAGCAAACAAGCTCAATTGCGCGAGGTCAATTTCACCATTGACTCGGAGCTCATCGACAAGTTGGTCGACAAAAGACTCAACGAGCCCTTCATCAGCAAGTTGGTCCGTAACAGCCTGGACATATTCATCGTCGTCGAGCCCATCAAACTGAGGCTGCCAACGTTGAACAGGAGCCAACAAGTGCTCCCAAGTGTTGATAGAAGATTGAGTCACAATGTAGGCATTCTCGTCAACCGAGTATGCATTGCGAAACGAGCCATTCACGTCGGTCTCGGAGACTTTTTGAAGATCTCCGCCGTTAATATCGTAGACTTGAATCCTTGTTCCTAGGTATTCGTAGAGGATTGGGACATGATCGAGATTTTGGGAATGCTCCCACCCATATCCAGAGACCACAACAGTGAGTCGATCCTGGTGAAGAAGTAGGGCTTCGATACGAGGCTTTGGATTCCACCAAATGGACGAACGAGCCGCAATGGCGGGCTCTGCATCGCCAGTAGAACCACCAGAAGTGCCAGACGACGCATCCCCACCGGAGGAGGTATCCTCAGCAAAGACTGGTGGCTCATCAACCACACCTCCGATGTAGCCTGTAATGTTCAAAGGAGGCATTTGAATCTGGGAGATGATGCCTGTTCCATCCGTAGTCCACACAACGAGATAATCAGAGTACGCGGCAAAGACAAGGTTGCCGTCTGACTTGACAAAATCCGCTCTATCAATGGTGAACTCTTGGTTGTTGGTTTCAAACGCGTCAGCATCATCGAGGAGGCCTTCGCTCGCTGCGGCGGAAGAAGAGTCTGCGGTTGGAGCGCCTTCGGCGACAAACCCGGGAGCAGCATCAATGGGGACACCCATCGACGTACCATTGCCAATCCCCTGATCACCAGCGAAATAACTTCCGCTCGCAACTCCTTGGGTGATAGCATCATTCAAGAAGAAGTTAGCAAGTTGCTTCAGGTCTTGCTTTAGGTCTTCGTTAGTGGCGTATCCTTCTGTGACTTTCTCAGAGAACAGTGGGATTTTCACGTCGAATGGACCATTGTTCGACTCGAAGTAGAGGGGTTGAGAGAAAGTGGTGTCCTCCTTATTCGGTATGGTTTTGTTGGCCTCCAGCTGCTCTGTTTCGTCATCCTCATTTTGATTCCAGTCTGGAATGACACCGACCAAGATTGCGGCGATAACCAGCAGTCCAAAAACACCGAAACATACGATTTTCTTGGTGGTGCTGGTGCTGGGAGACCCGGTCTCCTTTTCGTTGTTGTCTGCTTTCGACTGCTCAGGAGCAGCGCTTCCGTCGGGAACCTCGATCGCCATAGTGATGTTTTTCTGGTTACGCTTTAGATTGTTTTACGAGCCAAGCCTTGAATTTGTGAGGCGTGGGTTGACAACTGATTCCTTGATAACGACGAGGAGCCCTTTGTTAACGATTCGTCCAACTGCGACTAAAGAAAGTGGAACTGTTTATGTCGATCGTTTCTAATCTGTCGCGGTCGTGCGAAATTCAAGTTCCGTTGATTGCATTAATGCTCCTCTCTTCTGTTCTCAGAAGCAGCTTCGATGGGATTTTGGGCAGGGGTGCTAATGACGAGGAGAGTTGTTGTACAGGACAGGTGGGAACCGCAGTACGTACCAGTACACCCAGCAGCAGGTACTGTATGTGGTCGATGACCGATTGTCGATGATCGATGATCGATGGGGTTCCCACGAACAAAATTAACGGACACCAACGACTAAAATGCGGCGGTTGGTACAGTTAGTAGATCCCGCCCGCTGAGCGGGCATAGTTTCGGTGGGCTTATATTTTATACTACCGGTACGGCGGTCGGTACCAGCACATACTGTACTGGCTCCGCCTGCCTGCGTACATATGTACCTTCGCTCGATATTTATTATGGGAAACAGAAGGCTCATCACGTTGACTTCGTGTCGATCGTGCGAATATTCTCGATTTTAAAAAAAAACAAACGACCGATGCGAAAATCACGAATGACGCGATGATGACAGAGAACATCAAAGAAAGGCGCGATTAGTGCCGCATCAAGATGCAATTCTCAGTATTGTGAAGCACATATAAGGAGAGGAAGATTTACGAGTAACGTAGGGAAGGAGGAGTCGCCATCCGCTACTTGTAGCTTCTAAAAAAGAGCAAAAAACGATCGAATTCACTACATTCCGCATTTGATTTGATATTGTATGCCACACATGTAATGAAGACAAGACAATCCGCTAAAAGAGCATAGAGCATAGAACGCAAGATCGAATTCACTTGATTCCGCATTTGATGATTTGATGATGAAGGCAAGGCAACAAAACTCGCTCACAAAAAGAAGAAAGCTATCCCAAAAATATTTACCGACACTGACAGCAACGATGATCCAATCCAGATTGGCAGCAGTCCTTCTCCTTCTCGCCCTCCCCATTGTGGCGTTGGGTGCGCTTGGTGGTCCAACCAACGACAACAAGGAGAATCGGCGTAACCTGGTATTTAGCTTATTTAATACCGAGACGAGTCACTTCTTCGGTGCACGCAAGGGGAAAAAAGCTACCAGCAACTACGCTACGAATTGCGTCAGCAACAAGGATTGCGAAGATAACAGCTACTGCGCTGCGGGCCAGTGCCTCACAATGGGAAGCTGCGAAACCGAGTGGGACTGTCGCAACCCAAGCAACAGTTATGCGATTATTGAATGCGTTGGCCCCATCCTTTGCGATAAAAAGAAAGAGTGTCGAAGGGAATGTGGACCCCTTTGCCCTGATGGCAGCTTTGGAGTTGAGTGTGACGTCGACCCTTGCTCCGTTGCCAATGAAACATGCAGGGGAAATTTCACTTCCTGCCAAACCGAGTCCTGTGGTGGTTGCAGTGCCCTTGTTTTTGATGATACAGGTAAGCACGAACTTTGCACCGAGAAACCCAAGACTCCTTGCACCTCGACCACTGACTGCGGAGACTGGGAGTACTGCTCAAATGGAGTTTGCACCGAATCCGGCAAATGTTCAAGTGATGCAGACTGCTTCAACCCGGAAAATATCTACGCAACCATCCTTTGTATTGGCCCCGTCTCTTGCGATAAACAGCTGGGACAATGCGGGCGCACATGCTCCGACAGCGATTGTCCTGATGGCCAGGCTCCTACTCAATGCCTCGTTGCTCCATGCGATGTCATTGAAAGCCCTTGCAAAGATGAAGTCGCAAGCTGCGTCGACTCCTACTGCGGTGGCTGCAATGCCTATGCCTTTGACAAGGCTGGCTACCAGGTCTGTAAAGGGAACCCTTCGGATTCGAACAATCCATCCGGGTCTGACGAGGCCTCTTGCAGCAGCGCGAAGGACTGCGCCCAGGACGAGTACTGCGCTGGCGGTGAATGCCTCCCCGATGGTCAGTGCAACGCAGACATTGACTGCAGGAATCCTGACAACATGTATGCGTTGGCAGCCTGCGTCGGTGTCATCGGCTGCTACGAAGGGGGCACATGTGGCATCGAATGCGGTGGAAGCTTTTGTCCTCCTGGGAGTGTAGAGGCCAAATGTATGACTTCGCCTTGTGCCTCGCCGCCAAAATGCCAGGAATCCTGGGAGTATTGCATCGATGATACCTGCAACGGTGAGTGTGGTGTCATCTTGCTGGATGCCGCAGGAAATGAGGTCACCTGCACGCCCGTCTAAATGATCATGGGCTGAAGATACTGTAGGATAAACAATATAACAAGTTGTTGCCATGTAGTTTTCCATCAATTCAATACGAGTATCAGATAGCGGGCTTGAAGTGCTATAGATCCTCCAAAAAAACCCTGGAGATTTCTCCACATTAGATTAAACCTTCTGCTAGAGAGAGCGAAGGACGAGATCATTCGAGTCTGGTGGGAGCCTCTCCAAAACGTAGATCAGGTCGCATCGCACCAGAGAAGATTGAAAAACGGCACTCGCCCTTCTGAGATTAGTCTTCCATCAAGAAAGCAAAGAACCCTTGCTGGACTTTGCTGATGTGCTCTTGAAAAAGTACCACAGATCCGCAACGCCCTCCTGAAAATCGTCCTCTTGTTTTTTCAACATGCTTTGCTGGTGAAAGTGCATGTCACGGAGTCCATGTGTGACTTTTTGGCGCATTTCTCTGTGGTCCAATTCCACGTAGCCACCTCCTTTCGTTCTTTTCAGGAATCGAGCCCCGGCCTCAAACTTGAGCATCTTGATGATCGCACTGATCACTTCGCTGCGTGAGGCTCTCGTCGTGGCACCGGTGTATCGGGGTAGGTAGATGCTGAGGGTGATGCGAAAGCGTCGGTTCCCAATCCGATTGAATGATTCACTATCTCGCCCACAGATAATATCGTAGGGCCCAATGTCTGAATCAAGTATCAGTTGTTGATTGTCCTCCGCATCAAGCATTGGAGTGTCCGCCATTGTTGTGGCGCTGGGTGATGGGGCGGCGGCATCGCTCATGTTGCTGTCGACACTCATTGTACTACTTTTGCAGCCTTCTTGCTGCCCGCCACCACCATCGTTAATAGTAAGATCGCGCGCTAAAAGACTGCAGTATCGAAGAAGCCTCTCGTTACTGTTCCTGTTGATGAAAGAAGCATGAACGATTGCACTCGCTCTAATAACGCGGTGAGTTTTTGTGGAGCTTGGAGAGTGGAGGGGGGGGGGGGTGCGGGAGACGAGCGGGTCGTAGAATAGTTGAGTGAAGTCCACAAAAAATTGCTACAGTATGATTTTGACTTTGGACACCACCTCTCACACCTGGCTCGACAGCCGGCCAGACGGAGGCAGAAGGAGCTTTTGATGGAAGGCGCACGCCTGACAGACGGAGTAATGATGACGCCATCAAATGAATCTGATTGGTAGATGTGCGGAAGAAATGGCGCGGGCTGCAGAGATGAGTGAGGACGGCGAGCAATCGAAGAGTGATCGCTGACCCGAATGACAAATCCAAACGTTTCACGATTGAGAGGCGAATGCATGGCGAATACCTATCTGGGTTGAATTGTCTTTAAAAACCGGTCCTTTCAGTCGAAATATGCGTAGAATTCTACGACTTTCTGGTACATTGCCTGCCTCGAACGCCACCTGACCGCCACCACCACCGACGACAATAGAAATAGTGATTTCAAGATTCTCGAACCAGCTACCAGATTCTTCAACAGCGAAGGACAAAACCAAGAGGAGAGCAACGAGCAGTGAAAGGACGACGCACCAAGAGGACCAGAAAACCAGAAAAGTCGCAAAAATCTCAAGGGGGTGATACATGGCAAGCCCATTCATCGTCCTCTTCTTCCTGTATTCTTGCATCCCCTTCTCTGCCGCCATGGCGACCACTACTTCCTCGCCGAGAGAATCGTCACCTTCTGGTGTGACAAATCACCCCCACCCCGTCATGGTGCCAACCGAATCTCCCACCAAAATCTTGATGGATGGACAAAACATTGTATGCGTCCCAGCGAAAATGAACTACGTTTCTCGCAACACAAAAGCAGCGCACGTACGTCGCAACGTGGCCGGGGATGATGATGAGACGGAATTCAATGAAGGCGCCAATTGGGTTGCCACGGAAGTCAGTGTTCAAAATGCGCGTGGTCAAAGCAAGACTCTCGAACGACATGGTTTTGAGTTGGTGACAGAACCCATCTTTCCCATCGACTTTTTGAATACCGAAGATGTGATTGAGAATTACTACCCAACCTGTGAAAGTCTCCTGAAGAAACATTTCGGTGATGGGGTAATTGTGAAAGCCTTTGATCACAATATTCGAATCAATAGTGCTAGCGGGAATCCGCTCAAGGGCGCTGGAGGTGCCAAAACACAAACACCATTGGGCATTGTGCATGGAGACTATACGATGGAATCGGGACCGAAACGGTTGAGTGATTTAGGAAATCCGCCCAAAGCGAATGATGTGCTGAAGCAACGACTTGGAGAGACCCCGCTCCTAGATCCCGATACGGTCGAAGCAGCACTTGCTGGCAAAAGAAGATTTGCCTTGATTAACGTATGGAGAAGTATCGACAAAGAGAAGCCGGTGGAAGAACGCCCCCTAGCATGCATGGATTCAAACTCCGCGCCCAAGGAGGATCTACGAAAGTTATACATTCATTACGCGGACCGCGTCGGAGAAAATTACTTGGCGGTCCATTCTCCTCGACACAACTGGTGCTACTTCCCAAAAATGACTCATGATGAGACCATGCTGATAAAGCAATGGGATTCAAAAGGAAGCTTTGCACTCGGTGGACCGGGAGGAGCAAACGACCGTGCTACGTTTGCTATCCATTCGGCATTCCTGGATCCCACCAGCCCAGAAAACGCAACTCCGCGTCAGAGTATTGAGGTCAGATGCGCTCTCGTCTGGGAGGAAGAAGACAAGTCGTCTACATAAATAAAATGACCATATCGTAGTGTGTGACATGAATTGAATACAAACTTAGCTGTAGTTTATTGATTCGATTGCACGCTTGTTTTCGAGCGGAAGCCCGATCAGGGAGGAGTCTCTGCATACAGTACACGAAAAAAGTGCGTACGGTACGGTAGGGACCTATTCGTACCAGTAGATACGTCTCTCTAGTAGGTGGTTGATGATTGATGATTCATGAGTCCGGAGGAAACGGGACTTAGTCGCGCCTGTCCGCTATCCGTACACAACGATACTGCAGTTGGCACGGTTGCACGTTCATGCTACTGTGTTTACTATTAGTAAGGACGAAATCATCAATTTGATTGACTTGACCGAGGGAGCTGATCATCATGACGAGTCGGCGCAAGAGGAAGAAAGTATTGCAACAAGATCGGGCCTCCAACTCATTGATGGCCGCAAGAACTTCAAAGCAAGCCCACTACTACAAACTGTGGCCCACCAAATTCTTATTTATCTAATGAGTTCGAAAAGCACGGTTGTATCATGTTCATGCGGTGGTCGACAGTGGAAGGGATCCTGTCGGAGGACAGATTATCTGACCGTCTGTCCTGCATCCTTCATCCTTTCAAACGCTGCAATGTTGAACGGGATTTATGTTCGCCCCATTCTCAAAAGACCCACCCGTGTCAACGCAAAACGCAAACAACAGACTCTTCATCCCTCGTCGAAAGAGGAATGAGGAATGGCTACCCGTACCGGGTACATTCGTTCTTTGTCAAAAGATTGCGAGTGCGGATATTACGCACAGTTCGGGGAGCATGCTCAAACTAAAGTCGATAAAGACATGGCTGAGTCATCATACAGAAAAGATTAGAGCTTCGGCATGGACTTTGCCAGCGGCAGGTGTGATTGTCGCCATTGTTCTGTCTCAGCTAACACTCTTCGTGGACACTAACTATGGTGAAAATCTGTTGGATAAGACTCCTGCTCTGAAGATTTGGTCGGTTGCAAGTGCTCAATCCTTATTATCGACAATCGCCTCGTCGACACTGTCTCTCGCAGGAACGGCGTTTTCGAGTATCATGGTGACCATGACATTGGCGTCACAACAATTCGGTCCACGCTTGCTGCGGAATTTCATGAAGGATCGTCCCAGTCAGCTATGCCTAGGAGTTCTCATGGGCACCTTTGTCTATTGTCTTTTCATTATTCGAGGACCGCGTACCGAACCTGAAACTGGAGTAGAGTTTGTGCCACAATTGTCATCGATCGTTGCCATGCTGCTGGCGATTGCGAGTTTATTCTTCTTTATCTACTTTATTCAGCATGTGCTTATCAATATTCAAGAAGAACAAGTTCTAGTGGATGCCTACAAAGGCCTGCAAGAAACTATTGCTAATGTATTCCCCGACCCTGATGATGTTCAGCAAGAACGACTACCGGAGCCGCCAGACGACCTGGGATGGGCAATAGGGGCTAGAGCGGATGGATACATTCAAGCGATTGACTATGAAAATCTGACACAGATCGCCAGTCGGTATGACGTTCTTCTTTGGGTCGTGTGTCGCTCGGGATGGTTCATCACGTCACGACGAACAGCCGTACGAGTCATTCAAGGGGGTGACGAAAACGACAAGGCATTTATTCACGCGGTACAAAAATGTATCTATATTGGATTCCAGCGCACACCAGAACAAGACTTTGAATATGGCATACGTCAGCTTGTGGAAGTATGTCTGAGAGCTCTCTCTCCTGGCGTTAACGATCCGTTTACAGCAACTGATTGCATAGATTACCTGGGTGCAGCGCTAGAGTCGGTCTTTGCAAGGCCGCTGCCTGCATCAATTCTACGCGACGGAGAAGGCCATATACGCGTCGTCAAGTCGATTACAGAATACAAGGGTTTGGTATGTGCAGCTGTCGAGCAAATACGACAAGCAGCGCGCGACAACTGTGCTGTTTCATGCCACTTGCTAGCAATGCTCGAAAATGTGGCAAAGGCCACTGCAAATACGGGGGAACAACATCAGGTCTTGCTAGATCAAGCCACCATGATCAATCACGACAGTGCTCCCGCAATGCACAATGACCATGATCGCGAAGCCATCACTTCACGTTACCAAAATGTCGTCAAGGCGTGCCATCTTGTTTCAAAAGCAAAGAAGTATGAGATAGAGATGAAATTGTAGTCGTGCAAGTAGTAAACATTCTTGGACAAGACGACCACTGTCCGTCTCTCTCGTCGCGTCATATTGGCACGCGTAGTCGTGTTGATGTTGGCATCTTGTTTCGCTCTCTCTAGTAGAGAGTAGTAAAGAGTAGTTTCTCTACTAGCTAGCTAGTAGTGCAAGCTGCAGACAGTCAGTTGACGGTATGATAGGCCATGTAGCTAGCGTCGGACAAAATGCCCGTCAAAAAGATAGCCCCAACGGCTTCTATGGGTTTCTCGAAAACAAACAATTGATTTTGCGCATGCACAAACTCCTTTTCCTTCTACTTTTGCGATTACAGTATGAATATGCAACTGTATCTCTTGTTTGGCTGGCAGAAAGGCTAGATGTTCTACTCTACTCGTACTGTATTTTTAGCTTGAGTGATTTCTTGAGTCACGAACATATTATGACGTCAAAACATCAACGCAACGATGCGATGTCATACTGTAGTCTACGAACGAACGAACTCCTGATCATTTTCTGATAAGTTCTGGTGCGCGCGGCGGCCACATTTCGGCTGCAGTAGAAATCGTACGAAGTCCTACGTGACAGCTTGGAAGGAGAGGCAAGGCAGGCGCTGTTGCCTCATCGTTCTCAAAATCGGCGCGTGACTATTTTTTCTTTAGAACTTTGCTTTTTTTTTGTCGCCACGGTTCGCTTTGACAACCACGACAAAGAGATTGAGAGATTGATTGCTTGTTGTTGACTTCCACAAACAATCTACAATACAATACAGTACCAGTACCAGTACTTCTTGTAACCGCTCCTCCCTGATCATGAATTCAATTTGCAGTGAAGAAATCTCGTGGTCCAGAGCGCCTCCGTCGTCGCGTTCGAAGAAAAAAATGCTGCTGTCGTCGTCGTCTCAGACCGATATGGCGCGACAAGTACAAGTACTTCTGCCGCAAGAACTATCGACGTTGTACGACCACGACTGTTTATTACCGATACTTGAGTTTTTGCAGTGGGAAGACTTGAATGTATTTTCGCTTTCATCGAAGGGTTGCTATCAGATGCGCAGCCACCGTTCCTTGGACCAAACACGGTCGGGTTCCATCAGTCTGGGCAAGGGGGTTACCAATGCGAAAGCACTCATGGACAAGGTTCGGCAACAACACTGGTCGGACGCTTTTTGTGGACACAGAACGCATTTGAGACTGTCCAATTTGACGTATCTATCCTCCGATATTGATCCAATCGACGATGCGTTCGTCGACACCATTTCCCCGCTCAGGCAAGTCACTAGCTTGGATTGTTCCATGGTACCGCCACCACTCCCTCAACACCTAGTATGTGGCGAGGACAAAGACGACGATGAACGATTACGGCGCAGTAGTAGTCGACGCCCTTGGTTTTTGGCTCCTTTTGAAGATTATGTGGACAAGGGGTTTGCACAAGGATTGACTCTGTCATTGCTGGTTCCGAATCTGAGGTCTATTGACATGAGCTATTTACCATTGACAATGGTCGGCGTCGCTTGGTTGACAGAAAATAATCCAAACCTGGAGGTAATTCGATGGAATCATTCATTGGTTTGGCCCATATCCGACGACTCAGAGAACCATCTAGAGGCCCTGAAATATCTGAAAGAAGTCTACTTGGATGAAGCGAGAATGATATTCTGTGCCGACCTGAACGCTGACTCTCTCTGGAAATCACTGCTGGCACACACCCGCCAATTGGAACGTGTCAGCTTGCTGGGAACGCTGTGGTACCAAGGGGGGGAGCTTTCAGAACTCTCCCAGGCTTCTCTGGTGAAATTTGTTCGCGGTACTCCCAGTCTCCAGTGGTTTCGAAGTGACTTGACATTGCAAAATGTGGAACTATTGAAAAGGGAGCGACCAGAAGTAACGTTTGTTTCTTCTTGGTAAAGGGTAGACACGATTAGATTAGACTAGACTAATCGATGAGAAGACTTCCAATGATCTCTGGTGCTGCTTTATCGATATCGAAGTCATGTTCCTCACGTCGTTCTTCTTGTTCATCACACGACCGGCGCACCCCTCAAGGGCACCAAGAAGGACTCCCACGCTCTCTCTAGAGAGAATAGAAATCAGACTTATTCAACCTAGCGACGTCAGTAGAACCATACTGTACGGTACCCGGTACTGTACTGTTTATTTAAAAACATGGGGAGAAACTTATTGAACAGGTACGCAGTAGTACTCGTAGAGCGCTTTCTGTCTTCGCTGAAACCGGCGCGATACCAGTCCGTCGAATAATCCGAATCAGTTCTTGGTGGACAGAGGGCCAGACAGAGAATCAGACATCGAATCAGCCAATCAAAACGTGCTCAGTGCGTCGAGCTCTTTGGATTTTACCCTTTACCACGGCGAGCCCTTCCACCACACGACGACGACGACCATCCAAATCTTTGCGACGAAAGATCATGGTGGGGCGTGGGGCTTTTCTATGCATCTTGCATCTCACAACATCATCAATCACATTCTTCTTTGATGCTGACGATGACGTTTATTGGTAGACCGCAAGATGTTCAATACCGGTAGAAGTTGACAGCTGCAGTAGAAGACATGCAATGAACCTATACCACTGCCTTTAGGATGTCAGATGAAACAATGCCTCATGAACCACTGCTCAGTATTAGCCGGGTAGCTGCTCTTGTCTCCCCTGACCGACGAAAGGTCACAAGACGGCGAGATGCCAGCTTGAGCGTGAGGAGGATTGTACTCCTGGTACTCGCCCTTGTACTGGCGCATGTTGTATCTGGAGAATCTTCCTCAATCCCTCGCCAATCTAATACCAATGGTAGTACTAATGCGAATCATGCCGACGCACCAGATCTATGTCTGGTGAAAGGAGGGCAAACCGGCATCGAAGGAAAGTACTCCGCGATCGACGAATTCCTCTCGGAAAGAGATCCTCAAAAGTCGTCGCTGGCTCGATTTCATATCCACGGCTGGCGATGGCATACAGCTTCGTTAGTACGAGAATCTGGTCGATTGTGTACGCTGGCCCAACGAGCAAAATTAGCCGAGGAAGGCGATGATTCGGAAACGATGGCCAAGGCGCTTCAACAAGCAGCGGATTACGTCGTTGGATTTAACATGAAAGGATTGCATCGGATCGAAGCAGATTTGATGTTTCCATGGATGCGAGAAAAGTTGACCTCCATCAAAGATCTTGCCGGTGAGGTCTCTCGGGAATTTTCAGGTGTCATGAGTCAGCTAGAGAGTGACCGGAAGTCTTTGGTCGAGCTTGGGGACTCGATTGTACGTACAACGCCAAAGAGTTCTGATTTATAAAGTCTTTACGAGACCTGAAGCCGAAAATCTCACATGCTCTCCATTTTCCATGACACAGATCAAGTCTGTTGCGGTCGCCACGGACACCAAATCAAATCATGGTAGGCGGAACGAGGCCTTTCAAGACGTTATTGAAAAGTCTGCCTCCATGCAAAGTTATGCGAAAAACATGATGGACGTTGAAAACAATCTATTGGTACCGGCTATAGCAAAGATTGTCCCTGAATCCGAGCAGCATTCATTCAACAACAAAGTGCTGCGAAATTTGGGTTTGCTGGATTCACGCCTTCATTTGGTGGCCATGTACGAAGCCATTGAAGAATCCGGAAACGCGGAAGAAAAAGCTTTGTTCGAACAAGCCATTCCATCCATCCCTCAAATGATGATTCCTAGGTGGAAGCGAAAGCTTTACGAACCAAAGGCGGGTGTCCTGGATACAGAGCTTTGAGATTGTTCTGGTGGCAAGGATAACGCTGGTGGTTGGCATTGCCGTTTTGAACCCTATCAAAGGTCAGTACTACTTGTCCGTCCCTGTTGCTGTACTCTTGTTGAGCTCGGCCTGCGCGTGTACTTTTTTCACAGTTAGTACATATGATAGCAGTGTCACTTGCCGTTCGTCGCGCTGACCGTCTAGCCTCCGGGCATTCGGATTTTCTGTGGTATAAGCGATTGCTAAAAGCTCTAGATTACGTGACGGGGCGATGACGAGCTTGTTCGGGTTCGTCCTGACGCTTGTCCGCCTTCGTCGAAGCTACATTCCCACTCCTTGGCGAGCGCCCTGGTGCGATTACGTGATGGGAGATAACCGTAGCATGCACATTTTCATTTCGATCCGCGAAAAGTGATTGGATTTGCTTCTCACAATTCTTCTTGTTGTCTGGCCCATCTTTTCTCTTGTTCGCCGCGACAGAGACGCTAGCAAAGCAGGCACAGACATTTATATTCCAATGCTGCTCAACTGTCAAGCTAATATTATATAATATCACTAGATGAACGTTTTGCAATGGCACTACTGCTCCCAAAACTGAAGTTATTCTTCCATATCGTCAGCCTCATCATCATCGTCTCCCTCGCCATCGCCGTCCCCCTCTCGGTCTTCCTCTTCCGTCTGATCTCCCTCGTTGGCCCCCATTCTTGCATCTGCTGTCTCTTCACCTTTTGATTTTACTGATTGAGGCGAGGTAACTTTCAGTTCGTCGTCATCATCACCGTCTCCATCATCATCATCCATTGCTTCCACCTTGGCCTTGGCTTTGGCCTCCTTTTTGCTCTTTTCAGCCTCGCGGTACCGCTCCAAGAACTTCGTGAGATCGGGTGTGAACTCATCAAACTCCAATTCCTAACAGCAATTAATGTAGTTATTGGTGAGTACCGTGGTATCGTTCAGTATATATATCGAATTCTCCACTCTCTATCTCTATCTCTCCTTTCCCGACGTACGTACCTTGATCGCCGCAAGCACATCATTGGCGGTGATCGTCTGCCGCCGGTTTTCCCGCGCAAAATCATTGGCAGTCGCCGTCAAGTAAATAATGAAAATTCCGCTGGCTCGAGCAAAGGCTGCCGAAGCATCCTTTCCCACATTCGTCGAGGAAGGCAAAGTGTTCTTCAAGATGCGACGAACGCAAGCGAGCGGGGGCTCGAATTCAATGGCCGAAGGAGGGCCGCTTCCTTTGGCATTTGTGGTAGTAGTAGTAGTAGTATTTTTTGCCGCATTGTCATCCACCTTGGTGTTTTCCTTGGAGGCTTCGGCTATCGGGGTTGAAACTTTGGTTGGAGTCATGATGTTGAAAGAGGCTTTTGGAGATTGATCCTTGTGACTTTACTGTGGCAGCAGTTAGTTGCAACCTCACCCGTGACAATGATAATGCAAACAGCTGTGTGTCGTCGCGATGAGAGATGAGAGCGGGTCCGGGGCATCGATCGCATCGTGTGCCACCAAAAGCCATTTTCGGCTTTGGCGCGCCAGCGCGTGTGTACGCCGTTTCGTCTGGATGAGTGACACACGGACAGACGTCAGCCCGTAAAAGCGACGACGACTCGTACGAATGGATGTCAACCACGAGAGAGAGAGGAAAAGACGTCGCCGTACGCCGTACAGTATCTTTTGTGTTTTGTTGTATCTTTCATCTTTGTTGCTACAATACTAACTGCTCGTTGACATTATTTACATACTTAAGACAGTATCCACCAAAGCTATCTATGAAAGCAACTTTATTTCTGTTTGTCCCACGGTATTGTTACTAACGAAAGGAAGTTCGTCTACAGTACGTGTACCGGTACGGTGATCATGACCTTTTCCGTGATTCTGGTACCTAACGACGAAGGCCAACCCTTGGAAACACATCGAGTCTCGTGGGATGACGATGAGGATCCCGACAAATTCGATCGATTCAAGCAAGACATTCTGAGAATCCTTGGCCAGCAAGATTATCTGGAAACTCCTTTGATACGGCCCCGAGGCAACAACGATACTAGCGTGGCTGGTCTTTATGCGTACTACAATGTGCCAGAACAAAAGCAGGGCCAACAAAACATCCGAGCCACGCGATTGGCCATGGCTTGCGGCCTAATGTCTTTGCGCTTCTATGGACCAGTCTTATTAGTACGATCATTTGGAGGACGATGGGAAAATTTGTTGGAATCAGAAATATATGGAGCATGTTGTATCAGTCCCGACTTGCGATCATGCATCCAAGAGAGTGTCGCAAGAAGTCGAATGATAATGGCCGGCACGACAAACACCATCGAAAACAAAGTACCAGACTGGCTGGCAGATGCAGCACAACAAAATTATCATGATGGTGCCGAATTGCAAAAGGTCATTTCTGCCATGAATCATCCTAGTGAGGATGCAACTAGTGAGGACGAAGACGGGACTACAAACGAAGAAGACGAAGAAGAAGACGCAGACAACGATGAAGATGAAAACGAAACGGTGACGCATCCTTCTGCTGCACCAGCAACACCTATGTCCTCTCCAACGACAGAATTTGTGGCCAAGAGTCCATTGTGTATACATTGTCGACGATTATCTTCAGAATTATGCAAATCCTGCGAAGGCGTCTATTTCTGTCCCGAGGAGACAAATCATAGGCGGAGAAGTTGTAGAGAGGAGGGTTGGTCTCATGCATGTCTTTGTCCGACATGGGAACTTTATTCTGGACTGCATCGTCAAAAACTGTCTAGTTTTGAGGACGACTACTTTGGAGAATGGCAAGCCGCATTGACTTCACGACCCCACCAGTTGGGGGAACAAGCATATGAGGAGTATCTCCGATCCTTGGGAATATTCGACACACCAGAAAATTGCTCGTCATGGTGGCGAACCGAAATGGGCGGTTGGTCCGGGGGCAAGAGTGCCAGTGCTTCTCAGGTGGATGCCTCGGTTCGTCAATCGTATGCGGAAGGATTCGCGCCCATTGTCGATATTCCTCCAGAGCGAAGGGTCACAGAGGAGGATTTAGTTCGATCTGGTCAACAAAACAAGAAAAATGCTGTGGGGTTACTTGCCATTTCCTCGTGGAAGGAATACTATAGGCTGCGAAATATTCCTGCTTCAAGCCCCGTTTGCTTGTTGTGTACCTTTCCCTTAACCATATACCGTGCCATTGAACAGTTTGGCGAAGTTCCAGTCACAGTATCGCGAATGTTGAAACGTCCTCTCCGCATTCACGTGGTGGGTGCCGAAAAGGAAATGAACTTTTTGGATTTGTTCAAGGAGCTGGTATTTTTACTTCCTGAGGATCTTGCGGTAAGTAGTCGTTTTGCGTGACGTCTTCTTTGATTCTCATGCTATAGAATATGAATGCTTTCTTACTCCTGCTACTCGAACATTGTTGTCATTTCAAAGTTGGAGTTGGTTTTTGTGGTTCGAGAAGACATGCTACCCGCGAAATGCCAGGCGACATCTTCGAGTAGTGCGAGTAGTAGTGCTGGTGGTAAGTTTTCTATGAAGATGGAATTTGAGACCATGGTGGTTGGCGTTGTCATTGGAACGTACGGTGGAGCAACGTCGTTGGATCCTAACTTTGATTGTGGCACTGGACCACCCGACATGGTCGTGGCCCTCAATGCGGGTCTTTACGCCTACGAAAGCTGGAGATCCGTGGTGAATTATCTTTACTACAACAAGGGGGTCGTCGGTGTCTTTTCGGATTATAACGAGTACAGCGGTGTCAATTGCGCTGCCTTGGGTGGAGGCAAGAGCCGCGAAAGTCTTTCCATGAATCCGTTCCGTCAGCCCCGAGCCATGCCCGTATATTCCATGAATCTTCCTCAATTCAGCAACGGGTTTCTATACGTGTTTAATGAACAAGAACTAGAGTAAAAGCAACAGTGGACGTCTCTTCTACGTATACGTATACGTATACTCTAGACTACGAAGAGTTGGTGAGATCAATCTTGTGGAATTCGTATTGTAGACGATGATTCATTCATTCCCGTTTGCCAGTCCCGAAAAGGGAACCTGATGTATTCGAATCGTTCGATTAAACACGCGTGCCGTGCGTCTTCCACCGCGTCAACCATTTTCAGGTTTGCGGCAAAAAAAATGACCATACATGCGATGATGAGCACGATGATGATGATGATGCAAGTTCTCATTGTTCATCAATCATCGACTATATAATAGGTTTTCATTTCGAGAAACAATAATAATGCAACGACGTGTCACCACCTCCGGCTCCACGGGCGCTTCGAACAGCGGTGGCGGTGGTAGTAGTTCGGGGCTTGGTGGTGGTCGGTTTCCTCGTCGCAACAGCAAGCAGAAACGAAATAAGTTGTGCAACCCGGTGGTTCTGTTGGTTGGATTGGCGATGACGATCATGTGTCTTTCCTGGGTGTTTTTCCCGGATCAAGTTATCAAGGTGGAACACGAAGCCGAATACGTCGGTCATCAATTAGCCGTAAAAGCAATCCGCGCCGAACACAATGTGGAAGATTGGATCCAACAACAACAACACAATATCAATAACAACGGAAATGGCGCCGCAGATCGTGCTGCTTCGGATGCGGCATCTGCCGCCATGCTGACCCAATCATCCAGTTGGGTGGATGGAGAAAAGAAACTCAAAAAGAAATTGACCGAATTATATGAAATGCAACAAAAGGGAGAACTATTAGGAGTTCCCGTTTTGACGAGATGGTTGGGGGACGATTTTCCGGCTTGGGTGACACCGGATATGGATGAAAAGCAATGGAGAAAGGATGTGGCCGCGAAGTACAAGGAAATGCGGAAAGACGAAGACGAGTGGAGAATCCAAATGGAAAAGATTATTGAGCAACGTGAACGGGACCTGGGAATCACCACTGCGTGATAATACCGTACAGTACACGTACCGGTAGAGGAATCGAATCGAATCATCATCATCATCGTCATTCTGTACGGGCTCTATTTTTAAAACAACGCAGCAGCTATTATACCCAGTCTATGGCAGCACGCACACTATCTTGTTGTATGTCATAACCATACTGTCTGGTACTGAAAGCAGTGCGTAGCTGTGTTTACAAAGGTTAACTCAGTAGTAGGAATACATGTACAGTATGCATGCATTGCTTACTGCCGAGTTTTGCTGTGAGTCTTCCAGTCGGGCAAGTAGGGCGCGGCAGTCGCAAAGATCTCGGTAAAGAGGTTATAAGGCAAAAAGAAGGTGCCCATACGAGTTCCCACAGCCATACCTCCCAGATCACGCAACGCACAGGCTCCAATACTGCGAAAGATGTCATCGGGAAGATCTTCCGGTGGCACGGCGGCCTTGCAAGCGCTCTCCAAAATCTCAATCTTATGATCCAAGTCATTGTAAAAGTTGGATGCGACAGGCGAGGGATGAACCGCGCAGACATCAATGCCCAAAGCTTTGAGTTCAATGTGCAAACAGCACGCCAATTGACTCACAAAGGCCTTGGTGGCCCCGTACATGCCCGAAAAGGGCGTTGGAATCCACCCAGCAACACTCGAGGTGAAGACGACACATCCCTTGCGCTTCTTTTCTACCAACTTGGCAATGAAATGATGAGCGACATTGACCGAAGCTGTAGCATTACACTCGACATTCGCCAACAACTTTCCAAGAGGAGCTTGATCGAAAAATCCAGTGACCAAGAATCCAGCATTGTTAAAAATAATCGGAATGTCCAAGTCTTTGGTGGCCTCGACAATCTTCTTCAAGTAGTCCACACCTGGAGAAAAATTGACACCCACCGAACGGAATTGCAACTTGGGAAAATGCTCCTTGAGTTGTTCCATCGTTTCTTTCAAATACTTGTCATCCAGCGACACAATCACCACATTCAAACCTTGCTTGGCCAGTTTAAAAGCAAGCGCTTTGCCGATTCCACTGCCTCCACCAGTCACCAAGGCCCAATCAGCATTGTAACGCTTCTTCAAGTCAGGAACCGGTCGAATGGCCATGAACAACTGCGGAATGGTGTAACCCAAAAGCCAGATCATAGTGGGGACGGCCAAGATGAACAAGGCGGCCGTCATCCAAGCGGGATGAGAAGAGGCTGCTGCTGCTTCGCCGAGCATTGCCGAGGCGTCACAGGATCCGTCGGACGACATGATGATGATGATAAAAACGAAAGTGAAATACGGACAGTCAATCAAAGTTTAGCGGAAGCAACACAACAAAGGGTTCTCGGTCGTCTCATCAAAAAAGAAGCAAGATGCGACGATGGAGGATGGAGGAGGCCAATGCTGCCGCCAACTAAGGGGCCCAGATATCAGACCGAAAATAAGCGTCCAGCGTGCAAATCCGTCCAGCGTCCAGCAATTACATCCGGGTACCCCGTCCAGCTGGACGCTTTTCATCTGTCCATGGGCGAAATGTCCAGCAGGCTACGTAGAATCCTACGACGCCTGGTAGCGCAGGAGGGCGTCCAGCCATCAATCCCGGACGTGACCGCTGCCACCATTCAACCACAAGAAGACCAACAGCAAATTGTGCAGCAATCATTTTTGGAGCTGTTTACCATGGCGAGAACTTGCAAGCCACCGCTCCCACCACGGGCGTTGTTGACGCTTCTTCCTACTCTCAGCTTCAAAAGTTGCCCCAAACCAAGAGCAGCGTGGACTCCCCTGCCTCCAACAAGATGAACTGCTCGTTAGTCGTTAGTATCATCTAGTAGCAAAGTCATCCAGAACTTGAACGGGGAGCCCTCTACCAGCACGGAACCGCATCGGTCGGCCCAACAAAGAACGATCAACGACCTTCGAATGAGGAGGAGGAGGACGAGAATGATGCTTCCATGTGCATTTTGCATGAGATGCAAGAAACGTTCAAGTATTGGCTCACGTTCCAATGGGCAACACAAAATAGAGATGGGACCAGCAGCAGTGACGCCGACAGAAGTCATGACGACGACGAGTCCTCCCATGGCCGAGGATGCCATCGCGTCTCCTCACGTTACCGAGAGTGTTGAGATCGAGGAGCAGGATTTCTTGTGCGGAAAGTTTGGTGTCCAAGGATTTGAGGATGTATGCAAGTTCTTTTTCAATCCCTCCGATTCCAAGGACACGCAAGTACCACTGCTGCTTGGAGACACGGCACTGGATCCAGCTTCTTCCGCGAATCTCTCTACTGAGACTGGACCAGCAGAAGGGCCCGAACGCAAATCTGATGCTGAACGAGAGGAACGATTGGAGCCTACTACTCGCACAAGAAAACAACGAGCACCATGGAAGAAGATGTTTACGAGAAAGGAAAAGATGACCGAAAAGCCTCGAAAGGCGGGAAGCTCGAGACCATCGCGCATTCTCTCCCGTTTTCGTGGACCTGCAGCAGCTAGTAGTAGATCCGCGAAGACGAACAAGGTCTCTATCTAGAATAAGAAAGTACTAGTAGTAGAGTTTAGAAGATAATCGTGAACGAAACAAGTGAAAGTTCAGGTACCGGTACAAGTAGCTACTTAAATATTGGTAGTAGAGAGGGAAAGAGAGAGAGAATGTACTACCACCACCATCTGGCAAATGGACGACGACTCACTTGAATGAGAGAGATGCGGCTGCTTGAATAATGTTTATTATTTGCAATACGTGATTCCGGCTTCCCGACACATCACGTAGTACTACTAGTACTATTAGAGAACGTATAGCTTCTCGGCAAAACACGACGAATGGACGACAACTGACTCTCTCGAATCATAGGAGATGTGGCTTCCTGAATAATGAATAATGTGTACTATTCTTTACAATACGTGATTTCGGGGTGCCAAACGGAGAAGACAAGAAGATATCTTCTTCGCTTCTCACGACGCGACTATGGGTGTGCGACGACGACGACTCACCTCACGATCCATGTAATCGAAGTAATCATGCAATGGAATTCCGCTGGACAGGACGCCTATTTCGAGCGCATTGTGATAGCGTCGTGCGCAGGGTGTCCGGCGAAGTGCTGGACGCTGGACGGGATTTGCGCGCCGGACGCTTATTTTCGCCTGATATCTGGGCCTCTAAGCCGATGAAAAGCGGTGCTACTGTACCGGGTAGTTGTGCCGGCTCGAGAAACTGCTGCCGAGCGCGCGCCGAGCCAGCTTGTCTGAGACCGTCTGGCCGTTTATACGAATTGTTCTCCCCTAATAAAGAAACGAAAAAGGATCACATCAACGATGAACAACGACCATCATGACATTTCCACCATGATGACATAACTCCAGCAACTCATCTCACTTCACAGTAGCACTTGAAAATAGACCGGCAACATGAAGTCTACACTTGCTGTTGTGCTGGGCATGCTGTCCATCTTGTCGTCGACAACATCCTTTTTTGTGATGTTGCCGCGGGCACCCAAGATCGCCTCTTCTTCATCGTTGTCGAGGACGAGTAGCCAGCTACAGGCTGCTGCCAAAAAGAAAAAGAGCTCCAATAATAATAATAATGCAAAAAAGAAAGCTGGATTTGGAGGTGCCGCCATGGAGCCGTGCCCCTGTGGGTCGTCGGAAACTTATAGCCAATGTTGTGGTCGGATCCATAAGGATGTCAATGCGTACAAATCGGCGACGGCGAGCCAAGTAGTCCGAGCCCGGTATTCGGCGTATGCCAAGAAACAAGCCGAATTCCTCATGGCTTCGACACATCCACTCCATAAGGACTTTGATACGGATTTGAAGAGATGGAAAGATCAAATCAAGTACGTACTAGGAGATGATGATGATGTATGGAGGACGAATGAATTAGCAAAATGGGGCATTATTTGTTATTTGGGCTTTGGTTTCTTTGTGATATTCTCCGATGCTCCTCAACTCTTATTTCTTGCTTTGTATTGTATCATCACAAAGACTCAACATGTATGATAATTTTGATATGACAAAATGCCACATTGTGGAAGAAAATTACGACGAGGACGGAGTGGATAAGAAAGCGTCGGTCAAATTTGTGGCGGAACTCCTGCTACGAGAAACTGGGGAAACAACGGGCTTTATGGAAACATCACAATTCGAACGTGCCAAGACGCACGGTGGGTGGTTGTATTTGAATGGGACCATGGAATCGGCACCGGAAGAGCTTTTAGTCAAGAATTTGGATACCAGTAAGGAGTACTAGTAGGAGATGATAACAACTATCTGCGGTTCTTTCTTCTTCTACTATGAAAGAGAAACCAGGGCTTTGTATGTACTATTTCTGGATATGTTACGATGAGATGTGGATACATTACTACTACTTTATCAACACTGGTGCTTTTCTTTGACTCTCGAGGAGAAGAGTCGTCGTTTTTTTGGAGGTGGATTGACTGCTACGACCCAGACCCGAGACTCATTCATTCGTGACTGGAAATCCGCGCTGTCGCGCTCACGGGCAATAAGTGAAAGAAATGCGAGGCCCAAAGCCCAAAACCCACCATCCAATCTGTCGCGCGCCCGCGCGTGCAGCGACCTGGAACCTGGAACCACACGCGCTTGTGCGGGGTAGCTGGGGCTGGGAGCCCTTCGCTGCAATGACCAAGCTATTCGTTATTCGTACCAGTACCGATACCGGTACCTGGTACCAGTAGCAAGAAAGGATTCTCACTTCTTCATGTGACGTGCTCTAGTAGTAGCTCTACTACTAGCAGAGAGTAGCCCCCACAATCCAATCCAAACCTAGAGTCTAGCCAGCAGTGGACCCATCTGTTGCAAACAGCAACCACATTCTATCAGTATGAAACTATTTATCCTCGTTCTCAGCATTGCGTTGGGGTTCCTGTACACGCAGAACCCGTTGCTCTTCGGGCAGCGAACCGGAAAATCACATGAAGGATACACCATCTTGGAGCACGATGCAGTATTGGATGACGAACTGTTTGGTCTTGTCAAATATCTCGGTGGCGATTTTGCTGCCTATCGCAATCACTGTCTCCGTGTCTTGACTTTCACCAAGTACTTCTTGACCGACTCCGTTTTGAAGGAAATCCCCGAAGCCATGGAATTGGCCTCTCTGGCGCTCGCGTACCACGATGTCGCTCTCTGGACGGACAAGAAATTGGCATACTTGGAACCATCGGTAGATCAGCTCGAAAAGGCAGTTGGGGATGAAAAATATTCGGACACTCAAAAGGCAATTATGAAGGATATTATCCTGCAGCATCACAAGGTTACTCCATTTGAATCTAATCGAGGAGCGGCGGCAGATGCCTTGGTAAATGCTGTTCGCATGGCTGACTGGTCTGATGCGACTATGGGTATCGTTCGCTTTGGGTTGCCAGTGGAGTTGCTAGAAGCTGCGTATGATAAAATACCCGAGGCAGGATTTCATTGGATTCTTCTTGGACTCGGGCCGAGACTCTCCCCCGGCGATATCATGGGTCAACTGGAAATCTTCAAAATTTTCAAGTGGTAGTTGCATCAGGTCCACTGTAATTTCGACGTATAGCGACAAAGAATAATGGATCAGCTCTCTTTGGTCAGTATCGAAATATTAGAAAAGAAACTACTAGAGAAACGATGCATTCAACGGAAGCTGGCGCTTTCTGTAAGTGCCAGAGTAATAAAGTACTCGATGATGAGTATGCATTCTCAATTTCATCGAGGTGGAGTGAGCTGGTTGTGCCTTGCTTTGGTTTTAAAATGTCGTGGTCGGCAGAAGTGCCAACGCCGTAGTCCACTACGTTAGTTGTTTGGGTCGGGATGGAGGTGTTTCAAGGATTTTCTCAACAAGTACAGGATCAACTCGTAGTAAAGATGGTTTTATTTCAGCAGAGCGAGCAACAAAATATTTGTGGTCGAAGGAGTCAAGTGGCCTCCCTTTGGCGTGTAAAGCAACGCACAACGCGCACATCACACCCGACGACAACAATTGGCATTTCCCGTCATCAGTCCCCTTCAAGTTCTCTTGCTCACAATAAGGCGTTCCTTCGCCTTGGTTCCTGCGCTTACTAATTCGTTCATTTCAAATTCTTCTCCCAAATTTCAACAATGGACGCTTCCAATCTCTGGTCACTCGTGCCGTACGTTGTGGGAGGATCGATCCTCTTGGCCGGCGCCGTCCTGTTGAAGCCGATCCTCTTTCCCACGATCATTGGGTATCCATGGGAGGAGGGTTATACCAAAGAACATAAGACCGTCATTCTAGCCGGCTCCTACAATCCTCCTCATCTGGGTCATCTGGCAATGCTGAAATACCTATCCAAACGGTAAGAATTCACTTTTTCGTGGGAAGCAGATCGGTCTTTTTCAATAAAGATTCCCCTAAATACCTCGTTTCTACTCTGTGACTTTGCAGGTACAAACGAGTCATTGCAGTGGTCGGCTTCAATCCAAACAAAAAGTACCAAGTGACACCTGATCAGCGAAAAGATCTATTGGAGAAGATGCTTCAGAATATAGAGTCGACGAACGTTGACGTAGCTGGTATGTAATATGCATGGATCTACTGTCTGTACTCGTCAGACGTTCGCGTATCTACAATAGAGCTCAGCAGATCGTCTTGGATCTCACCATGTTATTTCTTTGCTATTTGGTAGTCGTCGATGGTTATATCTGGAGGTATGCCAAAGGTAATGGTGCCACAGTGTTCTTTCGTGGCATTCGAAGCTGGGAAAAGGACGGAAGTGATGAGACGGCGCTTCAGATTCTCAACACGTGGGGACCCATCCTGTTGGGGCCACTCTTCTGGCCCGTTCCAACGCAATATTTGGAGGGAGATCCAGCCTACAATCATGTGTCTTCTACCTTGATTCGAAATTTGTGTAGCAAGAGTGGAACGGATAACCAGACTGCCCTGGCTGAACTTGTGCCACCCAATGTTGCGGATTTGGTTTCAAAGCTATATTGCCCCAAAGACGACTAGGAGAAATGAGCGCTTCCCGTACCACTGGTCTGAAAAATCAAAGAGAAATCGTGGCGAAACTTCCTCAACCGTCCGATGATACAAGTACTGTAGACCATGCGATGTTACTTTGTGTGCGGCGGATGCACCAAGAACTTTCCAAGTTTTCTTGCAAAGGCCTGGCGAATAGGCTACAATTATGATGATAACCGTTGACCGAGGGAAAGTTTGGAATTCGACAAAAGCTCTCTCACAAAAACTCGAAGAGCGTGGCGTTCGCCAAAGAAGTCCGTTGCCTCTCACTTTTTTCTCTGGGTGGGAACAATTACAAACCAATATTTTTCTTGGCGGGAAATCAAGACTTTGAGTATGCGTAAACGAGATGCAATGTTGCCGCTGCTCATATTGTTGGTTTTGGCTCAAAATGATACTTCCGAAGCACAGGTTCTTCCAACTTTTGCGTCGCTGGATCTCAAAGGCATATCAAGAATTCAGAATATTTCGAGTGGCTATTTGGAGGACTTTTCAGGCAATCAATACGATATTGCCAAGTTGTCCCCATTCAACGAGTTGCTGTCTCCAGGTGGCAACGACTTGCAGCGAAATGATCCAGAGGGCAACGAAGCTTTTATCATGCCAATTTACAGAGCTATTTTTGACGATGGAACCTCCTTGCTTGTCGAAAAGGACGCAAATGGAAAGATCCTGTACGGGGAGCTCAAGAAACTGGGAGGACAGCCGACTCTTTATTTCGTGAAAACACAAGAATGCGACGAAAACGAGGTATTGGTCTTCTCCGACAGCCAAGTCGACGACACGGCGTACGAAGGTCTCCCTTTTGGCGATGAAGAAGTACACGATGATCAAATCATACCACCAGGTTCCATGGAAGACTTTACCACTAGAGCAGGGGTACCAGATCATATTTTCACCAGGGGCGACGGGACCTCGTCGGAATGCCTTTACTTCAAAGTCGTGAAGGTTGGCGTGGTTTTTGATGCCGAGTTTTGTCGCAAATACGGAGGGAAGACTGGTGCACGAAGCAGAATTATGTTGATTGTTGCAGCGGCTTCACTTCTCTACGAGAATGAAATGTGTGTTCAACTGCAGTTGGTCGATATCTATACTCCTGACAATGATTGCTCGGCACCTAGTACCTTTGCACCTATGCCTCGAAGTAGAGCTTGTGCTGGTGGAGCAGATGCGGAATCATTTATTCGGTACTTTGCCGACTGGATGAACGAAAACCGAGGATCTCTTGGACTTGAACCGGATGCTGTTTTTCACGCCTTTACTGCATTTCCACCTCGTGGAGTATTGGGTTGTGCTTACGTTGGTACCGTCTGTCGAACACCTCAGTATGCCTATGGCGTCGACTATATGACCTCGAACTTTCTTTCTACTCAAAGTATCGTCTTTGCCCATGAGTTGGGCCACAATTTAGGTGCCAGGCACTTGACGACTGAGGAAGCTTCCGGTCAACCATACATTATGAAAGCGTCTCTTCAGAATCCCACCACTGGGTTTAGCCTTGTCAGTATTGAAAGGATTCTAGGTTTTTTGGATTCTGACGATGTGAGATGCGACACTGTAGCGTATCCGGAGTCTACGATCACGCCAACAATGGCCCCCAGTCCACTGCCAAGCCCATCACCACCCAGTCCGCTTCCAAGTCTAGCACCGTCCAGCCTGCCGCCCTCACCACCCCGGGAAAGTCCCACGGTGGGTGAATGTCGCTTGGAGCAAGCTGATGGAGGCTCATTTTGCTTCCTTCCGTCCACTTCGGGTCTCTTTGGTTGCATCGATCTAGGGAGCTTGATCGATGTCAAGCCCAACATCTTCTGTTCGATCGAAAGTCCTACCATTGCCAGGGTTGCCCTTCGATCTTGCCAAGCGAAGGACGAACCAACTGATCGAAACTTCTCGAACGACCAAGGGAGGTATTTACGAAGCAACACCAAGAAGAAGAAAAAGGGGGAGGAGAAGTCCAACGGCGACAACGAATTTGGTCTCCCTATCGTGGACGATCCGCTGGAAACCCCCCAGGAGCTATCGTATGGTGGAAGCAACGATCGCGGTTTGGATTCGTTCATAGCCGATGATTGCAGCATTGTCGGTTGCTCGACATTTGATAACTTTGTTTGCTTCCCTACCGATTTATCTGCGGGGCAAGACGAAAATGTCTTTGTGCTAACATTTTCTGCTACTGTAAATAGAGAGCCCGATATGTTCACTGTCGACGTCACCGTGAAGAGGGGAGACAGTCTCAGCAACGATTGCCGCGTAGCCCAAACTGTTTGTTTCGAGGAGTGAAAACAACATCATGTGGAAAAGAGGAGGAGGAGTCGTAATAGATTGACGAAATTTGGTTCACATCGTCATCATTATCCGACAAAAGAACAAACACAACTTGTTCGCACGAAGTACAGCGCAGCAGTGCAGATACTCTGACAGTACAGTAACTAACATAGACACAAGTCATCAGATAGCTGCACCAGTGTGAGCACTCCCTTCAGAAGTCTAGAGTAGTAGAGAGAAGCTGCAGTACTTGCACAATGTAGCTTTTAAAGATACCAACTATCCCGCCGGTTCGTTGTTCAAGTCGAACGAGTCGACGTCGTCAGACCGTCCGTCCTTCAACGGAAATTCGGAACGATTGTTCTTCAAATAAAACGAAGATTCATTCGCTCCCATTTATCGTGATCAGATCCTGGCAGTCACTATGCAAAAAGGAACGAAGGATGATGCTATCCCGTGGCTTTTCGAATCTGGCGCAACAACGCACCGAGGGGGGAGAGTGTTAAAATCCGTGAGTTCTAGGCAGTGGCTAGCGGCTCAGGGATTCGGGCTAAAGGACTAATTTGACTGTGGGTTAACGAAGTGCGCTAACATAAATTAATGAGCTCTTGCTCTAACTGATGAAATGAACTTTTGTTCATTTCTACTTTTCTTGAATCGTTGACATGTATTTCGATAGAAGTCTGTGGACTTCTTATAGTTTCTTGGAGGATCATAGACTGTCTCAGAGGGTCTTAGAATGAATCTCTGGGTTGTGATCGAAACGTGCGTCGTGCGTGATCGTGCGTAATTGCGAACGCTGGTCGCGTCCGTCCGTCGTTCCGTGGACGTTCGATGTAGTTATTCGAACACTCCCTCTCGCGAGTAGGCAGTGAGTTGATTACCATCCGTTCATGCTCTTTCGGTGACGCTTGAAATCCGGCTCGTTCAGCGGTTTGGTCAGTATGTCTGCCGGTTGGTCGTAGGCAGTGGCTAGCGGCTCAGGGATTCGGGCTAAAGGACTAATTTGACTGTGGGTTAACGAAGTGCGCTAACATAAATTAATGAGCTCTTGCTCTAACTGATGAAATGAACTTTTGTTCATTTCTACTTTTCTTGAATCGTTGACATGTATTTCGATAGAAGTCTGTGGACTTCTTATAGTTTCTTGGAGGATCATAGACTGTCTCAGAGGGTCTTAGAATGAATCTCTGGGTCGTGATCGAAACGTGCGTCGTGCGTGATCGTGCGTAATTGCGAACGCTGGTCGCGTCCGTCCGTCGTTCCGTGGACGTTCGATGTAGTTATTCGAACAGGAGAGAGCAAGCAAGAGAGCGGTAATCAGGTGCAAACGGAAGCAGTCGTCGTCAAGACAAAAAAACAGATCCTCATTCATGATTCATTCGTACTTGTACTAAGACACGGTACTGTTGCTTCCATTGTTGTTGTTGTCGTTGTCGTTGCCGTCGCCGGAGTACTGCTAAAGAAGGAAGACAACCCGAGTATTTTTGTGCCATGTCGTCGCCGCCATCGTCGCCACCGAATTATGGGACAGTGTACCAACCGTATGTGACATCGTCGTCGCCGAACACGCTGCGTCGCCGGATTCCTTCGGCCAAGCAGCCGTCAACGCGCTACAACCTGTCTAATCGCATGGTCATGACGGGGGCGAGTGAGCCATCGGTCCGATCAGCTGTTGGGCCGGCTTCGGTTCCCTCCTCTTCTGGTCAACTCCTCGGAGGGGTTCGAGTTTCCAGCGAAGAGGCGGACGCCATCCTTCAACAACTGGCAAATCATGACGACGACTCGAAGAAAACGTGGTCGAGGTTGGTTGTAGAAAAGTATTTATCCAAGGTATGCACACAAGTGAATCGATGAATGAAGTAGTTCATTCTTGGTGGTGTTCCTCCTTTCTTATCGTTGCTCTTTCCTGTCCATTTGATTTCCTAGTACGCGTGGTACTGGCCCGGCAAGGATAATCCAAACGGTCCTTCTCTTTCGAAAGCCTGGGCCTACTACGAACATGTAACGTTGCCACGCCATTTTATAGGAGACGGTTCTGCCGATACAGTGCTGCGGCGGGCCGAACCTGGAGAATACGAGTACGACACAGAGTTGTATGACTGGATGAGATTGAAACAGGCGACGTTCATTGAATGGGGAACGGGTGTGGATCTATACTTTATTAGTTTGCGCTTCTTTGCCTTTCTCATGCTCGTTTGCGGGCTGATCAACATTCCTGCCATTATGTTCTACTCAAGCGATAAGTACAACGGTGACGCTCCCCAGGACTACGCCATGGTTCTGCGAGGATCTGCAGTATGCAACAATACTCAATGGGTGGTTTGTACGGACTGTGAATTCAGCGATTGGTCTCGAGATTTAGGGCGCATTGCAACTGGATTCAGTGCTACCGGCGAAAATGCCACGCTGGTGTTACGTAATTTGTGCGGTGGGGCTACCAAGGAAATAGGCTTCACGAACTTCGCCACCATCATCTTTGTACTGATCTCCTTGACGGTGTTCTCGTACTATTTACATGCAAGAGAGGTCCGATTTGATGAGGATAAGGTCACTACTACCGACTATTCTATTGTTGTGGATAATCCACCTCCAGATGCTCTTGATACGGATCAATGGAGGAATTTCTTTAGCCAATTCGCTACCAACGGAGATCAGGTGATAGCCGTCACGATAGCACTCAACAACAATGTCCTGGTTCGAAAATTGGTCACACGTCGCGTCTTTCTGAATCAGCTAAAGGCCCAGCTGCTCATCGAGGATTTAGATTTGGACGACGAAACGGCGGTGTACAACGCTATCATCAAATACAATGAACAGAAAGCCATGCAAGAGCCCAATTGCATTAGTAGAATCCTGGATTGGGTGGTTATTCCTCTGAGCAACTTGCTCAATATGCTTCTACCGCCAGAAGAACTGGTCAAAAAGATCAAGGTATTGACAAAAGAAATCAAAGAATTGCAGGAAAAGACATATACGGCCACAAATGTATTCGTGACTTTTGAGACCGAAGAAGGCCAGCGCACGGCGTTGGATGCGATGAAAGTGGGTCTTATCGACTTGAAGCTGAATCGAACCAGTGCCATACAGCCGGAGTGTGTTTTTGAAGGACGAGTCTTGAACGTACATCAGCCCACAGAGCCTACCGCTGTTCGATGGCTGGATCTACAGTATGGGATTATTGAAAAGGCCGTCCGCCGTGGGATCGTTTTGGCGGTTACTTTTGGGATGATCGGGATTGCGGGCGTGGCCATCTCAAGTGCTCGAGACCGATTCGGAGCGAAAATCGCAGGTTTTTTGACAACCATCTTCAATAGTACTATTCCTCAAGTGATCAAGCTTTTGATGATCATCGAACCTCATGCCACAGAAGGTGCTTTTCAGGCGTCGCTTTATTTGAAGATTACGATCTTCCGTTGGACGCTTTCCGCCATTTTGGCTCAGGTACGGAATTGCCAGTGTTGCTTACCTCGATGTTTTGTATTGTCTCTCATCCCTGACTGATGATCCCTCCCGCCTTTTAGATTATTACTCCAATCACGTCGACACTTGGTTTCGAAAGCACTGATTTGCTTCCTACTACATTCGCGATTCTCTTGTTTGATGTGTGGCTCGGACCTCTGCTTCGACTCTCCGACTGGTTCACCAACCTGAAGAAGCACATTCTTGCTCCTCGCACCAAGACACAGGAAGAGATGAACTTGAGTTTTCAAGGAACCTTTTACAATTTCGGCGAGCGATACACCGACTTTACAAAGATCTTGTTCGTGGTATTCTTCTATTCCGCGTTGTTCCCTCCCGGCTTTTTCTTGGGTTTTCTTATCCTGACCTTCCAGTACATGGTGGACAAATTTTCCCTGGTTCGGATCTGGAGCTGGACACCGTTGATTGGGTCCGAGCTTGCCGTCTTCAGTCGTCGATTTTTCTTCAATGCCGCGGCGCTTGCATTTTGCATTGTTTCTTCTTACGTCTTTGCGCAATTTCCCTATGACAATCTCTGCGATCCCAACGATCCCCAATCTGGTTATAGTGGAGTCTACACTAACGTGCTCAATGGAGAAGATATTCCGCTGCAAAGTATTACCGTGGAGCAAGATACAAATTCTGTGTTCTGCGAGCAATCTTGGCGGTAAGTGTTCGGTCTGTGGGCTGGCTGGATGCATCGGTATTCACTTTTCTCACGGTTCGTCGTTTTCTTTCCATTCAAAGTGGATACGTTGGGTTCTCGTTCCCACCTACACCAAGAATACAAACAAATGATCCTTCGTGGCTGGCAACTCCCGACGAATCTGACTTGACATGGATGACTCCACAACAGGTACGCGGCTTGTGAATTGCCCTATCTCGCTTTCTTTGCATTAGTATAGTTTTACTTATACCTCACTTATGATTGTCTGCAGGAACGTATCACATTTGTTTATGGGTGGCTTTCAGTGGCAGTTTCGATGGCGTTCATTATAGCGCTTTTTGGTCGGACAACCTACCTCGCAGTAATTTCCATTTTCAGGGGAGCCTATCAAGTAAGTTTCCTCATGGTACGTTGGTGCGTCGATTGGGGTGTTTCTGGTAACTCACCAAATTCTCCTTTTTGCAGCCGGAAGGAGCAATCCAGCACATTGATTTCAGTTCCAACCCGGAGATCTTCGCCTACGTCCCTCAAATCAAGCTAATCAGCCAACCGTTCCCCTACCTTGTTTGCGATATCGATGATATTGACCAAGGTTTGATAGGATGGAACAACCCTACGCATAGCTACGACTTTTACAACCTCATTTTTGATGTTCCTCACAAAAGCCTTCGCCGCACAAAGACCATCGAGGACAACACACGGGGAGCCACAACGATAGCCCAACACGAAGAGTACAAGGAAGACCAAGACGTGGAACAAACGAAAAGTGGATTCGAAGTGAACACCTATGCTTCTTCTAGTGAACGGCCCATTTACAGCATCATTAAGCACTACCCCACGAAATGGCAAATCATGCTCGCCGAGATAGAAGCTCGGGATTCTCAATGATGTTGCGGACAGAAGTAAATGTCGATGCTGTAGTCTTTGTGTAAAATTTTCAACGATGTAGCAAATGTCTTCTACCGCTAGTCTATTTAGTAGGAAAGTAAATCTTGTCCATGGTATCTGGCCAAAGACCACCCCATCGGCTTTTTCTTGCTGCATTCCACATTCCTGGGGCGACATTGGCGGAAGATTTGGCGACTCGACTCCGGACGATTCGACCCGGTGCCGCACAATAATCAATGTACACGTGGCCCTTCTTTTTGATGGGCGCTCGCACGATACGCCCCATAGCTCCTCGTTTGGCTTCCCCTCTCAATAGTTCCAGCCCGAGATCGTCTTCATCGGAATCCAAGTAACGTGATTCCAAATCTTGAACGTGTGCAAAAATTCGTTCGGCAGCATCACCATCTTCTTCGGCCGCTGCACTTTGGGCCAAGGCCAGCAATCTGGAGAGATCGTCCTCGTCACCAAATGTACTAGTGTTCACTGACCCTTCCTCTTCGCGGCCATAAAGTTTCTTCTGAGCAACCAAATAGGAAAACTTCTCGCCCTTTCTCGAGTCCGAACCAGGAATAGTTTGGACAAAACTGCAAAATGAAGAATTGAAGGCGTCAAATTCGGATAAATTTCCCGGATTCGATGACATTTCAATGAAATCCGCGTCCTCGTCGAAGAAATCATCCCCACTCTTGGACGTGCCGCCTACCGCCTCGACAAAATCATCGGATATATTAGTTTCGTCGTTATCCAAGTCTTGCGGAAGATCATGACCAAGTTTATTCTTCTTAATAAAATCTTTCTTGTGCCGCACCATGGGACAAGGACCATTGTGAGTGCAAGGAGCAATAATGTGACATCGTTCCTCCCACTCAAAATCTGGATCATCTGGAGGACAACAATCTAGCAGCATGTTACGGACAGATCGGATTGAATTGAATCCATCCGGCGTTCCGGGCTCGATCATGACGAAAATCCCGTTGGGTTTCAGTTTTTGAAAGAGCAGAGCTGCTGCTGCCAGCGTCGATGTAATATCAGGCAAATCTGTGGCAGAATACACAAATAGTGCCAAATCAAACGATCCTTGACCTGAAGTATTGTTGTTTATCGCAGAATCCGGTGCCAGGCTTGTACTGAAAGTGACGCGTGGCGTTACAGGATGATCGTCTCTCTCCGCCATACCTTCCAGCAAACGTTGAGAGCAATCTCGCATCGGCTGGGCAGGATCGATCCCATGAATCCATTCCACACTGTCCCGAAATAAATCCATGGCTGCCATCGATGCACTCCCGCATCCAATGCCAAAATCGAGAACCCGTCGGGGCGCCATCGTAGTAGGACCCACCAAACTTTGACATTCTTCCAACACTCGTTTCGTAATGGAATAGTTTGGAAACATCCGATGCTTCAAAGTACCCAAAGTTTCATCATATCCATAGAAAACTGGTTGAATCGCATCTTCGTCGCTTGCATCTTTTCCCCGGTAGTATTTTCCATTGACCAACCTTCGACGCTCTCGCTCTCGGAATTCGGCCAGAGTCGTGTGAATTTCCAATACTTTGCGATGAGCTCGTTTGAGTTGTTTGGGGGTTCGATTTCCTTCTGAAAGGATTCTAGAAAAGGATTCTAGTAGTTGTGAGGGAGGGTGTGGATCGGTGACTCTCCAGGCCGCTCGAGCGGGGGTCCCCAAAAGGATTTTCCAGGGTTGCAACGAAAGATCCGTCTCGTCGTCGTTGTCATCGTCGGAATCATAGTCACCCTCCACTTCATCATCGCTGTCATCGTGGAATTCTTCGTCTTGGGGGATCATCATTCTCGATCGTGAATCGTCCGATTGGGCGCTCATACTTTTCCATCGACGACGACCTCCCATGATGGATGCGGTCCAAGAAGCGTTCTCGCGGTGCAGCGTAGTCGCGGTGAAGACGGAGGATATGGTGGGGCAGCCACTAGCAGTGCGACGAGGAGTCGTCGTCGTGGTTCGTCGGAATCCTCCTAGGGGGGAGGAACATCGCGTCAGTGCCAGTGCTGATTCCACCACTCTACGCGAGCCAGAATTTATCACCATTGACTTCTTTGTGCTTGTGGATGATGATTGATGTCTGTGATTCTATCAATAAATGTATCAAGGTAGACTATCTGAAATTTTAGTTGTATTCCATTTCTTTTGGCATCCAACCCATCCAATATCCAACATCAACGCGATGCGGTGGCCGCAGAAAAGTCTGAATTTGAGCGACGGACGGGCAGACTGACAAAAACGCGCGTCACGCACGCTTCGGTAACTAAGGCTTCGTACCGCAGCGGTACCTGGTACCATGCACGGTGCACGGTGCACGCCCAACGAGAGACGGACAGACCAGAAGTCGAACAAGGCGCGCCAATACAAAACCTCCGACCGACGAGATTCGACCGCCGATGACCACACAAGATCATCGATCGGTTATGTGTTGCGTAGTTGATACATAAGTGCGGATCGTGCATTCGTAGGGTTTCGAGGCGTATCCATGCAGGCTTATTTTGGTCGGCATATCGTACTTCATCTAGGGGCCTGGCCACCGTCTTGTTTTTCACTGCCGTTAGAATCGCTTTATTGATAGAACCGGTCAACATTAATTAATGTGCGCGACTTCTCCCTTTCAAAAACTCCCGCGCTTTATTGTCCCGCAGGTTTGCCGAATTCAAATATTCCGCGCGAACCTCTGCCAATACCGCGCATTCATGCCGGTATCGCGCCAAAATAACTGTGTTTGCAGTTTTTGATATTCGCTTTGGAGTTGGTGAATTTGCTTTTGCCGCATTTTGGCGTCTCGCATGCCACGAATCTTCTCTTATAACAGTATTTCATGGTACAATAACACTCATTGCATTGCAGATGATGATTTTCGTAATTGATGCCTCTAATA
Source organism: Nitzschia sp. pyKryTriq1 (assembly GCA_956465555.1). Taxonomy (NCBI): domain Eukaryota; phylum Bacillariophyta; class Bacillariophyceae; order Bacillariales; family Bacillariaceae; genus Nitzschia; species Nitzschia sp. pyKryTriq1. Next base: position 722,268 of record OY101119.1, read on the forward strand.
CACGCGCTGATCTTATACTTCGACCCTCTTTTACATCCGTAGACCGTGCAGGTAGTCCAGAGCTCAATACCGTCCTTACGTCAATTCGTTTTTTCTACAGCACATTAAATTCTCTCGACTTCGTTTTATGATAGTTACACTGCCGCCATCTCTACCTCATCCAGATCCCAAAGCTCGCCATAGTCGACTGGCTCATTCTCCTCCGCATCGTCTCTTTTTCTTTCCACATTCCTCTGTCGATAAACCACGCGATATGAAGCACTAAACATTTTCGCTCTCTGGCCTTCACCTTCCAGTTTGAGTTTCTTGCAGATACCAGTCATTTCCTCCGCAGCCCTCTTCGACCAACCTTTAAACTTGCCTTCATCCGATTTTCTCGTCACCGTATACTCTCTGAACGATTTCAAAAGCTTACGCCTCTTCCTTTGCCTTTCACCATTGGCTTTTCTCTCCTCTTCTTTCGCTGAAAGTACTCCGGCATCATCATCTGCATCCTCACCACCGTCTTGTCCAGCTGCCGCAACCGCGGCAGCTACTTCTTCTTCGTCGTTCTTCAGCTCGATCAACCGTTTATTGATCTCTTTGTACTTCGCATTATTCTTTGCAGTACGCCTTGCGGACTTGAGAGCAGTCTCTGTCTTCTTCTTTATGTCTTCGTAGACTGAATCGTCCTTTTTAACTATGCAACTTTCAATAGCAGCAGTAGTTATTTCGTTTCCCGATTCATCAGTAGGATCTGGTGTAGTAGTATCCTCAGGCAGCTTGAAGTCTAGCTGGAGAAAACCCTCGACAACATTCCTGTATCCCTTCCTCTGAGCATCAGTATCGTAGTCGGTTACCAACTTTCCTTGTAGCTGCTCCTTGGCTTCCAGCAGCCAAGCAAAATAGTTGTTCTTGAGGGTTCTCTGCTTCCCATCCTGTAAATTATTGATCCATGCTTGGAGGATGATTGCTGTTAGTCGTAGTAGTCGTCACACACAGATCATCGCCACCGCCGCACCGCCGGCCGGCCGGCTTTTCTCGCGCTCGTCTGGGCCCCGCCCGGAGACGCGCACGGTGCACGCACGCACGCACGCACGGGACGATGAACGATGACGCGAAACGAGCCCAAAATGGCCAAATCAAAAGCATCCGATGATGATGTAGAATCAAGTTCGAGCGTAGACTCTAGTACAAATGCTACCTGATGGTGACAAATCCGAACTTTGATTCAAACTGACGGATTATTTATCCTACTCTCTATAAAAACGCTTCCTGTCCGCACGGTGACACGGAAGGACATTTCCGAATACTCAACTACATGAATACAACGACGCCATTGGAAACTATCAAGCCAAGGAGAGGAACAAACGAGGTTCTATCGCGAGTTTGTGGGATAATGGAGAAGGAATTGATTTCGTCAGCAGAAACCTGCTGGTGACATCATGGTGACGACCAGATGACGACCTTCGACGCAAGCAAGCTCATTTTCATTGTCCGTCACAAATTGAAACTTTGGAAAGGCTTGTACGAAAACTCCCACCGATCAACAACCAATTCGCAACAATACTCTACTCCACCATGTCGACCGTCGAACAAGCCCCACAACCCAAGCGCAAGCTGGAAGATGAGAAAGATGAAGCCGCCCCCACCACAAGCGAACCGGAATCCAAGATTCAAAAGCTGGAAGGTGATGAAAAGACTGGAATGAGGCCACTCAAGCGTGGTCCGATCTCTAAGGCTCGTGAAATTCGTCTAGAGCAGAACAGAAAGGCTGCTCGCGAGTCTCGTCGTCGCAAGAAGGTCATGATTGAAGAACTTCAGAGAAGTGTCATCTTCTTTTCTCGGGCCAATGGTACTCTGAAGCACCAAAACGATGATCTCTCGCGCATGTTGATGCAAGCCCAAGCCCAAGTTGCTGCCATCGAGGGTCAACAACAGCCCACCAACGCTCCTGCAAGCCAACCAGCCGCCCCAGTCAAAACTGAAGCTCCTCAGCAAGAACAGCCTCAAGGAAGCTTTCAGCAGGCAGAGGCCAATACTGTGGCTACTCAGGCTGTTTATGAAAGTCAAGGATTCCCCGCCGCTGCTGCCCGTGCTGCTGCCCAGACGATGAATGGGTCAACCTCAGGAAGCAGTGCGCAGGAAGCTACCCCAGCGACTGCTCCCACTCCTGCTGCTTCGTCGGGCACTAGTTTGCCCCCTATGCAACCCGGTGCGACTATGCAAGCCATGGCAAACTTTCAACAAGCGGCCGCCGCCGCCATGCAGGCCGCTGTCCAGGGCATGCAAAGTATCCCAGGTGTGAGCGTGCAAGCACTGACGGCCACTGCCCCCGCTGGTGCAAACTCCCAGCAAGCGTACAATGATACCATGACTGCTCTTGCGATGCAACAAGCTGCGGCTGCTGCTGCTGCCGGGCAACAGTACTTCCAACAAAATCCCTTCATGGCTCCTATGATGGCATGGCAAGGGCAACAGCCAGCTGGACAGGCTCAGGTACCAGCGCCTCAGCCAGCACCTGCGCAACAACCGTAAACGATGGGCGCCTAATGGGAAGAAAAGCGGCCTGCGCCTAAAAGATAAGACTAAATAATGTAACATGAACATGCATATTAACAACAGCTGCCACCCGATGAGTGCAACGTTCCCTGGTTTCAACTGCCTAAAACGCATGATCACGGTATGGCATCGATAGGACGCAGAGGACCGAGGAATGCCAGAGTGCTGGAATGCATCCCGTGGATGAGACTTGTAACTGGAATGCTCTAATGAGTAGGTATGGAGGAAGTTGTAACTGGAATGCTCTAAAGAGTAGGCATGGAGGAAGTTGGCGCTGGTTTGTTTTCTTACTGGGCGAAGAAGCAATTTGTCTCCGACGGCTAGAGAGAAAACTACGAGTATGGCACTGTGCAGGGCGTGCAGGATTGCCTTGAAATGAAACGACCGGCATGGTTTGAGACGCAATCAAAATATTTTATGAGCCGACGCTGGCCGCTGCTGGCAGCAGAGACTGTTTCAAAATGGGTAAAGGCTATTTGAAGAGGCAACACGGTGCTGATCGCAAAGTACTTGTGGTGATACTTGTAGTAGAGAATACATAATATGGTACGACCCGTAGAGAGAAGACGTGATGAGGGAAAGCCTTCAAAAGAATCATCTACTACTAGTTGTAGTAGGCATGCAAAAATAATCATCAGCGGGCAAAGCAGAATCATCTTGTGTGGTGAAGGCAGGCTACGAGTACAGTGCGAAGTATTCTCTCTAACGGTAAAGTACCATGTATCTTCTAAAGATGCATGCAGCATGCATGATGCATGCTGATGCATTATAAAAATAACGCGAATATGATGTTGTTAGTCGGGTCACGGACATTGACAGCTGGTCCGTTTGGAATTTTTGGCGTCCTCGCCAACTGGCCGACTCATGCGAGTCCTGGAGCCGGGCATTGTAGGGGCGAACGCTATCATATGATGCTGCACAACGTCAATGATATTCGGAACTTAGTGCAACATAGCTGGACTCACTCTCTATAGTGCCTTCAGCCTTCACCCGCTTTATGTAGTACTGAAGCTGTGGGCAACTATGAACTATGTCAAGCAGGTGTACTAAGTACAATTTCCTAAGGCACTAGGCAGCGTTGTTATTACTTGTATACTACTTGTGTCGCTTCGATATCGCGGTGCTGGTGGCGAGAATACCAACGAGATACTACGTACAAGATTACAATGTCAAGATACTACAAAAGGACAGGAGCACTGTAGCTGTATCGTATATTCTTGTCACCTATAACACTACAATTGAAGTCTACGTGCAGCCAACATCGCAATTTATCTTCAGCTTGCTTCTTGATCCACAATCGCCCTCTCGTCCCAACTTGCTTAAAAATATTCATCCACTTCCATAAATCCAGACTTTGTAGGCTTCATGCTAGGTAGCCAAGGAACCTGAACAAAGACAACCTGACCCAAAATTTCGCAGTTTGCTGGAAGATCTGCTCTCTCGGGATACGCTGCGATTGTCAGGCCAATTCCTGGAACATCAACGACCAAAAATTTTCGTTCCGCAAACCGATTTTGAGCTCGATCAACAAGTACAACCAGATCCACAGCCTCTTTGATTTCTTTTGGCAACGGAACATTTAGTGCTGTATGTTCGGCAATAATTGCAACTGGGTCTTCGGCGGCTGAAACAACATTACTACCCTCGATAGCGACTGTCCCCAGTTGCGGTCCATCTGGGTCGCTGAAGTCATATGTCCACTGTCCAAGTTCGGCAGATGGCTCCGATTTGACCGCAAAGAATTCTTCCCGCGTGAGTCCAGGATAGGCGCCAGCGATCTACAAAACGGGTGAGATGACCATGTTCAATTTTCATCATATCAAGAAACTTATTGCATGATATGGTTCTTTGAACGGCGTACCTGTACAATTCTGGGTGCGTAGTAATCCTGGTCCAGTTGTTTCAACGGCAAAAAGCAGGCATTTTGTCCGTGTATGCTCCCGGGAATTGTCGATGCGTGAAGCGCCGATGCCGTTCGTCCTGATTTTAGCGTAGGAATCCATCCAAGTGCCGTGGGAATAACCAGCGATAGAAAAACTATGGGGAATACTGCTCTTGCTCTGCCGTTCGTCATCGTGCTTGATATCTTTCGAAGGAGGGTACGGACGGGTGTATCTTTATACTCTGTAGCCTTTGTAGCTGCGTCTCGACAATAATATTCTTCGGCCTCACTTGTCGTCGGTAGTCGTTGCTTCCGCAGATCGAGAAAGAAATCGACGACGACTCCTCGGGTGAAGAGTGTTGCGATGGGGCGGGGGTTGATGGGGGGTGATGGCGGCATCAGGCAGAGGGGTTGCGGATGTGATGGCTCTGATGGCCATCGATCCCCCCGCCGGCCGCGACGTTGTTTTGTGCGTGCGTACTTGTACGCGTTGTTCGGCACCAGGTATTCTGCTACCACGTGGAAGCAAGGCGAAAGAAGGCCAGACGATACACCTCATTGCATCGCGATCTATGTACAGTAATACTGTACCGGTACCGGTACCGGTACGTGTGCCGGTACAGATGACCGATGATATCGATGATTTCAGATCGATACCGAACCGGTACCATTATGGTGCGACGTACCGTAGCGAGTAGCATAGCAACGACGACGACGCGAACGACGACGAAGGTCAAAACATTTTGTCATTTTATTTGTTATTGTTTGTTTGAAAGATTGCCAGAGTGCCCAGATACTATGGTAGTCTCCGTACCATCTCCACCGCTCGACGATCCAACATTGTCAGACCCTTTGGAATGTCCACCACTTCGATGGGGTATGCTGGGATGTGGGCGAGTGTCTCATGATTTTACGCAAGCCTTGAAACACCTTCCGACTCAATCCGTGGTGGCATGTTCCGCGAGAAGTCTGGATAGTGCAAAGGCGTTTGCTGAAAAGCACGGCATTCAAAATTTCTGTAAGTTTGATCCTTCAGCAACTGGCATTGAGGTGGGAATATTTTGTGAGCTTTACATCTCACAAATAATAATACTGCTGGTCAGGTGGCAGCTACGCCGAGATGGTTCGAAATCCAGACATTGATATTGTCTACATTGGAAATGTACATGCCTTTCGGAGAGAAACAGTCGAGATGTGCCTCTTGGCGGACAAACATGTTCTTGTTGAAAAACCATTCGCGTGCACTGTTGCAGATGGAGAGTATTTGCTATCATTGGCCAAAGAACGGGACCGATTCATTATGGAAGGAATGTGGACGCGATTTTTTCCAGCAGTGCAAAAGGCTCGGGAGCTGATGTTGGGAACTGAAACGGAAGAACCAGTCCTCGGAGAGATCGCAAAGGTGTACTCCGATTTCAATTTTTATGCTCCCGATCACGAAGTATACCCGACATCGTTTTTCTACAACCGAAAACTTGGAGGCGGTGCCGCTCTCGTCGTAGCTCCTTATCCGATTGCGGCAGCTACCCTGTGCTTTAGAAACCCACCTGATTCTATCAAGGTTGTAGGTCAAAAGGACGAAGGAACAGGTGTAGATATTCAAGGCGCCATGGTTCTTTCCTTTCCTCCCACAGGAAACGACCATGACGGCAAGTCGCCGAAGTTACCAGGGTACGTACACGTGCGATCTCAAGAAATTGATCGGGTTCAGCTAGTAGCGTTTGCTGTGTACGAAGTATACCGATGTCACTAACCGGTATTTGTTCACCATAGGGCTGGTATTGCGTGTCTAAGTTTTGGTTTTTTAAGCGAGACGGCGGAGGAAACATCTGTGGTGGGGAGCAGAGGCAGGTTGAAGATTGAAACGCCTAGCCATTGCCCAACAAAAGTGAGCATACAGATTAAGGCACACGGTCGTGGCCAAGTTGGTAGGGAGGAAGTCTTTGAGTATCCTTTACCAGAGGATACCGAGGAGATCAAAGCCGCTGGGGGATTCGAGTATCCTAACTCGGCTGGCTTTATTTATGAAGCGGCAGCTGTGGCACGATGCATTGCAGCCGGCAAGAGGGAAACACCACAATACACATGGCAGGAGACACTTTTGAACTTGAAGCTCGTGGAAGAAATTCGAATTCAACTTGGGATAAAACCAGTGTCTGAGGACTAGATTCCTTTGTTTCATCGCCGGTTTGAAAACCGATCATGCGGCCGTGGAATCTGCTAAAGCAAAAAAATGCAACAGACTGCACTATCGTTTTCGTTTCTTAATTGTCGTGGTACTCTTGCTTTTCTGTTGCGACTGGACTGCTTTGAGGACTTTATGCACGCCCGATGTGATTCCCACTTCTTGCATGTCGCTTTCGCGCATCCATCGTACTTCTCTACCGTCCTCTGATTTCCATTGAGTAGTCGACAAGTCGACCACCATCGTCATGGTTTCTAGCCACATCACGTGTTTGATGTGACTAAAGATATGTTCCAAGGGCGCTGGAGCGACTGGCTTTCGTGTGGACTGGGTCTTCCACCAGTGCTGTTCTCCGTTGGTCATGATTGTCTCAAGATATTGAGTAAGTGCCATGCGTCGCTTCGCAACACCAGGGGTTGGAGGTTTGGTTTCACCCTCCTGTCTAGTTTCCACGCATACCGATGGAAACTCCCACTGGCCTGCTAACAAGCCTTTGGCCGGTCGTCGGACAAGTAACCACCACGTGTCTCCGTCATGAATATTTGAAATGACCGCAACGGCCAGATCTTCTTCTCGTCTTTTCGATTTGGGAGGATCCAAAGGGAAGATGGAGTGGCCTTCTTTCATGGCGTCCTCGTGGGTCATTTCCTCCTGAATGCGTGCTTCCAGTTCGTCCAGAACGACCCGAATCCCGCTCGAGTCACAGAGAGGACATGCGCAGGATTCTGCCACGGATAGTTGCGATAACTCTTTACTGTCGCTCTGCCGGATATTGAGATAGGCCTTTGCCAAGCGTGTGGAATAGTAATAGTCTTTCAATGGATCTCTAGGATCGATTCCCGATCCCGATGGCGCACAGTAGGTAGCTCCAAGTTCCATCAAGGCTTGATTCACCTCTCCCGCACAACTTGCATCTCCTGCTTTCACCAGCTGGGCCGCCAAATCCCATCCCTGTTTATCCTTAAGAGCAGGCGCTTTGATGTGATTGGCAATCCCGGTCAATCGACTCAACACCCGACAGACATTCCCATCCACCACTGGAACACAAACATCAAAGGCAATCGACGCCACCGCCGAAGCGGTGTAGGGACCAATACCGGTAATTTTCAACAGTTCCTCCACGGTAGAGGGAAGTTCTCCTTTATAATCACTGACGACCACTTTGGCACCTTGATGTAAGAGCCGAGCCCGACGATAAAATCCAAGTCCGGCCCAATGGGCATTGACTTGCTCTTCGGATGCTGCGGCCAAATCCTGGACGGTTGGAAAACTCTTCATCCATCGAATCCAATAGGGAATGACTGCCTCGACGCGTGTTTGTTGTAGCATGATTTCGCTTACCCATACTCCATAGGCCGACACTGGAATGGGCTTCTTCTTGCTGTCATCTTCATGACCATCATTGTCATTGGCCAAAGTTGATGATGCAATCGCGTCGGGAAGTACAATGCCACTGGACTCAATTATGGTTTCTGTTTTTGACTGTTTCGTGGTAGGTTGAAAAAAGTTGGTAATTTTGTTGGACTGTGATGCCTTCTGTTCCTTGTTGGCAGTTTGTTGTTTCTTGTTTTTGGCAATATTGTTGTTGTTGTTGTTGTTGTTGATTCCAGCCGTACTTCCATCATACGGTGGTGGATCGCCTCGCCACGGCAATTTGCGGCGATTCGGTCGATACCAGCTCAACAGTGTCATTCGAATGTTGGCAGCATCTTTCTCGGCCAAGGAGTGAAAGGACATGTCCGAATGGCAAGCCCATTCACGAAAGAGTTCCAAGTCGTCTGCAGTTGACGACGACGACAATGACAATGACGAAGAAGAAATAGTCGCATTATTCGAACTGGAGCAGCCATTATCAGGAAGAGGAAGAGAAGAATCATCATCGTTGTCATTGTTTGTCACGACAGTCACCGAAGAGGCGGCGGCGGCGGCGACGACTCTGGAACTTTGACGGCGTGGCATTCTTCTGGCAGTTGGTCCCAAGCTTGCAATGCCGTTGATTTGTTGGTACGCCAACAGCCGATATCCAAAGCGACGGCTCCCTGTACGAGTATATCTCGCAGCAGCAGCAGCAGCAGCAGTGGACTGGAGGTAGCCCAAGGAAAAGACGGGAGAGCAAAGAGCAATAATGCTGCCGACGAGAACGGTAATAAAGACGTGAAAGTTGCAGACACCTCTCGTCATCCACCCAGGCGCAATTTTTTTGACTCGACTCAAACTCAACTCGATGCAAAAGTCCGAGAATAGGTGAAGGCTCGTAGGAGAAGAGGAAAGAGTTTAGGGAAGGAATGAATGAAGACTGAATGAAAGATAATGAAGAAACCATCGTCGTTCGTTCGTTCGTTGGGAGGTCATACCGTACCGTAGGTTCATGGTCAGCAAAGTGCTGCCAGCAGAGCCAGCGCAGCAACCTGGTACACAACAACCAATGCCTTCTGGAGCACATGCGCCGGTTTATGTTAGATCGCCCCCGAGATCTTTTTGGCGCGTATTATCCCAACGGCGTTTTAACCGCCGAGCATTGCTGCTGGAGAGAGAGTTAAAAAAAATATGGCTTCAACATTCAACACCAACAATGGACAATGAATGAATGGTGCTTGACGATATTGTTGCATTGTTGACTGATCTTGTATTGCCGACCATACGTAAACCATGGCAACTTCCGCCAAGACGGGATCCTCGTCGGCCCGCAAAAAGGCCACGGTAGTCAAGAAGAAACCGTCCACCAATCCCAAGCAAGAACTACTAGTCAAAGTCCAACGACATACCAAGCCATCGTCGGTCGCTACCAGTACGAAACGAGCCAAACCGTTGCCGAGCGACTGGCCCGTCGCATCGAGACCACACACCTTATCTGCCACGAATTCAGCCTTGCGTCCAGGATCGTTGCTGCAAGAAAAATGCAATGGACAGGACATTCATCTTGTCAACAAACAAGCCTTGATGGCACCGAGCATTGCCAGGGAAAGGGGACGTTATTTATTCATCATGCCGGGAACTTTTAGTTTCAAAGAGATTAACAAGGAATCAGTAGCAGCAACGACCGATGGTGGTGGTGGTGGTGGAGGTGGAGACACAATCAAGTCCTCTAGTAGCGCCGCCAAGGAAGCTGATGACGAGGATTCAGGAAAAGTAGTAGTCGACATGAAAAGCAACGATGAGGACGACGACGAGGACGACGATGATGATGGTGACGAAGAGCAAGAGAATAATGCCAAACCAGCTGCCGCTGCCGCCAAGCCGATATTGCCACAATTCGGAAATGTAGAAGGCTTGAGTACATCGACACCCAAGCTTCGTGTGTCCTTTCCCAACTCGGACAAATCCTTGGTTTTTCCGGGCACCAAGGTGGATACTACATCCAAATACATCTGGCTCAATTGTTCGGCAAAGAAAAAAGGCACTGTGGCTTGTAAGGTACGTATGATGTTGTATTGTATTGTATTGTATTGTATTGATTGTACTCGTAGACTCCGTGCATCATTGTGTGTGTTTGTGACTCACGCTAGTAAATTTGGACTGCTTGATTGATGCAGGGTATCTTTTCTTCTGCGATTATCTTTGGAGCACCAGTCTGGGAAACAAGCAGTAAAGGAGCTGACAGTGAAGCTTCTAGTAGTGCCATGTTATCTGCTGCCGCTGCTGCTGCTGCTGCAAATAGTACCAGCGAGGATGAAAACAATCATGATGAAACTGCGAATAAGAATACCTGGGCTCACTATGGGGGTTCGGATCGAACCGTGGATGGAGTCTTCAAGGGGAGCAAAAAGAAAACGCCCGACGATCCGCTCACGTCCACTACAATGGTCCCAATTGTCTCCAAGGAACCAATCTTTGATGAAAGGGGCTTGCCGGTTCGACCGGCCATGGGAATCCATGCCAAGGCATCATCATCTCCTGCCAAAAAGGCAACGTTGGCTCAGCTGGAACTATCTTCAGAGGACGACGACGAAAACAAGAACAATAATAATAATAATAATAATGACAGCGAATCGTCGGATGATGAGTATCGGGTGAGCACGAAAACGCCATCGACGGTCGCCACGAAGGAACGATCCGCACCTAGACGACAAGCCTCTGCCAAAAAGACAAAATATACGGTTGATCTCTTGGACAGTGATGTGGAAGAGGAAAGTAGCAGCGAAGAAGAGGCAGCAGATGAAAGAAAACCAGCTGCTGCCAAGTCCAAGGCGACTACTAAAGCACCCCAACGCAAGAAGGCACCGACGAAAAAGACGAGCTCGACGGTGGATCTCATGGAAAGCGATGCCGATGGGGAGGAGAACAGTGACGAAGAGGCAGTGAAAGAGACCAAGCCGAAGGCTAAAAAGGCATCACAGATGTCGTTTCTCGATGACGACTCGGACAGCTCAGGTTTTGACGGTGGGGAGGCTACCCGTGCCAAACAAAAGGCAGTGGTCTCCAAGAGGAGTAAAGCAAGTACTGGTCGCAAATCGGTGGGATCTGCACGGAAAGGCTCTACCAAGCTCGAGGAGCCCTCCTCGTCATCCGAGGACTCGTTTGCGATCAGCGACGACGATGCACCTCCAACTTCAACGGGGCGGCGATCATCGACGAGAGCGCCGCGAGCCTCGACGTCCAAGAAAAGTTATAACGAGGACGAAGACCGTGACGACGATTTCGAAGACGACTCTGTCGTTGTCCCAAAAGTCAAAGTCAAAAAGACAGTACTCGCCAAGAAGAAAGCGTCAAAGACTAGCACTTCTGCTAAAGTTCCCATTGAACTATCAGACGATAGTCCAGGAAGTGTTGCTAGTCCTCCATCCTCGAAACCTGCTAGTACTCCGGCGAGCAAACGCCAATCTTCGGTACCGTCCAGGAGCTACCAGGAGAGCGCGGAGTCGGACCCAGAGTCGTCGGCGGTTGGAGAAGACGAGGATGAAGATGAATCGCCTGTCCCGACAAAGAAGACAAATGCTAAATCAAACGTGACACCTAAACCTTCGAGAAAACGAAAAACTCCTCCCAAGAAGACTCCTTCTGGTAGAACAACACCAACAAGCAGTGTCTTGGAAAATGTGGAAAGTGCTAATGGTTCTGGCAAAAAGGCAGTATCCTCAGGACGAAAGCGAAAGGCTTCGTCGGAATCAAAAGCAGAAAAGCAGGACGAGGCCTCTCATAATTCTCGCAATGAAAACCAAGGCGATATCATCAATGTGGACGACGATGAAGATGTGGTGATCCAGAAGCCACCTGCAAATCCTGTCAAAGATGAAGTAAAGGTGCGCTTAAACACCAAGGCGTCCGCAGGCGGCACGACGGCCGCTTCGCCATCTCTTTCTGCTGCGAGCCCTTTCCGCTCGCGCCGAAGAAAGTCTCCTGGCGTTGCTTCGGTCACGAAGAAATCGCCGGCCAAGCGTACAGTGTTTGACCTTGCCGAGGATGAGGACTTTGCTTTCTAGTAGTAGGGGGAAGAATTACAATTCCGTGGGTAGAGAAGGGAAAGGGGGTGAAGATTTCGTTGAGGTTTTAGATTCCGTCGCGATGATGAAAGATTCTAGAATGAATGATTTGATCCACCTCCTGCCGGTCGAGAACTCTCGTAGATCATCCAAAACCTCTTTCGTACAAAGCTACAAAACTAGTCTAGAGAGGGGTGAGACCGGACCAAGAAGTATAAAAGCGGAGGACAGATGACGCACAGAAGAAAGTGGACCCGATTGACTCAATGGACCAACCGGACTTTCGTTCGCCGGATCGCCCGTAGTATCATACTTTTGAAAATGAGAACTCAACTTTCCGTCTTTGCTTATAGAGGATTGCTGACCATGGTAAGAAAGCGCTGCAACACTCACTACACGAGTAAACCTGTCGACGCAAGTAACACATAATCCCTTATCTTATCCGCTGGTGGAACTTTGCTGCGCAATTTGTCAAGGATGGTTTTAGCCTTCAGCAGTAGTAGAGTCACAGGACTGGAGCGCACCTTTCGTTACATTCCGTATGGAGAATCGGCTCCCTCGGGTCCTGTGACCATCACATGTGATGGCCGAGTACCGGGATCGACCTTGGAGATTACGCACTGGACTGGCAATGAAACTCCTGATTCACTCTATGCCGACACTTCGACCGAAATGGCATTAAAACTTGCCAAGAAACAAAACGACTACCTCGACTTTTCGAATGCAGTGGTTCTTAACAATCACTATGACACGGACGGTGTTTGCAGTGTTTGGTCGTGTCTGGAGCCGAAACTCGCACTTGAGTATGAGAAGCTGTTGGTTGAAGCGGCGGAAGCAGGCGACTTCGGAGAATGGAATTCGGATGAAGGTCTCAAACTCGATTTAGTCATTTCGGATTTTTGGTCTTCGGACGAAGGCAAAGCCTACGAGACCATTCTGGCCGAAATGCCAAGTTTGTTGAAGGACATGAAAGAGAGTGGTGGAACGAAGTATACAGAACATTGGCACAGTGGTTATCAGAATGCACTTTCTGATTGGGAGGATATCTGCAAGGGAAGCGTACAACTGCGACGGGCCACTGATAATATTGTCATTGTGGAAGAAGCTACGCCGTCGGCACGCGTATCACCGTATGCCCTGCACCGTGGTTTGCATGAAATGGGCTTGTGGGCTGACACGATAAGAATACTACGCGTCAATCATCTGGACAAAGAGAGTGCTTTGAATAGTAAGTATAAATATTGCTATGAGAAAATAGGGCACGGTTGGGTGAAAAAACTGGTTGACCGGCACCTAGTGCCAGATGTTGATATCGAGTCTCTAGTAAAGGAGCTGAATGAGAACTACTCCGAGCAAGACTCCTCCTGGGTGTCAGGAGGACCGAGTGGTCTAGTAGCTATATGCCAGACTCCAACTAGTGGAATATCCGTTGTAGCGGAAGATGTGGCAAGCCAACTTCAGCAACTTGACAGTGGCCTGTCCTGAGTCTCTAGCTAGCCGTGACAGTCTTGAAAGTGGCACAAACTACAGCACAAAGCTCTACCTGTATTTAAAAGTAGAGAGGCTATGTACCTTCTCTCAACATCTCTTAAGTTCCTTGCAAATGGAGATAATAAAGTGCTATTACAACAGTGCGCTGGCGTAGGTACTGGTAGGCTTGTCTCCGGGGTATCATACCGGTGTATTCGTGTACAGATCTTATTCGATGTTGATTCGTATTGGTCGTTGAACTCACGTCACGTTGACGACCTATTCGACTCAACATCTTTTTTCAGTCTGTACGTCAGTCGATAGCGTTACTACTGTATTCTGCTTGGGTGGTGGGTCTGGTGGCTGGTGGGCTGTTGTTTGTCGAAAAAGCAAGTCGACAATGTCGGCGCGGCTGCGGCCGCAAAAAAACATGCATGCTTTCGCGGAACAGGTTACAAGCGCACTGTACCGTACATGTACTGGTGACATTGCAGCAGTTGTGTCGATACGTGTAGAACTGCAACAAGCAACTCTTAGTGAGTGAGTCAATACACAAGTGTGTCTTCAGTTGGGAGTGACTCACTTGCAGCATGAGCGCTCCAGAAGCAGAATCATCAGCATCCAAGAAGCAACCAGGAGAGACGATGGAGATTGGCAACGGCGACAGCAGCAGCGATGAAAGTGGCATGGCTTTCGACGAGGAGGCCGATGCGAAGGGAGAGCGACCCTCGAAACGGGCTCATCTGCAGACAAATCATCATCCTGAGGATGGCAATTGCAATGACAGTGACAGTGACTTTTCCACTGGCGATGTACCAGCAGGGCACGGAGCAGCGGATGCTGCTGCAAGCACTCCCGATGGCAAACCACCGTCGGTTGATCCCACGTTGCTAGAGCACGCCAAGAGTCGGTTATCCAAATGGGCAGCTCGTTTGTTTGATCCTGATCGACCCCGGGGACTTGTTCAATCGCCAGAGACGATACCTTTGAATGATGAGCATCTGAAAGCGTTTGGAAAGCGAGTCAAGAAAGAACAGGAGGACCTCAAAGTGGAAACTTCTATCGAAAGCGGTTCCGAAGACGAGCTCTACGATGAAATATCTGGCGACGACGAGACCAACAGCAACAACAACAACAGGAAACGGAAACGGAAAAGCGTTTCCAAAAAGGAAGACGAGGGATCCAAAGTCAAAATCTCCAACATGTCGTATACCACGGATACAGCACTACTGCGCGCTGCCTGCGAACGATATGGTCCGGTCCTTGACGTCAATTTAATCATGGACAAGGAAAATCCATCCCTCAATACGGGGAGGGCGTATGTGGTATTCCAGCTAGCTGATGATGCACAAGAGTGTGTTGACAACCTCAAGGAACTTGGTGGTCGAAAGCTTCGTCTATCTCTAGCAAAAGAAAAGACCAAGAATTCTACTTCCGCTACTCCTGGGGGCAACGCGAGGCAGTCCTTCTTGAACCGATTCTATGACAAGGATATTACTACGATCTGCTTTCGATGTGGTGAAGTGGGGCATTACGAGTCTGATTGTAAGAATCCAGCCAAACCAAGGCCCTGCGCATTGTGTGGGAGTCTGGAACATCAAGACCGGAGATGTGATTTCAAAATGATATGTTTCAACTGCGGTTGCCCTGGTCATTCTGCCAGGGATTGTCAAGAACGACGTGGTCTGCCTAGACGTTTGGTATGTGGAATCTGCTTTGAAAGTGGACATCACCGAAACAGCTGCCGGAACTATCGAGGCAGTGGTGCGGGAGCAAGCCGAGATGCCATTTGTATGGACTGTGGAAACCGTGGGCACTTTTTGTGCCGAGAACTCAAGTGGTTCTTTGGGCTCCAGGGTATCTCCTGTTTCAACTGCGGCGTACAAGGTCATTCCGGATTCCAATGCTCTAGACCCAATGTATTTCTATGCCGTGACGAACCTCAAGCTGCGATGAATGAAATTGAACGAGCTGAGGCGGAATCTGTGTAAGTTTTAAAGTCTATGCTCGTGTGGGGCGACCTTTCAGGTACACGACGAAATTGCAAAACTCACATACTATTTTATTTTAACTCCTCTGGACTATTCCATTTAGTGCGGAACAATTGCAGAAGCAGCAGGAGCAGACGCAACAAAGTCGGGGAAGGCAAATGGGCAGAGATGCGGGCGGTGGAGGTAATCGACACAGGAGTATGCCACCGCAACAACAACGCGGGTATACTACTGGCGGTGAGCAAAGACAAAGGCCTGGAGGTGGTCGAAACAGTGCCAATGGAAATAATAGCAGTCGGGGCAGGGGAAAGCGATAGCTTAATTATAGAGACTTCTCGTACGCTAGGCGCATTGTTTAATAGCATTGGTAAGGGCGATACCACCGCATCCAACGTGTGATGGCAGTTTCCATTCCAAGGGTGCTGCACTTTTCTGATTCAGCTATTGCTTTGAATTTGTCACAGTAAGGACAGAGCAATTGACAAAATCTTGCAAAAGAGGGGTGTGACCGGTCAGCCAACTTTTTGTCTTTTGTACATGGACCGATCCATATCGTTCTAGAAAGTCAGCTTGCTTTTCCACCTGTACACGGGCACTATCTTTTCGTTTGAATGACGATATTGTTCGTTTCGTGAACGAGCCAAGCTTTTCAAAGTCTGTTGCAAATAAAATATCGCAATGAGGTGGGGCTTGGAGAAAGCACTCGTGGTCGACGCCGTCCATGTCCGTGACTATGGGTTCTCCCTCTCCCCATGCCGTCAATCTCAGATGATCTGTGTCGATCAAATCAGGGGCTGGTAACCAGTCAAAATCAGCGAATGCGAGGCCAAGATTGGGCCGCTGATGAATCAAGTGCTCAATAATTCCACAAGCCACGGAAGGTACCCATGTTGGATATGGTTTCACAAACGAAGGAACCGTTTTGATGGCTCTAGCCAGCAGTGGATCTGCTAGAGGAACGAAAATTTCTTGCTCTACACCATTGTCATTTGTGTGAATCTCTGCTTGTTGAAGTTGTTTGCGGGACTTTGCCCTAGTCTTATCGTGAGGCAAGTTGTCGAGGACCTCCATTGCCAGTACGACCGTCGGGACAGTGGAATTATCCAATAACCGAACGCTAGTACAAGGGGAAAAGGCGATCATTTTGAGGGTGGGCAATATGCAATGTGTAATACCGTCCAAGCGTCCCAAAGAAAACAGTCATCGACATACCTCCTTTCTGCGACATCCATGAGGTCTATCAGTCGAAAATCGACTCTATCAGCGTGTTCGCTGTCGTTCAAAACCTGCTTTTGAATCCGATGCAGCGATGGGGACGAGTCCACAAGCGTATAGGATAGTCCTTTATAAACCTCAGGCTTGTGTTCCCGTAAATAAGACAAAATTAAGTTGGCATTTGTTCCCTGCCCTCCTCCGAGCTCCACAATTTCCAGCTGATGGCGCCCGTCGTTATTGTGATCAGTTTCGACGGCATGACAGCAGAAATCGCCCAGCACGTGGGAGAAATGAGGTTGAAAGAGCTCTACAGGCGTCAACCAGTGTCCCTCTCGTTCTTCGTAGAAGCGCCGTAGAAGACGTCGCCAATGCCACTCTCCAAGAAGAGAGGAAAGATTTGCAGCCGCGGCGCCGGAAGATTTCCCGACGACCCTATCGGCTGGTTGCGCGTAATATTCGGAAAGGCGTCGACCGATGTAGCGGCGAACAAGCTGGTGCATCTTCTTGTTTCGATGGGAGTGTTATTGTGGTAGTGTACACGTAGTTGCCTGGGTTGGGGGATGATGATTCTTCATGGTTGGCTGTTCGGATATGCTCATCGTCATCCGTGGCTCTCTACTCTCTAGAGTAGAGAGATGAAGTACAAAGGTACAAAGCGTGCTGCGATGATGGTTGTGGGACGAGATGTGAAAAATCTTTCTACATAAAAATATCTTGTTTGTGCAAAAAAGGTGTACACCTGCTGGGAGTTGAACCCAGGACCTTCTGCGTGTGAAGCAGACGTCGTAACCAACTAGACCACAAGTGCGTACACATCTATGTAGAAAAAATTACAATTACAAATTACTATGAAAGTGATCGAAGTTGAAAAACTTGCTCTATTCTAGTAGTAGTAGCTCTAGCTTAGAGCTACTCTACTCTAATAGCTAGCTCTCTAGTAGAGAGTATTCGTACCATACAGAATAGAAAGTATTGTCTGTGTAGCAAGTAGAGGAGGAGGAGGACGAGAAGTCCATCGTAATACATGTTCCTGTAGAGTTCGCCTATTTCGAACGAAATACTGTACACGAGCACAAAATCAATTGTATTTGATCTCTAGAGTAGACTACTATTGAAAATTACTGTCTGTGATCGTTATATCATCTCAACGTCGAGGTGCACCAAAAGGAGAAGCACCTCCAAAGCCGCCCTGCGATGGTGATCCAAAACCTGGACCAGCCGAACCAAAGCCGCCAGGGGACGGTGATCCGAACGGGGATGGGCTAGATGCAAGGGCCCCGAAGCTAGATCCGCCGCCGAAAGTTGACCCAGCCGAAGAGCCAAAAGTGGGGCCTCCGGCTTGTGGCATTGATCCACCTCCTAGAGCCGACGGCTGACCAAATCCCCCGCTCTGCCCAAAAGGGCTACTTGAACTCAACAATGACTGCTGTCCAAAACCACCAGGGGAAGCACCGAAGCCGCCAGGACTTGGAGCACCAGTAGCGGCTCCGAAAGCGCTGGCAGGACCCGCCGAAAGGCCGAACACCGATGGATCCATGGAATATTTCTTTGCAAGGTTGCGGAATAACTGTTCTTCGTTCCCTCTATATTTCTGCAACACTTTATCGACTTCCGATATCTTACTTGGGTTCTTCTGTTGGTAAAATTGAAGAAGCAAGTCACGAGGGTTGCGACCCTGGAAACTTTGCTGTGAAGTACCGGGACCTGGCATCGCAGGCGGCGGGGCAGATGTTGAGCCGAAAGGCGATGGCTGGGGTGCCGCGGCAGTACTTCCGAACGGAGAAGGAGACGATAGCCCCGAAGAACCGAATGGTGTACTGGATGCTGATGTGCTACCGAAAGGGGAAGCAGCTCCTAGGCCGCTCGGATTCGCGGCTCCGAAAGGAGATTGTGCAGGAGCAGGTGCGCTCGATCCGAAAGGGGATTGTGCAGAAGTCGGTGCGCTGGATCCGAAGGGAGATGGCGCTGGGGCTGGCGCACTGGAACCGAAGGGCGAGGCCGATGTGTTCGTGGAACCGGAAGAAAATGGGGAAGGCGCAGGTGCACCACTTCCAAACGGTGAAGCTTGCAAGGCTGGTGTTCCCGAGGAAGGAAGTGGGGTCGGCCCAGTACTTTCTAAAGGGCTTGGGACTTTGTACTTTGCCGCAAGCTTCTGGAACATTTCGACTTCCCGTCCCTGTGAAAACAATTGCAATAAGTAAGTAAATATCACAGGGTGAATGAAGTTTCGTTTCAGGTTTCCGTGCGGTGCTGGTACACTAACCTTGTACTTTTCAAGAGTTTTCTCGACCTCGCCAAGCTTCTGAGGATTGTGTTTTTGATAGAAAGTGCTCAAAATCTGTCGGTAATCTGTTATAGAGCCTTTGTCTGGCGCGCTTGGTGGTTTTGGGGGTGGAAATGCTGAGGATTCCTTTGATGACGAATTTCCTCCCAACGAGAACAATGAATTACCCAATCCTTTCATGTCCCCAAATGCCGTGGCAGCCGATTTCGAGGGTTCACTGCCCGAGGCTGCTTCCGCATTTGCTTTTGATTTCGAAGCGTCTACTGCCTTATCGCTTGTGTCGCTTGTCTTAGATGAAAATGGTTTGGGTGCAACCGTAGAAAGCGGCGGGTACGATGACCCGGAGCTTGATTTGGAAGACGGGGCACCTTCACCTTTCGTCTTTTGAGAGAACGGTGTCGGAGCTTTTGCTGGCATGGGCGGGAAAGCGGCGTTCGATGTTATCTTGCCCTCGGACGACTTGTTCGCGTCAACTGCAGTGCTCCCTTGCGACGCTTCACGTTTTGGGCGGGGGGAAAGGCGGGCAGGCCCTTCACCCTTACTGAGTTCAAGTCGCGCGTGTACTTTTTCGGGCGTTGTTCCAACCGCCGCCAACTTATCTCGTGCCTTGCTGGACACGGTCGCCTCTTTTAAATCACTTGGGTACGGAATCGAGAGATGTTTGGTACGATTCTGGTCGATGCTAGACACTTGATCCCACGCCGCACGAGGCTTCGCTTTAGCGTCAGGCGAAAAGACAGCTACCACACTGTTCGTTGAAGTTAGGGACGACTGTTGCGGGGTTGGTCCCTTCGCTGGGCTAAGAAGAAGACTTCGACCAAGCCCTCGCTGAATTGGCTGGCTCGGTGGAGTAGCATTACGTGCGATGTTAGCTCGAGACAGCCCTGTGAGACGGATCGTTCTAGCCTTGTCGGCTTCATCCCGAAGAGCGTATTCTATGGCATCCCACTTATCGACAGCGTTTTCAACGATCCTACTCGGAGGCACCTTCTGCGGGGTCGGGGCTAGCGGCAGCGGACGCATCCTTTCCCTCTTTCGGACTTGAGGTTTCTGTGGGCTCAATCCATACGTCGAACGCCCGGTTGTCGAGTTGGAGGGAAACGAGAGGAAAGGGGCAAGCTTCGAAGTCTCTGCGAGCTTGTTTTCCATTCGCTGAATGGGTCCATCCAGCTCCTTCGTATCTGTGTATAGCCCCATGACTGCTTGAAACACTAATGAAGGATTTTCGGGGAAATCACTTACGGAAGACAGCAGGTCGATTCGGCTCTGTAGAACATCGATCTGATCCTTCACCGATCTCGCACCAACGGCAAATTTACGCCTGTTTCGTTCAGATTCGTAGTCAAGTGGTTGACTCTCGGCAAGTGTAGCCGACCCAGGACCAGTCGATGATCTGGACTCAACCAATTGTTTCGCTGCTTGCACTTGGCGCGAAGCATCAGTCTTTCTGCTCAGCAAAAACATGCTCCTTTCCTTTCGCTGAATCAAGCTAGAATCCGCGCCAAGCAAGTCGAGCCTCATTTGCTGCACCTTTCCAACAAGCCGACCGATCTTTGACTCCATGTCTTCGCATTTGTAGGCAGCAGCATCACGAAGATCAGCGAGTCTAGCATTCGTGTCCTCCATCTTGCGTTCCAAGGAAATGAATCGATTTTCTGATCTGGATTGCTTTTCTGACATTGCCGTGGCTACTCTCGCGCCCCTCGAACTTGGAGTCTTATCACCAGTAGATGACGAGGACTTTGTTCCGTTTCCGCCAAAAGGAGTCGGTGCAGTGCTTGATAGGGGCGGATACGATGATGACGATGAGAAGATTGTGGAGTCGTTGACATTGCCGGATTTTTTAAATGAGGAGGCGGTAGAAGCTAAATTCCCACCTTCGAAAGGAGTGGGGGCTTTTGACGACATCAGGGGAAAGACGGCCGAGCCCGAGGCGGTCTTGTCCTGGGCCTTCACAGAAAGTCCAAATGCTGGCTGTGCTTCGCTACCGAAAGGTGTCGGCGCCTTGCTCGTCATCGGTGGATAGGAAGATGTCATTGAAGGAGCTGACATTGTCGGTGGTGAGGGCTGCCCAAACGGTGTAGGAGCCTTGTTGGATAGAGGAGGGTAGGAACTACTCGCAGGTGCTGGGGATTTAGATGCGCCAAATGGGGTCGGAGCTTTGGTGGACATCGGAGGAAAGGCGGCCGATCCTCCAGAAGACCCGATCTGAGGTTTTGCTGCACTCCCACCGGGTGCTGGGGCTTTAGATGCGCCGAATGGGGTCGGAGCTTGCGTGGACATCGGAGGGAAGGCGGCCGTTCCTCCAGTAGATCCGATCTGAGGTTTCGCTAAACTCCCGCCAAATGGCGTAGGTCCTTTCGTCGACATCGGAGGAAAGGGAGCAGAACCCGCAGCGCCAAATCCGATAGTTGGCTTTGCTGTACTTCCACCAAACGGTGTCGGGGCCTTGGTCGACAGTGGCGGGTACGACGAAGATGAAGCGGGTGCCTGGGATTTTGCGGTCGCGGTCGATCCTCCAAAGGGCGTAGGAGCCGTGCTTGATAAAGGTGGATACGAGCTGCTAGCAGGTGCAGAAGCTTTCGCCGCGCCAAAGGGAGTGGGAGCTTTCGAGGACATTGGTGGGAAGGCTGCTGAATTCGTGGTCTTCTCCTGGGTTTTGGCTGAAGATCCAAACGGTGTTGGTGCCTGTTTTGCTATGGGCGGGTATGAGCCAGCCGATGACGTCTTTGCGGCGGATGCACCAAAAGGCGTCGGAGCCTTCGAAGAAAGTGGAGGATAAGATGACGACGAAGTGGGAATTGGTGCTTTAGCTGCGGCTGGCTGCCCAAAAGGGGTAGGCGCCTCGCTAGATAATGGTGGATATGCGCCGCTTGAAGATGGCGTCGCCTTTGATTCAGCAAACGCAGTAGGAGCCCTCGACGACATTGGGGGATAGGACGAGGATGAAATCTTCTCAGCAGGCTTTGTCGCAGATCCAAAGAGAGTTGGTGCCTTTTGCGCCATTGGAGGGTATGCGCTATCAGTTTGAGGCTTGGCTACCTTTCTGGATTCTTTTGGAGCCGCTGCACCGAAGGGGGTTGGTGCGGTCAATGACATAGGAGGATACGAGGAAGAAGTCGAAGAATCTTTCGATTTGTTTTCTGCTTTTTGGTCTGACTCTTCTTTCTTGGCGGCAGGGGCCGGTGCACGAAAAGAAAATTCACCTCCGGTGCCAGACGCAAACGTAAAACCACCCCCGGGCTTCTCCTTCCCATCACTGGTTGGAGCAGGTGCACCGCCAAAGCTGAAACCGCCACCAGATGACGATGCTCCACCTCCAAAAGTAAAGCCGCTAGCAGCCTTCTCATCAGGCTTGGCTGAAGACGTCGAACCTCCACCAAAGCTGAAACCACCACCTCCAATGCTGCCACTGGGGACTCCTCCAAACGAAAATCCGCCACTGCCGATCGCACCAGAGCCACTCGCTCCAGAAACAGCACCGGTCTTCACCTCAGGATCGTCTTCGAAACCTGGACGGATCGTCTCGCAGGCAGGGCATTTCTTCTTGTCGCCAGTATTACGGACAGAACACACTTCGCATTTCCAGCTGTCCTTGTCCACTTGAAACAAACTACCCAAATCTTGCTTCGGGGCGTCATTGTCAGCCGCACCACTAGAGTTTCCGCCGCGACCCTCGTTATCCTCGTCGTCTTCGAAGTCAGACCCATCATCATCCCCGAACAGCCAGTCCATATACCAAGCGATAAAGTCTGTCTCGTGGATCTTGTCGCCGGGTTTCTTCAACTTTTTCACGACTTTTCCAAACTCGTCCTCGCCGTATGTACTTCCCAGATTTGTAATGAGCTGTTCCATGTCGCACACATTGATGACTCGAACACCTGCTTCGGTCATGCTCAGATCACCGAAACACTTGCGGGCCTTCTTTTCTTCGTCGGCGCGTTCGGCCTTTTCGTCGCTGTCTAACGAGTCGCTATCCTCGTCGTCGCCACCCTCCGCCAGAGCTGTGTACCAATCAATGAAGGTTACCCTCGTCATTGTACCAGAGCCAGATGGATCGAGGAGTTGAATTTGAACGTCACGCTCATCCCCATAAAAGCCTTCACCGAGCTCATCGAGGAGGTCTTCAAATTTATCAGTCGGCAAGGAGCCAGCTTTGTCCTTGTCCATTTCGTCAAAGATTCGAGCGGCCTTCTTGCCCGCAGCTGTCAATTTATCAGCTACTACAGCCTTTGCCGAGGTATCTTTAGATGGTTCTAAAGGAGTAGATGATTGTGTCTTCTCTTTTTCGGGGACAGAGGTTGAAGCACCAAAGGTGAACCCAGGGGCCCTGCTCGTCGTAGATGTTGCGGCAAAGGTAAAGCCACCCCCGGGCTTCTCCTTCCCATCACTGGTTGGAGCAGGTGCACCGCCAAAGCTGAAACCGCCACCAGATGACGATGCTCCACCTCCAAAAGTAAAGCCGCTAGCAGCCTTCTCATCAGGCTTGGCTGAAGACGTCGAACCTCCACCAAAGCTGAAACCACCACCTCCAATGCTGCCACTGGGGACTCCTCCAAACGAAAATCCGCCACTGCCGATCGCACCAGAGCCACTCGCTCCAGAAACAGCACCGGTCTTCACCTCAGGATCGTCTTCGAAACCTGGACGGATCGTCTCGCAGGCAGGGCATTTCTTCTTGTCGCCAGTATTACGGACAGAACACACTTCGCATTTCCAGCTGTCCTTGTCCACTTGAAACAAACTACCCAAATCTTGCTTCGGGGCGTCAGCGTCGCCACGTGTGTCTTTAGCACGGGCCTCATCATAGTCCTCACTGTCTTCGAAGTCAGACCCATCATCATC
This sequence comes from Nitzschia sp. pyKryTriq1, assembly GCA_956465555.1. Taxonomy (NCBI): domain Eukaryota; phylum Bacillariophyta; class Bacillariophyceae; order Bacillariales; family Bacillariaceae; genus Nitzschia; species Nitzschia sp. pyKryTriq1. The sequence continues at coordinate 746,101 of OY101119.1, forward strand.
CCCGAACAGCCAGTCCATATACCAAGCGATAAAGTCTGTCTCGTGGATCTTGTCGCCGGGTTTCTTCAACTTTTTCACGACTTTTCCAAACTCGTCCTCGCCGTATGTACTTCCCAGATTTGTAATGAGCTGTTCCATGTCGCACACATTGATGACTCGAACACCTGCTTCGGTCATGCTCAGATCACCGAAACACTTGCGGGCCTTCTTTTCTTCGTCGGCGCGTTCGGCCTTTTCGTCGCTGTCTAACGAGTCGCTATCCTCGTCGTCGCCACCCTCCGCCAGAGCTGTGTACCAATCAATGAAGGTTACCCTCGCCATTGTACCAGAGCTAGATGGATCGAGGAGTTGAATTTGAACGTCACGCTCATCCCCATAAAAGCCCTCACCGAGCTCATCGAGGAGGTCTTCAAATTTATCAGTCGGTAAGGAGCCAGCTTTGTCCTTGTCCATTTCGTCAAAGATTCGAGCGGCCTTCTTGCCAGCAGCTGTCAACGACGTCGCGGCAACCTCTACTATAGAAGGTGGAGGTGCCTCCGTCGATGCGGAGGAATTAGGTTCCTTGGGCGTAGTTGGAGCAGGCGTAGCGGGCGTTCCAAAGAGTGGCTTAGCCATGGATGCCACACCCGGTGTTGACTTGGCGGGACTGCCAAATGCACCAAAGGGCGACGAAGATGTTCCAGTGGTGGGAATTTCGGACCCGAACAAACTAGATTGAGTCGAAGACTTAGATTCTTGTCCTGAGGGCGATGCTCCCGGTTTTGGAATTTGCGATGCTAACTGACTAGTAGGAGTAGTAGGGCTGACCACTTCTCCCGCAGTTTTCTCAACCTTGGTGGGTGTATTACCAAACAAAGGCTTGACTGGTATGCCACCCATGGGGCTGGTAGCGGGTTTTTCAAACGCATTGAATTGATTGGAAGCAAATATTCCTGTTCCCTCGTTGGAGGCTGCAAGGGCGCCAAATCCAGTCGCAGGAGCTGTAGCAGAGGAGCCAAAAGTGAAGGCACCAAACGTTGGGGCGCTGCTAGAGGCTGAATCAGCTGGTTTTGGCGCTGGTGTAGATGCGGCTGCACCAAGGGGCGATGTGACACCAAATCCGGATGACCCGGAAGATCCAAACGAAAAGGATGTTTCTGTACCTTTGCCAAAAATGAGGCCGGAAGTTGAGCCAGAACCAAAAGCAGGAGCTGCTCCAGAACCAAAAGAAGTGCTCGCTCCAACGCCAAACGGACTTGGTGAGGGGATAGGTGCCCCAAAAGAAAAGCCACTGGACGCAGATGATCCAAACGAGAAGGCTGAAGCAGGAGCTGAAGTTGCGACAGGCGCAGGGGCGCTAGGATGTGTCTCTGGGATAGGTGTCTCGGCAACGAGGTCAGGTGGACTAGACGATGCCGACTCTACAATTTTGACTGTAGATTCTGGTAGATCTGAAGAACGTTTGCCCGTTGGGGCAACAAAGCAGCTGGGATCATTTTCGTTTTCGAACGAAAAAAGCGAGATGGAACCGTCTGTGGCCGCAAGGAGCAGTCGAAAGGCATTCGATGGTAGTTGTACCACCTCTAACCCTACAGGAAAGTAGAATTCGTCATCTTCGTCAGTGGGTGTGGTTGCAGCAGCACCTTCTTGAAACTCCACCAGTCGCCATTTGGAACCATCAAGGGCTGCGGCTCCGACGTCGGATCCAACATTGGCGGCTACAATGACTAGATTCTGTGCCGACTTGAGGACCGACGTAAAGTAGACATGCCGTCCACTTTTCGGGACAGTGAAGAAAGGCACCACATCACCCAACTCGGCCCAATCTCCAGCCGCATAAGAGGCCGAGTCAATGCTAGTCACAAAGAGTGCTGCTTCGTGTTCGGCAGTATCGTCCTCGTCGTCTTCGTCTGGTTCCTCGTCCGAGGGTGTGACGCGACACAGACCAGCTACTAGCGTGTCCCCGGTCCAGTCCAAATGAGTACAGGTGAATCCGTCTTCGTCGCTAGGAGAGCCAAGTTGTGATATGGATTCCAGTGTGTTTGAAAAGTTGAATATTTCAATCGAGCCATCCGTCTTGCCGATAGCGAGGCGAGAGCCGCTGTCTTGAGTAGGAGTCGAGGACCAAGCAGCGCTCGTAACATTTTCAACCGAAGCTATCACTGTAGGTTTCGAAGCAGCCGCATTGTAAAGTCGAAGTGTAGTGTTGTCGACGAGAAGCAGATCATAGTCTGATGCGGAAAAGGCCAACGATCGAATGGGGCCGGATGCCGCCGCGGCATTGGATCGGTCCGACGATGGCGAGGCCGAAGTATCTGGAACCACATGAGAATGTGCATTCGCCAAGGTCCATCGCAACGTCATTGTCGATGCCGTTGAGTCCCAACATCGAAGTGACCCGTCTATACAAGCAACTGCAACTAGGCGACCATCGGGCGAGGCCGCCATTTGAACAGCTGTCGAGTCCAGAGGACACGAGCATACCACAGCCACGCAATCTTCCTCCACTTGCATTCGATCCAAGCTGGAGGAAGTACATCGATATGCCAGACCCGCCACCGCAGATGGTGCTGTCAACCATTGCAACCCCGACGCCGTGGGACGCACGGCTACTGACAACGGAGTGCTACCCTCCAACGGGCTTCCCTTCAATTCGATCCGCAAAAAGTCATCAAGATTGGACATGCCTAGGGAGATATGGAGAGGTCGCAGGGCACCCACTGTAATTGAAATGTCCTCGGGGAATCTTGTCCCACAACGTGCCTCTTGTTTTGTTGCACAGAGAAGGACTGAATGTTGCACGTTGATGATGATGGCAATGGGATTTTGGTTTGGTATTTTGAAGGGCTCTCGCACGCGGGTTTGCCCCGACCGCAGGCGTTTTGCTCGTGCAGCAAGTTGCTGCGCTGTTCAAATAATATCATACAACGGACAGACGCGAGTCCCTTTACATGCGAGATCCGTGAATGAACAAGTGAAGTCTATTCCATCAACGAACACTACAGACACTTATCCATCACCACTTGCCACCAACTACTTTCAACAAAGATCCAAGCGTAGACCGCTGTCGAAACTGTACTGGATCAATACATTTGGAGATGCGAACGAGCATCAAAATAGAGCTAACACACCCTGACACAGGGATTCCCCCCACCGACGAATCTGATTCCGTACAAATGGACGGACCAAAAGGCTGCCTTTCCGCTACGGTGTACGCACGCCCAGATTGATTCGAATAAAAATTGACTCTTCGACCAATTCGACCAAAAATTCCCAGGACCCATGTACTGAGTACGTCCTCGTACGTTGTAAGGTACCCGTACTAATGTGTCACTAGTTGTGCTGTAGCTCTATTAGTAGATGAGAGAGTTTCTGCTTGACATTCACTACAAGTGCACGAGTAGACAACAAAACGGAATTGTGACTTCTTTGGTATCGTGGCAATCTGTGGCAATCAAGAACTTTCCAGCCTCGTTGACCTAGCTCTCCACATCCTCCGCTTCCTTCCCATCTCTCCACTTTTTGTTTTGTCGCGCAATGAAATCGTCCAAATCAAATGTTTCCGGCTTTTTATTAAAGGCATTCACCACCATGTACTCCTCGTCGTTCTTGTATCCATCCAACATGCTTTGAACAATTTTCAGTCCCTCATCGTCGGCAATACCCTTATTCAAAACGTCGGCTCGGACCAAAGTGATATCCTTAGATTCGGTGTAGTCATCAAAGACACTAAAGGTCAATAACGGTTGAGCACGGGAAGGATCCATTTTGAAATCTTCAAGATAGGCCATGAGAAAGTGAGATGGTGCTTGGAATTGAGAAATTAACATAAAGTATCCGTCATCTCGAAATACAGGCTGCAAAAAGAATGGGCTATTTGACACAAATAATATTGTGAGTGGATAGTTGTACAATCACACTTTTACTCTCTCCTCGCCGACTCGCTCACCTCGAGGCGGCACGTTTCAGCACATCTTTGGCCTCCGATCCTTTCAAAACTAGCCCATGTACATTCTCCTGCAAAAAGCCAACGTCAGCATTACATGTTGCGGAAAAATCACATGGTATATTCATATCTACTCACTTTGTTTTCGTGGTACGTGAACCAAATATCTGCAACTTCCGTCGCAGACTTGTCTTGGACGAGTTCCTTTTTGATAATGTCCTCCAAGGTCTTGGGACCCACAAAGCTGAAGCTAAACAGTCGTTCGGTACCTGCTACGATGGGGCGCTGGAGCTGTCGTTTACATGCAAGGCTGACGAATCGATTGGCAAGCATAGTTGTTGGTAGTAGATATGTGTATGTTGTCTGGATGCTTGTGGGTTGTGGGTCCCGGTGTGACCATGGAAAGTATTGTGGATGGTGAATGAATCATCGTCGCCGCTGGCGACAACGAAGATCGAAGATGAATAAATTTTTTTTACGTAGAGCGAGGGCGGCATTTTATTGAGATCATGATGTGCATGCTAGCTGTCGTCGTTATTGACTTGATTGACTCGGTCCCATGAATCGGATAAGTCGGATTAATCAGCACGCCCGTCGGTCGCGCCGAACCCGTGAATGAAGAATCATCAATCGAAGATACATAGATACAACGGCTTTCGCAAAACTAAACCACAAGAAGATGCACTACTTTTTAAAGTTGAAAAGTGTAGATACTCCAAGCATTTGACGTCTGCTGCTAGTAAAGGTTTGATCATTACTGAAGAGAGTCCTGTAGAGTTTGGTCTGCTGTTAAAATCTCCGGAGAACCAAGCGCTCGCCAACAAGTTACATGTACCAACACATCTTCTGTCTCCTTCGCTGCCGCCTCGTCATTAAGAACCTCAATCTCACGACAGTTACTATACATGTAAATTCCATCATCATTGTCGAAAAACATTTTGAAGTTAATCCCACAGATGACGCAACGATCCCTAGATTCGTCTGCTGGCATGGTGAAGGTGGAAGGATCGGCGTCTCCGTCCGATGCGCCAACGCCAGATGCATCGGTTGTTTCGTCGGCCGTATTGGTTTCTTCATTTTCCTTCAGCTCTCCACTCCACACTGAATCAGAAACGTACCATCCTCGCTCTTCTGTTCTTGCCATTGTCTTTTCGAGTTGACTAGAAAAGGGAAAGGAGTGAGCGGAGAATCGAAAACAAGCAAATACACCAAAAGTGCTGTCAATCTTTGACGATGCTGCTGACTTACTTCTTCTTGAACAGTGAATCCAAATGGTTTGATAGCTCTAGCTGAGAAGCAAAGCGCTTACCATCTGTGGAGCTCACGAAAGGTAAACCAATTTCATAAAGCAGGCCGATAACAGCCATATTTTTCTTCTTGAGCCCGTCGCTTGTAAATAAACTCTTGTCGATAGCGAAGAAACCTCTAGCCCCTGGACCAGATGTCTTTCTCTTATTTCCAGACGCTCCTGATAAAGCGGACGAACTTGCTTTCTTTTCGTCGTCTCGTATCCGTTCCAATGCGTTGGTCAAGAGACTTGCCATCGCCCCAGCGGCACCCAACGTATTTGTCATATCGATAGCTTCTTTCTGTGTGTACGTCTCGTCTGACTTGGATACATCCATGACTACGTGACGAAGCGCTGCTATCATGTCATGCGACTCTTTCATGTAATCAATTTTCACCTTTCCCCATGCCAAACTTCGCTCGATACTTTCCGGTGTTCTCGTGTCTACCAGGAACGCAAGTTTCTCCTCTGTCGAACTTGCCGCCTTGCTCGGACTACCAATCACTGCAGAGCCCCCGTGTCGCAAAGAATCTTCGGCAGTCCGTTTGATTTTAACCAACAAGTCGGGATCAATACTAGCAACGCGTTCCAGCGATACCTTTTCTAGCTCATCCTCGACATCGCTTTGTAGGTCGTCCAGTATTGTTTGCATAGCCTGTCGCAGCTTCGGCATGAGCAAGAGCCTGCCATCCTTCTGTAAAAGTCGCGCACAAGATCATGGGTAAAGAGTTTGAGTCATATCGCACATTATTTGATAATTGAAAGTCTAATATGACGTGACGTACCCCGTAAACTATGCCGGCCGTTTCTAGCTTCGGATCTGTATGTTGACCAGAAGACTCTGCCACTGCCGTGAAGGAGGCACCCATCTTCTTCCAACTAGCCTCGGAAAATACCCCTGCATTCTTCCAAAGATTATAGACTTTCTTCAGCTTAGCTCTCTTTTCCTCGGTCAACGACTGGTAGACCACTGGTAACCAGCTGCTAGCATCTGCCTCAATGACGGGAACGTACATTCCCTTGACATTTTTGAGAATGGAATCGACGACGTAGACGAGTGGTAACTTTCGGTCTCCGGGAACCTTGGGGGATATCAGAAGCTCCCGGATCACATTGTAAATTGCCGCTGCGTTTTGTCTGGATTCTGCATGGTCGTCTGCAACCATGGATAAACTGTTGATTTTGACCTTGTCCTGGTAGAAGAAGAAAGAAAATGAATAGAAGAGGACCCATCAAGTATCTATAAAGTCAGGAGAAAGATCACAACGAGAAAGTGCACCGCATTCTCTTTTCATGAATGAATGAAAGGTTCTTGCTTACGTACCGGAAACGTCCCTAAGTTTTCTACCATTTCTCGGTATTCGTCTAATTGTTCATCATCAATGAGGTCATCCTCGTCTTCGTCCATGTCAACGTCGACAGGATCCGCGCGGTCTCCATTTACAGGGCTCTTCGCACTCATTGTCGACGTAGATTCTATGGTCGTCGCAATCGGACACGGCAGAAATATCTAGCTGGTACTTGTGGTGACGGAGGAAGAACAGCATTTGCTGTTGATCTTTTATGACGTTATGGTGGAGCCTACTAGGTGGGAGCTGAGCGGCGCCGATGATGATTTCCCATCTCGGCGCCATCGTCGCTACTCGTAGCTGCACGAGACACAATTCATCATCGGTCGTCCGATCCATCGGATCGCATCCATAAGGAAGGAATCTGGAATTTCAAAGAGGTGCGAACCCGTCGTTGACTTTTCTGAGGACCGCTGACGGGCAGGCGTCGGAGGCAATCAATTTTGGCCGCACGATCTGTGCGCCTGCCCGTGGCCGGTGTGGCTGGCACCGACCATTCTTTCAACAACGCTCGACGCGAGCTTGGAGGAGTGAGAAGACGAGCATCAACAATCGACCGACCTCAACCAGCATTTTCAAGAGCAGGTGAGCACCATGATGGGACCTTGGGATGTGGAAAATTTTGGCTTTCAGCGTCGTGTTATGATTCATGGTTGTGTGTTAGTCTGCGGCAAAAACGGATTGAATTGCTTTTTTTGGTGTCGAAGAATTGCTGCCAAGGGCGTCAAGCCGCTCACCGCTTTACTTGGAACGCGAGATCCGTTTTTTGGCACGCTGTGCGGGGCGCGCGCTTTTTCCTTTCCACACGACGCGAAAATCAAGTCTCACACTCGGTGTCCTGCTCCTGTCATTTCGTATCTCTTGCTGCAGTCGTCTGTTCTTAGTCTCTTCTTTGTAGTACCTATAGGGTAAAATAGCACATTCAAAATGGGTGATGAAATGGCAGAAGCGCGAGCGAAAATGATCGCCAAGCGATTTGGAGGGGCTGCTTCAACTTCGACTGGAGGGAAGGGGTCTATGCGCAGAAAGAAAAAGGTTGCTTCTCGAAGTGCTTCTGCTCAATCAGATGCCAAGCTCAGCACGACGCTGAAGAAGCTTGGAGCCACCAACATTCCTGGAATCGAAGAGGTTAACCTGTTCAAGGATGACGGAAAGGTGATCCATTTTGTCAACCCCAAGGTTCAAGCTTCGATTGCTGCCAACACGTACATCATTTCGGGCCCATCCGAGACGAAGCCTCTGCAAGAGCTTCTACCCTCGATTGTGTCGCAGTTGGGCATGGATAACTTGTCGCAACTTCAAAGCATGGCCGCACAAGCCGGTGCCGCTGGAGCCGCTGCTGCCGCCCCTGCCGATGACGACGATGATGATGATGTCCCAGACCTTGTCGAAGGAAACTTTGAGGAAGTTTCTGAGCAATCCTAAGCAAACTATATTAAATTGAATTACAAACAAAAACTTCGAAACAATAGATAGTCTTCCCGAAATCACTTTTGTTTTTGAATTGTCTGGCACGGACAAGTCAAGGTCGAAGCGTTGAGCTCTACGAGTACTACGAATTAGACCTTCATGTTCAGTGATAGTAGCCTTCCAAAGTCCTTTCATTTCGAGCTCCAGAGAGCTTGTGAGTGTATCCATAGAATTCGAAAAGCTACTGTAACAGCAGCCATGCTGTAATACGAAACATAAAAACTAATAGCAAGATTCCAGGTCGTGAGGTCTAGTGTATAGCTTCCTCCTTCGATCCTTGGACCTTACTCTCCCTGCACTCTATTGCTGAGAGCAAGTGTACTCGTATCTCGTACCCGTAGGGGTTGAAGCAAGGCAATACTACAGTTGTTGTTAGAGACGTGGGTAGACACTAGCTAGATTTGGTGCACCCGCTGCCGCTGTGGATTCGCTATCATCAACAACTCCTACAAAAGCGGCCACGAGGTATACCATACCAACATGCCTCGATCTTCTTCCCTGCAAATTCTGCCAAGGAATATCGTTCGTTTTTGTACTTCCACCAAAATAACACGCACATATACAGTACGAGAACAACATTACGTGATGCACTTGCGCACAGACAACGTCACGATTTTGACCTTGTTTCCTTCCCGTCCTGCTAACTTCGGCTTGGTCGTGACGGTAATGGAACATTGGCCGGTACAAGCCATCGGTGACGCCGCGTCCTCGGTCAGTGGAATATCCGACGGAACCGATATTCTAGGCTTCCACAAGCCATCGACCTCTATGTTCGTTCGTTGTTTCGTGTTTCGATCCAAAACGGTAACCGTGAAGGCGCCCATATTTTCGTACGATTTCAGCACAGATAGATAGGGTACATAGCATTGGCCATTTTGGACAGGAAAGTCGATATCAAACTGAATCGATTCGCCCCCGACAGGATTTGTGGCAATCCACCCAAAGCGTCCATGAGATTCCGCAAAATAGGTAAATCCAGCCGAATGGTTCGACGCTTCAAGCATTCGTTTCTTGACAAATATTTCGAATGTATCGTTGACCATGATAAAGTTGTACCGTTGATCGAGCTTGATGGGATCCGAGACCATCCATCCTGTCGAGGGTAGAATGGCATTGCGGGCGAATGTTTCACTCTTTTGGCAGACATCCCGTGCGGTACTGGCAAGGGCGTTGATAATCAAATCAGTAGCAATTTTATGTCCAATGCCACTGGGATGGATTTCGTCGTGTGCAAAAAAGCTGATGTAACACGGTTCTCGTCCTTCTTGCAGCGTCTTACAATCCTCGGTACTGGGAGCGTCTACGGCGCGCGAGAATCGTTGCATCCGGCACAAATCGGCGGTACATCCCTTGACACGAAATTGGTCGACCATGTGCTCAGGGACGCACGGATGACATCCATGAGGATAAGGTAGGACGGAATCTCCCTTCCGCGTCGAGTAATTGAATGGTTTGAGTACTTCGAGCAGAAATTGATAATCTGGAAAGAGAGCTTGCTCGTAGCTCACCACTGGTATCTGATAATGTTGTGCGGCGCCCATGTGCAGGAGGGAGGCGGTTTTACGAACAATGATGCCAGTTCTCATTTCCAAAAAGACAATAGCGGCCTGGGGATAATGGTGAAGCAACCTGTGGACCACTGTTTCGGTACACATGGCAATATTATCGAATCCTTCAAAGAAGACATCCATTTTAAAGTCAATGATGGTTTTGTGATCTTGTCCCTGATAATCATTGACGGCGAATTCCAATAAAAACAAATCAACATGCGCCGGCAAATCTTGAATCAACAGTGTCAGGCGTTTGGCCATAGCACAAATCTAGAGTAATCGAGGGAGGGGTGATTTTGAGTATTTGTGAGGACACAGACGTAACAGCAACAGCAACAGCAACAACAGCAACATCAAACCGTCGTGTCCTCTTGCAAGGCTTCTTACATCTGCTCCATGACTACCCCTGTTCAAAACTTGATGCTTTGATTCTCCACGCAATGGAAAGTATTCGTTCAACCACTGTTCTAATCGGTTCGAATAACGCAAGTTGTTCAATACCCCATGTCCCAGCGAAATCGATCCTCCAGAAACCACCCCTAAGATTGGCTCCTGTCGCTGCTGGAGTTTTTGCCCCAATTCGGCCAAACGTTTGCGACTACCGACATGCGCCCAACTGCGTCGTATATTTTCCGGTGTTAATCCTGTCGTTCGATTCGAGGTGACACGTTTGTATTCCAATTCGCAGGCATCCTCAATATTGTTATCTTGTTGTGGTGGTTGTGGTTGTGGTTGTGCTTTTTCTTGTGCTTGTTGTTCCTGCTGGCTGTTGTCTATTCTTTGTGAAGGTGCTTTTGGCTGTTGCGCAAATTGCTCGAGACTGCTGGCGATAGCACTGCTCCTAGTAGCATTTTCACATATGGTATTCTCGTGAACCGATCCAATCAAATGAACGGCCACATTCAAAGCGGTCGTAAGGAATATGAGAAAAACCCAATGAGCTCGCTTGTGTGCTGGTTGAGGACGCGACGATGATGATGAGCGAAGAACGAGGCCCATCGAGCACAATATTAGATTTTTTTTCGACGAATACTCTAATCCTTAGACGAGATGAGTGCGCAGTTATATCTGTGCTGCTGGCTTCTTTTGGATGTGATCACGCACAAAATAGATTCGATGGCTGTGGTTGCAATTTACTGACCAACGACCATGGTCCACGGAAGTCATGGCGTTCACGGTCATACTGTACCGGTACTTGTACTCATAGTCTACTACTTGTAGACAACAAGAGGTACTTTACAGCAACAGGCAGGTCGGTAACCTAAAACTTTAAAAAAAGCCAAAAAGGATGCGAGATCGTTCCACTCTGTAGCCATCGGCTAACGGACAGACCCACTCTAGGGGTCCCTTTTGGGGGATTTTCGTGGGGGACCCAGGCTGTCTGTGCGTTATCTACGCGCATGAAAAACTGAGATCGTAAAAAATTGAGATTCGCGCGACGCGCTGTGATGCACCGCGGTACAGTAAAGAGATTTGAGATTGCTGAGATCCTCCGTCTAGCGGATCTCAATTGGCAATGATGGAAATCACTCCTTTGAGAGCCCAGTAGTAACTAACACATCAGTAAAGTGACAATGGAGGTAGGATAGTAAAGGCTAATGGCTTGAAAGGATTTTCATGCTTCGAGATCAGTAGCACAATACCAGGAGTACATGGGTGTCATTTTAGCACGAGAAATTCACTAGATAACCAGTCTCATTTTGAAATGGTGTAAGCAAATTGCTCTTCTGAAGCGTAAAGTAGTAGCCTAATGCTGGTAACTAAAACATTCAGTCTCGACGACCACCTCATTTCTTTCTACTACTCTGACTGTTTCAATGTGTGCGTTTACCTTCTTGTAATCGTTTCATTAGACGAGAGGAGGCGAAGGTTTCCTCTTTTCTACCCATTGTCTCATCAGTAACAAAGGATGATCTTCAGAGGTCAAGTTCATTGGCATTTTTTAAGCGATTGCGCGTATTGAGCGCTTTTGGCTGGCTTGCTCGAACTGCGACATGAATATTATCATATGTCACGCATTCGTGCGCGTTTGCTCATGTTAGTAGTCGTATATCTTACGCTATCATGTGTTTTGGAATGCACGCTAGTTTATTCCTACTATCATGTGCAATCTTGAATCTTGCTGTTTAATTCTTCGAATTGAAGATTGTATTTATGAGCATTGGGGTTCTGAAGATAGAGTGAAACTCTATCGAAGTAATGGGCCTTCCCTTCAAATCCCTTTAGTCGTTCGGAAGAATCCATCCATTCGGTATTGTCTCACGAGATGGAGGAGCAGTCAGTCGTCAATCCCTACCGGTAATGTACGTACCGGTACCATACAGTTAGTACCGGTACTGTACTGTACAAGTATGGTAAGAGTTTGTTAACCGTTCCAGAGATCGGCGGGCGCGCACGATACCGTTAGCGCTCTCTGCGGGAAAACCGTTCACAAAAAAACTCGTCCACCAGCCGAATGTCAGAAAATACTTGTACCAACCGGAACCGCAAAATGCCGAAGCATCATCATCATCATCATCATTCACCATCATCTTCCAACCACTAACACTCCTCCCCGCTCCTCCCTCTCGTCATCAATAGCCATCTCAACTCAATCATATACATCGTCAGTGGCCCCCTTGAAGGATCAAATCAATTCCGAGTAAAAAGTCGTCGCCATAAACTATATTTCGATATTACTACCGGTTTTTGTAGAGATGTCGACAGCTACACCTACTCCGCGATACAAAATGAATTTTCTTTCATCCAGCAGCGACAGCGAGGAAGAGAAACCGATGGGCATCAAACGTGAATATGACCTGAAAGATGATGATAGTTCGTCATCTGATGAAGGATTTTCAAATCCGAAATCGACTCGGGATGATGATAGAATCATAACCGACCTTTCGTATGTTTTGAGTTCTGTCAATCTTGGTGGCAACAAGAACCAACAGCAAGTGCCTTCCGCCAAACCCATACGTTCTACCAAATTGGACACGAGTCTCCTCGAAGACACCTCAGATGAAGATGCCGTCAGTCCCAAAAAACCCATCCATTCTACCAAATTGGACACGAGTCGTCTGCTGGAAGACTCCTCTGATGAAGATGACGAGAGTATCCTTCGAAACTACAAATCCCCATTCAAGACAAAATACGAGCCTATTACTCTGGATGATAATTCGTCTCTTGAGGGAGACAAAAAGAGCAAGACGAAAAAGTCGAAGGGCCCGTGGCGATTCAGTATTTCGAAGAAAGAATACGCTGTTTCAGAGATATCAGACTCTTCCATGCCAACTTTTCGAATCCCTGGCACACTCTTCGACAGATTGTACAACCATCAGAAGGAAGGTGTTGCATGGATGGTTGGTCTGCACGCTGAAGGCGTTGGCGGGCTGTTGGGCGATGACATGGGCATGGGAAAGACATATCAAACTTTGACATTCTTGGGTGGTATGATGCGAGCTAGGACGATCAGAAACGCCATCGTCGTGGCTCCCTTAACCGTGCTCCGATCTTGGGAAAAAGAAGCACACAATGTCTTGAAAGCATGCGTTTCGAATTTGTTCATCAAAGTTGTATCAAGTGATATTGCAGTAAGTGGCAGACAACATTATTTACGATCTGCTTTAGAATGGTAAGTAAAGATTTCGTTCAGATTCAAACATGAAAGCACTTTTCTCACAGAATTGCTTTAAGCCCCGCAAATCGTCCACACCTGATCATCACTACCTACGGTCTCATTCGTTCTTCAACCAATGATTTCTTGACTGATTCTTATGATTGGGACTATGTCGTTTTAGATGAAGCGCACACAATAAAAAAAGCAACTACTGCAATTTCAAGAAGTATCCGTTCGGTAGCGTGTGGCGTGGAAACTCGTCGGCTCATTCTTACGGGAACACCGATCATGAACAACCTGGAAGAGCTTTGGGCTCTCTTTGACTTCGTAACATCTGGGAAGCTTCTTGGATCGTCCTTAAGGTGTGTCACTGTGTCCTGACTTTGAATCGACATACCGACATAACTAACACAAATCTTCTTGGATAGCTTCAAAAGAAGATTTCAGAAACCAATTGAAGATGCTCGGAGCAAAGATGCGACCAAATTTCAAATCCAAGCAGGCCAGAAAGCGAACGAAGAACTCCAGAAAATACTGAGACCGTACTTACTGCAGCGCATGAAAGTGGACTACATGGCTGATGACCTCCCTACAAAAAGTGAATTCGTCGTTTGGACGCACATATCTCAAACGCAGCGGGACATGTACGAGAAATTTGTCAATGCAAAAGACAGCGCTGTTGCAGATGTCCTTTCAGGACTGAAGACTTCTCCATTGGAGGCCGTTACATGGCTGAAAAAACTATGTGGACACCCTATTCTGGTATCAGACGATCGTCAAAAGTCAGCTGTTTCCTTTCAACCGTCGGAGTTGAAACGACACTCCTCGAAACTTCAAGTGTTGGACGCTTTGGTGGACGACCTTTGCAAAAAGGGACATCGCATGCTCATTTTTTCTCAAAGCACAAAAATGCTAGACATCATTCAGCGAGTCCTCGTAGAAAGAGTACACGGGATAAGTCGGATTGATGGGAAGACTAAGGAAAAGGATCGGCAACGGTTGGTGGACGAGTTTAATGACAAAGGAAGCCCCATTCAGGTAATGCTCTTGTCGACAGGCGCTGGCGGTATTGGTCTGACGCTAACGGGTGCCGATCGAGCAATTATTTACGATCCTAGCTGGAACCCTGCAATGGATTCACAAGCGGTCGATCGATGTTATCGCATCGGGCAGGAAAAGCCAGTCAAGGTATTTCGACTCATTGCAGCTGGTACAGTGGAAGAGAAGGTAAGTGTGGTGCTGCATTTTATTATCATTTTGACGAAGATCGTCGCTAACTAGAGTTCCATGACCGCATAGATGTATGAGAAGCAAGTGCACAAAGATGGCATTCGACGAGCAGTCGTAACAAATATGGGCTCCTTCTTGACCCGATACTTCGACAAACACGATTTGAAGCAGATCTTCAGACTGAATCCTGCAGGACAGTGTGATTTCCTCGACCGGCTGGGACATAGAGGACGAACAGGCACAGGAAGTGAAAAATTTCATAGAGGCGTTGTGGGAATGTCGTCTCATGACATTTTGTACAACGAAGAAACGATCGACGTAGAGGAAGAGGATGGCGCCCAAGCCCTACCAGATTCTCAGGAGAATCCGTTCAGCAGTCCAACAAAAGCTACTCAGTTGACGATACACACGCCTACAGAACCCGAATCAAGAGCCAATACGAAAAAGGTCATAGGAAAATCTCAGCGTGCACTCCAAAAGAACACTTCCGAGACAGGAGACGGCAATACCTCTTTTAAGACGCTCGGCGATAGGACCAACGGGGTGGCAAAGAATGAAAATGCATACGGAAAGTATACATACAAGACGATCGACCAATTCTTCGACCAAGCAGATCGTCTTTCGTCTGACGGCCGCCGAGAAGATGCTATGGAAATACTGATGGATGCGATTGATCATTTTTACGACGGTCTTGAGAAACACCAAAAGATGCAGCTCCACGGCCGCATCTCGTCAATTGCATATGAGCTTCGTTGGCTTTGATCACCTAGGTACAACTTTTAAAATAAATAGGCATGCAGCAGAAAGCCGTCTGGAACAAGGACGCGAACGATTCCAGGGAGATACTTGTATCGTTTACTCAGATCCGAAGTGACCACCTTTTCCCAAAGCAAAGTCGGAAAGAACCTTGATGGTTTCTTCCTTCTTCTTGATGGTAGACTTGACAAGATCCTTAATGGAGATCATGCCCTTAAGCTCACCGTTCACGCTGACAAGTGGCAAGTGACGAATGTCCGAGGCCAACATTTTCTCCATGCAAAGCTCGATGCTATCATCTGGCTTGGCAGTAACGAGCTTGCTGCTAGGTGTAGCAATCTGCTTGACCAAGGTGTCTTTCGAAGTACGACCGAGCAAAGCAATCTTGGTGATGTAGTCACGCTCAGAGATGACTCCGCTTAGGTTTCCTAAAAATAATAAAATGAAAGTAATTGTCGTACAGTAGCATTGGTGAGACTCGCACCGCGATCGTCATCCTGCGAGGAGAAGAATGAATTCCTTCCTCCCCCGATCTCCTATTACCTACCTTTAGAGTCTGTGGTAACGAGGCAACCGATGTTGTAGGCAGCAAACTTTTGAACGGCATCGAGGACAGTGGCGTCATCCCTGATAGCATAGTCGATCTCGCTGTAACCCGAAAGAGCGGCGGCGTCGGCGGCAGTGGACAGGTCCTCAACAGGAGCGGAAAACGCACGGAATCCGGCCGGTCGGGCAACTGATCGGGTGGCAACGCGGGCAAGGGGGGCAGCTCGGCTCAACATGGTAAAAGGACTTGGATGCTAAGGTAGTGAGGCAAAAGGGAAATTGTACACTGACCGACTCTCAACGGAAGTTTGAGGGATGGGATGCGATACTTCGGTGCGTGGACAAGGTCGGTTCTCGGCATCGATCGTCGTACCCTTGTTCTTTTCGTTCCGTCGAGATCTTGCTTCGCCTCTCATAAAACGACGTTGGCAGCATAACGCCGGTAAATACTGCTTGTAACGTACTCATACTCGTACTACTTGTACTCCGCCGGATGATGTGCGTGTGCGCGTGCGTGAAATTCACCGAGGCTCTCGTCTACGGCGGGTATTATGTATCTTGAATGACGTGTTCGGTCAGGCCGTATGCCCAAAGAGTGAGAACGTCACCCAAACGTCAGCTTCTTTTTGGGTCGAGCTAGTCATCTGCTACGAAGTAATAATAATATGTCTTGTACCGGTACCAGGTACCATAATACTGGCAGTTTTTCTGCTTCGTACGGTATCTTGTATCTGGTACCAGGTATCGGTACCGCGGTAATATCAGGTGGTACACATCTACCGGAGGGTCCATCCCCTACTAAAGTACTATCTGTCTGGTAATTATTTTGCGCACCATTGAACTACTACCGTAGTAGCGAAGTGAGGGCCTCGATACTCCGTAGAGAGATGGGAAGAGTTTATCGCCAACAAGCATAAACTAACGAGGTACTACAGAGCTAAGGTGCAACGAAGACCTAAACTAAAGGTGATACCGGTATGTGATGTGCGAGTGTCTACAATCGGAGAACCCTCCAACACTATTTAGCCAGTCTCCCACCAATTGAACCCACCGGCACCTCCAGCATCACCACCGCCTCCACCTTGTCCATAGTAGCTTTGATAGTCCCAGCCCTGCTGCTGCTGCTGTTGTTGCTGCTGCTGCCAAAGTTGGGCCGTATCTTGGGCACTGGCAGGACCACCCGAAGGGGGTACAGCAGGCTGTTGGTGGTTCCCATAGTAGTTGTTGGGGGCATGCGGAGGCGGGTGCTGTGGTGCGGCACCTCCCTGGTAGTGATTGCCATAGTGTTGTTGATTGCCATAGTAATTTCCAGGCGGTGGCGCGGCATGTGGCGGTGGAGGGCCACCATGTACTGGAGGTGGTGGCAAGTGCGCTGGAGGCGGGGGTCCTCCCATTGGAGGTGGGGGCAGGGTAGCCCCACCTACAGGAGGCGGCGGAAGACCTGGCGGAGGAGGCAGAGGCAGATCGCCAGGAGGTTTCGGTGGCCCACCAGACAAAGGAGCCCCGGGGGGTGCATTTGGCGTGGCTTTGTCTACCTTCTTACCATCCAGTTCTGCCATGAAAGACATGTAGTCCGAATCCATTTCCTTCTGATTGGCCTGTTGTTCAGCGGGCTTTTGAGTGCAATCTCGAGTTGGGTGGCTAGTGTCTCCACAAATTGCACATCGGACTTGAACGACACTCTTCTTCATCGAGAATCTTCGAGGGCACTCAAAAGCACGATGTCCCTTTTCGGCACAGATAGAACAGAACTCCTCTTCCTTGAGAGTACCATTCAACAGTGCCAATTCCCTTAGTTGTTGTTGCTTGTGAACGTTTTTTTCGTCGTCAATAACGACCAACATTTGGTTTATCATGTCAGTCGCTGCATCGACCGATCTTTGATCGTCTCCCGTTACGACGACATGAAGCGGTTCATCATCTGAATCCATGACCTTCCCATCCCGGCGACCTCGAGCTCCCTCTTTTACGGATCCTCGGCCTCGAATGGCGATCTTACAGCCAGTCTTTGATTCCAGTTCTTTTTGCGTCTTGCCTCGGGGACCGATAATCAAACCGATAAAGTTGTATTGGGGATGCTGTTCAATAGGAATTCGAATCTTGTTGGTTCGTTTGCGCTTGAACAATCCAGATTGACGAGTCGCAGGATTCAAGTTCATCAACTTTTCGAGAAGATCTTGTCGTTCAGTTGTATAACGTTGTCTCCAACGGACAGAACGGGTGTTCTTACGCTTTCCGTCCGTTCCGTACACTGTAGAATGCAATCAAAGAAGGGTAAGTGTCGGAGTGTCCGGGTGAGAAACATAATAAGGCAGTCGTAAAATAATTGTACTGTAGGATCCATTGGCCCGAATTAGTTACCTGGAGGAGGAGAAGGAGATCGCTCACGGTGTCCCCTGGGCAGAGCATCGACTCGAGCTGCTTCAGCATCTAGATTGTCCATCTTTGTATTAATCTCCCGCAATCTCGATTGACACCGTCTGAATTCGTCTTGCTGTTGCGGTGATAGGTTTTGCGGCATTCCCGGCAGTCCGAGACCAGGCAATGGCTTGATCGCAGGAGGGGCACCTGGGAACGGCCGGTTAGGGACCGCAGCGGGTGCTGGCGCTGCAGAATCTTGTCCCCAGCGAGACCTACGCTGCCTCTGAGCAGGTGGGTGCCCCCCATCCCCGTTCTGGTCATCTCCATTGTCATCAGCAACTCCCCAACGCGACCGACGTTTCCGGGGGATCTCTTCACCGTTGCTGCTGCTTCGAGATGCGGAGGGTTCACTTTCGCCGCCGCCGCCCTGCGTAAACTTAAGATAGGCCTTGCGAGCTTCCTTCCAACCTGGCCAGTTCAAGACCTCTTTCCAAAGTCCAGGGTATGGACCGTACTTGTCCCTCAACTCTTTGGCGTCCCGGGTCGGTCCCATAAACCAGTTCTTCATGACGACATGCTCCCCGCGAATTGTCGCCACCAACTCGGCGGCTTCTTCCGAACTTTGTCCAGGCATGGCGATACCCAATATTATGTACTCGTACCGGTAGTGCAATCTGTTCTGTTTTCAACCAAGTGAAGGGATCGTGAACGGAACCAGAATAGATGGCGTCCAGAGAAAACAGAGAAGTCGTGCTTGCTTGATTGTGCGGGTTTCCCTTTTTACTCTACTACGATCGTACAAGTTGACCAGTGTTGATGGCCATGGGCCATGGGCAAAAAATCGATCTTGTGTGGTCGGTGCACCGCGAGACACTTCTTCGCCGCTCGCTCGAGCAGGGACGGGAAAGAAGGGTACCCGGAGGTACCGGACCGACGGACGGACACTGATTATGTGGCTAAATGTTTGTCGTGAATTGGATTCTCGATGTACAGAAACAGTCCCAAATGGAGATCCAATCGGATGAGTCTGCGATTCAATCGGAAGTCTTGGAAGTGACGTTCCAGCGGAAACTATTGTTTACTATACATGAAGAATGAACAATACAATCCAACGATTGAGATTCCCTAAACGGAGCGAAAGGCTACCATAACAGGAAAGAATGTGGGATAGAGATATAGACAGTTGGGAGCGAATATTAGTATCTTCATCGCGGAAGATATGATTAATTGGATCCGGCAGTTCCAAGACTGATCGGCGAGAGCAAAGATCCAAATCCAACAAGTGGAGTTATCAAAAGTAGAATAACATTGTCATAATCTCGAGTTTGAGACGAAGGTTTACTTTACTTGAGACAGGTTCGTGCGTCGGAAGATCAGACGAACTACTAGTAATACTACACGACACGGGACTGAGGAAGTAGTCCCACGAGTCATCAGTCAGCTGACGAAGTACAGACTACGGAGATTTCAACAAATAATGTTCGCCTCCACAACGGAGGAGAACGCCTGTCGAGGACTTTGCCCGGCGCTACACGTAGTAGCTACACCGCCTCGTAATAACTGGGATGATTATTTTCTAAATTTGGGCTTCGCCGTCTCATCCTTCATCACTACGAGTACCAGATACTTGTACCGTACGAAGCAAACCGGGGTACGGTACCAGGTACCCGGTACATGTAGGAAGTATCTACTGTACCGGTACCGTACAGTAATATCTTTCGCATCATCATTCCTCTCCCTCGGCTAAATAGGAGTATCAAGGTACTGCACCAGGTATCACACATTTTCAATCATCCCTCATAACGCTATTGTTTATTAAGGATCAGAAAAGAGGAGTGGAAGGCCTGATTGAAAAAATCTGGCATCCAACATGCCACCAAGTCAACAGAATGCCGTCGATGTCACGACAGATGTGTGCGCCCGAAGTTGCGGGTTATTCATGGTGGCTATGGCTTTAACAGGAGCCGTTCTTGCTTGCGCTTCGCTCGCGAGTTGCAACTTTTTGATTATACGTTTTCCCGATCTGCCTCCTAATGCAACTGCAGATAACACTGGTGGACGACTTCTCGACGACTGGGAGCATCGTCTTCTCGACCAGCCTAGCTTCAACGAGACCATGTACCCATCATCATCATCATCACCATCACTAGCACCCTCTCTCGGGCCTACAGCTACACCTATAACATCAATTTCAGTCGGAATGTTCAAGTATTTGGATGAAGCGGATAGCATGTGTTACTACTACAACAGCACTACCATTACCAGGCTTGGGACTGAATACAGAGTGTCTCGCCTTGGTAGTGCTTCCGTCGCCATTGCTTCTCTGGTGGCCACGGGGATCCTATTGTTGGAGTATTGTTTCTGTCGCTTTTTCTGTGCTCGTACCATGGTAGCCACCATGTGCGTCATTGTTTTATTAGGAGTGCCAACGGCCTTTGTGATGTTCTTCGACCCCCGATGCAGGACATTCGACAATGTATTTAACATTTGCGAACGAGGGCAGGGTGCCAATGCACTCATCGCGGCCGCTACCTTGTACCTCGCCACGCTCATTTTGTTGTGCTTTACCCCCAAAGCTGTTCCCATCATTCGGGTGATGGACACAATCGATTGTCAAGCCTTGGATAGTTCTGGCTGGTGTACATGCTGTATCATTCCCTCACGTCGACGGGACAAAAAGGACGTCATTGTACCAGACGAAGAAGTGGAGTTAATCCAGAATGAGGACGGGCATACATTCAAACAATACCATGATGAAATGGCGGGGCTGACATTTCAGAATCAATATACAGCCGCCTACAAAAGATGGCTGGCGTTTGAAGCGGACTATGAAACTACACTTGCAAGATTCAAAGAAGACTGCGAGGAGGCGGATGTCAACTGGAGAGTATTTTTGAGAAAGGCCAGAATGCGCGAGCGAGGGGGGACCTTTGAGGACGAACCATCAATGGCTACCGACGATGAGGAGCAGCATCTGGACGAGGAGCTGATTCGATTTGTGGGTGTTTTGAATACGCTTCGGCGGAACTGCGACTTTGCTAAAGAAGTCATGGAGAGGATACAGAAAGATATCAATGACCAAGCGCAGCACGAAGACGAGATCAAGCGCCGACAGGCAGAGGAAGCATTGAAGAAAAATAGCAAAAAAAACACATGGGAGAGCTTAACAAATCCGAAAGGTCATCAAGAGGAGGGGGTTGACGCAACGGAATCTCAATCCAAAGTAGGCACGATATTCTCGAAGTTATCGCACCAGCTGAAGGGCATATCGAGCCATACTAGTGTAATGAAGGATCAAGATGGCGATATGTTTAAATCGGCTCGAATGGGCCCTCGGGATGATGACATTTCGAATCCGGCATCGGCTAGGACGGGCAATCGTGACGGTGATATTTTTGGCGCAACTCGAGTTAATGTTGCACAAGACGATCTTTCTATGGGAGTCAATGAATCCTTTGTTCCAAGCCAGCATGATCGCATTGAAGAAGAACCGCCCACGAAAGAGAAAAGGCCAGTCGCCGATTTTGTACTTGGAGTGACCGGAATTGAATGGGCTCTGAACAAAGTACGAGGCCACGACGTTGGCGCTGCAGAATCCGAGTCGAGCGCCTGACTACCTTGTACGATGATGGACAACTAGCGAGAATCTCTTCGAAGGTTTGTGCCTTCTTTGAGGTTTGTTTAAAGATATGATACCAGTACAATTGGTAGAGTAGGAACCAAGTAATCTCTCCAGCGAATACGTTGTCATCATAGCTATTGTAATTATTGAGTGAGTGAGCGATTGAGTGATGGGGGGGGGGGGGGGGTGCGAGATCCATGACTGAACAACTGAAGTCTATTCCATCAACGAGTTCTACAAAGGCAGCATGGTATATGCCCTATACACCGAGGGCCAGACAAAGAAGAGATCATGCGCACAGTCGAGCGCATGAAAGCTACAGGACTCGACATATCGAATGAGTCTGCGATGCAATCGGAAAGCTATCTTAGAAGCGATGCTCCGGTGGAAACTATTGTTTCCTATACATGAAGATTCTAGATTGTCATCCAATGAATGAGATTCCCTAACTGTGGCAAACGATGATCATAACAAACAATCTTGTGGGATCAAGATTTAGACGGTTGAAACAATAACTTCCATCTTCATCGTGGAAGATAGTCATAGTTGGATTCGTCAGTTCCAAGATTGATCAGCGATGGCAAAGATCCGATGCCAACAAGTAAAGTCATCAAAGATAGAATAACAAGTGTCATAATCTCAAGTTTGAGACGGAAGTTTACTTTACTTGAGATAGGTTCGTGCCTCGGAAGAGCAGACGAAGAACTATTCGCTAACATCGACACTACTGTACAGTACAGCCAACGGGCTGAGGAATTGGTCCTACTAGTCACAGCGTCAGCTGACAACGTACATACAGACTAGGAGATTTCAACAGGCGGCGGCAGGCGGCTTATTATTGGCTTCGCCCTCTCATCGCTCAACTAATATTACAGCGGTAAACTACAGTACTCTTACCGGTACAAGTATCTTCCATTCTCTCAGTTCTCGGCTAGCCAGATACCATAGCACTTTGCGCTAATCTCATCGCTCTCCGCTTTGAATGTTACTATCTCTTTATAAAGGATCAGAAAAGAGGAGTGGAAGGCCTGGTCGAAAATTCGCATGCCCACTCATTTTTGAAAGAAATCCGGTTGAGAAAACGAGAAAAATCTAGCATCAAACATGCCACCAAGTCAACAGAATGCCGTCGATGTCACGACAGATGTGTGCGCCCGAAGTTGCGGGTTATTCATGGTGGCTATGGCTTTAACAGGAGCCGTTCTTGCTTGCGCTTCGTTCACGAGTTGCAACTTTTTGATATTAAACTTTTCCGGTCTGCCTCCTAATATAACTGCAGGTAACACTGGTGGACGACTTCTCGACGACTGGGAGCATCGTCTTCTCGACCAGCCTATCTTCAACGAGACCATGTACCCATCATCATCATCATCATCATCATCATCACTAGCACCCTCTCTCGGGCCTACAGCTACACTAATAACATCAACTACGCGTACGCTCGGAATGTTCAAGTATTTGGATGAAGCGGATAGCATGTGTTACTACTACAACAGCACTACCATTGTGCAGACCCCGCTCCAAATCAGAGTGGCTCGCCTTGGCGGTGCTTCCGTCGCTATTGCTTCTCTGGTGGCCACGGGGATCCTATTGTTGGAGTATTGTTTCTGTCGCTTTTACTGTGCTCGTGCGATTGTTTCCGCCATGTCTGTCTTTGTTTTATTAGGAGCGCCAATGGCCTTTGTGGTGTTCTTCGATCCGCGGTGCAGGACTTTCACTAATTTTGTGAACATTTGCGCACAGGGGCAGAATGCCGATGCAATTGTCACGGCGGACCGAGGGCAGGGTGCCAATGCACTCATCGCGGCCGCTACCTTGTACCTCGCCACGCTCATTTTGTTGTGCTTTACCCCCAAAGCTGTTCCCATCATTCGGGTGATGGACACAATCGATTGTCAAGCCTTGGATAGTTCTGGCTGGTGTACATGCTGTATCATTCCCTCACGTCGACGGGACAAAAAGGACGTCATTGTACCAGACGAAGAAGTGGAGTTAATCCAGAATGAGGACGGGCATACATTCAAACAATACCATGATGAAATGGCGGGGCTGACATTTCAGAATCAATATACAGCCGCCTACAAAAGATGGCTGGCGTTTGAAGCGGACTATGAAACTACACTTGCAAGATTCAAAGAAGACTGCGAGGAGGCGGATGTCAACTGGAGAGTATTTTTGAGAAAGGCCAGAATGCGCGAGCGAGGGGGGACCTTTGAGGACGAACCATCAATGGCTACCGACGATGAGGAGCAGCATCTGGACGAGGAGCTGATTCGATTTGTGGGTGTTTTGAATACGCTTCGGCGGAACTGCGACTTTGCTAAAGAAGTCATGGAGAGGATACAGAAAGATATCAATGACCAAGCGCAGCACGAAGACGAGATCAAGCGCCGACAGGCAGAGGAAGCATTGAAGAAAAATAGCAAAAAAAACACATGGGAGAGCTTAACAAATCCGAAAGGTCATCAAGAGGAGGGGGTTGACGCAACGGAATCTCAATCCAAAGTAGGCACGATATTCTCGAAGTTATCGCACCAGCTGAAGGGCATATCGAGCCATACTAGTGTAATGAAGGATCAAGATGGCGATATGTTTAAATCGGCTCGAATGGGCCCTCGGGATGATGACATTTCGAATCCGGCATCGGCTAGGACGGGCAATCGTGACGGTGATATTTTTGGCGCAACTCGAGTTAATGTTGCACAAGACGATCTTTCTATGGGAGTCAATGAATCCTTTGTTCCAAGCCAGCATGATCGCATTGAAGAAGAACCGCCCGCGAAAGAGAAAAGGCCAGTCGCCGATTTTGTACTTGGAGTGACCGGAATTGAATGGGCTCTGAACAAAGTACGACACCATGACGATGATGGCGCTACAAAAGTGGAATCGAGCGCCTCATGAGTTTGGACGATGGCTAGTGAGAGTATGTACGAAGTACTTTACCGCATTTTCAATTTTTTTGATGTACTGACTGAAGTAAAGGTACAGAATGATACAAGTACAATTGGTAGAGGAGGATCAAAGGAATCTCTCCAGAGAAAAGGTTTTCATCATAGCTATGGTAATTAATGAGTGAGTGAGTGGTCGATGTATGGTGCATGCTGAATATGCAGTGTAGGGGTCGGGGATGATACCAAAACGACACTATCCTTGTTGGTATGTCATTAGCATTTATCATGATTCAAACGGCCGGAGGCACTTGATCGAATAGTATGACAAACAATGATTGCGTTGCATTGTCTCCAAATCGAATACGCCTTGTGAGCTTTTTTTATAGTCATCATAGATTTTCTCGAACCTTCAGAAACGTCCGCCTGACAAACTCGTTGTGCTTCCGAATCATTGGGAGGCGTGGGTGCACATTGAGATCCCTGCCATTGGTCTTTTCTGATAATTTGTCCAGCTGCTTAAGGAAGTTATCCAAGTGGTTTAATAGCGCAGCAGAAGTTTGCAAGTAATACTTGTTATGCAAAGATTGCTTTGAACCCAAGTCTCCAGACATGTGGGCCTTGTACAGGGCTTGCTGGTCGCTCGGGTTAGATTTCCCAAGCATCTGATAAAGTAACACATCCCAAACCTCTTGCGAAACCTCGCCGGTGTCCTTGTAGAACAACATTTTGGAATGATCGTATCCCATATTAATAAATTCTTGTGAAGGTTTGGATATCATGATTTTGCAAAATGTAGCTGGGGAGGATTCATCCAGGAAACCATATCGTGCGAAGAGATGAGATGGGTTTGTCGGGTCCCCGTAGGACATACTCAAAGTCGACCCTGCCGGAACATCATAGGTCGAGTAGGCATAACAATTTCCCTCATCATCATAAGATATCTCAACCTCTGCCGGAGTTCCGTGGTTGAACATATCGCCCATGGGGGCAATTCGCATGTCGCCATCGCCCGACGGGAAACAACGGGTATAAACGACAGCAAAAGCCCATTTTGCCAAACGTCGATCACCCTTTGTCTTTTGACTTAAATATGGAGCATATTTGAGAGCTCGGAAGAACTGGATGAATCTAATCAATTCCTGATGTGCGAGTTTACCAACCAAAGGAGGTAGGCATTCGGAACAGCAGAAATGGGTCATGGAGGCTCCATTGGCAAAGTATCTTGGTAGTGAATTCAACCAGGGATACCACGGGGATTCGTTGCCCTTCTCGTATTCTGAGAGGATCTTTAATACAAGATAAAATTGGGGGAGATCACTACTTGCGTCCAGTTCAGCCAACAATTGCTCGGCTTGTTCGACGGCACCATATTCCTGTCGCGTTTGCACAGCAGATAGCACCATAACGCTCGGGACAAAGAGGACGGGCTGCCCTGCTGCGAGTGGTACTGAGGTCGTTACACCAACATTGACATCCAGATCACCCTCACCCCTCATAGGCGTCAGCTGGAAACCTTCACTTCTCTGAACCCCGCACGCGATCGCCCATTCCTCAAATGTTCCAACATCTCTCGGCGCCTTCTCGTCAATGGATATGCAAGCAATTTGATTCTGAAGGGCAGAAACACGTGTGCCGACGAGCAGGCCTCCCCAAAAAATAGCTTGAAGGCCCAACAACTTCATTGTGCTTCATTAACAACCTGAATGATGTAATGAGCGATGCTTCTTCGACCCAAACAGTACCGGTAGTCTACTCCCTTCTCCTTTCGGTTGATCGTTGATCGTCGTTGACATCATCTATCATGTCCATGTCTATCATCGTCGGCTGTTGATTTGAGTGTGCGTGGAGTTAGTACTACAGTGTACTGTACTCAAACTGGTAAGTTAAAGTACGGTACCGTACGGTACTAATCGAGGCAGTCTGTCCACCTGACCTCGAAACTTCAGTCGAACCTGTCCAACAGAGTCGATCGAGTCGAACTGTTTTAGGCCGAAGACAAAAGATTTACCTTCGCCTCATGCTATGAAACTTCCGTTCACGACTCTGGCGTTTCATACTCCTTCCAAACCTTTCATCTGTGCATCATCAATGTATTAAGTGTAATTATGAAACTGCAAAAGATCTTTCCAAACTGCTTCCGGCAGTTCCAGATTGATCAAGATCCCATCTTCAGTTTCATCATAAAATAGTCTCACAATTCGCAAAATCACAAACTCGTGAACTCGCGTAATTACTAGAATCATGACTTCATTCCGGCTTCTTTCATCCCCCCCCCCCCCCACTGCTAGCTGGATGGGGCGCTCTGCCAGTAGTATTCGCCATCATACAGTCCGCCCGGCGCGCAACGGGCAGATACTAATAGGCGGCTGTGAACAAAAAATAATGATCATCAAACCACCATGTTGCAAACAGTACTACGCGCGACGATTGCTATGACGACGCCTCACCCCCTCCTCTTCCTAATAATACGCTAGAGTAGAGTCCCTTGCTATTTTAGTACTTTTCCTGAATGATTCGGTCGATCGACACGACCAGTCCAACGAACATAACAAGGGTGGCAAATATCACCACCATTAGGTCAACGAAAGTCTTGAGCCGATGTTTGGGGGCAATACCATGCCTTTGAAGGGAGAGATGGCAGAGGCAAGGCATCATCGCTAGTCCTGTCTGGCCTACAGCCCCAAACAACGCCATAAGCAATCCCAGATCGTCCACCAACAAGACCACAACGGAGCAGCCAAAGACGATAGCATATCGGGGAACTATCCACTCATGTTTCTTCCACCAAGTGTTGCTGTTTAATTGGTTTTCAACCTCGTCGGGTAGCAATGCGTCCTCCCGCTGACCATCTTTACGATCGATTCGTTCGATTTGTGGTGGTGCTTCTTGGGGAGATGCACCGCTCGTCTGGTCATTTTCCACAGGAGCAAGATCATTCATTGCAACCGCTGGCGTGAACCATTCCTCCAGAACTTCCAAGGCCGGTGTCAACTGCAGTGGAAACGTGAGAAATACGGCCAACATGACCATGGCATTGACAGCCTTGAACCATGGTTGAGCCGGAAACTGTTCTGCAAGAAATGCAGTGATACTTCCATTTTCAATACCAGGAAAGCCCCAAGACGCGAAAAAGCCAATGATCCAGAACAGAATGCCTACTACAGACATGGCTCCAGGAAGGACACCTGTACGATAAAAGTGGTTCGCTTCCTCCACTTCCTCGGGAAATTCTGATACAGTAAATGTATTCTCAACCGGCAGAACAAGCCCAATGCCTTCAAAAGAGAAGAACATGCTCGAAATGAAAGTAGCGATGTCCCCCAAGTCCGAAGTTGCTTTATTAGGCAGAGGAATATCATCCTGAACCACCTCTAAAAGACCGGAAACGGCAGCCGTCAGAATAGCAGTTAGCATGAATATGTTTGCTGTCGTGGAGAGCCACCGCAAATCCTTCATCGTTCGGATCAAGACGATAAAAAGAAGCGCGCAAGTGACCAGTGCAATGCATCCGATGTGTGACAACGAAGTTTGTGCGCGCATGTTGGTTGCGATGAGTGACAGAAACACACAGCAGACACCCGCTTGAAGTATGAAGAGAAATATCCGCACAAAGGCATGTCCCTTCGGGCCCAGAGAAACTCGAGCGACGTCCATGAACGTGTAAACTGGCCGATTGGTCGCGACAATGAGCTGTTTGCATTCCGCCAACAACACCATACTATAAATGCCCTGTACTGCGACCAGCAAGAAGAGCCCACTCCCCAGGCACCACCCACTCAAAGTAAACGCATGGGGTAGATTGAGGCAGCCAGGGCCCAGGTTTCCTTTGATCAAGTGCATGCTGGCATCAAACCACGTAATGCGTGGCTGCCCTTGCAGATGTAGCGGCAATGTGGAATTTGTAGGATGACGACTCCCTTCCCTACCACCCGAGGGATTTTCCACCAAATCCATGTGCTCTCCGATTTCGTCCTGGAAAAACTCATCGGATGCCCGGTGCCTAGCGCTATTCCTCGTCCCCGTAAGAGCAGAGGCAGTGTCATTATCAGAATCATCACGACCCTGATTGCCAGCGTCACTTTGCATTTTATCCTTGCTACTCAGCTCCGCTTGCTGCTCGGTCCCATTAACTTTCGTGTAGGCACCCATTCTTTCCTTCGTCAATATGTGTCAGGATTGCTTTTCTACTACGAGTAGAGAGGAACATCAATGAAAAATGGATAACTTCACTTCGTACCGGTAGGCTCCTTTGACTCGAACCGACTTGACTTTTTTTATGTCATCGGTGATCGTTTTTCACAGTTCGTTGTGCAACACACCACAACGTCAACAACGGGTTTTTTTGTCTCGCACTTCATCGTGTTCTTCTTCGCTCGTTCGCTTTTGTGTCCGTTTTTGTTCGTGTACAGTATTCTGTATCAGCGCGGGCACGTATTTCGACCTGCAGTCGATCCGTTCGTAATGTACCGTAACCTATTATCAAGCGCGAAAGAATCGAAACTATGGTTAATCTACACCTCTTGAAAGTAAATGCACCATGTATTGTGTACTGTGTTCTATAAAATGGATATTACAATATTATTTACTTGGAGACCTCCATGTGCTTGATGAGATCCAAGACACGGGCGGAGTATCCGGCCTCGTTATCATACCATGAAACAAGCTTGACAAAGTCGTCGGTCAATGCGATTCCGGCCTTTTCGTCGAAAATAGACGAGTGTCGGTCAGAGATAAAGTCAGACGAGACGACATCTTTGTTTTGGTATCCGAGGATTCCGGCCATGGGTCCCTCAGAGGCAGCCTTGATGGCGGCGCAGATAGTCTCGTACGAAGCTCCCTTCTCCAAGCGGCAAGTCAAATCGACAACGGACACATCAATAGTAGGAACACGGAAAGACATACCCGTCAACTTTCCGTTCAACTCAGGGATAACCTTGCCGACAGCCTTGGCAGCTCCAGTCGACGAAGGAATGATGTTGTAGCAAGCAGCACGTCCTCCTCGCCAGTCCTTCTTCGAAGGTCCATCAACGGTTTGTTGAGTGGCAGTGACGGCGTGGACGGTGGTCATAAGACCCTCCTTGAGTCCGAACTCGTCATTGATGACCTTGGCCAAAGGAGCCAAGCAGTTGGTGGTACAGGATGCGTTGGAGACGACATCCATTGAAGGATCGTACTTTTCGGGGTTGACTCCCATCACGAACATGGGAGCATCCGCCGAAGGGGCGGAGATGATGACCTTCTTGGCTCCTCCTTTCATGTGAGCAGAAGCCTTGTCGATGGTGGTGAAAACACCGGTGGATTCTACAACGTAGTCGGCACCGGCAGATCCCCACGCAATGTTTTCAGGCTTCATTTCTTCGAAAACCTTGATGGTCTTTCCATCGATTTCGATGCTACTCTCGTCGATCATGTTGACGCTTCCCTTGTACATACCGTGGGTGGTATCATGTTGGAACATGTATTCCATGTACTTGGTTCCAATGAAGGGATCGTTGACGGCAACAATGTTGACCATAGGGTCGTTTTGGGCGGCACGCATGACAAGACTGACGAACCACACCGATGTTAGGACGAATCATAAAAAAATCACATTTACGACCACAAAAAGTCGAGAAAACTCACCGTCCAATACGTCCGAATCCATTGATACCGATGTTGACAGGCTTCAAGGACTTTGTGCTACCTTGGCAGTTGATGATATCGGCGAATTCAGGCTTGAGCGAAGCACCTCCCACAAGGAATCCATCAATATCGGGCTTGGCAGAAAGACCGGGAGCGGTCTTTCCGCTGGCAGATCCACCGTAAAGGATACGGGTCTCGTTGGCAACATCGGCTCCAGCAACTTCTCCGAGGTACTTTCGGATATCAGCATGGGTTTCTTGAGCTTGCTCGGGGGTGGCA
Organism: Nitzschia sp. pyKryTriq1; assembly: GCA_956465555.1. NCBI lineage: Eukaryota > Bacillariophyta > Bacillariophyceae > Bacillariales > Bacillariaceae > Nitzschia > Nitzschia sp. pyKryTriq1. The sequence continues at coordinate 776,588 of OY101119.1, forward strand.
GTAAGACCAGTACCGATGGCCCAGATGGGTTCATAGGCAATGACAACATTTTTCCAGTCTTCCTTGGTGAAAACATCAGCATAGGCCTTGATTTGAGGGAAGACGAAATCGTTGGTGGTTCCAGCTTCACGGTTTTCAAGGGGTTCTCCACAGCATGCCATGACCTTGAGTCCCTTGTTCAAGGCGTACTTAGCCTTCGCCGCAACCTCAGCATCACTTTCTCCCTTTCCACGACGTTCGGAGTGACCAACAATTGCCCACTGGGCTCCCATATCAGTCAACATATCGGCACTAGTCTCACCAGTATAAGCACCGTTTCCTTGGGTCCAGACATCTTGGGCACCGACGGCGACATCAGTGCGAAGCCCGTTCTTGACAGATTGAAGGTGAAGCTGGGATGGGCAGACAACTACTTCGGTATCCGTGCTAAGAGTCATCTGGTTCAACATAGAGATGAGCTCATTGGTTTGGGAAACGGATCCATTGCACTTCCAGTTTCCTCCAACGAAGAACTTGCGGGCTTCAACCTTGGAAGACGAAGAGTAGGTGCTAGCAGAGTGCCAACGACGAAAAATAACGACTATGAGATTTTCGTCATTTCAATTGTATATTGTATCACCAGAAAATATAAAGATACTTTTAAATTCTTACCGAGCGGCAACCTTGGAAACGGTAGACGAGATCGATCGAGTGGCTTGCATGTCGGCGACTTTTTCTTGTTGCTGGACTAAAGTTGTGGTTCGGGTGAGTGTTGCGACAAAGGTCTCTTTGATGGGTCGGAAGAAGGATGGATGAAACGACAAAAAAAACGGATTGCTGACGACGACCTGTTTTGCAAGAGGCTTGCCGGTGGGCGCAGACGAATGAGTGATGAGAATGAAGGATGAATGACGACTGGGCGAAGGTCGAATTCTAATTGGGTCATTTCATCTGCGCGCCTACCAAGTTTAACCGCGCCCACCCATTTTGGCCACGTCATAACTTATTGGATCGCCAGAATATGCTGATGTCACGAACGGTCATATCTCAGGGTTCACTCCATTCACAACGTTCCATGGTCTTTCTATTGGCTACCCCCAAGATGGGTTGAAATGCCGTTCCATCATTCGAAGTTCCTACGTCATCGAAGATTCAGATCGTCTTGGATTGGGAAGTTTGTGTTCCCACACGTCGAGAAAGCAAGACAACGACGGCCGCTGACCGCTGTGAAATGACAGTTCTCGTCGTTTTCATGGCGGTCGTTGCGTTGCTTCTCCATTCCACTTCTTTCTCCTTTGGAATTGCAATAACACCTTAACAATGTCTATCAATATTGGTATCAACGGATTCGGCCGTATCGGTCGGTGAGTACCAGCTTGCTATTTTTGTTGCTTGTTGACCGGCACAAAATGTTAGAGAGCCAAGGAGGAGAAAGTTGAATGACGGCACACTTTCGACTTTCGAGGTCCAAACACAGGGGTATTTTTGTTGTGAAACTCCAACCATGGTGATCGGATATCTTACATTTTTGTTTCTTCATAGCCTTGTTATGCGCGCTGCCGCCAACAGGCCCAATATCAACATTGTTGCTGTCAACGACCCTTTCATTCCTGTAGAATACATGGAGTACATGTACAAGTATGACTCCACCCATGGACGAGCAGCCGAAGAGGTCTCTCACGACCCCGTCAGCAAGACCGTCACCGTTGGAAAGCAGACCATCAAGGTGTTCGAAGAGATGGATCCTTCCAAAATTGATTGGGGATCCGCTGGTGCCGACTACGTTGTTGAGTCCACCGGTGTTTTCACCTCCGTCGAGAAGGCGTCGTTGCACATGAAGGGAGGAGCCAAGAAGGTCATCATCTCCGCCCCTTCTCCTGATGCTCCCATGTTCGTGATGGGAGTCAACCCCGAAAAGTACGATTCTTCCATGGATATCGTCTCCAACGCATCCTGTACCACCAACTGCTTGGCTCCTTTGGCCAAGGTCATCAATGACGAGTTCGGACTCAAGGAGGGTCTTATGACCACCGTCCACGCCGTAACTGCCACTCAACAAACCGTTGATGGACCTTCGAAGAAGGACTGGCGAGGAGGACGTGCTGGATGCTACAACATCATTCCTTCGTCGACTGGAGCTGCGAAGGCTGTCGGCAAGGTTATCCCTGAGTTGAACGGAAAGTTGACGGGTATGTCTTTCCGTGTTCCTACTATTGATGTGTCTGTTGTCGATTTGACTTGCCGCTTGGAGAAGGGAGCTTCGTACGAGACTATCTGCGCCGCAATCAAGGCTGCCTCTGAGGGACCCATGGCCGGAATCCTCGGATACACCAACGAAGATGTTGTCTCTTCCGACTTCATCTCCGATCCTCGTTCCTCCATCTTCGACGAAAAGGCCGGAATCGCATTGACCGACGACTTTGTCAAGCTTGTTTCATGGTATGATAACGAGTGCGGTTATTCCACCCGTGTCTTGGACCTCATCGAACACATGGATTCCCAAAAATAAGGATCTTTCGACCTTATTTCGACCGACAAATATTAACCACTAGAGCACCGCATATTTATTGCTCTGCCAGGCCCACTTCCTTTTTCACGAGATACCCTTCGTAAAGATGTCTGGTGCTGACTAGGTCTAGTTTAGATAGATTAAGAAATCCGTGGGGTATTTGGTCCTCGTGATTACTCGCCGTTTTGATGTGTCGTCACTTGGTTCGATTCATCAGGATGCTTGAAAAGTTGGATGCCCGTCAACGGTATCCCGTGATTATTTTGCCCATCTTGAAGGGAAGAAATCTTCGACGAAAAGCAAGCCTCGTCGTTTGGCTTTCTTGTTGTCTCTTGATCGCCATTGGCCTTGCCCGCCTGGCTTCCCCGCGAGCGCTTATCTGCTGAACGTACCAATGGACTAGGCGCGACACCATTAATTGCCGGTACAGGTGCTGGAATTCCTTTGCTTTTCATTGTTGTGATGGGCTCAGCAGGGGTCAGTTTCTGGCTACGCCATACTAGGCCATCAATATTGCGTTCACCATCGAGATAATATTCCGTAAAGTTCTTCATTGTTTTCGCTTCAAGGGGCGGGAAAGAGGGAGAGAATACTGCCGCCTGAATCCAATCCTGTAGGGCTGCTTCAACCGTTTCAAAGCCGACCAACTTCCTCTTGCTTATTAAATCTTCTTTAATCACCGCGCTTTGTGCTAGAAACTTCTTTCCCAGCAATGGCACGTCTTCTGTTTTTTCTTCGAGAACTTTAAGCTGCTTGTCACCGGGCGCTGGTAGCTGCTCGCTCGGCTTTCCTTGCCCCGGTGGCGCCAATCGACGCCACATCTTTCCGCCGACGAGTGTCCAGCCACAGCCTGGTTCGAGATTCGAAAGGTGCCGCCGGATTTGCTCCACAGATTGACTCTTATCAAGGAGAGGAAATGATGTCGCTTCATCCAAGGAGAGGTATGTGAACGTATTGTCCCTATCACGAACTTGAATACCTTCAAATGATGGTTGGTGAAAGGAGACCCTACCAGCTCTCAGATCTTCCAGCCAGATCCATCGGTACCCAAAAAGAAGAACAGAAGGGTCGGACGCAGCTCTATTTACAACCGTTTTGACCATATCTTGGGTTTGCAGCCACTCGCAACGATGGCCCAATTCAATCATTGAACTGGCTGCATGGCCTGCACTCTTCATTGATGAGTATATCTTGACGATCCTTCCGGTAGCCGAATCAAAAATGGCAATGGGTCGATTCACGGTTGGCTTGGCGACCTTGACTGTGATTTTATGTTTCCCCTTCGGCTTTCGAGATCGAAGTGCCTTCTCTTTTTCTTTGGCATTAGCGGTAGGACTGGCGTCAATAGGAAGTGCACTGCTCAACTGTCCACGCATGACTTCGCAAGACTTCACGTAGTCGCTCACAGCTGATTTCACTTTATCACTCAACAGATGATCGAAGCTCTTTTTCTGTATGGCCAAGGCTCGTCTTCGCTGCACAGCTGCCATACGATAAATGGCACTGCCATCAAAATTGAACAGGAAACAGTTGTGCCAGACTAACTCAATGTCTCGGAGAACAGCAACCAGCACGTCGTCAAATGTACCGCCATTCTTCACAATGTCTGCGTATCCTCCACTGGTGAGTTTCGTACAGACGGTACCGAGGTCCATGGGGTTTTTTACCGTGTCTTTATAACCCGGAACAGTTTCCACGTCGACGGGGGCCGAAAACATGTATCCAAAGTCATACGTGAGGAGTTTTGAAAGCATTGCATGGATGCCACTCAATGCTTCCATTTCTTTCGAACCGTTATCATCGCCGACTTTCACGTCTGCAAAAGACGCACACATTAAATCGATGAATTGCTTCGTGTCAACAAGATCATCGGGAAGGCCTTCCTTCTCCTTCTTGCAAGTGATACATTCCCAGCGGTCTTGGGATGCTGCAATGCCGAGGCAATTCAAGTGAAATGCTCTCGGACAATAATCACAGCACACAAGATTCCCGTGATTTCGGCAGATTTGGCAAAAGTCCACGTTACCGTCTTCGACGATTTCCCCGTTGCTAGTAGGAACGGAGTCAGAGTCAACGGTCTTATCCTGTTGTTCCGACCAGACTTCTGGAAAATCGTCAGAAATGTATGTTCCAGTCGAGGTGTAAACTCGGAGGTAATCTTCGGGTGTCCCCGGCTCTAATTCGAGGGTGCCATAAATTTCTCTGGGGAATTCGGAGAGGGGAGGCTTCGACACCAAAAGTCGCGTACGGTTCTCCGCGCGCCCGGTGCTCGCACGTTGTTTTTGACGATGGGCGTGGTGTTTCGCGGTACTTGTACCGGTACCGTTATTAGACGGCTTGGGCGGCGTAATAATAACTTCATCCAAGTCCACATTGATTTCGGAATGGCGTCGCTTTCCACCCGACAAGTTACTTGTACTACTCGCAGTAGGCTTGATATTGGTGAGAGTGCGGCACTTTGAAAGCAGATCATCATATCGAGTTTCTTCCAACGTTGTCCCTTGCAACTCCATGGCATGCTTGAGACCAGCTGCCACTGTTTTTACCCTTCTAACACATTTCGCACATGTACAGAGGAGAGCACACATCGGGCAAAAGGAAGAAACAGGTTGCTCTGGATTAAAAGTGTCTCCCAGTCTCGACTATGCGTCGAAAATAATTTTGCAATTTTGAGAGTCTGCATGCATCTGATTGCAACGTTCGAATTGTCAAGAAAATTGTATCTTACCTTGCAATGGTTCTCACAGTAACAATGAGGCGCTAGTCCACAGGCAAATACAAACGAAATTTCGCATCGTTTGCGGCAAATATGACAAGGACCGTCTTCGACACGTTCCATGAGGCCCACCAAACCGTTCTGGCACTTTTTTGTAATATCGAGAATCGACTCGGCACGACTTCTTCGTTTGACTTCCTTCGTATACTCTTCATCAATATCTTCGTCTGCATAGTCGACATCGACCTTGGACGAAATACTTCGTCGTCGTCCACTCGCTGTAGATCCATTTACGGACGATGCTCGCGAAGCACTTCGTCCTCCTCCTCCTCCTCCTGAAGCAACGCGTTGACGTTCCTTTGGTGCCAATCGCGTCCCCCCCGGTACGGTTTGCAACACGTGACCAAATCGATGCGTCTGGATAGAAGATCCGACATATTGGCGCTCCATTCCTGCGGGATCCATCACCGAAATAGGTGTCCAATAGCTTAAATTTTGTTGTGTGTAAGCATCGATTTGTGATTGAATGCTCAACGCCAAATCCATCATTTGTCCGTATCGGAGACCAAAATCATTCGCAATATTTGTCGCAACGATCAAGGGAGAGGGTGTACTTGGGTCCGATAAATCCCAGGTAATTGTTTCGGAATACAGCGGCAAATCCTCGTCGTTAGTTGACCCGTGGTCAACTGGACCATCATGAAGCGGAAACTCTATCGTCACATTAAAACTTAATCGCGGCGCATCGTAGCTGCAGTTCGTATCAGAAGCCTCCAAGGGACACCGTAATTCTCCACTTTCAGGATCCCGTGGCTCGTATCCTTCCCGCCCACGATGGTATGAATACATGTCCAGTACACCGTCCTTACTCAGTGCATCCACCCGACATTCATAAGTGGAACGTCCTCTGCTGCCTCCCTTTTTACCACTCTTCTTGCGTTTATCACTATTTTCCGACCCGTCCACCTTTTTGACATCCATCCCCACCAAACTCCTCTTGACTCCTAGCAGCTTCCCTGTCGCTAATGGTGGTGGAAGAGTCGGCGGCGTCTTTGGTGGAATGATACTCGCCACCGAAGTCTGTTTTTGTGGAGCCTCGGTAGCAGCTGTTGAATCTGTTGGAGCGGAAGATGTTTCTGCCTCCTTTTGTGTCTGTTGTTGCGTGGTTGGATGCTCGGAGGAGTCATCTTTTGCGGTTTCGGGTGGCGGAACCGACGCTGGTGGTGGCATTGGTTGCTGATGTTGCTCCTGGAGCCCCTGACTCAAAACAGAGTCTTCTCCACCGGCCATGCTAAGAGGAGTTTCATCATTCACGGCACTGCTGTGAGGATGAGGCGGTGCAGCTTTTACAGTGTCGGCGGTATTAGATGCCGAAGATGACGATGATTCTACATCCTTTGGCTTTACTTGTACAGGTGCCACAGTTTCCCCGGTGCTGGCCGGCGGCGTTGTCACTTCTGCTGCTGCTGCTGCTGTAGATGATTCTGGGACCGCTTTCAACATGCTCACTGGTGGCGTTGGGACATCTCCTTTTACCGATCGAGATGCGGCGGCGGACGATGTTCGTTTTCGTTTCAGTTTGCGATAAGCCATGGCAGTGCTACGTCGGCGTGATCTCTGTACGAATATGATACAGACCGTAAGAAATATTCACAGTGTAAGAGACCGATACCGCGGCGATGACCATGATCACGACATCCCCAGAACAAACTAATGTATGTACGTACCTCATGAGGTGGCAACAGATCGGCAATGGTCCCAGCCGCGGTCCATCCCCATCGGGGAGGATCGGTGAGCGCTAGATTCATTCCACTTTCGGCATCGGCAACGACCGAGCACTGCTGACGAGGCTTATGCCTCTCTGACTTCTCCTCGGATCCTTCCATGGTGTCGTTGTTGTTGTTGCTGCTGCTGCTGCGTTAGATGGTACAATAGATGATTGCAACGAGAAACATGACAATGATGGTACGGTACGACTCTTTGCTTGATGTAACGCCGCCAGAGCAAGTACGGTATTGCAAGACGCAAGACGCCATGGTGTTACTGTATGTTGCGTGTTGCGGGCTTGCGGTTTCAGATCCTCCTTTTGTGTACCGGTACCTGGTACTCATACAAGTACTGTACCGGTACCGGTGTACCGGTACGGTACAAGTACCGGTAGCTGGGTGCGGTTCGTACTCGTACCGGTACGGTACAAGTACAGTACAAAGTAGTGTGCACGAGAGAGTGGTGCAGCGACGCACGTAGCCTGCACTACAATCTCTACGTTGCAAGTCAGTCAGCCTCCCAAACCAGCAAGGGGCTTATTTGATGAGTGATCTTTGATGTCGTAGACGTTAAGTAATGATAGGTATTTGGTCGAGTCAGTCGATTATAAGTGTGTCTGGCCGTCGCTCCATTGTTGTTGTGTCCCTACCGGTACGAACACTACCGGTACTGTACGTACCTGGTGGTGCGTACATACCGGTAGGATTTTAGAGTTCTCATTATTTTTCTCACGCCTTGTGCACTGGTCTTGTTTTTGTGTTGTTGTCGCCGCTGGCATTGGGGCTTGTCATTGTCTTGATGTCAATTCTTGTACTCCATTATTGTTTTCTCTTTGTCTCCAATAATAGAACATCACCACAAGACCTGATGGCTTCTTGGAGTTTCTACGATACGAGAACTGCAAGTCTTGTCGTGCTGCGCTGACACTTCTGCCATAAAAACGAAAACAGAATCAATCGGACTAGAAAACTTTCGCATCAACTTTCATCTCATCTCAGAACAAAAAATGATGGAGCCAGATTTGGGACATTCCGTTGTAGGGCTTGAACGCCTCGTGGAACTTCGTACGAAGGAGCTGGTTCAGTAAGTTGATCGATCATTCCATCCACTCTCGAGACGATACCGACTAGTACTATAGTGTGAACAATATGCTGGACTAACAATTTAAATTTGCCTGCTCGCAGACTCCTACCCGAAATGGAACATTATCATAAACAAGGAATGCGTGTACCGCAACTAGAGTATCGTGTCAACGAGCTGAAACATCAAATCAAGTCAGTGATGGACGAATATGAAGTCGACCCTCGGAACGAATGGACAATCAAAGCGCACGAACTCCTTGCATGAATTCGACTATAGAGTACTCAACTGGGTGACGGCCTTTGCGGAAGACAATGATGTGGATACGCAAGGCCCAGACGTTGCTTGATCGAATTGAATTATTCTTACTGTCTGCGCTAGCAGAAGGGAGATCAAACTTGAATATTCTGCATGCATTTCACAAAATATTAAACTACACGTACTCATATTATTTAACATACCAGTAGTGCTATGGTAGACTGATAGATCAGACAGTGCACTTTTTCGCTGCTTTATGATATACTAGTGATCTAGTCGTCACCATCAACCCAGGCTTGCTGCAAAAGCTTCCGCAAGCTTCCCATGCACTCTGATACCGACCATACTCACGTTCTCGGCTCAACCCGTTGAGCTCGCCGTGATACTGTTCGTCTGCCGTCTGCACGTATGCACCGGGCGCGTGTAAGCTCCGGACTATCCATCCAAACCGAACCTCCCGTGCGTTGGAATCTATTTGTAGACTACTTGTAGCATCAGGTACCGTCCGGAACCCTACCGGTACCGGCACCGGTTCGTACGGTACAAGCCTCGACTGAGATTGCTCGCCCTCTGGATCGCCCGCCTCGCACAATACGGACATCATGAGGTTCTCCCCCCCTGCCTTCCTCTCGCATACTGTACGCCTCCACAACCGAACCACTACAGTACCGGTATGTATCCTCCCCTACATTTTGCTTCATATAGACCCTCCTGGGGTAGATTAACACGGTTACTATCAGGGCGAGGTGGGCAAGTGATCTTATATGCTCATTAGCTTGAGGAATACATTAAGACGACATGGACAGTATCGCTGTCATGTATTCTTTCGCCGATCGTGTCACACCACTCACGGGTTTCCATGGTTTCAGCGCGGCTTCACCTTCAATCCCATCACCCATTGCTGTGGTGGGCACTGCTTTTGCGTATACATTTAAAACAGGCTTAGCATTTTCAGCTTTGGATCCAAATAACTTTTCTTCAACGCAGATCAGAGTTTTGGTCCAGATTTCTAATTTGGATGGAGCGTCGTCGTCACTTCGCGACAAAATCAGGTCGGAAAGCACGGATTCGTCAGGATGGTCCAATCTTTCTTTTCCGCACAACTGACGGAAAGAGGACAACGAATGCAGCGAATTCGTAGAATCATCTTCCCGTGCAATCTTCGAACCCAACGTGTACATCCATCGGAAGAAAGCACTCAGGTACAGCGCACGTAGTTCGATCTGGCACAAGATTGCCAAGTCGCACGTGTCAAGCTGCGAAACCGCATCATCAATGTGGCACAGAACAGTCTCTTCCTCGGAAGAGGGATTTGGCATCAGCAGTCTAGCCAAATTGGCGGTGCACGCAAAAACAATCGAAACAAGATCGTCGTCGACGGACTTTGACTTCATGCATTGAAAGAGTGAGAGACGAAGAGGGCGCACAAATGTTGCCACCAACTCGCACATGTCGAATTCAGTATACGCATCCACGAATGCATCCCTGCTGGCAAAAATGTGATTGGATACCCGCAGAATCTTCCTTTTGACGTCGAGGGCCGCTTTTCTTTGGGCGAGTTTCGGTATTATGACAGCACGAATTGTCTCGAGTCGCTTTTCTGCCATGTCAATTTTCAAATTAGCACGAGGCAACACTGACTCGACGAAAAAGAGATACCTGTCGAGCTCTTCTTGCAGTGGGCCTTGAGGCGACAATACCAAACCAGTTGGTTCCGTGGGACGAAAGCAAGTGCCGACCAGATTTGCCATCAATATTTCGTTTCCGGCCTCGGCTGAACAAATACCCTCGAACAAATAGTTTTGTAGCACCGATGATTGAACCGGCGCCACCGTAAGTTGGCGACAACGCCGAAGAGCCATATCGAAGAAGGGATTGAAGTAAGCCACACATCCAGGGATGCCCGATGCTTGCAAGGACGATACCGAAACAGAGCCCGCTACAGATTGGCATGATTCGATGATAAGTTTCAGATTCAAAGTCATGTCAAAGTTCTGTCGTCGCAAGAGAGGATAAAAGAGGCTCTCGCAAAGCTGCTTTTGTATTGGTTTCCACTCATGTGTTGTGCTAGCGGGGGTTTCCCTCAAAATCCATGCCGCGGTTGCCACAAAGATCTCAGAAAAAACATGAAACAATGAAACGAGTTTTGTCCTGCCAGGCGTCGACGCATCACTGTTTCCCGAATTCGTTTGATCGAAATATCTGAGCCCTTGAACGATTCGCAGCACTTCCGTAGACATGAAGGAAAGGAGATGAGCAGCAATTTTTTCAAATTTAGGCACGTCGCTCCGGGAAAGAGCCGAGAGAATGTTGCGCAGGAAAGTAAAACATGCAAATGACTCCTTTTCCAGGCAAGCGGCACCAAGAGTCTGTTCGTAGCTCGATGTAAGGTCGCCATCCATATCCTTGACCGTCGTAGCTAGTAGCTCGAACTGATTAAGAATGGCTGCCGCAAAACTCCCGATCAATTGCCAGGGACTCTCTACTCTGACCCTCCGTCTATTCTGGGCACCTAGAATAGATTCGAAGTTCTCAACGCTCATATCCAGAGGTCTGGATGGCATTTCTCCGTTGAAAATATCGAGGGCAGCTAGCGTTTCTCTGGCAGCACTGTCACCACCAACATTTCTGATCATTTCGAAATGACAAGATGGGAAGACCCCTAGCCGATCCGGATCGAGTAAAGTCTGAATGATACCATTAAGGAACAATTCCATGTTCTGACCAACAAAAGCTTGGCACCCCTTATATTCAGAGGAAACCAAACAAATCTCAGTAGATAGTCGTTTTGCAATTTTCATCTCGTATTCAGTGTCTTCGCTATCGCGCTGGGAATAAGGGTACATCCATGGAACTAACTCCTTCAGCAGAGAGTCCGAGCTCCTTTCTGCCACAGCCATGGCTACAAGACAGTCACAGACCATATCAATTTCCTTGTTTAGGATGTATTTTCCGTGCGGACTCACGTTCAATGTTTCTTCTCGGTCCAAAGAACTTGAGACCTTGAACCGTTTCGAGGGCTGGAGCACAGAAGTATGGGAAGTCAGCGATGCCTATAGTCTCGCTCTTCGTGTAGGTATATTATCTGATCGTGACTTACCTTAAGCAGTATTAATACTTCCTCCATGCACTTCCAATATGGTTCAGCACCAACGGTGGTCACACGCGGGCTTTCGGATTGCCCCACACCATTTTGAATCAAACAGAAAATATCATCATCCAAATCATCAAAGAACTCATCCTCGTTTGCCCTTGACATGGCATTCTCTGGACTTTCATTGGCTTTGTTGGTAGAAGCTTTCTTCTGCCGCTGTGCCCCCAAGAATGTGCTTAGGCTCCGAATTGCACAGAGAATAAGACGAAGCAACGAATGACTTGTGTCATCGTCTCTGGCGTCGACGTGACGCCGAAAGCATCCCAGCAAGACGGACATGTAGACCGAAGAAGCTTCTGCAGCAACGCGATTCAAGGATGGATTAATCCCGTTTAATTTCACTAGGAGAGTAAGCTGATTGCATAGAACGGTCACGATCGAGTAGAGGTGACAGAGCAAGGCTGCATTCTTGTTATTGCGACTGAGATAGTTCACGCAAGTCAACACACATGAAATTGGAAAGGAGTAATATTCGATCATCCCATTGTGTTCGTTGACATCAAGAGACAATCGCTTCCGGGGATGCACCGCCGTCAAAAACCAGGGTGATATGTCCATACATAGAAACGCTGCCGCTGCCATAATTTTCCCAGCAACGAATACCTTCAAAGGATCGTCCAAGCAAAGTTCCTGGCCAGCGCAATTGTCAATCAATGATTGTCTGGCTTCTCGCAAGCCATCGCATGCCAGGGACCCCCAAAGCTGCAGGAGCAAAATCGCAATGAGTTTTGGAACAAGTACTTTCCAGGACGATTCATAAATAGCGAACTCACCTCTTTTAACGTTTGCAGAGAAAGGCATTTCGTGCGTGGCGCAGTATCCAGGTTCGCACAGCCATCACTGTCCTTCAGAATCGATTCAAAAAGTCGCAACTGTGCCGAAGCTTCACAGAAAAACAAGGACATTCTTTTGCTCGAATCTCCAATTTCGATGTGTTGCCCGTCAGAAAAGGCGTCCGCAAAAGCGTCCGTGGTAGATTTACCGAGAAATTGCTTAGCGAGTTCCTTTTCTTGCATTGTTAGGGATTCCCGAAGAGTCTTCAGCTGCTTCAGGAAGCGTATCTGTCTGACTTTTTTCTTGGGAACACGTTGAGCCCATGCCACCAATAAGGACAGGCATCCCGAGAGTAGCCTTGAGGTAGGCAACAGAAGATTCGTCAATTTTACAGCCGTTTGGTTCTCTTTCAAAGGTTGAAACTTCACGTCGTAAACAGTTTGCCAGTGCTCCTCAACCGAAGACGAATCGAGCATTAGGAGCGACCGCGTGCATTTCCAAAGACGAGCTACGAATTTTGTCGAATTATTCTCAGATTTGAATGCAGGAAAAGCACGGAAGCGGGATTCTTCATTGCCAAGGTAGTCTTCGGCTTGCAAATTTATTCCTTTTTTGATCAAATTAGCCACTAGTTTGTCCGTCCCTGGAAGGGCGTCGAGTGCCCCTTTGCCGAGAAGACGAACGAATTTGCTTACGTCGGATTCAAACGCAGAAAGCTGCAACGGGTTCGGTGGTAGATTTGAAGACTCCTCTTCGGCGGGTTTGGCAAGGGCACTGCTGGAAAAAAGTTTCGTGATCAGTTGCCATCTCGTTTGATTTGTTTGATCCTCTCGAGTTTTTGGAGAGCCGAAAAATATAAGAACATTCCATGCAGTCTCAACTTCCACACGCGGCCAAACCTTGCCAAGTTTCTGATACCTCGATTCTGGGACAGTTTTTTGTTAGACAACGTAAATGGGAGTTGGCAGGAACCACGCGACGCAACCACTGCAATCCTACACTTACCAACTTGCGGAACATAGTACTTTCCTGAATTGATGAATTGATTCCACATGCTCGAATCGAGGGAAGAGACGTAGATGAAGTCGCCACTTGTACCAACTCTCCATTCTTGACAACCAAGTTGTTCCACGATGCAGCGCGACACCGCCTCGTTGATAGGGATCGCTTCTGCAAGAGCATCACGAATAGGCTCCAAGAGTTCGAGGGCGCGGATTCTGTTCGGGATTTTTACCGACCAGCCAGTTGGATGGATCAGAGCGTAAACGGCATCGACCAGCTGAAGGAGCAATAGGGCAATGAACTGTTCTCGTCTCCCCTGCAAGACTGTGTCGCCTCCGTTTCGCACAAGAATCGAGAGAAGCTGTACGTGAGCCCCCAATTGGGGACTATGACACGCAATTAGTTCAATTAAAGTCCGAGTGCCATGTGCCTGCAGTAGATCGGACGCGGTATTCCGGATTTGCACGGTGGCATCTGCGTCGGCTTCAACTGGTAGGACTGACTGGGCTTGATGCAACAATCGGTTTGTTCTGACTGGGTCGTCGGGATAGCTCTGCCGAATCTGTGACAACAGCGACTGAGCACTGACACCCGGGTTCGGAACCAGACGAAGATGGCTCGCGGTGCAAGTACTGGTACTGGCTGCCGAATCAAACTTTGATAGCAAATAGTCAGTAGAGATTGGACCTGAAGATGGATGGGCGATCGCACGACCTTGTGCTCGACCGCTACCCCCTGAAGTCGATGGTAATCTCGGCCTAGATGTTTCATTTGAACGTTTGCTCGAATTTCGTTCTGATTGACTGCCACGATTCCCTCCGACATGTTGATGAGTAGTGATCCCATTTCTGCGTTGAGCGAGGCGTTCCCGCATGTCGACCCGTGACAATGACGGATTCCTCACCGTCCCCGCGTCGTCAGCATCATCCCAATTGAGCTCATTGTTCTTGTCCAGGAACTCTTGCATGCGACGAGCTATCGGGACTCTATCCCGTTGAGTCGATGCTTCTTCGTGATAGTCCAGAAGCGACACCGAAGGATTCCGTGCAGGCCGTCTTTGTCGGACTGCAGCCCGCTGAGGTCGTCGACCAGATGTCGTGGGAACAGCAGAGCTGGGACCGATATCCTGGCTTGCCTCGGTGTCAAACATATCAAACAAAGGTGCGTCGTCGGTCTCTTCATCGTCGTCACGCGAGCTGACCTCGTCCGCACCATCATCGTGATACATCATCGCTGGAACCTGATTGGATCCACTGGCACTTGAATCCTTTGTTCGGATTGCTGTCGAGGATCGCGCCCCACCTACAACAGACGATCGAGAAATGTGTGTGGCTTGGGTGCTTGGCCTCCTTTTACTAGACCCATCGGCGACAATAAAATCATTCAAGTCATCCTTGCGAGTGCTAGACGTTTTGACTCTCTTCTGTGCCTTTTCACCGGGCCTCGTAGACTTATCGTGCCTAGACCCTGCCTTTCGCATTGTATCTTCACGGCCTCGCTTGTTCGTTCGTCTTCTCGTCGCGTGTTGATGAGGATCGAATTCACCCAGCGGCCGTTCACTTGGGTCTAGAGTACCCGATCCGGAATCATCTTTTTGGGCCCGATTGAGTGGTATCAGATCCTGTGTTTCGTAGTCTTCGTCCGAGCTAGCTAAAAGCCCAGTCGGGCTGCCGTCGTCATCATCATCATCATAATCGTCTACAAAATCCAAATTTTCTTCCGATTGAAGGGCGTCCAGTGCAATGGTGACATTTTTCAAGTTCTGCACTAATGTCTCGACAGAATCTTCCAAGGCATCTAAACGCAGGTTGCGTGCATCCATGATGGTCGCTCCCCGAATTTGTTTTCGTTCTTGCGTTGTCAAGTTCTTGCGATGCTTTCGAAAGATTCGATCGTCCGACAAACGTCTCAATGCGGCTCGACACTGATCTGTACCGTTTCGAATGACAAGTCGAGTGATTTCTGCCCAACATTGGTTGCATTGCTGAGACAATTCGCTGGCCGAGGACTGGTTGTTGTCAGTCGATCCGAGACGACGAGGACAGCTGAGTCGCCGGTATTGGCGTTGAATCTCCGCGAGGCGTAGACAGAAATCCGGCACCACCCGATCTTCGAGCTCCTTGGCTGTAGTATTGAAAAAGGATGGCAGCTCGACGTAGGGAATGGATTTGGTGCGATCTACCATGTCGTCTGGTAGATTTTCTGCGGCCTCTCGACCTTCTGGCTGAATAAATATATTGTCAGGATCATCGTCCGGCATACCTGGAAAGTTGTCATCCATGGAAAACTCAGCATTTACATCGTCAGAGTAGGACGAAACACGTCTTTGTTGAAAGTCCATTGTAGCATCCATAGAAGAATCATCGTCGTCGACTTCATCCAATGGAAAGCTAGGCCCGCGATCCTCGACAGATGGTTCCGGTGAAGAAGACTCCGCTACGCCAATCGGACTCTCGTCCACGTGGATTTCATGGCTGGGTCGGTTGGAACGTCCTACCCTCTGTGGCGTATGTACTGGTACGGTGGTATCAATATCGCCTTGGTCGCTTTCTTCCTCCGTCGACCGCATGGCTTGTGCTTCATCCATAGTGACACGTCGACTTCTTTGATCCTGTGACTGCTTCTTCTTCTTCTTCTTCTTCTTCTTGGCATGCCGATGCGTTGTTTTTGGTCCTTCTTGTTGCTCTTGCTGCGTTTCATTAGGATCCAAGGTTTCCAACACGGATCGGCGATTGCCTCTGCCTCTATGTCTCTTGTTTGACGAGGAGGAGGAAGATTGTTGTTCCTCGGGATGTTGTTGTTGTTGTTGTTTTCCTGGATACTGTTCCACCAGTACCGTTTCAAGTCGTCTTTGCCACTTGGCTCGTTGTCGGACATGGCGTCGATATTTTTGTTGCCAAAGTTCTTCCAAATCTTCATCATCATCGTCGTCGTCTGCTTCCTCCTGGCTTTTCGGAGTAGTACTTTGACTTTTGCCCTGCATCGTATCCTCAGGATGGTTCTTCTCTTCTACATCATCATCATGATCAGCATTGTTCATAGTATTCGTTTCATTGATTACTGATAATGATGATGGTTCGTACAAGCTGTTCCACTTTCTCCGATTCCGCAAATGTCGTCGGTATTGCTTCCGACTTGTCCGAAGTAAATCTTGCAATGCAACATCATCATCGTCATCATCGTCCGAGCTCTCACCCCAAGAAGAAGAAGAATCATAAAGACCATGATAATCATCATTATCGTCATGATCATTGTCTGTGGCTGGTTTGGAAGAACGTCGCCGCCTATGATGATGTTGATGATGATGAGCTGTCTTGCTGGAATGACGAGAAGCTACAGTTGTAGTTGTAGACTGTTGTTGTTGTTGTTGTTGTTGCTGCTGCTCTTCTTCTTCGGTGGCCCAATCACACGATCCACAATCCGTACGAAGGGAACCACACCGACGACATCGCCCCAGCAACAGGCTTCGATCCCGTAGCCCCGTACCTTTTCGGGTCATCGTCGGTAGATTTTCACTTGTCGTCGTCGCGGTGCTGGTTGTCATCAATGCAACATTGTTGTTGTTGTTGTTGTTTGGGGGTGCCGCCACCACCATGTTGGTTTCGTATTGCGGTGCCAATGTGACATATTCCACGGGAACTCGTTTTTCGCGAGAGCGTCCGACCATGTACGACACGTCGACATGGGTCGGTTGTTGTTCAGTATCAGCGTGAGAATTCGTAGTATTCGTAGCAGCCTCTCCTTCTGAATGATGATCATAGTAGACGCGAGTGACTCGTGCCACTCCACCTGGTCGATTAATGCCGGGCCAGGTACGACTAGCGACCTCGACGAGACGACCAACAGTGATAATCATCATTGGTGGTGGTGATGATGATGATGATTCATCATTTTCGGTGGTCGAGGTGGTATCTGCAGGCTGACCCCTGTTGTTCTGTGATAGTTCTTTATGAAGGTCTGGTGGAGTTTGCGATATCCCTGTTGTCGCCATGGTGATGTGTTGCATAAACTACCAGTACTGTAACTCTCAAGAGAACAAGTGTAGTAAATGGACACTTCTGACGACCACATGTTCGTACTCGTAGCAATGACAACAATAGATGAAACAGGCGGGTTCTTGGGCGGGCGGCCTGCCGCCGAAAAATAAAGCATTTCCCTACGGTACGGCCGACCCATCCGACTTCCGACTGAACAAGTTCTAGTCGAAGTGATCGGCAATGGATGGAACGAAGTTTGTGTGGGTTTCGGATTTCGGGGGGCGCATCGACCTCCATCGACCAGATCCCGAACCGCGCCGCGCAAAGCATGGATATGGATACCGGTATATGTCGTGTACCTGGTACAGTACCAGGTAATAGTGGACTGGTACGAGTACCGCAGCTACAGTTCGTACCAGGTGCGTACCGGTGACAAAAATGGATCCATCATCGACCATCGACCAGCAACATGCGGCAGAAAGTATCATACCGGTAGAACAAACATGCATCACAACATACACCATACTCGTAGACTACCTCCCACTCACCTCCAAAACAAACACTCTCTCTTGTCGAAATAAATGGCCATCGTCATCACTCCCAGCATGAACAACAACTACTACAAGGAAACTTTATTGCAATCACCGATTTGTATCCCCTCGGAATTGCCTCCCATCATTCCCTTGACGACCAATGCTTCGTCGTGGATCTTGCACCTCCCCAGATTTGCCAAATCACCGAAAGATCGCAGCGTTTTTCGACGGTTCTTTCAGACTCATCCACGTGAACAACATGCCATTCAAATATATGGAAAGAGAGTGTTAGAAAATCGATACAGTGAAATGTACATGACGAGGACGACCAACGACGATGATGGTAATGATGATTCTTCGTCCAACAACAACGTGGGTACTACTACTACTACTACTACTACTGATACTACTACTAGTACACACACCTATAAATATTCTGGAACCACACGGGCCTGTCGCGTGTGTCGTCCCGATCGACCCGAAGAACAATTCATCTTGGATTTGTGTCATGGCTCCAATGCCATTTACTCGAAACTTTTACAGTCAGGAATCATAACATTGAACACGAAAAAGATAGGGGGCGGTCATGCTGAAAACATAACCACCACAATCTTGTCGTCCTCCAACCAAAACCAAAAACAGCAGAACAAGACTACTACTACGAATGTCTACAACTGTTGTTTGGTCAATTGGTATGAGCCGCAGCACAGCATTGGACTTCATGCCGACGACGAACAAGAATTGAATGCCACGATACCCATTGTCAGTCTATCGTGGGGTGGACCACGGCGCTTTCTTATAAGGCCCAAACCACACTTGCTGAATAGTCATCTTCATCCGACCCAGTTTGCCGGCAGCAATCCAAAAACTTTTGAAATTGTATTAAAGGATGGAGATCTACTCGTCATGGGTGGTAAATGTCAACAAGAATTCAAGCATGAAATTCCAAACGTTCGGAAGATGGATGGAATCGTGGGACCACGGATCAGTTGGACAGTCCGAAGTATGCGAATGGAGTCGACGGCAACGATGACAGTCAAGAAATCATTGCTGGGAAAGAGACACCAAGCCGAAGACGCCGACGACGAGAAAGGTGGTGGTATCAACAAACGTACAGCATATGCTGATGTGTAGAGGACAACAACTATGGACATGCAGTAGATAGACAGTTGTAGTACTTGTACTTGTTTGTCAGCAGACGACGAGTCGACTCCTCAGGACGAAAAGTGCAGACTCTACTATCGGTACTGGTACCGCTACGGTACCGTACCAGTACAGTACGAGTCCCGTACACCTCCCAAAATTTGGAAGTCTAGACTAAGTATATGCTAACTCGATGATGATGATGATGATTCATTCGAGAGTTATTCCACTGGCGTCCGTCATGTGTCCGTCCAAATCGTACCCAGATCTTTTATTGCAGAGCGCGCGCTCGTGGGTTTTCTCAGGGTTTTGTTCTCTCCATTGTCTCTCTTTTGCATCCCATTCATCATTGTGAGAATATAGATGTTGAATCTATACTCTGGGCTAACTATCTCACTACAATAGTAGTAGCAATAGGGAGAAAGTATGAATTAATAATATCATCTTGATCGACATGTTGCGATCCTGTTGTTGTCTGTTCTTGAAGAGCGTGCGTCAGTCGAAAGTGATGGTTATGACCAAATGACCGAAAGTGTCCGTACGTCAACCGTAAGCACCGGTCCTAATGTATTTTGTCACAGCACCGGTCCTAATATAGCACCGGTCCTAATGTACTTTGTCACACATCATACCTTTCACTTCGGTCCTCTCTTCTCGCTCACTTCCTTGATTTTTTTGTCGTTCACAGTTCTCTTCCACCCCAACCCTTTGCCTCTGTCTGTGTTTACTACCCCATATCATCATGACGGACATGCTATATTACTCCTACGAAGGCAACTTCTTGATGGAATGTGATGCGGAAATCACTCAATGTGTGTTCATTGAAGACAGCAGCAGTAGCAGCACTGCCGCCGACCAGGGCGAGCCTCCCGCGAAGACAAAGACGATCCAAGTGTCACTCGATCGTACCGTCTTGTACGCTCAAGGTGGAGGTCAACCGACGGATCGTGGGATAATTGAAAGCGGCGATACAAAGATCCAAGTCACCAAAATCTTGTTGGATCGTCAAACCAAAGTGGCCACGCACACCGGCACCATCGATGCCAACGCCAGCATTGCTGTCGGCGACAAGGTCAAGGTAATGGTGGACAAAGAGAATCGATTGATTTTATCGGAATGCCACACGGCAGGTCATGTCGTGGATGCGGCCATGGCCAAATGTGGCCTATTACCTGGAATGGAGACATCGAAAGCCTATCATTTGTAAGTGAATTATGGAAGGAACGTGCGTGTGTACCGAATACAAAAGTTGCATCTCTTATAATCGTGTTTTTATGTGGTATTAGTCTGGATGGCCCTTTTGTGGAATACAAAGGAGACATTCCTGCGGACGATCGAGGTCCGATTCTAGAAAAATTAAAAGTCGCCTTTCAAGAGCTTTTGGAAGAGGATATCGACACCGAGATTAAAGTGTTGAACAAAGACGAGGCGCAGCAAATGTGCAATCGAATCAAAGAGGATTATTTCAATCTCAGCGACTTTGGTGACGACCCTGTACGATTAGTCACTGTGGCGGGATGGATGTGTCCCTGCGGCGGAACCCACGTCAAGAGTACTGGGTCTTTGCGAGAACGAAAGTGGGGTATCACCAGTCTCAAGTGCAAAAAGGGCATTGTCAAGATCAAATACAATCAAAGCTGGGAAACCAGCAAATAGAAATTTGATATTGTTTTAAAGTACGATACTGTAGAGCTTTCAACTTTTGTACCGGTATCGCATCCGAGTGAGGGAGTCAGTCGAATTGATCGGGAGGCGGCTATGACGACTCCTCCGACCTCTCAGTTTCAACTGCAGCGCAAGACAAAAAAAAACTAAACTTATTGTTTGCAAATCGAAAAACCAACGAGCGACAATGGCATTCAAAATGGGTCATCCTGTCACATCTACCCTACTTGCTGGCCCTCGATCTATCCACGTCACATCTATTCCGTAGTCCAATGAAGCCCTCGCAATGAAGAGAGGGGGAATCCTCAGACTGGTAGCTCGAACAGTCGCTGGGTTGACGGTGCTCGTTTGGTTGGGAAGTACCTCGAGTCTTCTTCGGAAAGCAGTGTCGGCGTCGTCGGTCGGTGAAACTTCTATCTCCACACACGCACTAGAGGCACCTTTTATTGCTACGAATGATACCAATATTACTAGAGATGTAGATGTTTCTAGCTCCTCATCATGGAAAGATACGGTTCGGATAAACAGCAAAGGCATCGAGGTTTCGCCACCACGGTTCCTACTGGGTATCATGAGCCATGAACTACCAGATGCAAAAGAGGGAAAGGGAGAGTCCGACCGTCGAGACATGATTCGTGCAACCTATCTAAGCTACTACAAAGATCATGGAACACCAGATGAATTGCATCGAATTTGTGGCCTCCACGAAATTGTGAGTGGAAATGTTTCCGTCCAGGACTGTCAAATCGCCTACTCCTTTGTTATGGGGCAGTCTGTGGATCCACCTGCCAACAATCGAGCTGAATTGCTGAATGCTCCCGCAACGTCAGAAATGTTAAAACCACACAAAGAGGTGGATGCCTTATCTTTCGACCTTGTCGAAAATGGAAAGTTCGGTAAATCGCCGACGTGGTTTCGGTATGCCACCCTACTCATGACCGAACTCAATCTCCCATTCGACTATATTATCAAGACAGACAGTGATACCCTCCTCATCCCAGCCCGATTTTTGAGATGGATTGACAAGCGGGAGGAAAAGGTAGACTACCAGCGCACTCATATATACGGCGGCATGCCATTAGACAAAAAAGCCTGCGGCTTTCCCACTCATGACCATTGCCACAACATGACCGCACCTTACTTCCATGGCGGAGGTTTCTATTTTGCCAGTATTGACGTTTCAGAGTACATTGTTTCGGATAAATGTCCTCGGTCGAAACTGTTCATACCTCATGAAGACGTCACAATGGGAAACTGTAAGTAAACATGAGCATTCGAAGTTCCTTCTGTTCCTGTCTGCCTTCTGACACGTACTCCTGCACCATTGTTCCATTCGTTTTTTATAATATAGACGTTCATAGCATGACAGAAATGACTGGCAAACCTATCATTGGCTTCAATAATCTTGATGGCTACTACAGTACATGGAAACACCCAGTCAAAGACCCGAAAAGAATGTTGTCGCTGTGGAGAACCTATCAGAGCAAAAAGAAGCAACGTGTCCGAGATAAAAAGAAAGCTGGACTAGTACGACACATGAACTGATGGCTGAACGGAATCGTCTACAAACCTTCCTTGAGAGACAAGTTCTGGGTTGTGAAGCAAATGAATGCACTACCGTATGATGCGATTATGGGGTCATCATCTATTCAAACGGGGAAAATCTATGAAGCTCCTGCAGATGGGACACGGGGTGATCATATGGTTGAGGTCACCATCATCTTCTATGATGATATGGAGCCCAGGAGGGGGAGATATGGATTTGTGCTTTTGATTGGGAAACTGCTGCTGGCCGTTCTTGTTGTTGCTTCTTCAAGGATGCTGGACGAGAATGTAGATGAATCCAGCATTTACTGTTTCTTCTGGAAATTACACAATGCGGAAACATTGTCAAAATCCTCAAAATCTTCGATTGTGTCGCAGATCATCAATGCTTGTTCGATAATGGCTAGGACTTTTCCTTGGTCCAGCCTTTGCCGCTGGCCCTGTCCATGATAACCTTCTTCTCGGCTAATAGTACCATCACACCTGGTGTTCTGGTGGCGGCTTCCTCGTGTCGCAAGGGATGCTAAACTCGGAGCCCAGCGACTTGCAGAGCGCTCCTCCTGTGAGAAGGAGAGCGATGGTAATGACTTTTCCATCTTTGCAACTGTATTGTTTTTGTGGCATCCAGCATCAGCTAATTGTACAGTAGGATGAGCACTCTCTATCTAGAGTAGAGAGAGTAGTAGAAGAGTAGATTGCTGGTACCTGGTACCAGTACCCGAATCATCAGCATCGGGAAGGCGAATGATGAATGTATGAAATACTGTACAGTATGAGTAATCGTGTGTATTATTTATAGCGTATGGATAATGGATACGCGGTTCGGCATGTTGCGAACGTACAGGGGTGCACGCGAAGAAGAATCATAATCGAATCTTCAAGTACCACTGAACTTCTAAAATGGGGCTTATAAGTACGAGTAATTGTACCATCGCCTCTAATCATAGAGCCCGTTTCCCGTCACATCTTCGCTCTACTAACTCTCTCTCTCTCTACTAGGGTAGTAGTCTACGAGTATGTAGAGTACCGGTATAGGGTGACAGCGCAGCGTTCTTCTTCTTCTTGCAGAACGTCCTCGTTCAGAAAGCGGCAGCAGCGTTCTTCTTCCTGCACTGTGCTCTTCTGTCCGAGCTGCTGGGGATATTCTTGCCCTGGCGAACTGGTACGAACAGTCAGTATCTGTAACCTGAAGACAAAGTGGTTGTCCTTCATTGCTATTTCTTCTGGAATAAGCCAACGAAAAAGCCCATTGTGTCTGATTCTTCATTGTGTGGGTCAAAACGCCTTACCATATTCCTTTCGTCGTCACTCAATCCACAGCCGATCAGTCCCGCCTTCCCCCCGATTTCGGCAGTGATTGGCAATAGCTTCATTATAGGGTAGTCTTGTAAGATATGCCGGACTATTTGTTCGTTTTCTTCTGAATTGATGGTGCAAGTAGAGTAGGTCATGAATCCTCCTCGTTTGAGCAATGCAACTGCTGCTTTGACAAATTTTCGTTGATACGATGCATGTTTTCGCAATTCCTCTAGAGTCGTATGTGTCACAAAAAGTTTAGGTCGCAGCCCCAATGCACTACAAGGTGGATCCAGCAATATCCGATCAAAAGACTCGGGAGGGAAACGCTTGATCATTTTCAGACTGGTCTTTGCGTCGATTTCGGCGGCATCAAGGACCTAATGGAATGATGTGAGAAAAAAGTGGCTGGTTTTCTATAGCTTGCTTGCTTCTTGTCCTGTTATCAAACGTACCTGTTGGATGGATGTGCGTCGGGGGCCCTTGTTGTCGTCGGAAACCACGACCGAGTTGTCGTCGTGGACGCATTTTGTGGCATCCAAGACAAGTGGTGTAATGCAGGTAGCACCCAATCTAGAAAAGAGCTCCTTCGAGGCAAGCACCTTTTTTCGGCTTTTGTCGCAAGACACTATCGTGGCTTGGTTCTTTACCAAACTTGCCAGATGCGCTGATTTCCCTCCAGGAGCGGCGCACATATCCAAAATCGTATCGTTCGGCTGCGGGTCAAGGGCGTGTGCTACTAGAATAGAAGGGAGATTTTGTAACATCATTTTGTCTTGTAAAATCCCTGAAAGCGGAGGCAGGCAAGGTCCCACTCGTTGCGAGGGATTCTTCGACATGACGATGCCCACTCCGTGTGAGGATCGGAAGAATTCGTTTCGACTACATGCCGAGGTTCCGAGACCCAAAAACACACAACGACCTACTAGATACCTGTCCAAAAGCAACCCACGTGATACTGCCGTCTCATTGGGTCCCCGAATATCGGCATAGACAGCGACCGTTTCTCCTGCTTGAATGTTGGCGTCCGCGGCCAGAATCCCCCGTACAAAAATATCGGAACCACGAAGCACTGCTTCTCCGCAAAAACGATCACACAGTACCACTCGATGAGTCATCGGCCAACCTTTTTCTTTCCGAGACGGCCACCCAGAGAATAGTGGGTTGTTGTTGACTTCTGAAATGGCTGGAACTGGGACTGAAACTTTTGCGTTGTAGTTCATTTTTTGTCCGTCTCGGCTTATTCGTGGCAAGATGCACAAGACATCATCAAACACATTGTGCTTGAGAACATGCAAATGTGGATAAGGCTTCAAGACATCTTCCAACGCAACTTCTACCTCTTCTCGCGTGGTCAAGATTCGGTTGATTCGACAAACCGTACTGGCAGGAGGGCGCTTCATAGCCGCCACGATAAGAGACAGCGTTTTGTCATGGGTGGTGCCGTCATGCTGGCCCTGCTGGTGCTGGTACTGGTACCTCAAAAAGCTTCGAATGTCATCTGGCAGCTCGATTTCCAGTTCGTCGAGGGAACATATTTTAGCAGAGGAAGCTGTCATTAAAGACTATCTGACATTTCAACCACTACTACCTTGCAGTCTAGAGTTGTAGGACTCTCTACCGGTAGAGAGGAATGTATAGTAACGAGGGGATCACTGTTCGTGCATCTGCGTTTGGGGTCTGTGATCTGTGATCATGATGATGATTCTTCGCGTTTTTTGCTGTGTTCTCGCCGCGCGTCGGGTGACGACGTCAAACGGCGGTGAATGAGGGTTTCGTGTGTGTTTCCCGGTTCCCGCCCGTTCAGCGCTCGTCCTTCGTCCGCTCGCGCGTCTCGAACCAACCATGGACAAAAAATAAACCCTGGAACCAACTGCCAACGCGCCCGTCCGTCGGAGGCAGTTCTGGTTCTGCCGACGAATACTGTAGAATAAAGAAGTTTCTTCTACTACCGGTACTGTTTGACCCTTGACACGGGGTCACGGACGGTGCTTTGCTTGAATGGCTGATGGCTGATGGGGAAGAAGCGACAGATCAATGATCAATGGCTGCCAACAACAGCTTCCACACATCATCACCCGTCCATAGAACTGCTCGTACTCTACGGTCTACAGCTACTGAAGGACTTGCATTTAAAAACAGTCAACAATACGATGAGATCAGTGCGGAAGAAATCAGGTCGGCCATCGCTTGTTTACATGGAGCGGTGGCTCATTGTTATTCTTGGAGTTGTCATTTTCGTCCCGACGGCACCCGAAGTTCAAGCGTTGTTGGTTCCGTCGGCACTATACACAAACTCAATAACTACGGCCAGAGGAATTGGTTCCAGAATAACCTCCTCCAGTCTTTTGGAGACGGTTCAGGAAGGTGACAAGGATGTGGAAGAAGCGAGTGACGGAAAATCACCAGCCAAAGTCGTAGTGGCACTGGTGCCGGGGGAAAGGCAGGAGACAAGGCAACTTTCGCGACCCGAACGGAAGGCCTTGGAACGTCAGAAAAAAGTGGAACAACAAAGGTCCAAAAATCGAAAATCCAAGCCCAGTCCAGAGTCGTCGTCGTCTTCTAGCGTTGTCTCTCGATTTACGGATAAGTCTACAGCGGATGACGTGACTCGCGCCATCAAACGAGCACAGAACAATCACAACCATCACGATTTGAAGGCAGTTGCCGATTTTTTGATCGACGAATGTGAGGTTGGATTCGCCTATGGCTATCGGGGGTCCCTGCTAGCTCGCTTGGCAGTCGCAGCACTGCATTTTTCAAATCACCAAATCGCCAGACGAGCCATTGATATTCGAAGACTAGGTATGTAGGTTCATTCATGGCCATTATTTCAGCGTAGACTTCTTGCTTTCGCTGGCGTTTTGTTCCATGACGACCTCGATCTCATCCTAAATTTTCCTTGTCACAGAGTATCGACCTTCGATGATGCCAATGGAATCTGCGGCGATTATTCGTGGGCTGTTACGAGTACACAATGCCACCGATGCCTTGGAAGTGTTGCATGATGAATTATCACTTCCGCTTGAGGTAAGTCAATGACTTGAAGTTCAAGGCGGTGTATGAAAAGACCATCTTCTCAATCCTACGTGCAATGCAATGATCGTATCAGGGAACGGCCCTGGACACTCCACCAAGTCAAGATCGTCTGAAACATAGGGCACTTTCGCTAGCATCGATTGCCTCGAGGTATTTCTTCGAAGACGAGCCGGCTTTGGCGGTCATGGCGTGTAAGATGCTGTCCGAATTGGGCCCGCTGATTCGGCAAGCCAAGCTTTCCAGTGAAGCTTTGAACATGCCCTGGCTTCGCATCATTCAGGGCGCGGGGCATTGCGAGACAGCACGACGTGCTGGAAGTCTCAAGCTTCGTGAAGAAGACGCAAATGTGGAGCTCCCTTGTAACGTTGTATATGCCGTACTCAACGCCATGTCAACATTCCCCTCTGAAAATGATGATCTTGTCTTTGAAGCAATTTCGAATGCGCTTGTTCGGAGAGTGCTTTTTGTGACTGGAGCAATCGATATGTCGGGATGCCCACCAGCAGATCGAGGCGAAGCTGTCTTCATTGGGAGATCAAATGTCGGCAAAAGCAGTCTAGTGAACATGGTAGGTGCCTATGATACTCTTATGTGCTAGAGCTTCGCTGACCAGAACCCGGCTACCTTCACTCACCATTGTCACGTTTTGCTCATCTCCATAGATTACCAATCGGAAATCACTTGCATTCACCAGTAAACGTCCGGGTAAAACTCAACAATTTAATTTCTTTGCGGTGAACGACAAGCCTGGTCGAGAAAAGGAAATAAGATACGGAGACGTGGTTCTAGGGGAGCGTGATCTTGACTCATTTAATATTGTCGACTTGCCAGGCTTTGGGTTTGCCAGGGTGCCCGAAAAGCAAAGGCAAGATTGGGCTCGATTCATGGCCGAATTCCTTTCCAAGCGCAAAACACTTAGAGTTGTGTTCCACTTGGTCGACGGGCGACACGGGCCGATCGACGAAGACGCCACCATCATGAAACAAGTGGGGGAAAGTCTGCCGAAAAATGTGGCATATGTGGTGGTACTCACCAAGGCAGATAAAAACGTGAAAGCCGCGTCCAGGAAGCAACCTGGAAAAGTATCGATCGATGTCATGAACAGTGTGCGTGAAGCAATGCGGGCTAACAAAGTGGGAAATGCTCCGGTCATCGTTACATCAGCAGAAACAAAACTCGGTCGTGATGACTTGTGGAGGTATCTGCGACTTGCAGCTGAAGCCTATTAGACACTATGTTGTCTTAAATTGTTGTATACTATTTTTAGTAATTTGAGTTCTACTAGACTAGCTGGACTTCGCCGCATGCGTTTAACTTTTCTCTGCCTTGACAGCTGATCTCTTTAGTGAACGTTCAATCCGTTGTCTTTCTTTGCGATCTCGTACCTTTCGCTCCTTGAATTTTTTCACAAGATCATCAAAACCAATCTCCATCAGCTTCATCTTGGCCAATCGTGCGGCCTTGGTGACAGGGCCTAGCATGCGAATCGCCGCTTCGTCGGTGATATCCGCACACTTTTCCAAAGGTCGTCCAGTAATTTCTTCCGCAGCATGAACCAGGGAGACATCGTTTTCTCCCACTAAACTAATGGCACGCCCCCGACGACCAGCGCGGGCCGTCCGACCCACGCGGTGGACATAGGAGACTGCATTTCGAGGGAGCTCTGCGTTGATGACCAAATCAACACTAGGTATGTCAAGCCCGCGACTGGCAACATCTGTTGCTACGAGCACCCGAGCCTGCTGCGACTTGAATTTACCAAGCGCAGCCAAGCGACGATTTTGAGAGAGAAGAGAGTGAAGTGCCACATTATCCACCCCTACTTGGGACAATATTCCCGACACCAGGGCTGCTCGTTCACAGGTGGAAACAAAGACAATGGCGGAGCGCGCCTTTCCCACCTCCTCCTCCTCCTCGTTGTCCGAGTCTTGCCGACGACCACTCCAGGCAGCACGCCCCTTATTATCCTTTGCCTTCCCACCGTTGGACATGAGGGTTCGAATAGTGGTGAGCAAGTAGGCATCGCGTACTCGGGAAGGCATAAAAATGTATTCTTGTTTGAGACCAGATGGAATGCGAGGTGTCAAAGCCTCTGCCGTCTCTTCGTCGGCTGCTTCGCAATCATTTTGGTTCTCATCGTTGTCGCTAGTCTCGTCATCATCATCGTCAGCAGCATCATCAGCATTAGCATCATCGTTTGCGTCAGACTCGTCTTCATCTGCCGAGCTGCTGTCGCTGTTGCTGTTTTCTAATTTTTGCTTTTTGGACAATGGTTCGCCTAGTCCTTCGTCGTCGGCCCGAACCACAAACTTTCGAAGTGGTAAACGTCCCTTCCCTCCCCCTGCAATTTCTTCCAAGCTCTCTAAACTCCTTGTCATGGTAGCACTAAACAATAAAGTCTGGCACTTGGTGCGTTTGTCACGGTTGCAATGTAGTAAGAGTTCAGCAACGTCGCGTTCAAATCCAGAATTGGCCGCCAGAAGCCGATCGGCCTCGTCCAGCACCAAATAGCGAACATGCTTCAATTGAGGAGGACTCGGTCCTCGCAGCAACTCTGCCAACCGACCCGGTGTCGCAACTACAAAATGTGGTTTTCGATCCAACTCGCAGGATTGTCGGACCATATCCAAGCCGCCCACGACCAATGCTGCTGTAACGTTGTAACTGGATCCCAGCGCCAAAATCTGCTGGTGAATTTGTTTCGCCAATTCACGGGTTGGACTCACAACGACCGCATAAATTCCATATGGATCGTTGGATAGTCTTTGTAAGATTGGTAACGTAAAGGCTGCAGTCTTTCCAGACCCCGTCACGGCCAAGGCAAGAACATGAGTGGATGCTTCGCGAAGCAAAAAGGGAATGATGGTACGTTGGACTGGCGTGGGGCGTTTGAAGCCTAAGGCTCTGCATGTCTCTACTAGCGGCTCACTTAGACCTAGATCCCCAAATGAGGCCAAGGGAGAGACTTCTGCCTCCTCTTTTTCATCGGCCGGAGCGAATTTCGAAGTCCAGTTGTCATCGGCAACGACATGATCATCATTATTTTCGATTTCGATTTCTGCGAGGGATTTCGTCGCTTCTTCCTTTCTCTTTTGTGTGCGCTTGTGGGACTTGCTGAAAAGGGTAGACATGGCGACCGAGCCACAAAGATTAAACCAAACGGATGTTGTGCCACAAAAGGGAAGTCTTCTTTCCAAAGACAATAACATGATGGGACGCAAGAGTTGGCGGGGGAGACCTGCGGCCTCTGCTAATATGCATGCAAGTTTCTCTTTTGCGTGATGGTGAGTTTTGCGCGAAAAGAATGGTTGGTGGCAGCAGTCGACTGGATGGATCGTTACGGTGTTATTTTGATCCATAACCTAATAGTGTTTTGCTCCAACTGGTCAAACTGCCTCGATCCGCCGCCGCCCGCCACATACCGGTAGCAGAAGATCTATCATCATTATCGGACTGGGAGGAGGTGAGATAAGACATTCAATTTTTGCTTCCTTCTAATTTACATTAAAACGTAATGTGTGCCTAGTAAAGACCATCTTCTTCGATCCATTGAGCTGCTTGCTTGGCGTAGTAAGTCAAGATGATATCGGCACCCGCTCGCTTGAAGCATGTCAAAGTTTCCATGACGACATCCTTTTCGTTCAACCAACCCCGTTCGCACGCAGCCTTGATCATGGCGTATTCTCCCGAAACGTGGTAGGCAGCAATGGGGAGGTTTGAAGCATCCTTGAGACGACGAATCACATCCAAATAAGGCATTCCTGGCTTGACCATCAGCATGTCAGCACCTTCGGCGGCATCCAAAGCAGCCTCGATCAACGCTTCCCGACCGTTGGCAGGATCTTGTTGGTAGGTTTTCTTATCTCCAAAACCAGGGTGGCTGTCCAAGGCATCACGGAAAGGACCATAGTATGCAGAAGCGTATTTGGCAGTGTAAGAAAGAATGGAAACATCCGTGAAACCCTCCGAATCCAAAGCATCTCGAATTGCCTTGACGCGTCCGTCCTGAAGGATAAGAAAAAGAGGTAGATGGATAAGAAAGAATATAAGTATTTCCAAATAGAGAAACAAAATGTCAGCCATCAAAATTCTTACCATCATGTCACTGGGGGCAACGACATCAGATCCAGCACGGGCTTGGCAGACGGCTTGCTTGCAGAGTTGGTTGATAGTGACATCATTCAGAATTTTTCCATCTTCGACAACACCGTCGTGTCCTTGGTCGGAATAGGGGTCCAAAGCAACATCGGTACAGACGATCGAATCGGGGTATGCCGCCTTGATCAATCGGAGGGCACGGGGAACAATGCCTTCGGGGTTGTACGCCTCGACACCCAAGTTGGTCTTGAGCGCATCGGGCACCTTGGGGAAAAGAACAAAGGTCTTGACTCCCACGTCGTAGGCCTCCCCAACTTCTCGAAGCATGGATTGCAAAGAGTGACGCTCACAACCGGGCATGGATTCGATAGCTTGATTGTAATCTTCTTCGTGGATGAAAAGAGGGTAAATGAAGTTCGAAGGGGTTACAATATTTTCTCGGACCATTCCACGCATGGTAGCACTCTTGCGGTTTCGACGAGGTCGAGCTCGCTATTATTATAGCGGGTGCAGAAATTAAAACTGGATTAAAAAGGAGAGAGTCAACGGATCACATGTTCCTCGTTTCTTTTACATACCTGAGGAACCCAGACTTGGTCATTGTTGTTGCGGATAAGGGCAGGGCTTTCGCCGGAGGTAGGATCGAAAGTGTCGGGGTCGCTGTCGATTCCAATCAGGGAGCGATCGACAGGTTCGGGATTTCCAGTGGCCGAGGCAGCAGACGAAGGTGCCACTGCCGAGAAAGCGCAAGCGTTATTGACGAGTGACGCGAGGAAAAGGGCGGTGTAGAACTTCATGGTTAGGTTGTTTTGTTGTTAAAAGGAAGACGACTTTGTGCCTCTCGGTGAGTGGAAATGAGAAGTGAAAGTGGTCGGCAATGAGAGATGCCGTACCGGCATATCCGTCCGCGTGGAAGTGCATGTTCGGCATCATCTTTTGGCTCCTCATTCTACGTGATTTCAAGGTGGAAAGTCTACGAGATCACAACTTCAACAAAGCTAGATTAGTACCCACAAAAAGGTCCAATGAGTCGAATCTGGTGCCTGGGCGTACAGTAGGACAGACCAGCGAAGAATGCATTCATTCATGCCACGTCAGCACTCGGAACGCGAGAACTTCCCACCGACGACTATATCGAAAGATACCGAAAAGCAGAAAATCGACACGCGTCGAAACCTGCAGCAGAACAACTACTTGAAACTCGTCGCCTTGAAAGGCGTTTGTGGAATCATCCCATCCTTCCTCTTGCTCATAATTCGGAGAAAGGCTTGCTGCACAGGCGAAAGGCGGGACTTTTTCAGCGAGAACTAGCTCAAGAGAGAAATTGGGAAGAAGCAAGACGATCATTGTTTTCAGTAGCATCGACAAGACATCTGACAAACAAACATCGGAAGAATGAAGTTCTCCAACATTCTCACCGTCCTAGCTCTTCTGATGAGCCCGGGGTATCCATTTGTCATCCCAACCGTTTCTTCGATGCGCATGGGTCATAAGCAGCGGTTCTATTCTTCAGGAGGCTACGCCGACGAGAACGGCGTCAACAAGAACGATTCACTGAAAGCTCTTTCCGTGACCGAGCTCAAGCGATTGCTGAGCGAGAGAGGAGTCGATTTTCGCGACTGCTTGGAAAAACGTGACCTCATTGATCGCCTGATGAATTCCGAAGCTTCGAGTGATCGGCAGCCGACCGCGCCCATGATGGGACTATCCGACCATGAGCAGTCGTTGATTTCAACCTTCAAACGAGTGTCTCCGTCCGTTGCCAACATCAAGACTACCACTGTTGTCCAAGCTCAAGAGGGGCTGAGGCTTCGGAGCCTAGAAATACCGCGTGGTACTGGCAGCGGGTTTTTATGGGATGAGAAGGGCCATGTTGTGACTAACTATCATGTGGTCTCGGCTGGACGCAAAGATGGTACGCTGCCTTCCAGCGTGAAAGTCAAGTTGGCCGGTATGGCCGAGGTTTTTGACGCTGATATTGTAGGCGTCGAGCCTGAAAAAGACATCGCGGTTCTTAAGGTACGAGACCGTCGAAACCTGCCCAGACCAATCGATGTCGGTACGTCCAATGACTTGCAAGTTGGTCAGAGCGTTCTGGCCGTTGGCAACCCCTTTGGGCTTGACGATACATTGACCACTGGTATAGTCAGCGCTCTTGGTAGAGATGTGGACGGCATTGGTGGTCGTCCCATTCATGGATGCATTCAGACCGATGCGGCCATCAACCCTGGGAACAGTGGCGGGCCTCTATTGGATAGTCGAGGCCGCCTGATTGGTGTCAACACGGCCATTTTCTCCCCGAATGGAGCTGGCAACGTTGGTATCGGCTTTGCTATTCCTGTTGATACAGTTCGCAGGGTTGTGAACCAAATTATCACGTACGGAAAGGTCGTCCGTCCTACTTTGGGGATTTCTGTCGTTGACGATAGGATTGTGCGCAACCTTGGTCAGCAGCTGGGTCGAACATTGGAAGGTTGCTTGGTCGCTGACGTCGTGCCAAATAGCCCTGCGCTCGTGGCAGGGGTCGAAGCGACCTCCATGAAATCTGATGGGTCGATTGTCCTTGGAGATCTGGTGACCGGTGTGAATGGTGAACCTGTCCGACAAGCAGAGGATCTCATTTCTGCCATTGAAGAGAAAAATGACGGAGACAAGGTGTACTTGAATGTACTTAGGAAATGTGATCCTTCGAGATCTAAAACAATCGAAGTCATCCTCACAACCCGAGAAAAGCTCAAACAGAAATCCACCCAGACAGCACGACCAGCTGCAACAAAAAGATCCAGCATCTTGAGTGCTTGGCAGTAGGTGTAAAAACTCTCTACAATAATTCCAATTCATCACGCCTCTATGCCCTGGACTCCAGGACTTTGTTTCGAGCGACTGTCTGAAAAACCTAGCGTCGTCAATTGGAGAAAATGCTTTTCATGTCGAATTGGAACTATCCCTATAAAGGTTGCTGGTACGAGTACCCAAGCAGAAAAGGTGTGAAGCCTTTCTCAACACCAGTCTGCTGCTGCCCGGCAGGTTAACGATGGTACATTGAAGTTGCCAAGGAATACCATCAAAACTGTAGAAGCTCAACTTTCCTCCATTGCCTGAGGAATATCTCCAAGGAGAGCATCGGCGCTTGCAACATCCTTCTCGAGCTCATCTATGAGTTTGAGGCGTTCTTCCAGTTGCTTCTCGAGAATTTCAATCAAAATCTCACGGCTCTGGTGCTCCCGGAACTTGTTTGTTTCTTGTAGCATGAGAAAGATATTATGTGATAGCTCGTCTCGTCCTTTTCTATAGTGTGAAACCAAGCATGTAAGATTTCCATTAGACTCTACTGCAGATCCCTCGACCGTCCCGGCCGATCCATGTAAACTTACTTGTTGTCTGCAGGACGGTGCACCAAATCTTGAACAAGGCGCACGAATCCTTGAACAACCATTCGATTGAGCCTAACATTATGGGAGGGCAATATGCATAAGACCATGACTGAAAAACGGTTCAATCTTGCAGCAATCTTCGTAATTTGTATCAGTACTTACTTCTTCACTTCATCGCGTATTATTGTCGGATCTTCGCAAGGATCGAGTGGCTCCACAAGAAGGGGGTCCTGGATAAGAGGACATGAGAAAAATGAGCGGCTGGCCATGAATTTCAAATAAAGTATAATTTTGAATCGATAGCAAGGAACTGCTTGGTTTTTTTCAACTCACTTCCACGATTTCTCCAAATACTCCCACCACATCGCCCTCCTCTTCTTCGGCGTCTGCACGAACGCCCCCTAGGATCGCATCAGTATTGGCTTTTTCATCGGCAAGTCTCAAACGTTCTGCTTCTTCGCGAGCTCGCGCTGCTGCGGCAGCGGCACGTCTTGTCCCTCGTTCCAGGGCATCTTTCGGGATTTCTGGAGGCGTCAAATGAGCGGCTTCAGTGTAATAAAAGGGCGGCGGTGGGAATTCGCTCACCAGCAACGTCGCCTCTCCTGGGGCATCCCCTTCACCGCCTGTATCCGCTGCTACTCCAGAAGACATTGTGATATGAATCCAAAAACAGTCTTCCTTGAAACAAGGGTATGAAATCAGCTTGCTGCTTGCCGCTATCTTTGTGAGAGATGACAATGAAAAAGTTGATATCCACCTCTCAACTCTCAACTCTCAACCACTTTCGCAACTCATTACGAACGCAGATAATACTGTCATGAGTCTTGCATCGCCGGGGATAAGAGCTCAGCTACCGGTATCATCAGTAGTTTTCAGCGCAGCACTGTCAGCACTGCGCGCCGCCGCCGCCTGATGCCTGATCCGACGGATGGACTAATACGACTGTTAGATTGGACCCACCCGACACCCGAGACGACAACCTGATGCTACCGGTACTGTACCAGGTAGAGTAGCTGGAAACAGCGGCTTTCTCTACCGGTACACTGCTTTGCGATACAGCTCTACCGGTAGTAGACTACTAGTAGTCTACTCCAGTGTGATGAGTGCATCAATCCGTACAAATAATCAGAGCCGATGACAAATTCCTTTATTTATAAAATCCCCTCGGGACTACTCAGTAGGTGTTCTATTCATCTGAGCGACCAGCCGAAGTGCTCGGCATTGACTGCCACAAAGAAATCTACCGTGCTCGGTCGCTCTCCCGTGATTTCTTCGATGTTTTCTAAATCCCCTTGTCCTAGCCGACGATCATAATCTCCATCTAGCCATTCAATAAGCCCGTCAATTTGCCACTCGGGTATTCGGCTAGATAGCAGAGCTTCTTTGAAACGTTGCCAAGATATTTCGCGAACTTTGATGTCCCTTCCCAGAACCTTGGACATGCTTTGAGACAAATCGATCATTGAGTACTTTTGCGACACCAAGTTGTACGTTCGACCGTAATGAGGCTGTGGGTCAATCAATATGTCAGCGGCACATTTTCCAATATCCTGTATAGAGACGCTTGCAAATTTCGAGCGCGGACAGCGTGGGTCACAGATTCTATTTTCTTGCTTGACGGTGCTGGCGTGCGCGAAGAGATTGTCCATGAATAACGGTAGACGAATGATTGTATAGTGAATACCAAGAGCTTTTGCACGATCTTCGATTGGCTTGAATTGTTTTCCAAAGATTGTTTGTGTGTTTGCAATTGTCACAGATAATAGCAAGACAAATTTTACACCCGCGGCTTTGCAAGCGTCTAGAGCAATAGATGCCAAGCCTGTCCGTTCTCGGTCGCAAGGCACCACGATAAAGGCACGTTCAAAACCTCTCAGATTTTTGGTAAGCTCTCTGCGATTGCTCATGTCGGTTTTCACGGTGGGTAGTTTCAGCCTGTGCTGTTCAAATTTCTTCTCATTTCGGACTCCCGCGTAAACATCGACTTCACCTGAACTTCGCATCAAAATCGACTCCAGAGTAGCAACACCCACGCATCCATTTGCTCCAATGACGACTGTTTTGGCTGCATTTCTTGAAGGAACGGCACCCATGGTCAATCACACTAACGTTTTTTTGTGTTGACGACAAAACTGAACAACAACGAAAATAATGCATCCAAGAAAAAAGTGAGGGTGACAATCAACGAGCATGCAGTAGTTGAGGCCATGAAAACTCAACTGACCCGCCAATGTGACTTCTAAGTAAAAATGTCGCACCAAAAAAGCCCATAAATAAGATGCCGTTGAATTGTCACACTATTTTCGAGTATGGATATCATCTCATCAAACACATTCCGCCCAGCAATTCATTCGTATTGCAAATTTCTGTTGGCGTGCGCGATGCTACGTAAAAAGCTCTATGATACAGGTACAGCACTCTACGGTACCGGTACCGGTATGGAATGACGATGGCAGATCAAAGCAATCGAGTTAATCGATGGAAGCTCGGCGTCGGGCGGCGGACGTACGTGTCGGACGATGAACGGTCGGTCGTCGCGACGAACTCTCATAAAATGCTGAATGCGAGGCGACGATCCAAAACCCCGCAAGCCGCCGCAAAAGCCTTTTGTTTTTTGTTGGCTTTTGACTTTTAGGTATGGCCTTCTGTCTTTTTTCATTGATGTTGACAATACAACTACAGTATCTCAACATCAAGAATGAGTAAAGGGAGCGCAGCAACTGCCATGGTGGTGGACACCCCAGTTCCTCCCACAGATGATTCCTATTTGGATTCGTTGGAAGAGCCATGGAAGTCTATGGTGCTCAAAGCCATTCCACCGATCAGTGCCGATGAATCATCCGCTCTCGCCGACGCGGCAGTACGCCTCGAGCAGTTTGAGT
The DNA here is from genome assembly GCA_956465555.1 of Nitzschia sp. pyKryTriq1. Lineage (NCBI taxonomy): Eukaryota > Bacillariophyta > Bacillariophyceae > Bacillariales > Bacillariaceae > Nitzschia > Nitzschia sp. pyKryTriq1. The sequence goes on from OY101119.1 coordinate 813,379, forward strand.
TGGATGTTCGGTCGCAGTTCTTGCAGCTATTTTTCGACACAGATCCTTCTGAGACACTTGAAAAGGCAGGGGCATTCTGGAAGGCAGCCCTGAACCTGTGTTTGCACATGGTACATGGTGCCTCTAAATCGAAAGGGGATCCTCGATACGCCGATATGACACCCCGGAAACTGCCGGTACTGCTGATAGAAGACTACTTGGATGCTCTTCCCGTTGAAGACGCCAAGAAATTCTGGGCGGACTATGTAGAACCATCCTTGGATCACCCCCCACAGTTGCTGGGAGAGCTGATGTGGAATTCGTCCAACTCGTCTCACTTGCCTTTCTTGCGTGTATGCAATCAATTTCTTCGAGTTCTGGATACGGCTTCTCACAGTGACCAGTGTGAATGGAAGGGACGTATTCTCACTGCGTTGGCTAAGGGATTCTCCATTGCTGATCGATCGGCTCTCAAATTCTGGGGGAGCTTTCATTCTTCCAATGTCAACGACTACGAAAGTGAAGAAACCTTTGAAGCCAACTGCTTACCAACCAAATCCAAAGGTAGTAGTGCCACTACCAAGATGGATTACAGCTTATACGAGTCCTTCTGGTCCTTGCAAGCTGATTTTTCGAATCCTAATCGTATTCAAGTGGCTGCTTTTATTCGGAAATTGAAGACTGTTTTGGAGGCTATGGAATCTGCGGCCAGCAGCCATGCTAAATCGACTGCCCCTCTTTGCACTTCCATCCGATACATGACTTCCTCCTCTCTACTTCCGACACAATTGTCGACTGTTGAATTCCGTTCCTGTGTGGTGTCTCAATTTCTGATCACTGCCTCACACTTGTCGTCAGAGTCCCCCGCTTTGGCCACTGCTCTGGTACCGTTCTTGACGCGCGCCAAGAAATTGCTGCAGTCAGATAATCCAGAACTCTATCATTTGTTGTGGGAATCCATTTTAGCACATCGTGAAGATGCCTGGCGAAAGTGGAAAAAAGAAAAGTGCCCTGTTAAAGCCTTTGCCCCAAAACAAACCCGAAAGTCCCTATCCGAAACCCCCACATCGCTCAGCAAGGACAAGAACCAACTCCTCATGGCTGGTTCTCTGGGAGACGTAGACGCACCGGCGGAACATGAGTACGAATCATTGCAGAGCGATGAGCTCTTGAAAGTTTCTCAAGACTTGAAAAAGGCAATTCCATCTCTGGAAGAGCATTTGGAACCATACGTGGAAGCCTTGGATCCTGAATCAGGCATCGAAGCCGACTATCACCCTGGGAGTGACCCGCTCTTTTCTTGGAGAGCCATGAGACTGTATGCCAAGCATCAATTGCCTCTTCTCAAGAACTGTCGACGACCTGCCGATCTGGAACGAATTACACGAGAGTGGTATCGCCAGCAGGGCAAGGAAATTCCAGGAGAAATGCCGCCGGAACAGCCAGACGACGATTGGGAAGAAGATGATAATCATTCTGAAAAACTTGACGGCAAAGGAAGCGAGATGGACGAAGACGAAACTGAGAAAAAGGACGGCGATGAATTATCTTCTAACGAGGGAGATCGTGCCTCAGGTGACGAACGCGAGGAAGAAGCACCCAGCCCGATTCAGGAGGTGGAAACGAAGGACGGAGACGATGAAGAAAAAGAAGAAAGATTGTCTGAAAAGGAAAAAGGCGACAACTATGATGAGAAATCTGTGGATAGCGTCAGTCTCGAAGAAAAGGAGCAGGCAGGAAATGCCCGTGATTTGACGGAACCAAATACGGATGACGACAACGATGAAGCCGCAAATTCGAGTGCTGATTACGACCAAGCGAAAGAAGATGCTAGTAGAGCAAAGAAAAACGCCGACGAAGTTATGAAGGATTTGGAGGACGAAAAGGAAAAACCGGAAGCTACTGTAGAGGACAACGAGTTCAAGGAGAAGAGCGAGGACAAAAAGGAAGAAACGAACAGTCGAGAAATCGAAAACTCGGTGGTCAAAGAGATAGAAGATCCAGAAGCATCCAAGAATATGTCGAGAGAAGCGAGCGACGATGAAAACAGCAAGAAAGATGAAGACAGATCTCGGCATCGTGATTCTTCGTCCAGGAAACGAAGACGATCGAGAAGCGAAGAGAGGGATGGGAAAAGGTTCTCGCGGGGTCCGTCGCGTGAAAGGGGTGGTGATCAAGACCGAGACCGTCGTGATCGTTCGAGGCCTTCTGGGAACAGAGGAGGGGGTCAGAGAAATGAAGGCCCCCAAAGAGGTCGTGGACGGAATGATGACGGTGGTCGAAGAGACGAAGGACCGCCAGCACGTGGAGGTCGTGGAGGTGGTCCGCCGCCGCCTCGTCGTGATGATGGCCCACCCTCACATGGTAGAGGCGGGGGTGGGGGAAGACACGACGACGAGAATCACGCAATGTCGGGACGATTTGAAGCCCCCCCTCCTCCCCGGCGACAAGACGATGGTCCGCCACCTGGTAGGGGAGGCGGTGGACGTGGCGGCGATCGGAGAGATGACCGCCATCGTGGAGGTGATAGAAGGAGTGGGCGAGATGATTCTAGATTCCGCGGGCGGCGTTAAAACATCTGCTGTTGGCAAAATTTCTTATATTGATTACTTCACTGCTCCTAGCCGGAGTACGGAATAGTACGGGTATAGACTAGTATGGATTACATTGGTTGGAAACAAATAATAGTTTGAGACCGAGATTCAATTCGGTCTTTTCCCTCTTGAGCAGCTTCAAATTACGTCGACTACGTAGTCAATCAGATTCCACTGCTGCGAAATCTAAATCATGTGATGATGCCTGGTTGCTGACCCGTGGTGAAGAATCATCGTCATCGTCATCGATTTTCTTGGGCCTTCAACAGTTCTGTTGTTTTAGATGCCCTGCATGCATGCATGCTGCCACGACGATTGATGATGAGGGGAGGAGGCTTCGGATGCCAAGATTGAAACGGCATCTATTGCAGTCGTGTGGTGCAAGAGGCATTATAATCGTGATATCGTTTTTATCTTTGGGGCCATAATAGTAGGTTCGTCCGTTTTATCCCTTGCTTATCGTCCCGGTGCAAATAAAGGCCCAATCACGATACGAAAACAACAGACGAAGTACCGGTACACAGTCAAAGTAGTGGAACTCTTTGTTGCTTTGATGTGAAGTCGGTCTCGTAGAGTAGTTTAAACAATCAAGATAAACGAGTATTCTCAAGATTATAACCATTAGAAAGATCTACCTTTTGCAAGAATGATTTTTTTGGATCGCTGAACTTTCGTCCAGCGATCTCCAAAAGTTCATCAGTATTCCACTTCTGATAGTAGCCAAGATCCAATTTTTGGTACTTAGGCAGTTGAACTTTCAATGATACATCCATGCATGAGGATGTATCAATGCCGCTTGACATTCAATTAGGTCTCAAAATTCATCCTGTGGCAGTTCCAATAACCAAACTGCCATTGAAATATTCATTATCCGAAACGATAGTTTTTGTTCACGAGTCGCGAGTCCCTACCTCTAGGGATCCCGACTCGCGGACAAACGGACAAAGGTCAGACACACATCGACTCTCCCTTTCATTCGCAGGCAAGAGAAGATCCAAAAAAAGGAAAAAAAAACCAAAACATTCACAGACTGCGCGCGCGTCGCAGCAACACAACGGTATCTTGTCGAGAGACGAGGAGGCCCTCCCGGCGAGGCACGCATGGAACAAGACAAGGACCATCTCTCAACATACCAACGATCATCCCGTTACCATCCCATGATGAGCTTGCGGAGCCTTTCAAACAGCTCTCTCGCCAACGGTTTTGTGAACGGATCCCCCAACATGTCTCGTGTCGCGCATTTCACGACGCGAATAATCCCTGGCTTGACGTGTGTCCAGAAATGGTGCATTTTCACAGAAAGGTACTTGTTGCGGTTGTTCAAGTGCTGCGAGTTGGCGAGGAGAAGGGCGCTTGCATTGTCCTCATGGACGGTGGTGTGGATTGAGGACACCAGGGGATCTGGAAGCGAGAGGGCCGACACCGTTTCGATCAGCATCTCTCGGAGAGGGATGAGGATCCGCATGCAGTGGGAGAGAGCCGAGTATTCGGCGTGGAAGGTCGAGAGGGCAATGCTCTGCTGCAGGCAGGACTTCCAAATGAGAGGACATCCTGCCAGGAAGATGATGATCCCGGTCCTTGATTTCACGCTTACTGGATTGTCCGGAGGGTCGACACCATAGGAGTTCTTAGGCAGTTGAACTTTCAATGATACATCCATGCATGAGGATGTATCAATGCCGCTTGACATTCAATTAGGTCTCAAAATTCATCCTGTGGCAGTTCCAATAACCAAACTGCCATTGAAATATTCATTATCCGAAACGATAGTTTTTGTTCACGAGTCGCGAGTCCCTACCTCTAGGGATCCCGACTCGCGGACAAACGGACAAAGGTCAGACACACATCGACTTACACCCTTACGTCCGCGTCGACGCGCACCAAAGACCAACAAAATCACAATCTCCTGGGGGCGGGTGAAACAAACCAGGATATAATAGTCATCAATAAGAATTCCGTTGGGCGTGATTTTGCATTTCCATACAGTATCAGGAAGAAAGGTTGGTTCTCAAATTCGGAGCAAGATCAAGATTGAAGATTGGAGCGAAGACTCCTTGAACTTCTTGTCACCACCACAACCACTGGTCATCACGATCGCTTCACAAAATAGTATGCAACGTTCCATTCATTTCCTTTCACCCAAAAGCCCACAGTCATTAACCAACATGTATCAAACAATGGGTCTAGGCCAACAATCGATCGGTTGTGAAGCAGATTCCGTGCAAATACATGCTATGTTAAAACAGGAAGAATCAGCTTATGTCGTACGAGACTATCTTCAAAATCTTCCAGCCCGCACTCCAGCCGGTCAACCCGTTGACGCAGACGCTAGATCCATAATCGCTGCCTGGTGTGTGAAGATTATGGAGGTTTGTCAATACGAAAAGGAAACAGCTGCTGTTGCCATATCACATCTTGATCGCTTTGTGGCATCACCAGATGGCTACGAAATTCTTCTCGATCGAAGCCTCTTTCAATTAGCGGCACTCACATGCGTATATTCTGCGGTTAAGATTTGTGAGCAGCAAGCTCTTGGACCTAAGCTCGTTGCACAGCTCAGCAATGGAGAGCGTAGCAGTGAAGAAATTCAGAAAATGGAACTTCGATTACTGCGGGCCCTTCAATGGCGAGTTAATCCCCCCACGGCCATGGCGTTTGTCAATTGTCATGTTGAGTTGATATCAGAAAGGGAGTTAGATTCTCTCAGTCGCCAAGGGCTAATCGATTTGGCACAATATCAGGTTGATATAGCTCTTTTGAATTATGATCTCGTTACCAAAAGATCATCTTTGGTGGGGCTTGCTGCTCTACTCAATGCCTCTGAAAGTTGGTGCGACGACAATTCTCTTCTTGCGCAGGTGGCATCGTTGATATTGAAATGCACTGGTATTCAACCGGAATCTCTTTCGACGCTACGAAACAAACTGTACGACTTCATCTCCACAAAAGAAAAGACGGGATCTGTTCGGTGCTTGCCAACCCTGCGAAAACCGAGCTCTAAAGTTCCGTCGTTTACAAAAACATCTGGAGATTCCTTCTCCGTTTCACCCAGATCAGTTCAAATCTCGTAACGAGCACATATTATTCAAATGCTAATGTAATCAACTCATTCCCCGCTACATTTTTCGTTTGATTTCTACTAGCTGTGTATAGGCGAGATGCCTATCGGCTGCATCATCATGTTGTCCCATCAGAATATCCCTCATGCCGGGAAAACGCTTCACTGTTTCGGTCCCCGTCGTCCCATTTTCGGCTTCCAATTAAAGCCGAGTGCGTCCAGCTGTCGTCGTCGAACACTCGCAGACTTTCCACCGAGGTAGTATCCCTTCACACGAATGTCCCGTAGTCTTTGGCCAAGCGGGAAGCCCCATAGATACTCTTGAAGTCATAAAAGAAACGAATCGTTAGAGAACGCGATACGACGATCCCACTTGATCCATAATAATTCCACATACCTGGCCAGGGCCACGCATCATCGCTCCCGACGACGCAGGTTTCACTTTCTGATGAGCCTTTAGAATCGGAGGAGCTCTTTCTTGGAGGGGCCGGGACAACGAAGCTCTGAGGAACGTCAAGGTTTCTGTGATGCATCTGTGAGTAGACGGCTGCCGCATGTACAACTTCCAACCAGCTGAGGCTATCGTTTCCACCAGCGTGAAATCCAATATCAGCAAGAATCCTCAGTCGTTCTGGGCTGCCCTTTACATACAGCTCCTTTTGTCTGACAGCGGTGCATTTTGCACCCAACGGGTAGTTCCAAAGATGCTGTGGCCAGTCTTTTGTTTCTGGAACGACGAATTGCGAAGGTATTTTTAATGCCCCAGTCTTTCGTGAGGCATGACCAGTAGCCTCATTTATTGCATACAGTCGTAGAGCGTTACAAAAGATATCGAAACGATGTTCTTGCACACACCAAACAAAACCAATGGCATTCAACTGCCTTCTCCTCTTTTCTCCCTTGTGTCCTTTCAAAAAATCGCCTCTGCCCCGAATTCTGTAAACAGCTTTTCCAAGGGAGAGCCCCCATGTTGCTCTGGACCACTCAGCGTCGCCAAAGGGAACGACAAATTTCGAAGGCACCAGCAGGTCGTCATGCAGCGTTCGATAGGTGATGAGTGCCTCGAGAATAAGATTCCATTCTGGCTGCAAGCGCTCCCAGACGAAGCCGAGTTGATTTAGTTGGGCAACACGATCGGGCCTCTGCTGAACATGACGAAGCCACCATTTCATGTCATAAACTGTCCGTGATAGGTCGATACCCTGCCATTCTTTGGGATACCTTTCTTTGTCTTCCACTACATACTTCCTCGGCATGACTAGATGAGTATGTTTGTCGTGATAGACCCTAAGCGCTGTGACGGCAGACTCATACGGTAGATCTATTGCACATGTAGTTTTGGTGGATTTCTGAGGTACTACTGTGGGGCGCTTGCCATCCTTGCTCCAGTCTTCTGTGATTTCTGGTTCTTTGACGGAAGCTCGTTTTGAAATCATTTTTTCAGGTGGCAACTGTCTTGGCCTGCTTCGATTTGAGCGCTGTTTCAAAATTCGCCGCGCCACATCTGCTTCCTGGATTCCCGCCACAGCTGCCGAGGATTTCAGCAGCACATCATCGATGCCGACTGGGAGATGTTGTTCACTCGACCCCCCCTTATTGCCACCTCCCAACGCGAGCCCTTGCACTTGATGATGATGATTCCCTGAATAGCAAATCAGTAGCGCCAAAATCACGCATCTACCCAGCAAACCTCGCCGCCGGATGGTTCGCCAAATCAATGGAACCCATCCTGTTTCTTGTCTAATCATGCCTGTGGTAAATGCTCCTTCTCTGTTGTCTGTCACCTCTTGAGATACAACGATCTACAGCTTGAAGACATGTTGTTGTCATGCTATGAGTATGATAGCTGATCACTGATACCGGTACGGTAGACGGTAGATATGGGGGCGCCGCGCCCTTCGTACAAGTACTGGTACGTACAGTATGGCATACTGTACAAGTACCAGGTACTTGTACCCCGGCGTGGTATGCGAGTATGGGCGAGCGAGTAATAAATAATACGACCGTACCAGGTACGTACGTGCACACAGGCACTGCAGTGCCGGTGATATCGGGCTGGGCGGACTCTCGCTACTCTCTGCTGAGCTAGCGAGAGAGAGAGAAAGCCTACATTTACCGGTAGTACTACCGGTACCGGTAGAGAGCAGTTCTCCCCTGCCGGTAATAATGAATAGATTTCATGTTTTTTGACAATGGACGACTCCTCTGTCACTACGTGTGAAGTAAATCAATAAGAGGAGCATAGTAGATTTATGAGACAAGTGGTGAGGAGCAGGGGTACAGGTACCAGTACATTCTGGTGAGTGGTGAGGAGAGCATCATGGCTCCGGAATCGGTCGTTGACGGACGACGGACAGCCAGTGACGTCACATATGGATCTTGGATACTGTACCGATACCGGTATGTACCGGTAGGAGAAACATCATCCTCACTCGACTTTTCACTGCGCACTCGCACTGGCTGGACTAAGGGTACCGGTACCGGTATGGATCTAAAGGGTAAAGAGTAAGAGTATGGGGATCACGGGGATCTAAAGAGTCTCTCTACTTGTACTCTAGAGAGTACTATTAATGACTTCTTTTCTTGTTTCTTCTTTCATCTCTCGACGACAACTGACGAGGAGGATTAGACTATCAACTGTGCGAAGAAATTGATTTCAGAAAGTACCATCGTCAATGGCAACAATACGTAGTTCCCGGAGTTCGATCGATTCTTGATTGATTCATTCTTTGTTTAGCCGTTCCTTGCACCACCTGTTATTGTCTTTACATAGTAGCCAATCTCGGAAGCACCGCCAGCCCAAAATGGATTCCATCGGTGCCCAACGTCTCGATATCCTTCACTTTTGTAAAGTGATAAAGCTGCGACGTTGTCTTCGTCGACGTGCAGATAGATGCGATTGTAGCCCCAACTAGTCTGGGCGATGTTCTCTACGCACCGCACTAAAGCCCTTCCAATCCGTTTCCCTCGGAACTTCTCGGCTACGCACAAGTTGCTCAGGTACGGTTGAAGGTCACTTGCAGAACCATCTCCGAGGCCGATTGTCGATGCAAGACGTCTTTCCACTTTGTCTAGCCAAGGAAGACTGAACGGAATCTTTGCATCACACGGCTATACAGCAAGGGTCAGATACAAGAGCAACGCAATGAAGACCACACTGTGATGTTTCGTCGTACCTGCAGACGAAGCTCGATGGATGCAACTATTTCGATCCGAGAGTCCTCCGTGTCTTGTGACGGTCGGGCGAGAGCCAGAATGAGAGAATCTTTCTCGGCAGCCGTAATGGCTTCCTTACCGCATAGACCTTTGACACTCGGTACTGATAAATCCATTTTCGCCAGCCGATAATCAAGTCTCTGCTTTGTACCTGAAAATACTTCTGCAAATGCCACAATGCTGGAGTAGCCGTTCAAAAGTTCTGCAGCAGGAGAAATCAAGGCTCGTTCGAACGCATTCATGTCTTGGCTTAGCCTGATTGCGTCCGCCCCGAATGCTGCCACCACAAATCGCGAAAGGTCTGGTAAATCTTCTTCTTCGACTAGAGAAAGATCAAATTTATACTCTCCGTCTGTGAATTGTCCTTTTTTGTCAATACATACTCGGTAGCATTCGTCCTCCGAGAAAAATGAGAGGTCGCGGTCGTACTTGGTGAGTGGCACGAGTTGCAGCCCCGGCCTTCTCGTTTCGAAACGGCATATCGAACTTCGACCGGTAAATGCCGAGCTTTGACTCAGGAGGGTGGCGACCAAGATCAGCATCGACGCGTTTATTTTCAACTCTTTTGTTGGTGGGCATTCGCTTCGTCGATCCCTCGAAGACTGGTTTTGATCCAAAGGGCAGTTGCGTAGTATTGATCGTTCCAGGTGCTGGTGGCAATGATCCAATATGACATCAGATACCGGTAAAGTCATGTTGTTGTGATGGTCGATAAAGTAAAATTTGAGAAAAACAATGTCGTCATGGCTCTCGTCGTCACCTTTTGTGGCTTCGTTTACAGGAGATGTACCGGTACTATATATGGTACCTGGTACCTGGTACCGGTAGTTTACACAATAGATCATGGCGTCTGTCCTTCAGTCCCGTACTTGTCCAGACAGTCGCAGGTCGCAGGTCACAGGTCACAGACAGTCGCGAGTCGCGAGTCGCGATGTGGGTCCCGTCCGTCATCCAAGATCGACACTGACGGACACTTCAACTGTCCGTTATGTTTCGGCAGTGAGATATTATTATGGTATTTATTGTGTCCCGCCGACTTGCTTGCATGTCCTGTTTCAGCATCTTCTACTACTGGTATACTCTAGTAGAAGACCTACATGACGGTTGAGCCCCAACCCCCAACCAATACAGTACGAAGTAGACAGAGGCGCAATAATAGTAGCTACGATGTGTGGATGAAAACTAATGCCGAGCCTGTTATTCTAATTGTTGCTACTTTCTCTGCCTCAGCGAATCCTCGTCCAGCAGTGGTGTAATTTCGGGATCGTTTCTGAAGATTCAGTCCGTCTTGCTAGAAGCTTCAGCGGCCAGACGCTCGTCCTTCTTCTTACCTCTCTTCCTAGTGGCCAAATGCATGCTCATGATTCCCTTGGAAATAACAAAGTCTGGCAAACAATCCAAGACATAACCTTGGATTGCATGCAACAGGAACGGCGAAACGACACAGTCGCTATACCCGACCCATTTGATGGCTAAGGCGACAAATTCGGTTGGTGTTGGGACCATCATACTCTTTCGCATCTTGGCAAGCTTGGTTGCAACGTAGAAAGGAACTTGGCATTGGCACGTGACACCCTTGGCCGTGTATTCTGCGTTGATGGCCCGCGAAAATCGTTCGATGAAACTTTTCGCTCCTGAGTACTCGGCCAAGAGAGGCAAGGTGTACATGGCAGAAGCGGAAGAAACATTTACAATACTGCCCTTCTTGCGGCTGAGCATACCGGGAAGAACCATCCGTGTCATCCAAACAGTGCTGTCAATGTTCATCGTCATAAGATTTTGAACTTCCTCGTCGGATAGCTCATCAAAGAACATGGGGTACCTGTAGCTTACGCCGACGTTGTTGACCAAAACACCAACTTCTAGGTCTTTGATGGCCTTTGCTACCTTATCCTGTGCAGCCTTGTCGAAGTTCGAGTAATCGCAGACCACGCACATGACTTCGATTCCGCTGTATTTCGCTGCGATTTCCTTCTTGACGTCCTGCAATTTCGACTCCGTCCTACTGATCAAAACCACACTCATACCTTGCTTGGCGAACGCAAAAGCATAGGCTTTTCCGATTCCATCTTTAACAAAAATGAGAACGTTAGAGACACTGAGACATGATTTCTCTAGCCGATGACAAATATAATGTGTAGGCGCTTACCGGTTGCACCAGTGACCACTGCCCATTTGCCAAACCTTTTCAGATCCTTCCCGGGGCGAAGGAATGTCTTGAAAAGATGGGTCACGGCCTTCAACACCAAGTTGAGGCCCATCAGGCCGACAATACCGACGGCTGCCTTTTCCAAAGTAATATCCATTGTGACTGGTCTGAAATGGGAAAATGGGATCATCAAACACCACGCAACAAACAACAACCACTGCAACCACCAACCACAGCAGCGTACCAGGTACTTGTAGACCTACTGCTACAGTACTAGGTGCTGGCAGGAAAAAATGCGCGCTGTGAGACTTCGTTTGTTAGGCTACCGTACGTGTACGTGTAATTTTCCGGTTCACGGATGACTGGTGCGCTGTGCGCTCACGTTTGGGAGTCACGAATGACGCACGAGATGAGAATCAGCATTACAAGTACGAGTACCAGGTACTGGTACTGTACTTACGGACAGACCAACCTGACGACGCTACTAAGAGCAGAAGTCTACTACTGCTCTAGTCTATCGTAAAGCAGCGAAAAAGTGCAGTCTAATTTAGTTACTACCTTGACGGTCGAGAGCAATCAATCTCTAGTAGATATATGTACGGTGTACAAGTAGACTACTCCTCTCTCGAGCATTATGGCTTTCAAATCCCTTAAGTCCTTCTAGTTTTAGAGTAGAATTGTCGCTGTGGCAACTATGATTCACTTCCTTAAAAATTGCTCTCTCTACCAGTAGCCTTTGGTGGGACCATTTCGACGGCTGCGACAAGGGGGGCTTCCGAGGCCAATACGAGTACACTGATCTATCTATCTGCTCGTATCAGAGTGAGGCAAAGCTCGCATTGTACATGATTCTAAGAGGTAAATATTCTATCATTTACTCAAATAATAGCACTACTTTTCGTGCTTCCCTGCTGTGCGTCTATTGGAGTACCTGGAGAGAGAGGTGGCAGCATCTGTAAAAATATCATGATTGCTTATGGATATGCCTCGCCCTCACTCATTTTCTTCAGAACTCCATTGTCGCCGGCACCAGTCAGATTATTTAGATAGTCCCAAGTTGCGCGATTGCCATATCCACCAGAAGTCTTGCGATTACTTTGACGGTCAATGATAGACTGCTGCAGGGCCTTTTGGTATTCCTCGGGAGACATTTCATCCATGCCATCGATCACATAAGTGTTCACAGTCCCCTTGGCCAACCCAAGACCTCCTTTTCCAGCGTAAGCCTCTCCTTCTTCATCGTTAGTTTCGTCGTATACTGTTTGGGATGTTGCCATTCCCGTTGGCACGGCAGGCGCAACCAGTGCGACCGTTGAAGCTCCGGCAGAGCCCAATCCACTCACTCGTCCCGCTTCGAATTCCCTCATTTCGACCAAGATACGCCCTGTCTGAGCGCACACCTGTTCTACTTCTAGCATGGAAAGGCTTCCTGGTCCATTCTTGATCCGGTTCTCCAAGGCCAAGAGAGTTTGCCTCATATCCTCGTACAAGCTTTCGGAATACAGTTTAGGAGGTTCTTCATCCTCGTCGGGAAGACCTTCTTTTTCCCGCATGCGTGCCTTGATTTCTTCCGGCGACATGGGCTTCGTTCTGGTAATTTCCGGTGGTGATTCCGAAGAAGCATCGGCAGACAGCCGCCAAAGGCATGCCCGGCCAGACGAAGACTGTTGGTGCACTGAGAATCCTTGGACCACCAAGGTGTCTGCGAGCAGCCCAACGCTGGTAGCTAGAGAAAGTAGTGAGAGACGCATTGTGGGCTCGGACAAGTGTATATTGCAATAGAACAAAAGTGTCAATGGCAATATTTTAAAATACCGTTGCTGTAGTGCAAAGGGAGACGTTCAGCGTTGATGGGCATTTTGTTCTGTCGACGGCTCTCACTTACTGGCTACCGGTAGAGAATAGTTAGGTAGCAGCGTAATGGTGGATGATGGTTTGATGAGCGAGGTTGATGGAGCGCGAGCGACGCGTGTCGATCGTTGGGCTGGTGGCTGGTGATCGTCACCGACCATGGACGGACGGCCGTGATACCTGCGTGTACGGTACAACTGTACCACTGGTACTGTAGAAGTACACGTACTGTACCGGGCGGTACAGGTACTGTACCGGGCGGTACAGGTAGCGTGTAGTTTCTGGTTTCTGGTGTTCATTCTGGGTGGACCCCTCCCTCTCGGCCGTTTTTCACTACACCGGTAGGGATGGCCGACGGAAATTTGATGAATTAGACTCATTTGACTGATGTAATTAAGACTTTTGATCGAATTTTCCATACATTGCACGATTCGAAAGTGTCGATTTTCAGATTTTGCACGATTCGAAAGTGTCAAAACTCTTCGAAAGTCGAAAGACCAAATTCGACTCACATGATCTGGATCCCGATCCTCTTCGAGGTTGGATGTTGGATTGTCCATTTATTTTTCTCACAACTCGCCAAACCCACACAACAAAACATTGACCATGACGTCCAATCTGAATTCCGACGATTATTACCAAATTCTGGGCGTCCCACGGACAGCCACAGAGGCTGAATTAAAAAAAGCTTACAGAAAGCTTTCTATCAAGGTACGTGCAAAAGAAAGAAAGCGACAGGACAGCTCTGCATCCAAAGGCGGCTGCCTGTTGTATTTTTTCGCGAGGGCGGTCCAAAATGGGCTTCGCTCCCGCACGATTTGACTCTACGTGGTTTTAGTACCAGAGCTACGTGAACGAAGGTCCCTCCGATAAAATATGAGAAAGTGTTGCAGATTGAAGCGCCCTTGATCATGCATGACAACAACAATACCCTGAGTTCTCACTCCTCTCTTTTTTCTCGTTTCTACTATGTTCCAATCAATGATGAAACTATATTCTTTAAATTTAAATAACAGTGGCACCCCGACAAAAATCCTGGCAACGAACAAGCAACCAAAAACTTCCAAAAGATCTCCGAGGCGTACGCGATTCTTTCCGATGAAAAGAAGCGAAAAATATACGATCAATATGGCGCAGACGGAGTTAATCAAGCAGAGCAAATGGGCGATGATATGCCGGCGGGAGGCATGCCATTCGGATTCCGACCAGGAGGTGGTCATGGCCATGGCGGCGGCCATCATGGTGGCATGAGTCCTGAAGAGGCTCAGGCTTTTTTCTCACATTTCTTTGGCGGTGGCGATCCATTTGGAGCATCCTTTGGGGGAGGAGGAGGAGGGCCTCGTATGAGTTTTGGTGGAGGTGGTCCCCGACAGGGCGGATCGGCACGAATGCAGTCGGATCCATTTGCTCAAATGTTTGGGGGAGGTATGGGTGGTGGTATGCCAGGAGGAATGGGAGGCTTTGGAGGTATGCCAGGAGGCATGGGTGGTATGCCAGGAGGCATGGGAGGCAGTTTCCGACAACCACGACAAGAAAAGAGATACGATACAATTTCTCCAGGAACAGTTGTGTCCTTGAAGGGGCTCCAAAGCCGACCTGAGCGAAATGGAGACAGAGGAGAAGTGCAGCAATTCGATCCACGATCAGGAAGATATATCGTTATCCTGGAGGATACAGACGAAACCATGTCGGTGAAGCCATCCAACCTACTACAACACGTCCATGTCACGCTCAATGGGCTTGAAAGCAAGCCCGAATGGAACGGACAGCGGGGTACAATCATTGCATGGGACCCCAGCAAGGAACGATATAATATTTATGCCATGGGTCTGCAGAAAGCGGTATCTCTGAAACCTGGAAACTGTATTCTCGAAAATGGAACTTGTGGACAGATCACAGGACTCCAAGCGAAACCAGAGCTGAATGGCAAGTGGGGCACGATTACCAAATTCACTCCCGAAACAGGTCGCTACGATGTTCAACTTTCCAGGGATAAGATTTTGCGACTGAAGTTGGAGAATATCCACGTGTAGACAATATTCCTAAAGTAGAGGAAGCAGAGACCCAGCTGACAGCAGTTAGGAACTCCTTAGGTTAAGATGGTCGTTCATTCTAGAGATACTCGGTTCAATAGATCACAGAAAGCAGGCAGAATCGGATTGCAGCATTGATTTTATGATTTATAAATTATGTACTAGTAGATAGACTACACTGGCTGCCCAGGCATGGTGCCAAGAGCACATTCATCCCACACTTTGCATCGTATCCAAGCGGTGGGACGATTCGGAACTAATTCTTGACTCTGACGTGTTGGCTTCTTATCGGGTGCAGATGGCGCATCATGTTCAGCCTCTTCCTCGTCGTCGGAGAACATGGCTTCCATCTCATCCAAAGACATTTTTCCGTCGCTCAATGCTGGTCCGTGTCCAATTTCCCCCATTGGTTCCTCGAGTAGTGGGCTCGATTGTCGCTGTGGTCTAGCATTTGGTGATAGTTTTGCAATCTCAATGCCATGGTCTACAACCCGCTGAGATCCTAGGATTTCTTCAAACGTTTGCAGTATATCTCGACTGGCCTTGTGCAATTCTGGATTATCATCAAAACTGCAGCGATCGCAAAGACTATTCAAAGGATACCCGAGAGGTTGTATACTTTCGCAGCTGGCCAGAGGTATTTCGGTGGTGTTGCCTTTCTTTCCCTTGTTGCTGGAACTCGTACTTGATGGGTATAATTTCTGCACAAACTGCTCCGAAACCAACAAACGAATCCACGAAGACAGAAAGAATAGCTTCCTTACCGACCCGGGGTCTTCGGATCCTTGTGCGACACAGCTTTCTTCGATTGACAAAACAAATTCAATCAAATGCAACAACAGCGCCGAGCAGAAACCAGGCCAGACTCGCCCCAAGACTTCGATCAAGGGAAGATATCGTTGCCATGATTTGCGAATCCCTTGTTGTGTGGCTGGGAACGCCACGGTAGACCCTGGGATCAGGACCCCCCTTCCTGACGCGGCCCCTCCGATTCCACCCCACACTAAAAATTGAATAGCAGTGGAAAATCCTTCTTGTGGCGATACTGCCTCCACGAATTCTTTCGCATGATCAAAAGGGTACTTTTCGCCAGGAAGTTTCTTTCGTTGTGGTGGTTTTGGTTTCTTGGCCTTTTTCGGCTTCTTTGGGGGCGACGGCTTGATCTTTTTCGGAGGTTCCAAGACGGCAAATCGATTGTTACTTGTACCAATTGAAGATCCCCATAGACTACCAAGAAGAGGATCTTCCCATTCATCCTCGTCATCGTCGCTGCCACCGCCGTCGCTGTCTCCGAAGAATGTGTCGAACGGCCGTTTGGTAGAAGTAGATTTCAGTTGCTTTGTCCCAGTCCGATCGGAAGAAGCTCCATCATCACTCTTGGTAGTAGAAATCAGATTTTCTTCAACAAGAGCACTTGCCTGGAATTTGGATGCGCACGCCTTGTATTGAAGTAAGATATCAATTGGCTTGTTTGGACTATTTGTTCCGTCTTGGTCTGCCTTCTGTTCTTCTTCGACTAGGTTTCCTTCTTTTTCTGTGATCCATTGTGGACAGGTCGGAATCCAGTATTCATTTTGTAGGTATTCGAGAAGAGTGACGGTCGCAAGCCTCAAAACAGGCAAGGTCGGTAGGGCGTTGTGAGAGGCTTCGTGTCGAATATCCACCAACCACGAAGGAATTCCAAGCTGCCCACATAGAATCGACACAGGCGCTGCCACGAATCTTTGCTGTTGCAAGGCGTCCGCAAATCCATTGATGCATCGGACGATAGCCGACGAATAGGCTAGGCGCAGCTCCGTCACCGAAACACACATGCGCCTGTCATTCATTTGTTGCATCATCATTTGATCCCTCCAATAAACTTGCGCCAAGGCCGCTGTCGATTCAACTGCATGAGGGAGAGCTTCCATGGCATGTGATCGGGCCTTCCAGACTGTTGTAACATCCAAGGCTTCCAAAATACTCGGTGTTGCCTCGCCGGCTTGTGAATTTAGAACGGACAGGAGCCCACGACCAACAGACTCCAACTCCCAGACATCCTGCCATGGAGTGGATCGCATTTCCTTGCGAAGACGCCTGTTGAGTTTAGTCACATTATCCTGTCGCCGCTTGTTCTTTCTCTCTGGTGCTGACATTGTTCTTTGTTTCGGCTTTTCGCTGCTCAATCGGCGAGATTCGGGCAACGATTTAGTCAGGCAACGATTATTTCTCGGAGGTTTGAAATCTGATTTCCGTCCTCCATCAACTACTAGAAATAGCTAGAAGTGCCATAGACGTCAAAAATCTACACCCTTTCAAACTCTTGGGTTGTTAGGTTGTGGGATCTTTCGACGGGTAGTTTTCCTGGCGTTACTCTAGTAGAGGGAGGATAAAGAGAGTATGTATCGTAGAGTATGCCTGCTTGTTTGTGCTATTTTCCGCAACCATATATATTTCACACATCATGGCGGGCGGGGGGGACTGGGGGGGGTTGGGTCACTTTTCTATGTATGGCTCCGACGACCGACGAGCAAAGCGAGGAGGAATGTTTCTCCTACCGGTATCCAAGATCCACATGTGACGTCACTGTCCGTCCGTCGTCCGTCAACGGCCGATACCGGCGGAGCCATGATGCTCTCGTCACCACTAGTCTCATAAATCTACTAAGCTCCTCTTATTGATTTACTTCACACGTAGTGACAGAGCTTAGTGATTTTTCTTGGGTTTGACCATGATGTCCTCCCGTATTCCCAGTGTCAAAGACACTTACTTCCAGCACAAAGTGCTCACTCGTCTCCATGGTCAACCTGTGTAGGAGTCTCTGCAGACGCTACACACATGTTGAGAATCATTGATTGTGAGCACACTTTAACTACTACAACATGAACCATTTGTCAAAAAGAGACCACTCTATCGAGTGCCCGAGCCTTGATCCGCTCGCCGCTTGGCTCCATGAAGACCTGGGAAGCCTAGCTCTGGACCCCGCCTTCATGGACAATTGGAGAGAAGGGGAGCAAGGGCTGAGCCTCCCAAACTTTTGGGAAAGGCTCGAACGTTGCGTCTCCTTTGAAGACGACGAAAGCCCCAAAAACGTCAACGAGGAGCCGGGGGAAGCGGAGCCGGAACATGAACCCGAGCTCTACCGGGCTCCCCCCAGGAACTGCCTCTTGGACGACCTTGAGGAGCATCTATTCGTTCAACTAGAGGCCCATGGCCTCATTGTGGCCCGAACCACACCACGCCGAGCGAAATTGTTACAAATCGAAGATTCGGAAACCGCGAGGACGACGGCCGGTATCCATGCCTACGAGGCAGGAGACCTCATCGTCGAAAACGTCACTACCACCGGACGCACGAAACACATCCACATGAAAATACGGTGGATCACTAAATCGTGTGAAGACGGCTTCTTCAAGCTAATTTTCGTAAAATCAGAAGAAAACAAAAGCGACATTTTTACGAAAAATGTGACAAGCGAAACGCACGAACGACACATAAATACATACGTAGCCAAGAAGGATTACCTAGAGAAGAACTCGAACGAACAAGCCGACGAGCAATACAATTGAGTCGCTCGACTGCACGTCAAGGGAGAGTGTTGAGAATCATTGATTGTGACGTACATCGAACGACGTACAGACGTCGTGACTCGACTCGTTACTCAAACAATACGAGATCGATATCTACTAGACTATATCGATGAACTAGACAGACCAAGAAGCACGAATTATACTCCGACCTAAACACGATTTATACTCCGAAACACGACCTAAAGTGCGGGTCTGGAAAGTAAAAGAAGCAGCAGAAAGTAGACAACTAAAATAGTCATAATTTGGAAAACGAGAGATTCGTAGGACATATCGTACGACTTATTAGACTAGAGACTTCGCAACACACACAGAACTCAAAGCAAACGCTCCGTAAGGGTGAAAAGAGTCCATTGAGTCAATCAATTGGACTGTCTGGCGTGGATGGTATCGTTCCGGCGGGAGAGAGATTAATTGCTCTCAACCGTCAAGGTAGCAACTAAATTAGACAGTGCACTTTTTCGCTGCTTTACGATATAATATAGTAGCTAGAGAGATCTCAACTATTACTGTATTCTTATAAGCAGAGCGTGGCGGGAGTGAGAAGGGAGGAAGTCTCGTCGTGGTTCATCGTCTCTCGAACAAGCAAGTCGAGTGAGTCAAACATATATGACCATGACTCACTCGAACACCCCCCCTTCAACCCACGGCGCGAAATCCGCGAAAGCGCTTCTGATCGAGGGCTTTCATTATTTCGACAACAAACCAAATGGCTTCGGGCACAGCATACTACTACTGTACTGTAGTTGGATTGCAAATAACACCATGTCTAATCCGAATGAGGCAATTGTGATTGCCGACAGCGACGACGAGCCGGTGGTTGTTGTTGGCACCAACAACAACAACACCTTCGGCGGCAACGAGGAGCAGCTGGGACGTGATCCCCGCTCCGCTATCGAAATCTGCGACGACGACGACGACGATAGCAGCGATGACAATGTCGTTATGTCCATTCCGTCCATGCAAAATCGATTTCATCATCAAGAACAGCAAGTAGTAGACCCACGCGTGGCAATTACGAGTAGTAGTTATCCTACTACTACTACTACGTCACCACAACCACCGCAGAAAAAGAAGAGAAAGACCCTGTCACCCGAGGTGGCCCTGGCCCTGGAAAGGTACTTTGACGGTGTCAGCAAGGAACCTTCCTCTCCTCGTTCATCATTGGCTGCTGCTGCTGCTGCTGCTGGCGAGACAGCGACAATGACACCAATACAAAAGGGCCAGCCGCCTCCCAGTCATCATCAACATCGAGAAGAGATTGTGCTGTCTTCGGATACTTCGGATGAAGAAGCATCGTCGGCGTCTGCTGGTGGAGACGATCGTGTTGCTTGGCATGACTTGCCGGCAGAACATGCTGACGCTCATACTATGATTCTTGATCAAGGTGGGAAAAGCGGTGAGGTCCGACGCCAAGCCGCGGTGGCTGCAGCTGCAGCTCGTCACGAACGTGAGGGATCTGCGTCGTCTTCTTCCGAGGAGGAGGAGTCTGAGAACGATCACGATCGTCACAGACCCATGGCTTCTACTAATTACAGTAGTAATCGCAAATCCAAACCGCCAGTCAAACTTCCCAATATAGCTAGTGCAGTACCTCCCGCGGCTCGCAAACAACAAGAACGGGGTGGTGGTCCATCATTCGAAGACTATGCTTCCGACATCACTGACAATAGCAATGACAAAAAACCAAGAGCCCAACATTCTCAACCACGTCATTCCAGTCGTCCAAGGCGTCCACCCAGGTATTTGGACGATGACGATGACAACGACGACAGTCCGTTGGAAGATCGAAAAATGCCTGCGTATCCGACGGCGACTCGGTCGCGGAGAAAGTCAGTAGTGGGTGGGAGCAGGGCCTCGATGGTCGAGGAAGAAGATGCAGACTACCCTACTGCTCTCCGTCATCACGTTGAAGAGACTCTACGCCAAGTTCGGAAAGCACATACATTGTCTTCCAAAGAACTACTGAAGCAATTCCTCATTGCCAAGAACAAACTACTGCAAGGCGGAAAGCCCAGACGCGTGCAACCACTTCCAAATTATCGGCGTTTGCCTTTCGTAGAGAATCAGCCTTTGGATTCCTCCTACTTGCGGCATGAAGATTATCCACTTCCGAGGGATTCCCATCACACTGTTTTCATGAGAAAGCACTTTTCGTCGGCTACCACCGAAAAAGACGATGAAGAAGGAGACGATAAAAACAAGGCAGCTCCCCCTTCCCCGTGCCTGAGTTCGGCTTCGACGGTCGATGGCAGTGACTCGTTAGATGGAGAAGAGTTGAGTCCATCCAAGAAAAAATACGCCAAGCAGATTGCAGAATTTCGTTTAGAAGACAGTATCGGTGTAGGTTACGAAGAAGACGAAATGGACGCAGAAATCGACAAGGTACTGGAAGCGTCGAAGGATACCAAGTTCAAGCACCAACGAGTGCATGAATACCTAGCGATTCTGATCAATGTGGACACCAAACGTGTGACGAAGCGCTGGCAGAAAATCAATGGCATCGAGGAGCCCCGACGCCAGCATAATTCCCCATATGAGGAAGTCATGAGCTCGTTCCGTGACTTATTTTGTCGACGCTGTCAGATTTTTGACTGCAATCTCCATGGCCTACAAGATGACTATGATCCGGCAATCCAGTTGGAGCTTGCTGTGCGTCTGGAGAATTCAGGTTACTGGAAGGTATGTACAACTTCTGTTTGCATTCTATAAGAAAGGAAAATGCACCTCTTATTCAGTAACATATCCTTTTTTCACAGAACGAACCTGTACCTATGTGTCTCGCTGTGGGAGCGGCTACAAACGAAATTGAGAGCCGTGTTGCAGAAGTTCAGCAGGTGGAGAGCACTACTGTTAGTGGTGAACCGGACGATCGAGTTCTCGAGGAGGATGAGAAAGAACTATGCAAACGACTGTACCAGCTTTTCCAAAACGACCTCTCAAGTGTCTCAAGGGCCATGTCGATTCCAGAAGCAAGCATCGCTCGACAGGTAGAATTAGAGCGCTTTGAATTCAAGCTAAGTGATCCCACCCTTTCATCCCATGGAAAGACGAAACAGAACAAGAGCAATGCGTACAATCAAGAATGGATGAAGCGTATTGTGCAGGCTACATCCCATCCTTTCTTTAACCCGTGCACGCATACTGGACAGTGTTCAGAAGAGACATGTAGTTGTGTTCAGAATCGCTTTTTTTGCACCAAAGCGTGTATTTGGGGTGCTTCCAGTCGAAACTTTTTCAGAGGATGCAACTGCACCTCCCGTTGTCAACAAAAGAGCGTAAGTTGCCCGCCATACAATAGGCTAACCTTGCACACCTGAGTTCGTCACGAATGCTTACAAGTTACTCTATTTTCAGTGTCCGTGTTTTGCCGCCAATCGTGAATGCGACCCCGACCTATGCAAGAAATGCGGTGCTTGTTCAGACCCACCGAACAAGCCTGCCACAGAACAGAGCTGCCGGAACGACAACATTGCGATGCGACGCCATGTCCACCTCCTCCTCGGGAAATCGAGGGTGGCGGGATGGGGATTATACAACAAGCACGCTCTCAAGAAGGGCGATTACATCCACGAGTACATAGGCGAGCTCATTCCCCATAATGAAGCGGAGCGCAGAGGGGAAATCTACGATCACAGGAATCAAACGTATATATTTGACATGAGCACAGATTATGCTGTTGACGCGTTGAAGAAGGGCAACAAGACGCGTTACATCAACCACAGTGACGACCCCAACCTCGAACCTCAGGTAAGCTGATTTCCCTATCACGAACTTTCTTTGCCTACCTCCTCCGATCTAATATTGCGCGTCCATTCACAGATGAAGGTTGTCAATGGGGACTATCGAATTGGTTTCTTCGCATTGAAGGATATTCCGGCTCAATCAGAGGTAAGGAGAACGAAGGAACATGTCGCCCGCTGCGAGAATGGGCATCGATGAGACTTGCCGCTCTAACGTCCTTTTCCAATGTCAAAAGTTGTTTTTCGACTATGGTGATAAATTCTTCAAGGCAAAAGGGGCATTCGCCCCGCAGAACTAGTGATTGCGCGATGGCAGGAGGAAGAAATTCGCGTTCAGGGTTTTCTTTCCAGAAGTACGAGTACAATGATGTGAACCTGCGTCTTGCGACGTTTAGTGGTTATAAAAATTTTAAACATTGGATGTTCTGGATGATTCATCATCTGGAGCCACCCATGCATGATCGACCGCAACCAGGGGGGCAGCTGTGGAATCTAATTTGCCTGCTAAAATACCGGGGATTCAACAAGTCTATTTTTATACCGCTCCACCATGTAAACATAGTACTGTTAAAAACTCATCGTGTATTTGTACCTGTTGATCGTCCTGGTGTCTTCGTTTCATAGACTGTATCTCCCGTCACACCCTACGTACTCTCTTGAACTACTTTTGCTTTGCTAGTATTCTCTCTCCTGCCACCGCAGAGCTACTTTACCGTACCGGTAGATCTCTCACTACCGCGGTACAGTACGAGTACAAGTTCGTAATGTATATGATACCTGTACGGCGTACCGTACAGTTACTTCTCGTTTGTACGACGACTTGGCTCTCTACACACACTCTCTCTCTCTCTCTCTCTCTACTAGCTAGAGCTAGAGCAGTAGTAGCTCTCTGCTCTACTACTACTAGCTCTCTACTACCCGAGTAGAGCAGAGAGAATACATCATACTGTACAGACTATTGGTGGTAGCGATTTTCGTCGAATAAAATGCATGATGGTGCGTTCCGAAACATTTTTGCTATTCTTTATCATGTCGCATGGCTGTCGTAATGATTAAGTTACTTATAGTTCTCCGAAATTTTCAACCGTTGAGGGCACACGTTTTTTATTCAAGACTACGAGCGCGCCAACCGAGCCAGAATTTTTCATCCAATACCGCCGTTGAGTGATGGATTGTGGCATTCCCGAAGGCATCGGATCTGTTTTACACAGTCGCAAGGCATGTTACTGCTCACAAACAAAGAAACATCAAGCAAGCATTGTATCTTTTGCAATACACAATACACACAATTCACAATGCGATTTGCCATTGCCATTGGAATCCTGGCGCAAGGTCTAGTGGCTGCCAAGGAGCCTACCTCTGCCGAGCTCGTCTCCAAGGGAACCACTCCTCGCTCATCTACTCGTACTCTGGGTAGGAGAAATGTTTTATCCAAAGTAAAACAACGTCGAAACTTGAAGCAAAATAACGTCGTGGAAAATGTAAAGAGTAAGATGCACCCACTTCAGAATGGGCGAAAGTGTGATCCAAACGTTGGATCCGACCCCGCGACGGATGCTGACGTTGGTATTCTGAATAGTCAATGTCTCGCCGGGGAAAGTTGCAGCGAATTTGGTTTCTGTGTTGCTGGAGCTCTTGGCGTAGAGCTACGCCAGACTGTTTCTCCCACAAACACTGAAGACTATCCGACTAACTATTTCGACTACTTCTGTGGTGAAAGAGATGGCGATCAACCTACCGACGACAACTTCAATCCATACTTTACCTATGACTGTACATGTGCACAAATTTCAGATGAGTTGAGCACCATCACCTGTGTAGATCCGGAACCGACATGTGAGGGAAATGTATGTTACGATTCGAACTTTGTGTTCGGTTTCGATTCGAACTTCACTAAGATTTCGTACACAACCTACTGCGCGACGTTTTTGCCTCCTTCCGAGGGAGAGATCTGTTACTACTATTTATATGATTCTGAGGTGTGCCGCATCACCATCGACGATGAGACATGTAACAGCTGTGAGGTAATTGAAAAATACGAGTACAGTCCTCAACCCGGATTTACCACAGTATGTTATGGAGCATCTGTGTTCGACTGCACCAATATTGAAGGAGGAAATGCTGGAAATGACTGTGTTGGAGACAGAGTATCGGATATCTTTGGTAACAGTACTCTTGTACCTGTGGAAGAAAATGTACCTTTCCTTCGGTCCATTCTTTACGGAATATCAAGCATGTCGATCGATGAGCAGATAGAATGGGCGACATTGACTGCCGAGTACATCGTTTCATACTACCAGACCCAGAATACAGACCTTCTACAGGACATTACTGCGTTGATTGATGTCTTGGCAGTTATCCCCAACGACGATAGACGTGGTCGCAGCCTGCAGGAATGCGGGGGCTCGGTGACCGTGATTTATGATACTTATTTGAGCTACTCGATCGAAGATCCGACTTTGATCTCACCCTCTGAAGTTGCTCAAATGCCGTTCGCAACGGAAGCTGACCAGGCCATCTATGTTCAGTATCTCATGTTGTTTGGAACTGGTGATCTTACTTGCATCGATGGCGTGGATCCTCTCGGTCAGGGAAGGCCACTGCGCCCCGGGAAGGGCGGTAAGAGCGATAAGAAGAGTAAGAAGTCCAGTAAGAAGTCCAGCAAGTCGAGCAAAAGCGGTAAGAAAAGCGGTGGCAAAGGTTCCCAGATCTACCACCCACCGCCCGTCGAACATTGGGACGATGACGATTATTACAAAGAAAGCAATGGGAAAGGAGTTTCAGCGCATATGTACGGATATCCCCAGCAGCAAAGCAACAATAAGAGTGAGAAGAAGGGAAAGAGCAGAAGGCGTTAGCTCCATTTTGAAGATCGGCGGAGATGATTTCGAACCCTGTAATATATTTTGTACCGCTAGTAGCATGTTTACTTGTACTCCTAAAAAAGTGTTACCACCGGTATCTCTCTCTCTCTCTCTCTCTAGTAGTAGTAGTAGTAGTAGTAGTAGACAGTAGAGAGTAAATACTCTCTACTAGAGTGGAGAGAGTAGACTAGCTCTAAGCCCCACAGTTCTCTTCCTCACTTCCAATTGCGAATTTCGTAGTTGGTCTTCAATGTCCGTCATACAAACCTATTCGACTACGGACGGAAACTTTGGGGCATTCCTTTGCAGTCGTATGGGTCGATTTCACAAGAATATATTATCTTTCCTCGTCGTTTTTTCTGAATAAATTGAAATTTCTGAGTCACTTTTTGTTCCATGTCCAGATTTCGAAAAGGGCAGATGAGCAGAGAGGTGTGGTCGACGCAGCGTCGCGTTGCAATCGATTTTTTCTCATCACTGGAGAGAGACTAATTTGGAATCCGCTGGGTATTCGACCAAATAAGCTATACATATCTCTCTTGTATTGCACTCGGAGCGGAGAGAGCAACTTGGCGAAGCGAAGTCCGGGATCTGATTGATCCATTTCATCGACGGAGCTGAGGAAAACGAATGCCCAAGCAACAATCTTCGTCTCTACGAGGACCCACCGGTGGAAGGATATTCTTTTACCATGTTCCTCTGCTCGTGATGCTGGCCCTGTTTGCGCATACCGTGGTTGCTTGGTCACCAAATGCAGCATGCCCAGCGCCTAAGCTCGAGCGACGAACGTTCATTGCTAGCGTCGGAGGTTCTACAACTGCAGCGGCAATAGGGCAACTCTTTTTTGGCCCACAAAGTGCTTCCGCGAAGGAACCATTGTCTACAGATCCAACTACATTTGATACATACAACGTCATTCCCGATGCCAGTGCTAGCTTGGATCCGAAGCTGCTAAAGGTAGATGTGAGTACAATCCAAAAATCGAAATAGCCTTGCTCAATTTGGTCGCTCACCAGTATTATGCGAAAGAATCTCGGATTTATTCAGAAACTTGCGGGGTCTAAATCGAAAGGGTCCATTTGGCTAGGAGAGCATCACAATTCCGTCAGCGACCACGACTTTCAAGAACGGTTCATTCGAATGTTGCACGAAGAACGTCGACGATTCGAATTGAAGGACCAGCCCATGGCAATCGGCCTGGAACAAGTTCAGATTCAATTCCAACCGGTTCTGGATGATTATATCAGTGGTAAGATTAGTTTGGATGAAATGAGACGTTTAGTTGAATGGGACAAACGATGGATGTGGAGCTTCGAGGGTTATCAAGGTGTCTTCGAGGCGGCTCGGGAACTGAAGAATGTGAGACTCTTGGCCCTCAATGTGGATTCAGAAGATTTGGCTATTGTTGAAAAGGGAGGATATCCTGCGTTACCCATGGAACAGCTTCGAAAGTACATAAAGGACCCCATAGGCTTTGGTAACTTCGCTCAGGCTCGGAAATTCAAGACCTATGTGGACTACGTGATTGAGCCCTCCTATGAAGTTCATCGAAGGCTCGGCCTTCTGCAATACACAAATGCAGGCGAGAAGCTCGATGTTGAAATGCCGTTTCGTAATTTTCTATCAGGTGATTATCTTTGGATGATATGATACAGAAATATAGCAGCAGCGATTTGGTATCTCACACGTACTGTGCACTTTGCCATTGCAATTTTAGGACGGATTCTTTGGGATGAAGGGATGGCAACAGCAGCTCATTCTTGGGTCTCCGAAAATGCTGGGGGGCTTTTGATCGGCTTAGTTGGTGCTGATCACGTCAAGTTTGGCAACGGGATCCCTGGACGCTTCGCTCGCCTGTCAGGTGGTAAATGCGATTGCACGACAGTGATCATCAACCCGACGCTCATCGACTCCAGGCCTTCAGGATCGGTATCTAGCATCCCAGGGTCTGATTCTGCAAAAACGCCCGACTTGATTACGCTTCAATTACGATATTTGAAGGACGATGTTGATCCCACCTCTGAGTCGAGAAGACTCCCTGAAAGTACGGGTGGAGTGTTACCTTTTGCCGACTACTTGGTTGTAACGTAAGTTTCAAAATCGGCTCAATTTGCTAGAAAACTTATATTTAGTATTGCATTGGCCTCGTTACACACGAACTTGTGTTTTTCGTTTCCTTCGTTGTCTTGGTTTCCGCCACGATACGTCATCAAAGCTATCACTGAGAGCAGCTGAAATATTTTCCATCATGTCGTCTCCGGAGAAACCCCTCTCCAATTCCGACCAAAAAGTAGTATTGAGATTTCCGAGGCAACCATACATTCCACTTGCCTCTTTCGGGGTTTGCGTCCGTTGACTGTAAGAATGGTAGCTTATGCTTTCGTTGTCTTTTCTATATCGAGTTGAGCAACTATCGGAGGAGTAAACCGAGTGCTGATGCCTGGAAGATTCGTCGGTGGACTCACTGGTCAACAATGTTCCATGGCTTTGTTCTTCCCACCCAACAATGCCTGCCGTCTGATCGAGAATCTTATTCACGAAGAGCTCTGGTAGGCCAGCCTTGATTGCCCTACTGTGAATTTCCTCCCGCTCCTCGGTGGAGAGATTTGGTGACCGCAATTTCGGGCCGGCAATCTTTAGAAAATGGTTAAGCATCTTAATTTCTTGGGCAGAGGCACCAAGAGGCCTTGCTTTGGTTTTTCTTGGGTATCTCAGGTCATACTCTGAGTGGTTACTTGCTGTTGTCAAGCTGTCAGATTTATGCAGAGTGTGCGGGTATGTCATTGTGGATGCGGAGTCAGAATTGAAAATTCCCGCATCGATAATGATATCCATTCTGCCATCAACAGAGGTTGATTCGCTTGATGTGGGAGCCCTGTAAAGCCCGCTCACATGATCGGACACATCACTTTCGGTATCAAGAAGCGAGTTGTGAGAAGTTGGAGAAGGTTTCGCGTTAAAATGAATCGACTTCTTCTGCTTGACCCGGTGTCTAACAGATTCGAAGCTCGACTCTCGATCCACGATTCTAACATCGCTAGGAACATTACTGTTCCTTCGTTTTTCTTTGAAATCCTTATCTTCTTGGGCAGTGTTTGTTTCAATATTGCCTGTGGGAACAAAAGAAGTTGTATCGCATATACTATTGTCCGCTGCATGGCTCTCTGGGAGTAACTCGTCTGTTTCAACAATTTTCTCCAACGTGAGTTGAATCTGGATGCTCTCCTCTCGTCTTTCAAGACACTGATTTGTCTGCTCGATGGGCGCTCCTTTTGGGGTGCAAGTTGGCAAAAGAGCTGGACTTAGGAGCTCTTTCCTCTCGTAAAGGATAGATTTTCTGTCTGGAGCTGCAGGCCCGTTCTTGGGGCTCTCGTCTTCGATCGATTCATTCACCGTGTCCAAACCAATAGAAAACAAGTTATCGTACATGTTGTCTCTTCGTAGCTGCGTAGATGGTTTCAAGCTTGCATTCAGAGTCAGAAAGATTTTGCCTTCACCATCCTCATTGTCATCTAGAGAAATGATATCAGAGTGAACGCTTTTCTCTATCGATTCCCTTGGTCGTTCCAGCAGATTATGGAAGTTCAAAGTTTCAGGCATTTCCATCTTATTTTGTGAGTAAATGCTGCTTTCTTCCTCGTTTGGTTCTTTGTCACCATCGGCTGCCGCCCGAGGTAGCATTTTCACAGCATCCGGAGAAGTGAAGTCCTCTGGTAACATGGGTGATGGCCCAAAACCTCCCCAGGTCGAATCTCCCTGTCCATCGTGAGGATCATCTCCATGTAGGCTGTTACTGAAGATTCCGTCGAAGGGGTTCCAACCATCTATATCATTTGTAATGGCAGTCACTTCTGCTTCTTGCTGTGTCGTCGCTTCAAATGCCGACAAGAGTTGAGCGTCCGCTTGCTGAACGAAGGGGTCGACATTCTTCTCCTTGCCAACTTCTGAAAGGAGTTCCTTTGCTCGGTTGTGTCGAATATCATCTAACCTGTTTGCTTTCAACTGAGGAATTTTGGCCTTTCTGCTGTCCTTCGGAATGACTGGAGACAGATGGTCCTTTGAAACATCTTCATGTAGGTTGCGAACTTCGGGCCACTCTAATGCCGGTGCCTTGTTTTCTTCGTTTCCATCCAAAGACGTAACATTTGTCAAATCTTTCAATTCAGAAAATGGATCATCTTGAGGAATGCTGGAGGGTGTCTCCAACAAGGGTTGGAAAGAGGCACTTCGAAATGATTTTATTCTTTGTGCCACTTTTGTTGACGACTCTTTGATCCCAGCTGGAGCGATGCCTTCGGCATCGTCTTCATCGAATTTGCGAAATCTTCTCCTTAGTCCGGGCATTCTGGTGCTTGTTGTTGTCTTTCTTGGTACAATTACAATTATTTTTGCTCTATAGCAACACTCTTCTATCGCTATCGATGAGGACGGTTCAGGTTTTCCACAGTTCCACAGATCTTTGCTTCTTTTCGCCCATAGCGTCGTTTCCGTAATAAAGAGTTCATTGTTGAGAGGCAGGAGTAGTAAGCTCGGCACGCTCTTTCATGTGCAAACGGCATACCTGAACATTCATCTTCCTACATCTTTGTTGATAATTTAATCTCATTAATATATTCAGTTCCTCATACTGTATGTTGAGATCGATGTTCCCGCCATTTTGAATCATTCGACCAGAACTATTTCGTCTGGCCTTACATCCGTTTGCAAGGCAAGGCCAACCCTGGCCAATGGAGAGGCGGAGCCTCTCAATAACACACTTTGAAGTTTGCGTCGATCACCGTCGACATACTGTAGTTGTACTGTACCGTATCGGCTACTCTCCCACAAGGAAGCGACTTCCTCCAAGACCACTACGTTCCCACTAACTCAACACAAGGTTATTCAATATGGCAAAATCGATCCGATCCAAATGCAAGCGAAAGGCCAGGGCAGAGTTCCGTCGGACGATTGGAGATGTACGTACTTTTTTAGAGGTCCTCGCTCGCCGCCCTTTGAAAGAACAACATACGTGTCCTTCTTCTGTGGATCCTTAAAGGGATTGATCATCCCTCATGAGCATATTTTACTGGTTCCTGAACTTTTTTGCTCTCGCATTGTGTATACAGGAATTCGCCAAGAAAAAAATGGCTGAAGTCCAAGACAAGCTCAAGGACTGTTTGGAAAAGCAATCCTTGAAATCCCTTGACAAACTTTCCAATATTTTTAACGCTGCCCAGGAACAAACCTTGCCTGAGAGTATGGATACTACTACGAACACGACAACTATTGGTATTGATGCTGTGGATGATGGTCTTATCGCCGCAAAGGAGCTCAAGGGAGAAAATAAGATTCCCGTAGGAAAGAAACCAAAGAAGAGTCGAAAGCACGGGCTCAAGACTGCACAACAGAAGCGACAGGAAGAACGGCCGAAACGAAGACCCAAATATTTTGTTCAGTTTTGAATACATGTGTGGCGGTAAAACTGGCTTTGAGTACAGACAGTACGGAACATAAGGAAAAGAACAGATATCTACAGAATAAATTATTGCATTCCTTTCGCAGCGTTTGCACTCGTCGTTTTCGTTGTCGTCGTGGAGTTTTCTGTTGTCGGATTATGATTCCAACTGGAGTCACCTCGGAACACCTAAATTGAGTTCAATCCAATCATATTGTTGATTACTAGTGCGACGCAAGATGACCGTCGCGAGGGATAGAGCTCCTTCTGTGCTGCATTCTGTGTGCCACAATGTTTCTGCTATTCATCCTTCCAAGCTGGAAGAGCAACTCGCAGATCTTGTTCAATGCAGCTTTCTTTCACTTTTTGACATGGGTCACTCTTTCAAGAAGTCATGATAGCTCTTGGGACCCTTTCGTTTCGCTTTGGATCCGCCGCGTCCCACCGATTTTGTATTCGTGACTTGTGTCAAGGGCAAGGCTGACCGAAACGCCTCCACGGCGGGCTGGGCTCGTTCTAGGATAGCCCTGGGGGTTGCCATGGGATCCTGTGATCGCACCGAAACGACGCCACTTTCGGGTTTGAGAATACGTTGGACGACCGTTTGATGAAAGCTGCGCAAGTACGGGTTGGCAATGCGAGTGTGATCCAGGACGTCGGGTGGCAAAATGCAAGAATCAATCAGATTGTCGGCTGCCGCCTGCTTCTCTTGTGATTTACCCTGTGTAATATCCTCCGTTTCAAATGTCAAAGGGTCCAAGGACGACGACAAGTTGGTAACGTCACCTCGAAATGGCAATTGCATCATACACAAATGTCTGGGTGGCGAGGAATCATTTTTGATGTTGAGCGGGAAGAGTCCTACCAAGATGGGGTCCGCATCTTTGGTTTTGACCAATGTGGCGATTCCAACTTGGTGGTTTCTTTGCAATGCTATTGCCAAGGCAGCTATTGCCGCGCAGCACTTCAACGAATCGGCTCCAGCCAGGGCATAGGAGGGCCCGATGCGTAAGTACCTTGGTACCTGAGTCTCGTTCAGATATCCCAAGATCGTCAACTTGACGGGAGAAGGTCGTTTGAGACCAGTCATGTCATAGCCACTCATGGGAACCAGATCTGATCCGTACCGATACGCCCCCGTTATATCGACAATCTCTCGTGTATCTTGTTCCGGATCCCAGTGTGTAACGATAGTGTCAAAGGCTTGTGTGACTTCCTTTCCTCGTTCGTCTTTGACAATCTTGGCGTCAGGGTTGTCAGGTCGTTCCCCCACTTGAAGTTCCACTACTTGCTTCTTCAAGGCTGGTATGGAAGCCTTGGACAAGAGCAGCGAGAAGCGTGCATCCAAAACAAGACCCGGCGCTATTTGAAATTGGACTTTGCGTCGCGTGGACTTGGGCAAGCGCTGCCCCAGAACTTTGGATAGGATGGGTTGCAACTCTTTGGCAGCCATGACAAATCCACCTGTCTTTTCCGTAAGGCTTAGCAACAGCTTTTCGTTTTGACGCTTGATTGACTGTGGATCCAAATCCTCGTCCTCCTCGTCTTCATCTTCGTCCATGTCGTCACCCGACGCCTCCGTAGCACTATCGCCGTCGTTGTCGTCGTCCTGTCCTTCCCCTTGTTTCGTTTCCTTATCAGCGGCAAAAGGATTCTCGCAGTCTGCTCTAGCTTGAGCTGCATTTTCATATTCGGCCTGTGATTCAAAATTCATTCCAATGACTTCGAGGCGACATTCCATGGCCCGAAGGGAATCCAAGACAACCAGCAACTGCTGCGGATCAATTTGAACCTTGTGTTCGGCATCTGTAATCAAGACAATGCGCCGTTGGTACTTCTTGCCGGAAGTTCGTTTGAACAAAGCGTCTGCCGCGACCACAATCCCATCGCAAAAGTCTCCTCGGAGGTGCTTGCTGGAGGGCGTGACTTGCAGGGCTTGAATTTGGCGCAAGAGATCGGGATGGGGTCGGTTGACTCCCGTCATGATTCCATCGCCTCCTAGTTCGACAATGTTTGGAAAGGGAATATCGGGGGAACAAGAAGAAGAATCACCGTTGTCATCATTGGAATGGTGATGATTCGTCTCGTTCTTTGTCTCGGGCGCCAGCCAAAAATGATGATTGGTGGTGTTCGATTTCAACACCAAGACGGCGACTTCGTGGGTGATGCTTCGAATCATCAAATCACTGATCATGTCCAAGCAAACTTTTTTGGCGCAGTCAAAACGAGACTTGGTGGTGGTGCTGGTGTCGTCATAGCTGGCCGCCATGGTTTCATTGGCGTCCAGGATCAGCACAACTGCTTCCTTCATGACGACGATGACGAAAGATCGAGGTGCTCGGAGATCAAAAACGAGTGCAATAAGGTACCGGTACTGTATCAGGGAATGAGTCGTTCACTGGTACAACTCCTCTATAATTTATGCGGTTGTACTTGTAAGAGTGGACCGGATCCTGGAAGCTGCCGCTACCTACAATATCACAATGTTATCCGCCATTGTCGTCGACCTTTTGTTGCTTCGTTTTTCGTTTTGCTTTTTGCTTCTCGTTTTCTCGTGCCGCCTTTTATTGTGCAAAAGGTGTGGTATTAAAAATAAACGAGGACTCGACTCAGGTGACTTCACTGGTCGACCAATTTGACCGCTTGGTTCGAACAAAATCCGGGTCTCTACCAGTACCGGTACTTGTAATGGTACCAAGATGGTACTAGCATACCGGCATGTAGAAGTTTTCTAGAAGTGAAGAAGGAAACAAAAAATTATGCAATACTCTAATACTCTAGCTAGACAAATCGCTCATGTTTGTAGAGTGGACAGAAATGACATGGATTGTGACATTTATCTTGGATGTGGAGGAGGAGAGCGGCAGCGTTCGAGATTCCGAGCTGGGAAATTATTCCATCCTCTACGAGCCTTCAGAGCTCGAACGAGGCATGATGGCTTCCCGGGCTTTCAACCACCACAATAATACCTTACGCAAGTCCTCGTTGGGCTCTTGCGGGCTTACTCTTTCTTCCCTTCTTTTTCTTCTGCGCCTTGCGTAACTTTCTTGTCAATTCGTCTCGGTACCCGTCGGAACTAATCGAACTGCCGTCGTCGTCATCATCGTCATCATCATCTTCTTCTTCGTGGTGCACATCCCCCGGTGTACCACAGTTGGCCCAGCCCTGGACCAGATTCTTCATATACTCCAATTGTTCCCATGCGTTGCAGCCAACATCTTGGACACGCTTTTTGGTACGTTTGCTGGACTGCGTCCTATCACGGGTATAATAGGTAGAGGCTTCATCTAGATCTTCTTCCATCGAATAGTCCGGCACACCCACTGCCGGTATAGGAATGTCCTCTGTCGTTGCTTCCATCGTTCTGCTTGCGTTGTTCGTATTGGCTTGCTGAAGCAGCTGGTCCACAAACTTTTGGGACAAGCCAACCTTCTCGGCAGCGGCTCGAACTCGTTTCTCTGAGTCGGCACTGAGTTTCTTCCCGTCGAAATTACTGGCAGCTACCTCGATGAATCGATTGAGCAAATTCACTTGCTCCTCAGTAGCGCCTTCGGGTAGTTCCGGCATGCCAGGCATCGATTGTAGGTTCCGAGCCATATCAGCGGCGTTCTCTTGCAAAGCTTCCAGGATGGCCTGTGCCTCAGGATCAGGTGGTGGCGGCGGTACACGTGAGTTGTGACTTCGATAAGAATGTCCCTGATGGTCCGCGATTTCGTTCCAAGAGGTTCCTTGTTCATAGATAGGGTCACAATCTGGACCCACGTCCTTCCGAAGATGCCGCACAGAAGCGGGCCTGCAGGTGTCCGAATCAATAGGGGCTTCGTAGGAGTGTTGGTCTTTCGTTGGAGTCGGCACTTCTACTCCTTTGAGAGGAGCTCGACGAATTTTGCTGTTTGTTTGGCTTAGAAGGACATCGACAATATCCGGAGAGATTCCTCTTCGATGTGCAGCAAGGCGAATATCTTCTTCGTCCACCGTGGACTCCTCACTGTCAGCGGACCGAAGTTGCGTTGGAGACGTTGGTCCTGGACTAGACTCGTCAAAATCAGGTTCGGAGTCGAGATATCGGCCACGCGAATCATGATTGTGTGGGTGGGGTCGACAATTGATGTCGTCCCTTGCCTCCTCCTCCTCTCTACTAGTTACTGTGTTTTCCATTAGTATTTCTGAGAGAGTATCAGAAGAATGTATCGCATCCAATGATCCAAAATTTTCGTGTCTTTGTGCTGGCACAGACGAGGAAAATGGTCGAGCTTTCGGTGTTGGGTTCGATTGAAAAGATGGCGTAGCAAGCCCTGTGGGAGTATGAGGCGGGACGTTCGAACGAAGTTTCTTGTTTTTGGCGGAAACTGAGTCCAGGTAAGAGCTTAGAGCCTCGAAATCATCTTCTGAACTCGGCTGGTTACTATAATGCGGGGTGGGCATCCGATGCTGAAGCTTGCGTGATCGCTTCTCCTGCCTTTCGTTGGTCGATGGGTGTGACGGAGATCCCCCCATATGCGTCAAATTGGAAGTTGAATCAATATTTGACGTCATTGTAGAAATTGGAAACGACTTCAAACCCATGTGAGACGAGAACGATCCAGCCACGGAGTCCCCCATCACATTTTTGGGCGCTCTACTTCTTGACGCGACGCCCATCACATCCGATACTCTAGATCCTCGGTGGCTGACGAGGGGTGCATCTGGTTGCCGAGCCGAGTGCGGTAAAGAATCATGGTCGCTCTGTGGATGAGACATTCGACTTTCAAACATCCTTGAATTCTCTGAAGCCTGAATACTCTCGATTCTTCTCACATCAGAATCGTGGTAAGAATTTAAGACGTCAAAGTCACTCTCCGAAGACATCGATCTCGTTGGCTCGGTTTGCCCATACAAGCCGAGTGAGCCTCTACTCGTGTCGAAGGACTGCTGCTCCACGTCGTCGACGCGGCGAAAGGCGTGGTCAATATTGCTGGTATGATATTTCGAACTTCCTGCTCGCTTTGAGCCTCCAGTATTATTTGGTCTGAATGCCTCCAGCATATGGTGGGAATTTTGTGCAGAAGTGTCCACATCTGCTGACCAAACCACCAAATTAGGCAATTGTTCGTTGTTGAAGGCATTATTCCTGTCATCAGAGCGGTTGCCTTGTTTGTAAGGATCAGCAAGCTTCGAGGAATGTTTTGACTTTTTGGTGGAACGGCCCCCGCCAACGTTTCGAAAATGTCCAGTGACTCTCTCTTTCATGGAATCATCAGAAGTGCTCGCGCTTGCTGGATTTGGCCCATACAACTGCCAGACTTCCTCAGTGCCATACTCCACAATACCTTTTGTTTTCTTTTCTCTGGTCTGGTGGGTTGAAAAAAGATTTTCTTGAAAGTTGGTCCAGTCGCCTGTTTGCTCCGACAGAACACCACGCCCTTTTCTTGATGCACTTGAGCCCACAATCGGTTGCTTGATTCTATTCGGGAAAATCTCCGAGACTTGACTTTTCTTTCGATTCGATTCTGGCACAACATTCTCACGACGGTCCTCGGAAAGTTTGCCCATTGATGGAGATAGGGATATACTTTTCATACTCGGTTGTCTCGTTGAGTCATTGTCTTCTTCGAAAGCGCCGCGCCGCCCTCCTAAATTTTCCGTACTTTGGGGACGTCGGAAAGTTGACCCAAAGTCGACCCAGCCACTTTCTTCTTGAGTATTTTGTACCCTGAACCTTTGATCAAGATGTTCCTGGTGAGGGGGCAAATGACTGTCGGAAAACGTCTCACCATTTGCGGTATGATATGGCTCGTCGAATGCCTTTGTGCTCTCATGCTGCGGTCCATTTGAAAGTTTGTTGCTAGATTGGTGACGATCGCAGTCAGTCACGAAGTACTCCATTTGTCGTGGGGGAGTGCTGCTGCTGATAGGCGTTTTCATACTGTCAATTTCATGAGGGCCATTACCCATTCTCGAATGCCCGAGTGGAGCAGGACTTTCTTGAAAAAGTTCGGACTCAGAGAGTGAAGTTCTAGATTGACGTTTTGGTATACTTCTCGATGATCTTCTTTGATTGTGTGATTGGCCATCTTCCTGTGATAACGAGCTACTCTCAGTCAGAGAGCTCAAAACGCCATTTGAATCGTCGCTGTGTTTTTGAACGATGACCACTTCCGGCGTTTCTTGAGCATAAGTATCATGACCGGCACCAGAGTTCAAGATTGTATCATCGCAAAGCTCATTTTCGACGGTTCCTGCCGCCTCATATCGTTGACTTTTATCGCCGACGCCGGATTTTTTCAAGCGCTTTTGGGCATCGTGGTCTCTCTTTCTCTCAAGAGCGTTTCTCAAGTCGATGGTATCCCTTGCAGGCCTAACAGGCTTTGATTCCCCCTCACTAAATTCCCCGTTGTGTGACATTTCAAAGTTTTGTCTCGCCAAACTTAATGCGCTTCCCGTCATTGCCCTGTTCGCCCTATTGGCCTGAAGGTGGCTATCTAATTTGTGCACCTCTATTCGACCCGTTGAATCATGTCTTTCGAAAACTTTCGCGATATTCGGATTCAATCTGTTGACATTTGGCGCACGCAGTGGACTCCCTGCCCTCTGGACATTTCCTACATGTTGGGATCCCTTAGCTTCAAAAATTGCTCTTGAGTTCAGTATGCTTGACTCTTGGAGAACTGCCAGAGAGTGTCGTTGCTGACGCCTGCTTTCAGGATGCTCCATCTCCATGTTTTCATTATGTCCAACTTCGCTCTTAGCTCTTGACTTCACCACCTTTGATTGCTCTAGCGCCTCAAGGGAACTCCGCCGTTGTCGTTTTACATCCTCTCGACTTTGGCTGAGGCTCTTTCCGAACACCGCAAGGCCACGTTTGACTGCAGACACTTCTTCCTCGCCGTCGCTGGCGGCAGGCTTTTTTCGTAGCACCGCTTCTGCATGTGCCGACTGGCGTCGGCGCACGCCACTCCTTCGAGAGCCACGACGATGATTCTGCTCG
This sequence comes from Nitzschia sp. pyKryTriq1, assembly GCA_956465555.1. NCBI lineage: Eukaryota > Bacillariophyta > Bacillariophyceae > Bacillariales > Bacillariaceae > Nitzschia > Nitzschia sp. pyKryTriq1. The sequence continues at coordinate 850,833 of OY101119.1, forward strand.
AGTGTTTCAGCTCCAGAGGCCACGGTTGAAACATCATCGGGAGGATAAACCCCCGGGCGCAGACTCAGAATATCATCTGTCACTATCGGCTGACAATCGGACATGATGTAGTCTTCCCCGTCACTTGGAAGAAGACCGAGAAACGAACGGTAGGTTGGAATATCCATTCTGGCCTCAGCTTGCTGTCTTGCAAGTTGAGCCTCCTCCTCTGATATAAATAGCCTCTGCCTCTCCGTGGTGTAGTCACACCGTATTCTTGCAGCTTCTGCTTCATCAGCCGACCTTTTCTCATTTCTCAGCGCCTCTTGGTACAAACGGCTTGTAAGAGATTCTTTGCTCATTACGTCACTAAGATCCATATCATGTTCTTTGAGAAATTGTTGTATGATTTTGTGCATAAATACTCGCCACACCGAGGCTGAGACGTCAAAACCACTCCCATCGTCTTTTGCACCCTCCTCTAGCAATCGAGACAACTGAGGGTCGTTCTTCATCTTTCGCGCGAAAGCGTCATCCGAAGCCATGCAATATTTGAGTACAGCATTTTTATCCGACGTTTGCTCTACGAGTGTATCGACCACCTCTAAAGATAAGCCAACCTGTTTGGCTGCTTCGCGAAGACGTTTTTGGTCTGTCTTGTTCAGCTGGCGGCCTTTGAACGTATGGCCCGCAACAAAAATAAACTGATTCAACGCATTGATTGCAGCACGTGCTTCCTCATTTTTCCTCCTTAATCTTGAAAGTTTCTCTGAGCTCATTCTATCATGCGGCGTTTCATCTTTCTGTGGGCCGACCAGAAATTCAGCCAGAGTGTTGGCAGTTGTGGTCGAGTTTTGCGTTGCCGATGCATCATCGGTGTTGCTTGGATATCCTCTTGGCGGTGGAACGTATGACCCGTCGGCAGTGTCTATCGTCTGTCGACGATCATCCATCATGGTCAGACTATATTTTCAATTGCATGGAGAATAGACAATATTACAGAGGCCTCATCAAGTAGTGTCGTCTACAGGTACGAAGTACAAGAGGTGTTTGGTGATAAAAAGACGAGAGAGACGAAAAAAAGAGCACAAAAAGGGATTTGCTCGGGATTCGATTGTTCACGATTGCTCAGTAGAGCAAATACGTAGAATTCTACGGTAGAGTGGACACGCTTGCGCGCGAGCGAGCACGGCGTCGTCTCAGATAGAAACGGCTACTTGGATGCTAAGCCGGCGGGCGCGAGACTGGCAGCCGCGCAAAAGGCGACCACCAAAAGAAGAAAAACACAATCTACGGTAATCGCACATTGCCTGTCTGTCGGTATCACTGTTACTCGCTCTACTTGTACTAGTACTGTAGCTAATCTACAGAGACTACCTGTCCCTGGTACCCTTACCGTATGTATTCATTTGCGACCTTGAAGTGTCTGTACTCCATCCTCTAGTAGTCTGTATACCACAAAGATACTGCTGATTCACAAAGATACTGATTGTCTTTACGAGGGTGCTATCTGAATACAATAATATAAATAGACTATGTCTCATTTACAAGTTAAAATTCATTTCTGCAAATGCTGTTGTTGGTGAATGCTCTAGTACGGGAAAGTCCCTCTGGGGAAATATTTCTTTCGCCATCGGCTTCGTCGCAAAGAACTCGTGAAGTCGGGGTGCACTCGCGTCACGCGTTCGCCAATCTTTTGTCTAACATTGATGATTTCACCGCATTCTGGGGCTTCTTCCCATGAGGAGCTTCCGCTGCTGCCTGTTCCGCTCGAGGCAGAGTAAGAAGACTCGTCGTAAATGTGGTGTGAAGTTGAGCCTTCTGTATCGCTGCCATGATCAGTATATCCATGATCAGTGGTGGTGAATGTTCCACGATCAGTGACGCTGTGATCAGTGACACTTCCATGGTCAGTGAATGTAGTACCATGGTCAGTGAACGTTCCACCATCAGTAGCTGTGAAATGATCAGTGCTGGTTTCGCCGTCTGTGTAGCTTCCGTCGGTTGTGTACTCATCAGATTTGGAGGCTCTCGATTTAGATGCTCTGGATTTCGAAGCTCTGAGAGCTCGGCGCTCATGGGGTGATTTCCACTGGGTGAACCACTCTTTGGTCCATTCACCCTGATCGGGCAAATTCTCGATCGGCATCTCCATGGATTTCGGCTTGCAAACCGGCATTTTGATCTTTTGGTTTCCACGCTTTCGGATCAAATCACCGAACCAGTTTCTTGAGTACGAATAGCTTTTCTCCTGAAGAAACCGCTGCTGGACTTCACGGCGCTCCCAGGGAATATAGTCCTCTTCCTCCCGCACAGTGAGATCGACACCCGTAGACTCGTAGATGGAGTGCACATCGACTTCCATAAATCCAGGATGATATTGCGTCCTCTCTCTGTATAGCCGTCTCCAAGGTTGGTGGTTCTTGAACATCTTCTTGCTGAAAACAAAACGGCGAAGATTATCGGCTGTTGCGACACCATCGATGGGAAGCGGTCTGCGCAAATTGGAATTGGATCTTGGGGACAACCAGTTGGTGTGGGCCTCCCACCCTGCTCCGTAATGTGCCATTCCATTCCGGCGAGTCCATTCATCATCCTCCCCGAAACCGTACCTTTTGTTGATAATCGGATGAGCTTCTTTGCGTGCCTGCAGTTTTTTTACACGTTCGGCGTGGGGAGGACTCGTGGGTGCCAGCTTCTCGGGCGCTCCCACGGCCTTGTCGTTGTCTTCCTCGTCATCATCAAAATCAGAATCCACTCCAATTATTTTGTCGACAATACCAGATTGATAAGAGTCGGTAATTTGAATTTCCAGGTCGGAATTTTTCTTCTGCTGTCCCTTCCACCACTCATTGTCGTCGTCGTCATCCTCGATCTTGGTGATAAAAGTATCATCAGCATCGATCTCGATGGTCTGATCTACACCGCCCTTGGTGACAAAAGTATCGTCAGCATCGATCTCGATGGTCTCGTTTATACCGCCCTTGGTCACAAAAGTAACGTCAGCATCGATCTCGATGGTCTCATCTGCACCGCCCGCCACTCCAATATAGTCCTCAGCCCGCCAACCATTTGCGTTGGGGTGTCCTCGATTACGAACTCCGAATCGAATCAAAAAAGCGTTGATTTCTTGGTCTTGATCCAAGTCTTTGGGTGGGAAAGCATCAGGAGCCTGCTGGCTTCGTTCGTCGATAAGATCCAAAAAGCGGTCTACCACTTCTAGTGGGATTTCGGCACGCAGTGCGGCTTGTCGAATCTGTGCGGCCTCGATGATGGACGGCTTCTCTCCAGCGACAACTGGTGCTACGATTCGTTGGAAGAATCTCACATTTTGGGCCATGAATCCGCTGTCATCTCTAAACTTTTCGTCCAGGGCGGCGAAGAACCTGGCGATTCCTACCAACGTGAAGAGATTGCGGGGAGTTTTTAGAGCAGCTTCCGATGAGATTCCCTCACTGTCGACTGAGGTCCCTTCATCAGCCGTGACCAGGTCGATTACGTCTTCATTGTCAATCTCAAGCGCCTGAAATTGCTCGAGGAATCCGGGACCTTCTTCTTCTTCTTCTTCCTCTGCACTCTTTGCTTTGGACGAGAATGCGAACGGATTGAACCACTGGAATTGTGAAGTGGATTTCAAGTCTTTACTTGCGTCAGCGGTTCCGTGCTCGTTCACATCATCAGCTGACGTGGATCCTTGCAAGAATGCTTCCACAAAGTTGTCTCCATTCTCCTCACCCGATTCAGTTTCGTCTCCCGAGTCTTCCACAAAATTCTCTCCAATCTCCTCACCCGATTCGACTTCGTCTCCGGTGTCGGAGTCAGCGGTGTCAGGGTCAGGTCGCGTCTCCGCCACTTCCTCGTCTGCGTCAATCTTGGGTCCAAGATGACCAGATGGGTCAACCAAAGGGCTTTCACGATCTTCGTCTGGTGATGGGGCTGCCGGAATGTTGTCAGTAGGAAAGATTTCTTCCTCTATTTCAGCCCCAAGAGCACTTTCTAAAACTTCAACGCCATCCTCCCCGTCCTCGATGACACATTCATCATCGTATGCAAAGCCAGACTTTTGCGTGTCAGATTCTGTCTCCGTATCATCATCAACCTTCGAATCATCGTTTTCCTTCATGCTGAATTCACTTTGGGGTACAGAACTGTCGTCTGATAGAAGACTTATCAATTTTCGGGCCTTCGACCTTGACGCAGGGTTCAACGCAGCTGGACGAGTTCGACCAGCAGCTTTCATCGTCTCTTCACTAGCAATGTCTTTGAGGTCCCATGGCAGCGAATCATCGTCATCTTTCATGCTTGGAGAATTAGGAAGATTTCTGAGACCAATTTCTGGGAGATCGGTAACAATATCGCTACAGTGTGATTCATCATCTTCATCGTCCTCACCGTCGTCTTCTTGGTGAGAATTCTTGTCATCTGGGTGACCTGCCTCGTTGGCATCATCTGATCCATCTGCCTCAAGCATTTCATAACGACCAACAAGCTGGGACGCTCGACCAACCTCCATGTCAGATCCGTCGGCGGAAAGCTGCGTTCGAAGAGGAACGCCAGCGTCGTCAACTAATTCGCTGGAGGTGCTTGTTTCAGTGGTCTCCGACTTGGCGGAGGAGAGCTCTTCGTGTGCTGTCTGGCTGGACTCCTTAGAGGGCTTGTCTTGGCCATTCGTTCCAGCCTGTTCACGTGGAGTAGGAGGGAGCCCCCTTTTGAAAGTTGCTTCATTACCCGCATTGACTTCTAGTTTCGCTTCACTAATATCCGTCTCCGAAGATGAGGCTTCAATCACTGGTGTTAGGCTTGTGCCAACTTCATCCGTGTTCCCAGATCTGCAGTCATTGAACTTTGACGTTTCCTGGTCCATATCATCCTCTGCCTTCTTTTCTTCTTCTTCCATAGACTTGTGATGATCCATGATCATGTTTTCAGATTCAAGGGATTCTACAGAGTATGACGGCGCCATGGCTTGCGATTCATGCATGCGCATTACGGCATCATTCATATTAATGGTGGTCGCTGGGGGGTCCACTTGATCAGTTTTGCGAAAAGTCATGACAGCAGGAGGATCCATACCCTGGATACCCCGTGGCATTGATTTTGCTTCTACCTGCTCGTAAATGGGCGAGGGCTTCGATACGCGTGTTTGTGCGACAATGGTGTTGCTTTCCTCGCTGTAGTTTTGGACGATCGCAGCCTCAACCTCGTCATCATCCGCGTAGGAGACTGCTGTAGTTTCATCCAAGGTCACGGTTTTGCTAGCATTTGTTTCGCTTTGCCACGAAGTAACAGACACAACTGGATCCGCAAACGTTGGAGCATCGCCGTGTTGCCTCGTTGACATTTCGCTAGCAGTAGAAGGAGCCTTGCTGACGACAGCATCAATGTAAGCACCAATCTCTGCTAAAGTTTCCGGATTGACCGAACCGGTCGACGAGCTTTCGCTGCTGTCATCGTCACCCTCCTCACTTCCATAGATGAAATCATCGGATGTGGCTCTGCGCATAGCCCCGATGGGATCCGAAACTGTGCTGCTGCTGCTAGCTACTTGTTCAAGCACACTGTGAATCTCCCCAGGTTCTCTGATGTTGAGAGAGTATAGAAATGTGTTGACTTCCTCGATTGTCTTTGAATCCACTGGAACCTCAAAGGAGTCAGCTGACTCCTCTCCGCCAGAAGCGGCTTTTTGAAGATTCAGTCTGTCGAGAAAGTTTCCGATGTCTTTGATCATTTGTTCATCAACTGCCATCTCAGAGGTATCTACCGAATCAACGTCAAACCCGGTCGAAAGCGAGGCAGAGGGAGACATGACCCTCGTAGAGCGCTGGTCCGATTTAGAAACCATTCGTCCTCGACTTGCTGATTGTGTCGCAAGTTGGATTTCACGCTTCACTAATTCCAAGGGACTCATGAAACGGGAGCTCCTACTTTGTGGAATATTCTCCTCGGGTTCGTCAGACATGGACGCAAAGGGCAACGAATCGTCTTCGTCATCAGGATGGGAAGCTGTGGCAACATCCGATCGAGAGGCAAACACGTTCATTAGAAAGTTGTTTGGCTGGGCAGCAGCAGCAGCAGCAGCAGCTTGTCTAGAAGAATGAGGGTGCCTTCTCATTTCGGAGGAGCCCGTTTGTCCTGCTGGAGCCAGCGGCGATCTCGCATTATCCACGCCAGTAGGAGCCACAGAACTTCGAAGCGTCTTCAGTTCAGATAGGTCTTTCACAATCGTGTTCGGTGGTTGCGATGCTGCAGACTGTCTAGCTCGAACAAGAGCTATAGCCTCGGAGACCCGTTCCCTCGCGGGAGCCCGCAAAGGCCCCGACTGACGACTTCGAGCCATTAACGAAGGAGTACCTGCAGATTGGTGTCCAACGTCCCCTTGGGGAGGCTTGGACTGAGCAGCCAGCGTCATGGTTACTCTTTTGCAGCGACGATGATGGTTCAATCGCTTGACTTGAATGAATGATGCAAGCAACAAGGTTAGTAGTAGTAGTCGCTGTTCTTTCTTCTGGCGATGGCGTGTCGTTGGTTGCGATACAAAGTCTCAGTCGCGTCATCTCACAACTTTTTCGCGATCGCCGACCGCGGACGACCGGCGCCAGTCGGCGATGGGAGTGGCATCGAATATTATCTTTTTTCTACGTTTCTGTATATATTAAAAAAAGCCTAAATACAAAATCCAGTCTGATCTGGAGAGTGGTCACATCATCCGACTCGCACGAAGCGCGCCAAAAACGGGAACGTGTTCTCATTTTTTAGTCATACCAGTCAAGCGATCTTTGACCGACCAGTTCGAATGAGTGAAACGCCAGTCCGCCAGTCGTCAATGATCGTCTCGCCCCTGTAACTTACTGTACCAGGTACAGTGCCGGCAAGATACCGGTACTCCGCGCGGGCGGGGCTTGGCTATGGGTGGATCCTTCTCTTCAAGCAGAGAATATCGAATCGAATAAATATCTAGTTTATGACTGCGCTCTAAATATTCGCGTAAATACCGGTATGGTACGAATACAGCAAGCGACACCGCCCTGGGACACGATTGATCGATGGCCAGCCGCCAGCTGGCAGGACGGATGCGATGAGGTGAGTGAGGAGTAGTCGTCGTCTACGGGAGTCAGTCGTCGTCTACCGGTACCTGGTACAGTGCTGGTACTGTACAAGTACATGTACATCTCGTACAGTACTCGTACCAGTACTTCTACGGCGGCAAATACCTGTGGGTGTCAGATTTCAGGCGAGATGATCGTGATGATGATTCTTCTTCGCGATATTTCAGATCTATCTTGCTTGCTCCAATCAAGTAAAAGGAACGCAAAGAACCACCATCATCGTCGCCTCTCATCCATTTGATTTGCCCCCCCGGTCGTATTAATGCGATACTGCCTGTGATTTCAAGGACGGAATCAATCAATCATCTCTATCAGGTTCCTTAGTACCTTGTTCTGCCAGTGCTCCACGCTCCACCTCCCCTCACCACAGTCAGTGAAAGATGAGAGGCAATCAAACACGATGGATTTTCTTGCTCTCCGCAATCCTTTGCGAGTCCTTGCGTTCCGGCGGTGGGTCCTCTGTGGAAGCTTCCTCGTTTTCGGATGTTGTGCAATCGATTTCACGGCGAAGTCATTCGACACTTGCACGTTCTGTCCCAGCCTTGAGCGTGTACCACGTTCCACAAGGATCGTCCTCCTCGCTCGGTTCGAGTGGGGTGAGAAAATACCACGAGACGATTGAAGTTGCGACAAAGAAGCGGAAGAGACGGACACTGAACTTGCCCTCGGTGGACAAGTCGCAATTTGAAAGCGGAGGATTTTATTACGGCATCACTAGCCAAACATTGTCGAAAGCATCGACTGCAAGCGATTCGAAGAAAAGGCCCAGACTTTCGGATTCCATGTACGAAGCGCTCGAAGAATTACGAATGATGCGTATGGAAATGGAAGCCATGCGCAAAGAAATGCAAACATTAAAGCGAAAAATGGTCGCCGATGGAGACATTGAGGAAGATTCGGAGGAAATCAAGGCGCAGGCTCGACTGGCTAAGCGACGAAGAGCAAGAGACTGTGAAAAGTTGGCTGGAGAAATCGAGGAGTGGGCCACTCGAATTATCAAGGAAGGGGAAGAGGATGGCTGGAAAGAAATTAGTTGCAACAAAATGATGCGCGGAACTCTCAACCCTACAGAAAGGACACAGGCGTATCTCAAGGTAAGCTCA